>CM075695.1:21361540-22561540 GCA_037954015.1 Psophocarpus tetragonolobus | reverse complement strand
TCAGCTGGTGCGGAATCCGGAAAAACAACCATGGTACCCGCAAAAAGATGTTTTTAATAACAAAATATAGTTTGTTTCAAATAATTAATTTCTAATATGAATGAATTAATAAACACAAAAATAGAATGGTGTTTTAATTAACACCCTCATGATGCACACAATCGATAGTGATACTCAAGATTACTCACTCCCACTCTATGGTTCCCAGAACCAAGCTTTTTAATAGATTCTTCAAAAGGGTTTATGAGCTCATATTCCATACAATGGAATCCCATTGCCTTCCCCACGCTATTATGGAGGTATCCAAAATCTCTTCTCCATCTCGAATGGAAGTATCTAAAATCTCTTCCCCATATTAAAATAGAGGTATCTTGATGCATACCCTTGATCTTTTCTAGAGGTTTAAAGTATTTAGTGAAATGATGTATGGAGAGGTAAGGGATGAAGTGTTTAGGTGCCACTCAAGGGAGATAAGCCTAAGGAAGGTTGGTCTGCCACAAGGGATAGAACCCTTGATAAAAGGTAAAGGAACTCTCAAAAGAGAAGGTAGGGGACACTAAGAAAGAATTCGTCCAAAGCAAAATTTCTATTGATCAAAGTGTAAAAAATACAAGAGTGGTAAGGAGCACTAATTTATAGAGGTAGCTAGCCTCTTGACCAAGACATAAAAGGAAGGAATGGCTAAGATTAAAAGGAGAATCCAAGGGAGGAGGATTAAAGCCCAAAGTCCAATCAATCCTCTCCCTTAGCTTCTTAATTGGCACCCAAGCAAGTAGATCTAAGGGCTAAGATCCATTCTTATTAGCTTAGGGGTTTTATTTAGGAAAAGAAAAGTGTAGTTATCAAACTATCCCCTTATAACCTAAATAAAAAGGCCCAAAAGCTATCTTTACCCCTTTTTATTACTAGAACACCTCCTAGAAAATTAAATGGACTAATACATGTCCAAAATAAAATTCTAGGCTCCTCTAAGTAAAATAAATGAAAAATTACAAATAATAAAAGCATAAAGAAACCCGCCCAAGCTTATAGTGAGTCATGGTTTGCACATCTTGATGGTCATATAGAGGTGAGGTCTTCCTCCATCTATTCTAGCCATGTCCTCTTCTATTTTTCTAGCCATGACCCTTGTGATAGAGCTCTTGCTTGAGGGGCATGCATCACATCTCATACATCCATCCTAGATGGATGTATCTCGAATTTCCATCCCCATATCAAACGTTGAAACAATCACCACAAGATTTTAAATGCAACATCACATTCTTTTACAGTAATCTCAATATAATATCACAATTTTGTTTTTATAAATATAAACTATTAATTAACACAATACCTACGTATTCGAACATAATTCATGCAATAGCGGGGCAATTAATAAAGCATTCCAGGATATATATATTGAAATGAATGTGTGCAGCCAACTCCAAGGTAACTATATTTTATTTAAATATTATTATATAAAGAGTGCTTTAACGCTAGTTCCTTCGTTACAGTTTGTTATATGATTCCTGTGCACGAATTACTAATATCGACAATTATATTGATGCACTCCTTTGATCTCTTCAACCAAGGTTCCTTCCTCTAAGAAAATAGACGATGGAGAGGTTATAAATAGGGGAGGATTGACGCCACTTTCTAGGAGAAAGATGAGTAAAAAATTTTATGTTGTTTGCCACAAGGGAGAGGTCCCTTTATAAAAGCTTTAAGGGAGAGATTCCTCAAGAGAGAGGATTCTCAATGACAATGAATAATAAATTGCTCAAAAAGAGTCTTATTTCATTCAATCAAGTGTAATTTGTATAAGGGGGACTAGGTGTATTTATAGCCCAAAGAGAGAGCAAGACACTTAAAACTAATCCTTCTTAGGCCCACTAAAAGTGGTGCCTAGCCTTAAGCTAGGGAGTGGCACGACCTAATCAACGGGGTGTGGAAAGAGATCCACACTCCTTTGGGTTATTACGCCCTCTACTCCCCTTACCTCCCTTCCTAAGCTAATTACACCCTAAACTCTAGAAATTAGAATAAATGGCCGAAATACATGGCCTACAAGGGAATAAAAAGCTAATTAATATTTACAAGAGGAAAACTAAGGACTATGGCCTAAAATATTTATCTCCATCATGAGTTGGGGTCTTGATGAGTCTTTCTGGGCCAACTCCTCTTTAATCCTCCTAACCATTGCCCTAGTGAGAAGTCCCTTGGTTGCTAGGATTGCATCATATATTATGCCCTCTTTGCTTTGCTGTAGAGTATGCAATTATAATTATTCAAGATACTTGAATGTTTAAAATCATTTATGTAAGAGACTCGCAATTCGATTAATTAGTATTGAATAAAAAACGACACTGTGAACTTAAAGTTATTTAAATCTAATTAAATCTTTAAAAGCAACTCATAACATGAAGGCTTAGAAATAGTGTTTTACTCACCTCTTGAAGCGAGATCCCACTACTTTAATCCTTCTACTCCTATCTCCCTCTTTCTCTACCCTAGAATAATCAACTAATCTATGTTATTCCGAGGGAACTAGTTAACCCTATATATAGTAGTTTAGGGTTGGTTTTCCTCTCTCTAGGTTTTTCTATAAAAGATTGATTTACCTAATTTAAATCCAAATTTTATCAAATCTTTAATTATGTTATCTTATTTCAATTTTAAGGGAATATTATTTGAATCTTGTTATACAAATTGATATCAAATCTTTTATTTTGTTTTATCTTATTTCTATTTTAAAGGAAATATTATCTTAATCTTGTTTATTCAAAATTCCTGACAGTATCATCTTTTAATTGATTTTTTTAACAACTTAGTCTATCTTCTCTTAACTGAATGCTTATTCGAATATTTTTATTTTAAATTTTGGGATGTTACATCTACACCTTGGGTAGATATTAGCATGGACTTTGTCCTTGGGCTTCCTAGAACCCAAAGAGGTGTAGAATCTATCTTTGTGGTAGTGGATTGTTTTAGTAAAATGACCCATTTTATACCCTACCACAAAGTAGATGATGCGAGCCACATCTCAAGACTTTTCTTTAAAGAAGTTGTGAGATTGCATGGATTACCTGCAACTATTGTTTCAGATAGAGATACTAAGTTCCTTAGCCACTTTTGGAGAATCTTATGGGCTAGGCTAGGAACTAAGCTTTTTTTCTCCACCACCTGTCATCCTCAGACTGATGGCCAAACTGAGGTGGTGAATAGATCTCTATCTACAATGTTGAGGGCACTCTTAAGAGGCAACCACAAGTCTTGGGATGAGTACCTTCCCCATGTTGAATTTGTATATAATCGGGTAGTTCATAGAACCACCAAGCATTCACCTTTTGAGGTTGTTTATGCCTTCAACCCTTTTACACCTTTGGACCTTGTTCTAGTCCCTACTTCTCATTTCCACAAGGATGGGAAGTCTAGGCAGATTTTATAAAAAAGCTTCATGAGAGGTTCAAAGCTAAAATACAACAACAATCACAAGGTTATGCTAAGCACATGAATAAGGGGAGGAAGGAACTTATCTTTCAGAAAGAGGATTGGGTTTGGCTTCATCTTAGAAAGGATTATTTTCCTACTAAGAGGAAGTCCAAACTAAGCCCCATAGGAGATTGTCCCTTCTAAATCCTTGAGAAGGTTGGGGATAATGCATATAGACTAAACCTTCTGGAGGATTATGAAGTTAGCTTTACCTTTAACATTTGTGATCTTACACCTTTTGTAGGTGCAGATGAAGATGATGAGACCACTCCAGATTTGAGGTCAAATCCTTCTCAAGAGGGAGGGGATGATCAATCCTCCTTAGCAAGGGTCCTATCAAAAGGGTCATGGCTAGGAGGATAGAGGAGGACTTAGCAAGGAAGGAGGAAGGAAGACCTCAACTCCTTTTTGAAGTCAAGATTGATCATAGTCCTCGTAGGTAGCTAGTTTTAGGATAGGCCTACTTGTTAAGGCATAGTCTTGCTAGTTTTGTTCTTGTATCTTGTTAGTCGTGTATTTTGGCCTTTTATTCTTTTCGAAATTGTAATTGGAGGTCTAATTAGTATTGTTTAGGAGTAAGTTGATTAGTTGGGCCTTAAGAAGAATTAGGATGTGTGTTTTTTGCTAAATACACACTCAAATTCATCTTAACACCCATCTAACCAACTAGGAGACAAGTGGGACCCCTTGTTCCCTCCTTTGGGTGCCAATCACCTCTCTCCTCAAACTAGGTGCCTAGTTGGCTGAACCTTAGCCAACCAAATTTGAATTTGATTTTTGGGATGCTGTGTGGATGCCTTCCAAAATTCAAATTCAAATTAATAGGACATTAATCCACCTTCTTAGGGCCTTGTTTGGATCTTCTACACTCTTAAACATGTGCTAATCATGCTTAGCTTAGATTAACACATGATTACGAGTCTTGGGCCTTGATTAAGGGTTGGACTTCCAACATATTTTTTCATAAGTTATATTTTGATCCTTTTCTATGAAATTATTTCGTCGTATTATTTTACATTTTGATTCGTTGATATATATTATTTATTTAATGTTTTGCTTTGAATCTTATTTTATCACTCTCCATCATAAATTTTGGTTTCCACAAATCTGATTTATAAAAATAACTACTTTTGGAATTATTAATAATTATCTTATAATTTTATGTGTATATTATATTTTATTAGTTATATGTTAAACATTCATGGTAAAATATATTTATATCTCATAAAATATTCAAAGGATTGTGTGTAAAGTTTAGTTAAGAAAATTTCATTATAAAAGGCAATCTAAGTATACTCAGTGGTTGCAGTCTAACCTTATCTTCTACATAAAAAATAGTTCTTTCAATATTAAAAATGTATTAATGTTATGAATGTTGTTATAATTAATTATTATCCATGAAATAGAAATTGGAGATGAGAAATTAACAAGTTCCTTTCCATCTGGTTCCTTCAAAGAAAAGAGTGAATTCGAAAATAGGATTCTTCGTAACTAGTTACCCCTTTCCTTGTAGAGCAGTCTGCCCTCTACATTTGATGACTAAATTATGGATAAGTTCGGAAGATGGTCAAGGTAGCATGTCATCTCATCTGCTAATGCATTCCTCCCTAGCAAGGGTCCTATCACAAGGGCCAATGCTAAGAGGATTCAGGAAGACATGGCAAGAGAGGAGGGAAGAAGTGATGCATTCTCCCCAAGCAATGGCCCTATCACTAGGGCCATGGATAAGAGAATAGAAGAAGACATGGCTAGAGTAGAAGGAGGAAGATCTCACCTCCATATGACCATCAAGTTATGCAAGTCATGACTTATTTACTTGTAATTTTTCTTTTAGGAACCTAGGATTTTATTTTGGACATGTATTAGTCCATTTAATTTTCTAGGAGGTGTCTTAGTAATAAGAAGGGGTAAGATTAGTTTTTGGGCCTTTATTTAAGAAATAAGGGGGTAGTTTGATAACTACACCCCCTTTTCCTAAATAAAACCCAAAACTAATAAAGGAGTAATCTTGGCCCTTGGATGAGGTAGCTTGGGCACCAATTCTCATATAAAGGAGGGGATTGATTGGAATTTGGGCTTCAATCCTCCTCCCTTGGATGACTCATTTTAATCATAGCCTTTCATTTCCTTCATGACTTGTCCAAGAGGTTAGCTCCCTCTATAAAAAGGTGCTCCTTCACACTCTTGTATTTTTTACACTTTATTGAATGGAAAAACCTTGAGTTGGCCAAAATTTTCTTAGTGTCCACCCTTTTCTCTTTGAGAATTCCTTAGGTTTTTATCAAGGGTTCCATCTCTTATGGCAAACTTTCCCTCTTAGGCTTATCTTACCTTAAGTGGCGCCTAAAACCACCTCACTTCTTACCTCTCCACAAACCATTTCACCAAAGAAGAAAACCTCTAGAAAAAGATCAAGGGAGGCATGCATCATTTGGTATCTAGAGCATTGGTTCTAGAGGTCTAAACTCTCTTCCTACCTCATTTATTTTTTATTTCTATTTTCTTATTTTATTTTATCTTTAATTTCCGCAATTTTTCTAGCTTTCCATTGTTGTTTATCATTTCCATTTATGTCTTGAGTTTATTGTTTTGAGTTATAGTTTATTTGCGCCATTATTTTTTGCTTGATGCAATTTATATTGTTCTTTTCTTTACATCTATGTCTCTCCCATATTCATTAATTTTTGCTTAAGCTTTGAGTTGGGTCCTTTCTTGCTTGAATTTTGGTTTTGAGAATTTCTTGCTAAAAATCCATGCCGTTGTGGTGAATTCCACAACCTTGTGGTCAAGAAATTTAGACCAAATTCTTGTGTTTCCTTGCACCTAGTTGCCTTGTTTTTGCCTTATTTTTAGCTTTTATTTTTCACTTTTATACTCTTGTGTAGTTGTCTATAAGTCATGTTTATAGTTTCCCATTTTGTCTATTAATTCCTTTTAAGTTTAGCCTTTTTTTTTTTACAAAAAAGCTTTTGAAACTTCTTAAATTGAGCAACATAGAGGGTCATACCTCATGTCTAAGTCTCTTTAGAGGTTTATGTGCTTTTAGTTTTAAGCATATTCTTAAAAAAAAAATTCCAAAATAGTTGCTCAATTCCCTTTGTCTTTATTTTCCTTATAGGTATGATTACTAGCTCATTTGTGTGGTAAAAGTAGTTCTTGTTTGTGGGTGCTTTCACTTAAGCTATAAGTTTGGTATTTGTGTTCAAAAAATTACTAAAAACTTAACAAAGCTTGAGTCCAGTGGTACACCAAACTACTAAACCATTAACACATTTATAGCTACTTTGCATTTTGAAGTCATTTTTAGTAGTACCTAAATTGTTGCTTTTAATTTTCTCTATTGTTCCAAGCGCATAACTCTTTGTTATTAAGCACTAAATTCACAATCAAGTTAGGTGCATCTAGTAAATATTCAAAAAAAAAAAACAAGAGAACAAAGTCTAAAATAAAATACAAAAAAAAAAACAACAACGAAGGATTCAAAAAAAAGAAAAGAAAAAGAGAACAAACAAAAGAAAAGAAAGTTTGAAAAATTCATTTGATGTACCTAACCTAAAATTAGCAAGTGCTTCAACTTTGAACTTGGAACCTTAAAAGAAATTTTTTTACTTTTGCTACGCTAGAACTTGATATTTGTGTCTTTCTACTCTTTAATCTAGTGCCATTCTTAAGTATTCCATTGTGTGCTCTCTTTCTTTTGTTTACCTTTTAGTTGTTGCTTGTCTTTTAAATCATCTTTCTAGTTTGTCTTATATACTCTTACCATTTGGTTAAGTGTCCTTTTGATTGTGTTATCTTTTATTTCTTTTTGAGTTTCTATTCGCACCTCCCCTTGCTACTTTTGGTTTCTTTGGTTTGTGTGTTACTGCTACTTTTGGGAGAAAGCTTGAAAAAGGAGTTTACCACAAGGGTAGCATATTTTGGAAGGTTGGACTAAGAGCCTAAGGGATCACCTCAAAAGGAAACACACCTAGCCATGAGGACTTTGATTTGAGGGAGCATTTGGAGAATCATTTTTTGAAGACTTTACATTTTCTTTAATTTGGGTGTATTAATTTTGTAGTTGGGAGTTTGAGTGCCCTTAAGGCCCTCCCTTTGTTTGTAATAAGATTTAGTCAATTTTTTTAGTTTCCCGAAAATTAGGTGAAGAAGGAAGAAGAAGTGGTACACTTCCTTCAACACCTTAGGAGCTCGCTTTAGATCCCTTCTCTTTTGAATTTTTGCTTTAAAATTCTTGCTTTTTTTTTCTTATTCAAAGTTCTTAGAAGGCTAAAGAGTTCCAAAGACTCATCAAGCCATTTTAGGCAAGAAAACACAAAAAGAGAGGAGTGTTTGTTTGTGAAAAGTTTTTGGCCACCTTTTTCCTCTTAGAAATTCAAGCACAATGGCATCACACACCCACTCTAGTACTTATAGTTATTCATCAAACAAGAGTGTAAACCAAAGAAATATTTCTAAAGATTAGACTCTAGAAAACTTAAACATGGACTTTAGGGAGTGGATGACAAAAGAACAAGAGAGAAGAGAAGAAAAAAGGAGAGAAAAAGAGTCCAAGGAGAAAAGAAAAATAAAAGAAAGAGAGGAAGAAAAGAGAGAAAAAGGAGAGAAGGAAGAGAGAAGAATAAGACAAAGGAGAGAAGATGAAGAAAGGAGAGAAAGAAAAGAGAAAGAAGAAGAAATAAGAAAGCATGAGAATGGTGAGAATTACAAAATGAAATGGATAGTCTTAGGCTCCCCATCTAGACATACCCATAGGAGTGAAAGTCAGGAAGAATACTACAATCATCCTAGGAGAAACTCCCATTCATCCATGCATAATAATGGGGCCCCTCCAAGGGAGCCCAAAATTGATCTCCCCCCATTTCATGGGAGGGAAGATGTGGAAGCCTACCTTGATTGGGAAATCAAGGTAGAACAACTCTTCACTTGCCATGAGGTAAGAGAAGAAAGAAAGGTTCCAATGGCAACCCTTAGCTTCCAAAGGTATGCCATGCATTGGTGGGTTGGGTTAACCAATGAGAGAATCCGCACCAATATGCCTTCCATAAGATATTGGAATGATCTTAGAAGTGCTCTAAGAAGAAGGCATATTCCCTCTTGGTATGAAAGAGATCTTTTGGATAGACTCCAAAGGCTAAGGCAAACCAACCTTAGTATAGAAGAGCATAGACAAAAGGTGGAACTTCTTATCTTGAGGGCAGGTATTATTGAGGAACCCAAGGCCACTATGGCAAGGTATTTGTGTGGGTTGAGCCTCGAAATTTGTGATAAGGTGGAGCTCTTCTCATACAATTCCCTTGATGAGTTAGTTCAACTTTGCATCAAGGTGGAAAATTAACTTAGAAGGAAAACTTTTAAAAAGGATAACCTACCTTATGTAAAGAGGGACCAACCTAAGGGGAACTCTTTCAAGAGTTACCCCAAAGAGGAACATCCCAAGCACTTCAAAGAGCATAAAACATCACATGTAGAGAGAAAAACCCCTACTACTAACTCTCATGAGAAAGTTAGTAGTATCAAATGCTTTAAATGTCTTGGGAGAGGCCACATTGCCTCTCAATGCCCTACTAAGAGAAACATCATCATGAGGGCCCAAGATGTTTATAGTGGTGAGTCTAGCTCACACTCCTCTAGTGAGAGCGAAGGAGAAGTGATGTGACCATGCCTAGCTAAGGACCTATCACTAGGGCCATGACTAGAAGGATTCAAGAAGACCTAGCCCTTGCAGACAAAGCCTTTACCTCCTGTGGAGAGTGAAGATATTAGGCTAGGGACTTTAGTTAATAAAATGTAATTTTTCCTTTATTTTAATTTTGAGGAGCATTAGGAATTTAATTTGGGACATGTATTTAGTCCAATTTTTATTTTAGGAGGTGTCTTAGGAATTTAGAGGGTGGATTTAGCTTTTTGGGTCTTTATGAAGGAAATAAGGGGTAGCCTTGATATCTACACCCCTCTTTTCCTACATAAACCCCCTAAGCTAATAAGAAGGAATCTTGGCCCTTGGTTTGAGAAACTTGGGCACCAAGTTTGATGATCTAAGGAGGAAATTGTTTCTCAATCCTCCTCCCGTAGATATCTCCCTTTAATCCTAACCCTTCTTTTCTAGGTTATCTTGTTCAAGAGGTTAGTTACCTCTATAAATAGGAGCTCCTCCCCTCACTTGTATTTTTTACACTTGAATTTAATCATAGAGACCATATTGGTTGTGAGGTTCTTACCTTTGAGTGTCCCCCTTTCTCCTTTGTGAGAGCTTCTAAGAGTTATCAAGGGACCCCTCCCTTGTGGCCTCTCCCCTTTGGCTTATCAAACCTAGTATTTGTGGAGCCTCACCCCATTCCTTTCCTCTCCATAAATCCATTTCCCTTCCAAGTGACCTTAGAAAGGATCCTTTGGGCATGTGATCATCAAAGATCGCATCAAGTGGTATCAAAGCGACTTTCTAAAGGTCACATTCTTTCTCAATTGTTTTTGCTTTGTTGTTTATCTCTTTGATCTCTTTATTTTAAAGTCCTTCATTTCTTGTCATCTCTATTTCCTTTATTTTCTAGTAGTATAGCTTTTTATTCTTGCTATTATATGTGCTTTTGTTTTCTATCTACGCGCCTATGTTCCATTTAATTTGATGCGATTTTATTTGTCCCCTTCTTTGAATCTTATTTCTGTGTTCAAGTTGCTTAATTTTCCCTTGTATTTTTATGTTAAAGTGTGCCTAAGAAGTTGTGACCATTAAACCCACATGGTTGAGGATTTTTCCACACCATTGTGGTGATCAACTTTGGCCACTTTGGTGTGCCTTTTGTTTTGAGTCTCTTGCTGAAATTTTTGGTCTATTTTTAGGTGTGTTATTTTTTCTTAATCTTTTGTTTTGTCAAATACTAGTCATGTTAGTTTCCTATTTTGTCTCATTTTAATTCCATAGGTTTTAGCCTCTTAAAAGTTTTACAAAAAAGCCTTCAAAAACATTTTGAATTGAGCTCCTAAGAGGTGAACCTCTTGTTGAGTCTCTTAAGTCTTTTATGATTTTAGTTCAAGCATATTAATCTCTTTGTTGTTCTTAAATATTTGCTCAATTCAATCTTTATATGTTTCTTGTTTTATGTTGAATTATTAGTAGCTTTCCACTTGGTTTACCTTCACTATTGGTGCCTTTTTATGGAATTTTAGCTTGGGTGAATTGTGTTAGTAATTTGAGCAATCAATTTACTTCAAAATCAGCCCTAAATCATTCCTTAAGCACCATTAGTTCAGTGGTATTTGGAACTACTAAGTTATTTTTCCTTTAGTTGCATGCATTGCTTGAAAATTGTGTGACCTTACTTTGTGCTTATTCACTCAAGCGTTATTATTTCAAGCATCCTCATTAAAATTTCAATTTAACAAGGTATTAGGTGCAGCAAAATGATTAGAAAAAGTTAAAAAAAAATAGAAAAAGTTCAAATTAAAAAAAAAAAGAAGATAAAGAACTCAAAAGAAAGACAAATTTAAAGTTGTGTACCTAATAGTAGAAACATTTGATATGAGGAACCAATTGTGATTCAAAAAAAATTACTTGAGTAAGCTTTTTAGTTTTTGGTCACTTAAATTTTATTAAGTGTGCAACTATTGGTTTCATTTTTTTGTTTGAGTATTTTTTCATCTCTACTCTTAGAGCTAATCTAGGAATGTTATTTGTGTGCTACCTTCCTTTGTGAGCCTTATTTTTCTTGTTTGTCTTCTTTTCTTCTTTGAGTTTGTCATTGTTTAATCTATCCACTTGGATTTGTGATCCTTGTTTTGTTATTCACCTTTGTTTGTTGTCTTGTGTTGTATTCGGCCTTGGTAAGGAAAGATTGGGAAAGGTTCCATATATAAAATTTTGGCAAGTCCAAACAAGAGGAAACAAGGGTAGCATTCTTGGGGTGGGTTGATGCAACTCAAAGGGGCTTGATCAAAAGGAGACAAACACCAAAAAACTTAGAGTGAAGACTTTGTTTTATTTTTTTTATTCTTTGTATTGTGTATACTTAATTTTAGATTGGGAGTTTGAGTGCCCTTAAGGCCCTCCCTTGGTTTGTAATAATTTTAGTTAATTTTAGCTTAGTTCCTCGTTAATTAGGTGAAGAAGGAAGAAGTGGTACACTTCCTTCAACACCTTAGGAGAACGATTAGAGCCCTTTCTCTTTTACATTCTTGCACTTTTGTTTTATTTTATCTTATTTTATTTTAAAAAACATGTAGAGGCTAAGAGTTCCAAAGACTCATCAAGCCACCTTAGGTGAGAAAACAAAAAAAAAAAAAGAAGAGAGGAGTGTTGCTTGGAAAAAAAAAGTTTTTGGCCTAACCATTAGTTTTTAGCATCCAAGCACCATGATTTCCCACACACATTCTAGTGCACATAGTTGTTCATCAAGTAAGAGTGTCAACCAAAGAAAACCTTCTAAGAGAGACACTCTTGAAAACCTTAACTTAGAATTTAGGGAATGGATGGTTAAAGAACAAGAAAGGAGAGAAGAAAAAGAGAGAAAAAAATAAATAAAATAAAAGGAAAAACAAAAAGAGAAGGAAGAGTTAAAAAAAGAGATGTTGGAAATGAGAAAAGAGTAAAAAGAGCGAGAAGAGAGAAGGCAAAGAGAGAGAAGAGAGGATGAAGAAAGGAGAAGAGAGGATGAAGAAAGGAGAAGAAGGAAAGAACTAGAAAGAAAAAGAGAAAAAGAGGAAGAAGAGAGAAGGAGAGGAGAAGAGAATAAGAGGAGAGATGGGAGAGAGAGTGATCGAAAAAAGAAAGGAATTCTCATAAGATCCCCATCTAGGCATTTTACCTCTAGCGAAGAAGAATACTATAGAAATCAACATAAGCATCACTCCCATTCATCATACCATCATAATTCTCCTTAAGAGAACACAAATCATGCTAGGGAGCCAAAGGTAGACCTACCCCATTTTTATGGTAGGGAAGATGTTGAGACTTACCTAGATTTGGAAGTCAAAGTGGAACAACTCTTCCGATGCTATGAAATAAGGGAAGAAAGGAAAGTACCTTTGGCCCGTAAACAAATGCCTGACATTCACTACTGGAATGATTTAAAAACTTGTTTGCGAAGAAGGCACATTCCTTCATATTATGAGAGGGATCTTTTGGATAGGCTCGAAATACTTAGGAACGTAACCTAAGTATTGAGGAGTATAGACAAAAGATGGAGCTTCTCATACTAAGGGCCAATATCATTGAGGAACCCAATGCCACCCTTGCTAGGCTTTTTTGTGGATTAAGCTCTGACATTAGAGATAAGGTAGAGCTTCTTTCATACTCAAACCTTGATGAGTTGGTAGAACTTTGTGTAAGAGCTGAGAATCAACTCAAGAGAAAAAGCTTTAAAAAAGATTCTCCCTCTTACTCAAAGAGAGACCAACTTAAGGGAAACTCTTTCAAGGGTTTTCCCAAAGAAGAACACAAGCATTTTCAAGATACAAAAGCACCTCATGTAGAGAGAAAACCGACTACTACTAAGCCTACTGAGAGGCAAATTAGTATCAAATGCTTCAAATGTCTTGGGAGAGACCACATTGCCTCTCAATGCCCTAACAAGAAAACCATGATCATGAGGGGACAAGACATTTGTAGTGAGAATAGCTCATCTTTCTCCTCTAGTGAGAGTGAGGAAGAAAGGGGACATACTTTTGAATAAGAGTGTGAGGAAGCTTTTCCTTATGAGGGGGACCTCCTTATGGTTCAAAGGCTTCTTGGAAGCCAACCTCTAGAGCTTGGCCAGTCACAAAGAGAGAACATCTTCCATACAAGATGTAAAGTAAATGACAAAGTATGTTCTCTCCTTGTTGATAGTGGCTCCTGTTGTAACATTTGTAGCTCTAGGTTGGTTGAAAAGCTAGCCTTGACTACCATGCCCCATCCCAAACCTTACAATTTTTAATGGCTCAATGTGCAAGGGGAGATGGTAGTCAATGAACAAGTTATGGTTTCAATTTCCATAGGATCTTATAATGATGAGATTCTTTGTGACATAGTTCCTATGGAGGCTGGTCATATCCTGTTGGGGAGACCATGACAATTTGACAAGAAAGCTATTCATCATGGTCACTCCAACCAAATAATTCTCACCCATAATGAAAAGAGCTTCAAATTGTATCCTTTGTCACCTTCTCAAGTGGCTGAGGATCAATTTGCGATGAAAAAGAAAAGAGTTGAGGAAAAACAAAAACAAAAAAAAGCACAACAAGCTTCACCCTTAAAGCTTGAAAAGGGTAATGAGAGAGATTCGGAAGGTGATGACCCTTCGAAAGGGAATATTAGTAAAAGGAACCTATTTGCTACTAAACGTGATTTAAAAGAAGCTCCTTTGACTAACAAGCCCTTTTATCTCCTCTTTTGCAAAGAGGCATCAAATCCTTCTCCCATTTTGCATTCTTTTGCTGAGAGCACTGCCACAACCCATGCACATGAGCACCTTCCTCAAGGGGTTCAAGATATTTTAAAAGAATTTGCTGATATATTCCCTAATGAGGTTTCGAAAGGACTTCCTCCCATTAGGGGTATAGAACATCAAACTAATTTGGTGCCTGGCGCAAGTCTACCTAATAGACTTGCCTATAGGACCAACCCCATGGAGACCCAAGAGATTGAGTCTCAAGTGAATAAGCTATTGGAGAAGGGTTGGGTTCAAAAGAGCCTAAGCCCTTATGCTGTACCAGTCTTGTTGGTGCCCAAGAAGAATGGCCAATGGAGGATGTGTGTTGATTGTCGTGCAATCAACAACATCACCATCAAATATAGGCACCCAATCCCCCGTCTTGATGACATGTTGGATGAATTTCATGGGGCAAAAATATTTTCAAAAATAGATCTTAGAAGTGGTTACCACCAAATAAGGATCAAAGAGGGTGATGAGTGGAAAACTGCTTTTAAGACTAAATTTGGTCTTTATGAGTGGTTTGTTATGCCTTTTGGGCTAACTAATGCCCCAAGCACATTCATGCGCTTAATGAATCATGTGCTAAGGGTTTGCCTTGGTAAATTTTGTGTAGTTTACTTTGATGACATTTTAGTTTACTCTAGGAACCTAGATGATCATTTAGGACATCTAAGGCATGTCTTTTCTCTTCTTAGGAGTAATAATCTTTTTGGTAACTTAGAAAAATGCACCTTTTGTGTAGATAGTGTAGTTTTCCTAGGTTTTGTAGTTAGCACAAAAGGGGTCCATATTGACCCCGAAAAGATAAAAGCTATTCAAGAATGGCCCACCCCAAAGAGTGTGACAGAGATCAAAAGCTTTCATGGTCTCGCTGGATTTTATAGGCGCTTTGTTCCTAATTTCTCCACGCTCTTCGCACCAATAAATGATTTGGTGAAAATGGAAGTTTCTTTCCTTTAGGGTGAGAAACAAGAGAAAGCCTTCCAGCTAATTAAGCATAAACTGACCCATGCACCAGTCTTGGCATTACCTGACTTTTCTAAAACATTTGAACTTGAATGTGATGCCTCTGGTGTAAGTGTGGGAGCTGTCTTGTTGCAAGGAGGGCACCCCATTGCGTATTTTAGTGAAAAAATCAATGGTGCCCCCCTTCTAACATGGAAGCATTACCTTGCTCCCAAGGAGTTTGTCTTTCATAGTGACCATGAGTTACTAAAATATTTGAGGGGTCAAGGTAAATTGAACAAAAGGCATGCAACATGGGTGGAATATCTTGAATCCTTCCTTTATGTCATCAAGTACAAGAAAGGAAAACAAAATGTGGTGGCTGATGCTCTTTTTAGGCGTCATGCCCTTTATTCATCCTTGAGTGCAAAAATCTTGGGATTTGATGACATTCGGGCTATGTATCCTTCTAACAAGGATTTCGGCCCCATCTTTGCTGCCTCTGCATCTGCATTCACATTAAAGGCCCATGATGGGTACTTCATTAGTGAGGGGTATCTCTATAAAGAGAGTAAGCTTTGTATACCCCAAGGATCAATTGGGAACTTACTCACAAACGAGAGCCATGAAGGTGGACTCATAGGGCATTTTGGGATTTCAAAAACCCTCCTGCTTTTACAAGAGAAACTCTTTTGGCCCCATATGCATAGAGATGTCCATAGACATTGCTCTAGATGTATAGCTTGCTTGCAAGCAAAGTCTAAAGCAATTCCTCATAGACTATAAACACCTTTACCTGCTCCTTCTGCACCTTGGGAGGATATTAGCATGGATTTCATCCTTGGGCTCCCAAGAACCCAACGAGGTGCAGACTCCATATTTGTGGTGGTGGACAGATTTTCAAAAATGGCCCATTTTATTCCCTGCCATAAAGTGGATGATGCGAGCAACATCGCAAGACTTTTCTTTAAAGAGGTTGTCCGATTGCATGGCATACCCTCTTCAATAGTGTCAGATAGGGATGTGAAGTTCCTTAGCCATTTTTGGAAAACTCTTTGGGATAAGCTAGGAACTAAACTTCTTTTTTCCACTACCTGTCACCCTCAAACTGATGGGCAAACAGAAGTGGTGAATAGATCTTTATCCACTATGCTGAGGGCTCTCCTTAAAGGCAACCATAAGTCTTGGGATGAGTACCTTCGCCACATTGAATTTGCTTATAACCGGGTGGTTCATAGAACCACCAAGCATTCTCCATTTGAGGTGGTCTATGGCTTTACTCCTCGTACTCCTCTAGATCTTTTATCTCTTCCTCTTTCTGTTGTTGTTCATAAAGAAGGAGAGGCAAAAGCCATTTTTGTAAAACAATTACATGAGAGGGTTAAAGCTAACATAGAGCGCCAATCCTTGAGAGATGCTACTTTCGCCAATAGGGGGAGGAAAGAGGTCATCTTTGAAAAGGGCGACCGGGTATGGCTTCACTTGAGAAAGGATAGATTTCCTTCTCAAAGGAAGTCCAAACTTAGCCCTAGAGGAGATGGACCTTTCCAAATCCTTGAGCAGATCGGTAATATGCCTATGTTTTAGATCTGCCCGAGGATTATGGGATAAGCACCAGTTTTAATGTTTCTGATTTGTCTCCATTTGTAGGTGCTGAAAATGATGAAGACCCCATGGATTTGAGGTCAAATCCTCTCCAAGGGGGAGGAGATGATGTGACCATGCCTAGCCAAGGACCTATCACTAGGGCCATGGCTAGAAGAATTGAAGAAGACCTAGCCCTTGCAGACAAAGGAAGACTTCACCTCCTGTGGAGAGTGAAGATATTAGGCTAGGGACTTTAGTTAATAAAATGTAATTTTCCTTTATTTTAATTTTAAAGAGCATTAGAAATTTAATTTGGGACATGTATTTAGTCTATTTTTTATTTTAGGAGGTGTCTTAGGAATTTAGAGGGTGGATTTAGCTTTTTGGGTCTTTATGAAGGAAATAAGGGGTACCCTTGACATCTACACCCCTCATTTCCTACATAAACCCCCTAAGTTAATAAGAAGGAATCTTGGCCCTTGGTTTGAGAAACTTGGGCACCAAGTTTGATGATCTAAGGAGGGAATTGTTTCTCAATCCTCCTCCCTTAGATCTCTCCATTTAATCCTAGCTGTTCCTTTTTAGGTTATCTTGTTCAAGAGGTTAGCTACCTCTATAAAAAGGAGCTCCTCCCCTCACTTGTATTTTCGACACTTGAATTTAATCCTAGAGACCATATCGGTTGTGAGGTTCTTACCTTTGAGTGTCCCCCTTTCTCCTTTGTGAGAGCTTCTAAGAGTTATCAAGGGACCCCTCCCTTGTGGCCTCTCCCATTTGGCTTATCAAACTTAGTATTTGTGGCTCCTCACCCCATTCCTTTCCTCTCCATAAATCCATTACCCTTCCAAGTGACCTTAGAAAGGATCCTTTGGGCACGTGATCATCAAAGATCACATCAGTCATGGTGTGAAAATTTTAGGCTTTGAATATATTATTGTTCTCAATGGTGGTTAGGATTGGGATGCGTTGTAAGTGGGATCATATAATCTAGAGATTGCTTGGTTTATTGACAATTCCACGTGCAACACATATGTTTCATTATGATTGTGCGGTACCTTTTTGGTACACTGCCACCATCTCAATATTGCCTATCGATTCAGTCCAACAGGTTTTACTCCTAATTATAGTGAACATTTTATATTTGTAGTGAATGATAAATCTCTTAGGACAATGCAAGAAGATTTGTTATAATAGAGTAAAATGTTGGACAAGCTGTAATTTTATTGATAATATATGTTTGAGATGTACTTACAAAAAAAAACTAATTCATTGCTTTATTTAGGTTATTGACCACCTAGAACTTTAAGTTTGATATTGATAATCTTAGAAATAAGACTAAAAATATAGATGTAGTTTTACGTGTATTGTGTTATATTTAGAAATTGCTATAACTACAGAAGTTGAACTTTCCATCAAAATTCGTGAAATAAACCTATATATACAATTTTTATGATTGAGAACAATATAATAAATTGAGCAAAGAGTTTAAAGAAGAATAAGAATAAACAAGATGATGCATTCTTGCCAAGCAAGGGCCCTATCACTAGGGCCATGGCTAGGAGAATAAAAGAAGACATGGCTAGAGTAGAGGGAGGAAGATCTCACCTCCATATGACCATCAAGTTATGCAAGCCATGACTTATTTACTTGTAATTTTTATTTTAGGAACCTAGGTTTTTATTTTGCACATGTATTAGTCCATTTAATTTTCTAGGAGGTGTCTTAGTAATAAGAAGGGTAAGACTAGCTTTTGGGCTTTTATTTAGGAAATAAGGGGGTAGTTTGATAACTACACCCTCTTTTGCTAAATAAAACCCAAAATTAATAAAGGAGTAATCTTGGCCCTTGGATGAGGTAGCTTGGGCACCAATTCTCATCTAAAGGAGGGTATTGATTGGACTTTGGGCTTCATCCTAGCCCTTCATTTCCTTCATGACTTGTCCAAGAGGTTAGCTCCCTCTATAAAAAGGTGCTCCTTCACACTCTTGTATTTTACACACTTTATTGAATGAAAAAACCTTGAGTTGGCCAAAATTCTCTTAGTGTCCACCCTTCTCTCTTTGAGAATTCCTTAGGTTTTTATCAAGGGTTCCATCCCTTGTGGTAAACTTTCCCTCTTTGGCTTATCTTACCTTAAGTGGTGCCTAAAACCACCTCACTTCTTACCTTTCCATAAACCATTTCACCAAAGAAGAAAACCTCTAGAAAAAGATCAAGGGAGGCATGCATCATTTGGTATCAGAGCATTGGTTCTAGAGGTCTAAACTCTCTTCCTATCTCATTTATTTTTTCTTTCCGTTTTCCTATTTTATTTTATCTTTAATTTCCGCAATTTTTTCTAGCTTTCCATTGTTGTTTATCATTTCCATTTATGTCTTGAGTTTATTGTTTTGAGTTATAGTTTATTTGCGCCATTTATTTTTTTGCTTGATGCAACTTATATTGTTCTTTTCTTTGCATCTACGTCTCTCCCATATTCATTAATTTCCGCTTAAGCTTTGAGTTGGGTGCTTTCTTGCTTGAATTTTGGTTTTGAGAATTTCTTGCTAAAAATCCATGCCATTGTGGTGAATTCCACAACCTTGTGGTCAAGAAATTTAGACCAAATTCTTGTGTTTCCTTGCACCTAGTTGCCTTGTCTTTGCCTTATTTTTAGCTTTTATTTTTCACTTTTATACTCTTGTGTAGTTGTCTATAAGTCATGTTTATAGTTTCCCATTTTTTCTATTAATTCCTTTTAAGTTTAGCCTCTTTTGTTTTTACAAAAAAACTTTTGAAACTTCTTCAATTGAGCGACATAGAGGGTCATACCTCATGTCTAAGTCTCTTTAGAAGTTCATGTGCTTTTAGTTTCAAGCATATTCTTAAAAAAAAAAATTCAAAAATAGTTGCTCAATTTCCTTTGTCTTTATTTTCCTTATATGTATAATTAGTAGCTCATTTGTGTTGTAAAGGTAGTTCTTGTTTGTGGGTGCTTTCACTTAAGCTATAAGTTTGGTATTTGTGTTCAACAAATTACTAAAAGCTTAACAAAGCTTGAGTCCAGTGGCACACCAAACTACTAAACCATTAACACATCTATAGCTACTTTGCATTTGAAGTCATTTCTAGTAGTACCTAAATTGTTGCTTTTAATTTTCTTTATTGTTCCAAGCGCATAACTCTTTGTTATCAAGCACTAAATTCACAATCAATTTAGGTGCATCTAGTAAATATTAAAAAAAAAACAAGAGAACAAAGTCTAAAATAAAATACAAAAAAACAACGAAGGATTCAAAAAAAAAAAAGAGAACAAACAAAAGAAAAGAAAGTTTGAAAAAATTCATTTGATGTACCTAACCTAAAATTAGCAAGTGCTTCAACTTTGAACTTGGAACCTTAAAACAAATTTTATTACTTTTGGTACACTAGAACTTGATATTTGTGTTCTTTTACTCTTTAATCTAGTGCCATTCTTAGGTATTCCATTGTGTGCTCTCTTTCTTTTGTTTACCTTTTAGTTGTTGCTTGTCTTTTAAATCATCTTTCTAGTTTGTCTTATATACTCTTACCATTTGGTTAAGTGTCCTTTTGATTGTGTTATCTTTTATTGCTTTTTGAGTTTCTATTCGCACCTCCCCTTGCTACTTTTGGTTTCTTTGGTTTGTGTGTTAGTTCCACTTTTGGGAGAAAGCTTGAAAAAGGAGCTTACCACAAGGGTATCATATTTTGGAAGGTTGGACTAAGAGCCTAAGGGATCACCTCAAAAGGAAACACACCTAGCCGTGAGGACTTTGATTTGAGGGAGCATTTGGAGAATCATTTTTTGAAGACTTTACTTTTTCTTTAATTTGGGTGTATTAATTTTGTAGTTGGGAGTTTGAGTGCCCTTAAGGCCCTCCCTTTGGTTGTAATAAAATTTAAATTTTTTAGTTTCTCGAAAATTAGGTGAAGAAGGAAGAAGTGGTACACTTCCTTCAACACCTTAGGAGCTCGCTTTAGATCCCTTCTCTTTTGAATTTTTACTTTAAAATTCTTGCTTTATTTGTCTTATTCAAAGCGCTTAGAAGGCTAAAGAGTTCCAAAGACTCATCAAGCCATTTTAGGCAAGAAAACACAAAAAGAGAGGAGTGTTTGTTTGTGAAAAATTTTTAGCCACCTTTTTCCTCTTACAAATTCAAGCACAATGACATGACACACCCACTCTAGTGCTCATAGTTATTCATCAAACAAGAGTGTAAACCAAAGAAATATTTCTAAAGATTACACTCTAGAAAACTTAAACATGGACTTTAGGGAGTGGATGGCAAAAGAACAAGAGAGAAGAGAAGAAAAAAGGAGAGAAAAAGGGTCCAAGGAGAAAAGAAAAATAAAAGAAAGAAAGGAAGAAAAGAGAGAAAAAAGAGAGAAGGAAGAGAGAAGAATAAGAGAAAGGAGAGAAGATGAAGAAAGGAGAGAAAGAAAAGAAAGATAAAGAAGAAAAGAGAAAGAAGAAGAAAACAGATAGCATGGGAATGGTGAGAATTACAAAATGAAAGGGATAGTCTTAGGTTCCCCATCTAGACATACCCATAGGAGTGAAACTGAGGAAGAATACTACAATCATCCTAGGAGAAACTCCTATTCATCCATGGATAATAATGGGGCCCCTCCAAGGGAGCCCAAAATTTATCTCCCCCCATTTCATGGGAGGGAAGATGTGGAAGCCTACCTTGATTGGGAAATCAAGGTAGAACAACTCTTCACTTGCCATGAGGTAAGAGAAGAAAGAAAGGTTCCAATGGCAACCCTTAGCTTCCAAGGGCATGCCATGCATTGGTGGGTTGGGTTAACCAATGAGAGAATCTGCACCAATATGCCTTCCATAAGATATTGGAATGATCTTAGAAGTGCTCTAAGAAGAAGGCATATTCCCTCTTGGTATGAAAGAGATCTTTTGGATAGACTCCAATGGCTAAGGCAAACCAACCTTAGTATAGAAGAGTATAGACAAAAGATGGAACTTCTTATCTTGAGGGCGGGTATCATTGAGGAACCCAAGGCCACTATGGCAAGGTGTTTGTGTGGGTTGAGCCCCGAAATTCGTGATAAGGTGGAGCTCTTCTCATACAATTCCCTTGATGAGTTAGGTCAACTTTGCATCAAGGTGGAAAATCAACTTAGAAGGAGAACTTTTAAAAAGGATAACCCACCTTATGTAAAGAGGGACCAACCTAAGGAGAACTCTTTCAAGAGTTACCCCAAAGAGGAACATTCCAAGCACTTCAAAGAGCATAAAACATCACATGTAGAGAGAAAAACCCCTACTACTAACTCTCATGAGAAAGTTAGTAGTATCAAATGCTTTAAATGTCTTGGGAGAGGTCACATTGCCTCTCAATGCCCTACTAAGAGAAACATCATCATGAGGGCCCAAGATGTTTATAGTAGTGAGTCTAGCTCACACTCCTCTAGTGAGAGCGAAGGAGAAGGGGTTCATGCATACCAATCTGATTGTGATGAAACCGCTTATGCATGTGAGGGAGACCTCTTAATGATAAGAAGACTTCTTGGAAGCCAACTTTTGAAAATGTCCTCATCTCAAAGGGAGAACATATTCCACACTCGCTGTAAGGTGAATGACAAAATATGTTCTCTCATTGTGGATAGTGGGTCATGCTGCAATTGTTGTAGCTCAAGGTTGGTGGAAAAGCTAGCCTTGACCCCACTTCCCCATCCTAAGCCTTACAAGCTTCAATGGCTCAATGAGCAAGGGGAAATGGAGGTCAATGAGCAAGTCAAGGTTCCAATTTCCATTGGGTCTTATAAAGATGGGATCCTATGTGACATAGTCCCAATGGAAGCTGGTCATATCTTGTTAGGAAAACAATGGCAATTTGATAAGAAAGCCATACACCATGGTCATTCCAATAACATCATCCTCACTCATAAGATAAGCGCATTAAGTTATGTCCTCTAACACCTTCACAAGTGGTGGAGGACCAACTCATCATGAAACATAAGAGAGATGAGGAGAAAGAAAAAAGCAAAACTTTACCCCTAAAGCTTAAAAGGGGTAAGGAGGTTGAGTTGGAAGTTGGTGCCCCTTCCAAGAAAGTCATTAGTAAAGGGAGTTTATTTGCGACAAAATTGGATTTAAAGGAAGCCCCCTTAACTAACAGACCTTTTTATCTCCTCCTTTGCAAAGAGGCATCCCCCATTTCTTCCCCCTCCACTTTTTTCCCTTCTAGTTCTAGCACTGCCATAGAACTTGGACATGAGAACCTACCTCAAGAGGTTCAAGAGCTTTTAAAGGAGTTTGGTGATATATTCCCTAATGAAGTTCCCAAAGGACTTCCTCCAATTAGGGGTATAGAACACCAAATAGACTTGGTACCTGGGGCTAGCCTGCCTAATAGGCCTGCTTATAGGACTAATCCCATGGAGACCAAGGAGATTGAATCTCAAGTCCAAAAACTATTGGAGAAGGGTTGGGTTCAAGAGAGCCTAAGCCCTTGTGCTGTGCCAGTTTTGTTGGTGCCTAAGAAGAATGGCAATGGAGGATGGCATTGATTGTCGAGCAATCAATAACATCACCATCAAATATAGGCACCCTATCCCTAGTCTTGATGACATGCTTGACGAATTGCATGGGGCCTAATTATTTTCAAAAATTGATCTTAAGAGTGGTTATCACCAAATCCGCATCAAGGAAGGTGATGAGTGGAAAACCGCTTTTAAGACCAAGTTTGGGTTGTATGAGTGGTTGGTAATGCCCTTTGGGCTTACCAATGCCCCAAGCACCTTCATGAGGCTTATGAATCATGTCCTTAGGGATTGCTTAGGAAAATTTTGTGTTGTTTATTTTGATGACATCTTAGTGTATAGCAAGAGCCTAGATGAACATGTAGGCCATCTTAGGCGCGTCTTTTGCATTCTTAGGTCACACCAACTCTATGGAAATCTTGAAAAATGTAATTTTTGTGTGGAGAGTGTGGTGTTCTTAGGTTTTATAGTTAATAAGAATGGGGTTCAAGTGGACCCCGACAAAATCAAAGCCATCAAAGAATGGCCCACCCCAAAACGTGTGACTGAGATCAAGAGTTTTCATGGTCTCGCGAGATTTTACAGGCGCTTTGTGCCTAACTTCTCCACATTTTTCTCACCAATCAATGATTTGGTGAAGAAGAATACTCCTTTCCTTTGGGGTGAAAAACAACAAAAAGCCTTTGAACTTATCAAAGAGAAACTGACCCATGCACCAGTTTTAGCTCTTCTTGACTTTTCTAAAACTTTTGAGCTAGAGTGTGATGCATCGGGAGTGGGTGTGGGAGCTATGTTGTTACAAGGTGGTCATCCTGTGGCTTATTTTAGTGAAAAACTAAATGGAGCCGCCTTAAACTACCCCACCTATGATAAAGAGTTTTACTCTTTGATAAGGGCCCTTCAAACTTGGGAGCATTATCTTGTACCCAGGGAGTTCATCATTCATAGTGACCATGAGTCACTTAAGTATTTGAAGGGTCAAGGCAAGCTTAATAAAAGGCATGCTAAATGGGTAGAATTTCTTGAGACTTTCCCTTATATCATCAAATACAAGAAAGGAAAACATAATGTGGTGGCTGATGCTTTGTCTCGTAGACATACCCTTTACACCACCTTAAGTGCAAAGATTCTTGGATTTGATAATATTAGAGAAATGTATCTTTCTGATAAGGATTTTGGATCCATTTATGCTGCCTCTACATTTGCATGTAAAACCCAAAATGGGTTCTTTGTGAGTGAGGGGTACCTTTTCAAAGGTAGCAGACTTTCTGTACCCCAAGGATCTATGAGAAATCTGTTGACAAAAGACAGCCATGAGGGTGGGCTCATGGGACATTTTGGAATTAACAAAACTCTTCTGCTTTTACAAGAAAAATTCTTTTGGCCCCATATGAAGAAAGACTTCTATAGACATTGTCGTAGATGCATTGCTTGCTTGCAAGCTAAGTCTAAGACAATGGCTCATGGATTGTACACACCCTTACCTGCTCCTTCTGCACCTTGGCTGGATATTAGTATGGATTGCATTCTTGGCCTGCCTCGAACCCAACGAGGTGCAGACTCTATCTTTGTGGTGGTAGATAGATTTTCAAAAATGGCTCACTTTATACCATGCCACAAGATAGATGATGCGAGCAACATTGCTAGACTTTTCTTTAAAGAAGTTGTCCGTTTACATGGAATTCCCAAATCCATAGTCTCTGATAGAGATGTGAAGTTCCTTAGCCACTTTTGGAAAACATTGTGGGCAAGGCTAGGAACTAAACTCTTATTTTCTACCACATGTCACCCCCAAACTGATGGGCAGACTGAGGTAGTAAATAGATCTCTATCTACTATGCTTAGAACGCTTCTTCGAGGAAATCACAAGTCTTGGGATGAATACCTACCCCATATTGAGTTTGCATACAACCGGGTGGTTCAAAGGACCACCAAGCATTCTCCCTTTGAAGTTTTTTATGGCTTCAACGCCCTTACTCCTCTTGATATCTTGCCCTTACCATTCCCTTCTTCTGTTCACAAAGGAGGAATAGTAACAACGGATTTTGTTAAAAAATTACATGAAAGGGTAAAGGCCAACATTGAACATCATTCAAAGGAGTATGCTAGTAAAGCCAATAGGGGCAGGAAAGAAATTATCTTCAATGAAGGGGATTGGGTATGGCTTTATTTGAGGAAGGATCGCTTCCCTACTCAAAGGAAGTCCAAGCTTAGCCCCCGAGGAGATGGTCCCTTTCAAGTCCTCAAGAGAGTGAACAACAATACATACATATTAGATCTCCCTGAGGACTATGGTGTCAGTACTACCTTTAATGTTTGTGATTTGATCCCTTTTGTAGGTACTGATGAAGAAGAGGAGGACCTATCAGATTTGAGGTCAAATCCTTCCCAAGGGGGAGGGGATGATGCATTCTCCCCAAGCAAAAGCCCTATCACTAGGGCCATGGCTAGGAGAATAGAAGAAGACATGGCTAGAGTAGAGGGAGGAAGATCTCACCTCTATATGACCATCAAGTTATGAAAGCCATGACTTATTTACTTGTAATTTTTATTTTAGGAACCTAGGTTTTTATTTTGGACATGTATTAGTCCATTTAATTTTCTAGGAAGTGTCTTAGTAATAAGAAGGGTAAGACTAGCTTTTGGGCCTTTATTTAGGAAATAAGGGGGTAGTTTGATAACTACACCCTCTTTTGCTAAATAAAACCCAAAATTAAAAAAGGAGTAATCTTGGCCCTTGGATGAGGTAGCTTGGGCACCAATTCTCATCTAAAGGAAGGTATTGATTGGACTTGGGGCTTCAATCCTCCTCCCTTGGATGACTTCTTTTAATCCTAGCCCTTCATTTCTTCATGACTTGTCCAAGAGGTTAGCTCCCTCTATAAAAAGGTGCTCCTTCACACTCTTGTATTTTACACACTTTATTGAATGGAAAAACCTTGAGTTGGCCAAAATTCTCTTAGTGTCACCCCTTCTCTCTTTGAGAATTCCTTAGGTTTTTATCAAGGGTTCCATCCCTTGTGGCAAACCTTCCCTCTTAGGCTTATCTTACCTTAAGTGGTGCCTAAAACCACCTCACTTCTTACCTTTCCATAAACCATTTCACCAAAGAAGAAAAATTCTAGAAAAAGATCAAGGGAGGCATGCATCACAAGACAAGGTAAACAATGACTCGTAACTTCTCCTTGTTAGTGTTAGTGTTCCTTCTATATATTACGTCCTCTTGTGCAATCCAAGGTGTGGAGTTGGATGTCATTTGTAAGAAAAATCAAAATCCTACATTTTGTTTTAATCTTCTTGATTCAAAGCCCGGTGGGGTAACTGAAGCAACCCTTGTTGATCTTGTCCAATATGCCCTTGATGTAACACGTGCCAATATCACTGCCACAACCAAATTAATCAAGAGGTTGATTCGTAGAAATACTAATGATATTGAGGCAATAGATCATTACGCATTATGTTTGAATCAAATTCATATTGGTGCCCTCAGCAAAGTTGAGTCAACTCAACAAGTATTAAAATCGGGAGACTACCAAATCTTGAATGCAGTTGCCTCTGGAATCCGAACACACATTGATATGTGTATCGATGGAGACTCGCCATCTGATACTCCTTACTATGATAATTCCTTACTCCCAACATATGCAAATGACATCTCACAAGTTGTTGAGATTATTGTTATCATGTCCAATATTTTGTGTACGTAAACATAACACAAATGTAGAAACTTGTTTTAAATTATAAAGATAAATTATCTTTGATGATCCGTCATTTTATATAATTTAAATTTTAAATAAATTCCAATTTCATAATCTTATCAAGGAAGTATTTTTCTTAAATCAAGATTAGACTTATATAGCATCACTATTGAATCTAAGACTTTATCTAGGATGGCATCTTAAATCCTAA
Organism: Psophocarpus tetragonolobus; assembly: GCA_037954015.1. Lineage (NCBI taxonomy): Eukaryota > Viridiplantae > Streptophyta > Magnoliopsida > Fabales > Fabaceae > Psophocarpus > Psophocarpus tetragonolobus. Next base: position 22,534,715 of record CM075695.1, on the reverse strand, counting down.
CAATCATTTGCAAGATCAGCCTGAGTATTATTGAAATAAAATAAAAGATTAGCTAAGAGGATCCAAATAGTCTAAAAGTACGAAACCCTAGGCATGAAAGAACAAGTCAAATCTAGAAGGGGATTGCAGAGAACTATAAGAAAGTTGTTTTTTGCAATCCTTTGCGTAAAAGCGTTTCTTAAGATGCTGAATGAGAACCTTTAGGACAGAACCTTTCTAATGATCATATGTTAGGTTAAAATGTATGATAAAAGAACCTATTTTGAACATAGAAATGCATGTTCTAATATACAAACAACTTTTGATATACAGATGCAGGCACAAACATTTTATAAAGCATTGTAATAAAAGGCAGACGATCTGATGGACCTTCTACTACTTTGAAAAAAGGTTTGTAAATATAGGTTTATAAAACATTTGAAGTAAAACCAACTTGTTTACATAGACGTTGTAATAGGAGATGCAAAAGTGGGCTTTTGTACTGGTTCACTCCAATTGAGCTACGTTAAGTTCTCTTTCGAGCAACTCCTGGAAAGTTCCACTAGATTCACTGATATGCAATATGAGTATTCTCACTGCCACAACTTGCTTATTACAATGGGTGCATAAACCACTCTTGGTTCTACCTTTAAGCTCCCTCTAAGGTTAAGACTGAGTAAACAAAGTCACTCCTAGCTATCATTGAATATTCTTTAAACACTAAGTCACTCCTTGCTTACAACCCAACGACTAAGGTATGTGTCATACAAGATAACTCTCAAGGGCAATTGAAAGTAAGGCATGAAAAAGATTTTGAGTAAGATGTGAAAAAGATTTTGAAAAGATCTTTGCCAAAGTTTGTATTCACTATCAGGACAAATATCAGTAACTGAATGAGAATGAGAATGAGAATGGATTGTCATGGTGTGAAAATTTTGGGCTTTGAATATATTATTGTTCTCAATGGTGGTTAGGATTGGGATGCGTTGTAAGTGGGATCATATAATCCAGAGATTGCTTGGTTTATTGACAATTCCACGTGCAACACATATGTTTCGTTATGATTGTGCGGTAGCCTTTTTGGTACACTGCCACGATCTCAATATTGCCTATCCATTCAGTCCAACGGGTTTCACTCCTAATTATAGTGAACATTTTATATTTTTAGTGGATGATAAATCTCTTAGGACAATGCAAGAAGATTTGTTATAATAGAGTAAAATGTTGGAAAAGCTGTAATTTTATTGATAATATATGTTTGAGATGTACTTACAAAAAAAAAACTAATTCATTGCTTTATTTAGGTTATTGACCACCTGGAACTTTAAGTTTGATATTGATAATCTTAGAAATAAAACTAAAAATATAGGTGTAGTTTTACGTGTATTATGTTATATTTAGAAATTGCTACAACTACAGAAGTTGAACTTTCCATCAAACTTCGTGAAATAAACCTATATATACAATTTTTATGATTGAGAACAATATAATAAGTTGAGCAAAGAGTTTAAAGAAGAATAAGAGTAAACAAGACAAGGTAAACAATGACTCGTAACTTCTCCTTGTTAGTGTTAGTGTTCCTTCTATATATTACGTCCTCTTGTGCAATCCAAGGTGTGGAGTTGGATGCCATTTGTAAGAAAACTCAAAATCCTACATTTTGTTTTAATCTTCTTGATTCAAAGCCCAGTGGGGTAACTGAAGCAACCCTTGTTGATCTTGTCCAATATGCCCTTGACGTAACACGTGCCAATATCACTGCCACAACCAAATTAATCAAGAGGTTGATTCGTAGAAATACTAATGATATTGAGGCAATAGATCATTACGCATTATGTTTGAATCAAATTCATATTGGTGCCCTCAGCAAAGTTGAGTCAACTCAACAAGTATTAAAATCGGGAGACTACCAAATCTTGAATGCAGTTGCCTCTGGAATCCGAACACACATTGATATGTGTATCGATGGAGACTCGCCATCTGATACTCCTTACTATGATAATTCCTTACTCCCAACATATGCAAATGACATCTCACAAGTTGTTGAGATTATTGTTATCATGTCCAATATTTTGTGTACGTAAACATAACACAAATGTAGAAACTTGTTTTAAATTATCTTTGATGATCCGTCATTTTATATAATTGAAATTTTAAATAAATTCCAATTTCATAATCTTATCAAGGAAGTATTTTTCTTAAATCAAGATTAGACTTATATAGCATCACTATTGAATCTAAGACTATATCTAGGATGGCATCTTAAATCCTAACAATCATTTGCAAGATCAGCCTGAGTATTATTGAAATAAAATAAAAGATTAGCTAAGAGGATCCAAATAGTCTAAAAGTACGAAACCCTAGGCATGAAAGAACAAGTCAAATCTAGAAGGGGATTGAAGAGAACTATAAGAAAGTTGTTTTTTGCAATCCTTTGCGTAAAAGCGTTTCTTAAGATGCTGAATGAGAACCTTTAGGACAGAACCTTTCTAATGATCATATGTTAGGTTAAAATGTATGATAAAAGAACCTATTTTGAACATAGAAATGCATGTTCTAATATACAAACAACTTTTGATATACAGATGCAGGCACAAACATTTTATAAAGCATTGTAATAAAAGGCAGACGATCTGATGGACCTTCTACTACTTTGAAAACAGGTTTGTAAATATAGGTTTATAAAACATTTGAAGTAAAACCAACTTGTTTACATAGACGTTGTAATAGGAGATGCAAAAGTGGGCTTTTGTACTGGTTCACTCCAATTGAGCTACGTTAAGTTCTCTTTCGAGCAACTCCTGGAAAGTTCCACTAGATTCACTGATATGCAATATGAGTATTCTCACTGCCACAACTTGCTTATTACAATGGGTGCATAAACCACTCTTGGTTCTACCTTTAAGCTCCCTCTAAGGTTAAGACTGAGTAAACAAAGTCACTCCTAGCTATCATTGAATATTCTTTAAACACTAAGTCACTCCTTGCTTACAACCCAACGACTAAGGTATGTGTCATACAAGATAACTCTCAAGGGCAATTGAAAGTAAGGCATGAAAAAGATTTTGAGTAAGATGTGAAAAAGATTTTGAAAAGATCTTTGCCAAAGTTTGTATTCACTATCAGGACAAATATCAGTAACTGAATGAGAATGAGAATGAGAATGGATTGTCATGGTGTGAAAATTTTGGGCTTTGAATATATTATTGTTCTCAATGGTGGTTAGGATTGGGATGCGTTGTAAGTGGGATCATATAATCCAGAGATTGCTTGGTTTATTGACAATTCCACGTGCAACACATATGTTTCGTTATGATTGTGCGGTAGCCTTTTTGGTACACTGCCACGATCTCAATATTGCCTATCCATTCAGTCCAACGGGTTTCAGTCCTAATTATAGTGAACATTTTATATTTTTAGTGGATGATAAATCTCTTAGGACAATGCAAGAAGATTTGTTATAATAGAGTAAAATGTTGGAAAAGCTGTAATTTTATTGATAATATATGTTTGAGATGTACTTACAAAAAAAAAACTAATTCATTGCTTTATTTAGGTTATTGACCACCTGGAACTTTAAGTTTGATATTGATAATCTTAGAAATAAAACTAAAAATATAGGTGTAGTTTTACGTGTATTATGTTATATTTAGAAATTGCTACAACTACAGAAGTTGAACTTTCCATCAAACTTCGTGAAATAAACCTATATATACAATTTTTATGATTGAGAACAATATAATAAGTTGAGCAAAGAGTTTAAAGAAGAATAAGAGTAAACAAGACAAGGTAAACAATGACTCGTAACTTCTCCTTGTTAGTGTTAGTGTTCCTTCTATATATTACGTCCTCTTGTGCAATCCAAGGTGTGGAGTTGGATGCCATTTGTAAGAAAACTCAAAATCCTACATTTTGTTTTAATCTTCTTGATTCAAAGCCCAGTGGGGTAACTGAAGCAACCCTTGTTGATCTTGTCCAATATGCCCTTGACGTAACACGTGCCAATATCACTGCCACAACCAAATTAATCAAGAGGTTGATTCGTAGAAATACTAATGATATTGAGGCAATAGATCATTACGCATTATGTTTGAATCAAATTCATATTGGTGCCCTCAGCAAAGTTGAGTCAACTCAACAAGTATTAAAATCGGGAGACTACCAAATCTTGAATGCAGTTGCCTCTGGAATCCGAACACACATTGATATGTGTATCGATGGAGACTCGCCATCTGATACTCCTTACTATGATAATTCCTTACTCCCAACATATGCAAATGACATCTCAAAAGTTGTTGAGATTATTGTTATCATGTCCAATATTTTGTGTACGTATACATAACACAAATGTAGAAACTTGTTTTAAATTATAAAGATAAATTATCTTTGATGATCCGTCATTTTATATAATTGAAATTTTAAATAAATTCCAATTTCATAATCTTATCAAGGAAGTATTTTTCTTAAATCAAGATTAGACTTATATAGCATCACTATTGAATCTAAGACTTTATCTAGGATGGCATCTTAAATCCTAACAATCATTTGCAAGATCAGCCTGAGTATTATTGAAATAAAATAAAAGATTAGCTAAGAGGATCCAAATAGTCTAAAAGTACGAAACCCTAGGCATGAAAGAACAAGTCAAATCTAGAAGGGGATTGAAGAGAACTATAAGAAAGTTGTTTTTTGCAATCCTTTGCGTAAAAGCGTTTCTTAAGATGCTGAATGAGAACCTTTAGGACAGAACCTTTCTAATGATCATATGTTAGGTTAAAATGTATGATAAAAGAACCTATTTTGAACATAGAAATGCATGTTCTAATATACAAACAACTTTTGATATACAGATGCAGGCACAAACATTTTATAAAGCATTGTAATAAAAGGCAGACGATCTGATGGACCTTCTACTACTTTGAAAACAGGTTTGTAAATATAGGTTTATAAAACATTTGAAGTAAAACCAACTTGTTTACATAGACGTTGTAATAGGAGATGCAAAAGTGGGCTTTTGTACTGGTTCACTCCAATTGAGCTACGTTAAGTTCTCTTTCGAGCAACTCCTGGAAAGTTCCACTAGATTCACTGATATGCAATATGAGTATTCTCACTGCCACAACTTGCTTATTACAATGGGTGCATAAACCACTCTTGGTTCTACCTTTAAGCTCCCTCTAAGGTTAAGACTGAGTAAACAAAGTCACACCTAGCTATCATTGAATATTCTTTAAACACTAAGTCACTCCTTGCTTACAACCCAACGACTAAGGTATGTGTCATACAAGATAACTCTCAAGGGCAATTGAAAGTAAGGCATGAAAAAGATTTTGAGTAAGATGTGAAAAAGATTTTGAAAAGATCTTTGCCAAAGTTTGTATTCACTATCAGGACAAATATCAGTAACTGAATGAGAATGAGAATGAGAATGGATTGTCATGGTGTGAAAATTTTGGGCTTTGAATATATTATTGTTCTCAATGGTGGTTAGGATTGGGATGCGTTGTAAGTGGGATCATATAATCCAGAGATTGCTTGGTTTATTGACAATTCCACGTGCAACACATATGTTTCGTTATGATTGTGCGGTAGCCTTTTTGGTACACTGCCACGATCTCAATATTGCCTATCCATTCAGTCCAACGGGTTTCACTCCTAATTATAGTGAACATTTTATATTTTTAGTGGATGATACATCTCTTAGGACAATGCAAGAAGATTTGTTATAATAGAGTAAAATGTTGGAAAAGCTGTAATTTTATTGATAATATATGTTTGAGATGTACTTACAAAAAAAAAACTAATTCATTGCTTTATTTAGGTTATTGACCACCTGGAACTTTAAGTTTGATATTGATAATCTTAGAAATAAAACTAAAAATATAGGTGTAGTTTTACGTGTATTATGTTATATTTAGAAATTGCTACAACTACAGAAGTTGAACTTTCCATCAAACTTCGTGAAATAAACCTATATATACAATTTTTATGATTGAGAACAATATAATAAGTTGAGCAAAGAGTTTAAAGAAGAATAAGAGTAAACAAGACAAGGTAAACAATGACTCGTAACTTCTCCTTGTTAGTGTTAGTGTTCCTTCTATATATTACGTCCTCTTGTGCAATCCAAGGTGTGGAGTTGGATGCCATTTGTAAGAAAACTCAAAATCCTACATTTTGTTTTAATCTTCTTGATTCAAAGCCCGGTGGGGTAACTGAAGCAACCCTTGTTGATCTTGTCCAATATGCCCTTGACGTAACACGTGCCAATATCACTGCCACAACCAAATTAATCAAGAGGTTGATTCGTAGAAATACTAATGATATTGAGGCAATAGATCATTACGCATTATGTTTGAATCAAATTCATATTGGTGCCCTCAGCAAAGTTGAGTCAACTCAACAAGTATTAAAATCGGGAGACTACCAAATCTTGAATGCAGTTGCCTCTGGAATCCGAACACACATTGATATGTGTATCGATGGAGACTCGCCATCTGATACTCCTTACTATGATAATTCCTTACTCCCAACATATGCAAATGACATCTCACAAGTTGTTGAGATTATTGTTATCATGTCCAATATTTTGTGTACGTAAACATAACACAAATGTAGAAACTTGTTTTAAATTATCTTTGATGATCCGTCATTTTATATAATTGAAATTTTAAATAAATTCCAATTTCATAATCTTATCAAGGAAGTATTTTTCTTAAATCAAGATTAGACTTATATAGCATCACTATTGAATCTAAGACTTTATCTAGGATGGCATCTTAAATCCTAACAATCATTTGCAAGATCAGCCTGAGTATTATTGAAATAAAATAAAAGATTAGCTAAGAGGATCCAAATAGTCTAAAAGTACGAAACCCTAGGCATGAAAGAACAAGTCAAATCTAGAAGGGGATTGAAGAGAACTATAAGAAAGTTGTTTTTTGCAATCCTTTGCGTAAAAGCGTTTCTTAAGATGCTGAATGAGAACCTTTAGGACAGAACCTTTCTAATGATCATATGTTAGGTTAAAATGTATGATAAAAGAACCTATTTTGAACATAGAAATGCATGTTCTAATATACAAACAACTTTTGATATACAGATGCAGGCACAAACATTTTATAAAGCATTGTAATAAAAGGCAGACGATCTGATGGACCTTCTACTACTTTGAAAACAGGTTTGTAAATATAGGTTTATAAAACATTTGAAGTAAAACCAACTTGTTTACATAGACGTTGTAATAGGAGATGCAAAAGTGGGCTTTTGTACTGGTTCACTCCAATTGAGCTACGTTAAGTTCTCTTTCGAGCAACTCCTGGAAAGTTCCACTAGATTCACTGATATGCAATATGAGTATTCTCACTGCCACAACTTGCTTATTACAATGGGTGCATAAACCACTCTTGGTTCTACCTTTAAGCTCCCTCTAAGGTTAAGACTGAGTAAACAAAGTCACTCCTAGCTATCATTGAATATTCTTTAAACACTAAGTCACTCCTTGCTTACAACCCAACGACTAAGGTATGTGTCATACAAGATAACTCTCAAGGGCAATTGAAAGTAAGGCATGAAAAAGATTTTGAGTAAGATGTGAAAAAGATTTTGAAAAGATCTTTGCCAAAGTTTGTATTCACTATCAGGACAAATATCAGTAACTGAATGAGAATGAGAATGAGAATGGATTGTCATGGTGTGAAAATTTTGGGCTTTGAATATATTATTGTTCTCAATGGTGGTTAGGATTGGGATGCGTTGTAAGTGGGATCATATAATCCAGAGATTGCTTGGTTTATTGACAATTCCACGTGCAACACATATGTTTCGTTATGATTGTGCGGTAGCCTTTTTGGTACACTGCCACGATCTCAATATTGCCTATCCATTCAGTCCAACGGGTTTCACTCCTAATTATAGTGAACATTTTATATTTTTAGTGGATGATACATCTCTTAGGACAATGCAAGAAGATTTGTTATAATAGAGTAAAATGTTGGAAAAGCTGTAATTTTATTGATAATATATGTTTGAGATGTACTTACAAAAAAAAAACTAATTCATTGCTTTATTTAGGTTATTGACCACCTGGAACTTTAAGTTTGATATTGATAATCTTAGAAATAAAACTAAAAATATAGGTGTAGTTTTACGTGTATTATGTTATATTTAGAAATTGCTACAACTACAGAAGTTGAACTTTCCATCAAACTTCGTGAAATAAACCTATATATACAATTTTTATGATTGAGAACAATATAATAAGTTGAGCAAAGAGTTTAAAGAAGAATAAGAGTAAACAAGACAAGGTAAACAATGACTCGTAACTTCTCCTTGTTAGTGTTAGTGTTCCTTCTATATATTACGTCCTCTTGTGCAATCCAAGGTGTGGAGTTGGATGCCATTTGTAAGAAAACTCAAAATCCTACATTTTGTTTTAATCTTCTTGATTCAAAGCCCGGTGGGGTAACTGAAGCAACCCTTGTTGATCTTGTCCAATATGCCCTTGACGTAACACGTGCCAATATCACTGCCACAACCAAATTAATCAAGAGGTTGATTCGTAGAAATACTAATGATATTGAGGCAATAGATCATTACGCATTATGTTTGAATCAAATTCATATTGGTGCCCTCAGCAAAGTTGAGTCAACTCAACAAGTATTAAAATCGGGAGACTACCAAATCTTGAATGCAGTTGCCTCTGGAATCCGAACACACATTGATATGTGTATCGATGGAGACTCGCCATCTGATACTCCTTACTATGATAATTCCTTACTCCCAACATATGCAAATGACATCTCACAAGTTGTTGAGATTATTGTTATCATGTCCAATATTTTGTGTACGTAAACATAACACAAATGTAGAAACTTGTTTTAAATTATAAAGATAAATTATCTTTGATGATCCGTCATTTTATACAATTGAAATTTTAAATAAATTCCAATTTCATAATCTTATCAAGGAAGTATTTTTCTTAAATCAAGATTAGACTTATATAGCGTCACTATTGAATCTAAGACTATATCTAGGATGGCATCTTAAACCCCAACAATCATTTGCAAGATCAGCCTGAGTATTATTGAAATAAAATAAAAGATTAGCTAAGAGGATCCAAATAGTCTAAAAGTACGAAACCCTAGGCATGAAAGAACAAGTCAAATCTAGAAGGGGATTGAAGAGAACTATAAGAAAGTTGTTTTTTGCAATCCTTTGCGTAAAAGCGTTTCTTAAGATGCTGAATGAGAACCTTTAGGACAGAACCTTTCTAATGATCATATGTTAGGTTAAAATGTATGATAAAAGAACCTATTTTGAACATAGAAATGCATGTTCTAATATACAAACAACTTTTGATATACAGATGCAGGCACAAACATTTTATAAAGCATTGTAATAAAAGGCAGACGATCTGATGGACCTTCTACTACTTTGAAAACAGGTTTGTAAATATAGGTTTATAAAACATTTGAAGTAAAACCAACTTGTTTACATAGACGTTGTAATAGGAGATGCAAAAGTGGGCTTTTGTACTGGTTCACTCCAATTGAGCTACGTTAAGTTCTCTTTCGAGCAACTCCTGGAAAGTTCCACTAGATTCACTGATATGCAATATGAGTATTCTCACTGCCACAACTTGCTTATTACAATGGGTGCATAAACCACTCTTGGTTCTACCTTTAAGCTCCCTCTAAGGTTAAGACTGAGTAAACAAAGTCACTCCTAGCTATCATTGAATATTCTTTAAACACTAAGTCACTCCTTGCTTACAACCCAACGACTAAGGTATGTGTCATACAAGATAACTCTCAAGGGCAATTGAAAGTAAGGCATGAAAAAGATTTTGAGTAAGATGTGAAAAAGATTTTGAAAAGATCTTTGCCAAAGTTTGTATTCACTATCAGGACAAATATCAGTAACTGAATGAGAATGAGAATGAGAATGGATTGTCATGGTGTGAAAATTTTGGGCTTTGAATATATTATTGTTCTCAATGGTGGTTAGGATTGGGATGCGTTGTAAGTGGGATCATATAATCCAGAGATTGCTTGGTTTATTGACAATTCCACGTGCAACACATATGTTTCGTTATGATTGTGCGGTAGCCTTTTTGGTACACTGCCACGATCTCAATATTGCCTATCCATTCAGTCCAACGGGTTTCACTCCTAATTATAGTGAACATTTTATATTTTTAGTGGATGATAAATCTCTTAGGACAATGCAAGAAGATTTGTTATAATAGAGTAAAATGTTGGAAAAGTTGTAATTTTATTGATAATATATGTTTGAGATGTACTTACAAAAAAAAAACTAATTCATTGCTTTATTTAGGTTATTGACCACCTGGAACTTTAAGTTTGATATTGATAATCTTAGAAATAAAACTAAAAATATAGGTGTAGTTTTACGTGTATTATGTTATATTTAGAAATTGCTACAACTACAGAAGTTGAACTTTCCATCAAACTTCGTGAAATAAACCTATATATACAATTTGTATGATTGAGAACAATATAATAAGTTGAGCAAAGAGTTTAAAGAAGAATAAGAATAAACAAGACAAGGTAAACAATGACTCGTAACTTCTCCTTGTTAGTGTTAGTGTTCCTTCTATATATTACGTCCTCTTGTGCAATCCAAGGTGTGGAGTTGGATGCCATTTGTAAGAAAACTCAAAATCCTACATTTTGTTTTAATCTTCTTGATTCAAAGCCCGGTGGGGTAACTGAAGCAACCCTTGTTGATCTTGTCCAATATGCCCTTGACGTAACACGTGCCAATATCACTGCCACAACCAAATTAATCAAGAGGTTGATTCGTAGAAATACTAATGATATTGAGGCAATAGATCATTACGCATTATGTTTGAATCAAATTCATATTGGTGCCCTCAGCAAAGTTGAGTCAACTCAACAAGTATTAAAATCGGGAGACTACCAAATCTTGAATGCAGTTGCCTCTGGAATCCGAACACACATTGATATGTGTATCGATGGAGACTCGCCATCTGATACTCCTTACTATGATAATTCCTTACTCCCAACATATGCAAATGACATCTCACAAGTTGTTGAGATTATTGTTATCATGTCCAATATTTTGTGTACGTAAACATAACACAAATGTAGAAACTTGTTTTAAATTATCTTTGATGATCCGTCATTTTATATAATTGAAATTTTAAATAAATTCCAATTTCATAATCTTATCAAGGAAGTATTTTTCTTAAATCAAGATTAGACTTATATAGCATCACTATTGAATCTAAGACTTTATCTAGGATGGCATCTTAAATCCTAACAATCATTTGCAAGATCAGCCTGAGTATTATTGAAATAAAATAAAAGATTAGCTAAGAGGATCCAAATAGTCTAAAAGTACGAAACCCTAGGCATGAAAGAACAAGTCAAATCTAGAAGGGGATTGAAGAGAACTATAAGAAAGTTGTTTTTTGCAATCCTTTGCGTAAAAGCGTTTCTTAAGATGCTGAATGAGAACCTTTAGGAAAGAACCTTTCTAATGATCATATGTTAGGTTAAAATGTATGATAAAAGAACCTATTTTGAACATAGAAATGCATGTTCTAATATACAAACAACTTTTGATATACAGATGCAGGCACAAACATTTTATAAAGCATTGTAATAAAAGGCAGACGATCTGATGGACCTTCTACTACTTTGAAAACAGGTTTGTAAATATAGGTTTATAAAACATTTGAAGTAAAACCAACTTGTTTACATAGACGTTGTAATAGGAGATGCAAAAGTGGGCTTTTGTACTGGTTCACTCCAATTGAGCTACGTTAAGTTCTCTTTCGAGCAACTCCTGGAAAGTTCCACTAGATTCACTGATATGCAATATGAGTATTCTCACTGCCACAACTTGCTTATTACAATGGGTGCATAAACCACTCTTGGTTCTACCTTTAAGCTCCCTCTAAGGTTAAGACTGAGTAAACAAAGTCACTCCTAGCTATCATTGAATATTCTTTAAACACTAAGTCACTCCTTGCTTACAACCCAACGACTAAGGTATGTGTCATACAAGATAACTCTCAAGGGCAATTGAAAGTAAGGCATGAAAAAGATTTTGAGTAAGATGTGAAAAAGATTTTGAAAAGATCTTTGCCAAAGTTTGTATTCACTATCAGGACAAATATCAGTAACTGAATGAGAATGAGAATGAGAATGGATTGTCATGGTGTGAAAATTTTGGGCTTTGAATATATTATTGTTCTCAATGGTGGTTAGGATTGGGATGCGTTGTAAGTGGGATCATATAATCCAGAGATTGCTTGGTTTATTGACAATTCCACGTGCAACACATATGTTTCGTTATGATTGTGCGGTAGCCTTTTTGGTACACTGCCACGATCTCAATATTGCCTATCCATTCAGTCCAACGGGTTTCAGTCCTAATTATAGTGAACATTTTATATTTTTAGTGGATGATAAATCTCTTAGGACAATGCAAGAAGATTTGTTATAATAGAGTAAAATGTTGGAAAAGCTGTAATTTTATTGATAATATATGTTTGAGATGTACTTACAAAAAAAAAACTAATTCATTGCTTTATTTAGGTTATTGACCACCTGGAACTTTAAGTTTGATATTGATAATCTTAGAAATAAAACTAAAAATATAGGTGTAGTTTTACGTGTATTATGTTATATTTAGAAATTGCTACAACTACAGAAGTTGAACTTTCCATCAAACTTCGTGAAATAAACCTATATATACAATTTTTATGATTGAGAACAATATAATAAGTTGAGCAAAGAGTTTAAAGAAGAATAAGAGTAAACAAGACAAGGTAAACAATGACTCGTAACTTCTCCTTGTTAGTGTTAGTGTTCCTTCTATATATTACGTCCTCTTGTGCAATCCAAGGTGTGGAGTTGGATGCCATTTGTAAGAAAACTCAAAATCCTACATTTTGTTTTAATCTTCTTGATTCAAAGCCCAGTGGGGTAACTGAAGCAACCCTTGTTGATCTTGTCCAATATGCCCTTGACGTAACACGTGCCAATATCACTGCCACAACCAAATTAATCAAGAGGTTGATTCGTAGAAATACTAATGATATTGAGGCAATAGATCATTACGCATTATGTTTGAATCAAATTCATATTGGTGCCCTCAGCAAAGTTGAGTCAACTCAACAAGTATTAAAATCGGGAGACTACCAAATCTTGAATGCAGTTGCCTCTGGAATCCGAACACACATTGATATGTGTATCGATGGAGACTCGCCATCTGATACTCCTTACTATGATAATTCCTTACTCCCAACATATGCAAATGACATCTCACAAGTTGTTGAGATTATTGTTATCATGTCCAATATTTTGTGTACGTAAACATAACACAAATGTAGAAACTTGTTTTAAATTATCTTTGATGATCCGTCATTTTATATAATTGAAATTTCAAATAAATTCCAATTTCATAATCTTATCAAGGAAGTATTTTTCTTAAATCAAGATTAGACTTATATAGCATCACTATTGAATCTAAGACTATATCTAGGATGGCATCTTAAATCCTAACAATCATTTGCAAGATCAGCCTGAGTATTATTGAAATAAAATAAAAGATTAGCTAAGAGGATCCAAATAGTCTAAAAGTACGAAACCCTAGGCATGAAAGAACAAGTCAAATCTAGAAGGGGATTGAAGAGAACTATAAGAAAGTTGTTTTTTGCAATCCTTTGCGTAAAAGCGTTTCTTAAGATGCTGAATGAGAACCTTTAGGACAGAACCTTTCTAATGATCATATGTTAGGTTAAAATGTATGATAAAAGAACCTATTTTGAACATAGAAATGCATGTTCTAATATACAAACAACTTTTGATATACAGATGCAGGCACAAACATTTTATAAAGCATTGTAATAAAAGGCAGACGATCTGATGGACCTTCTACTACTTTGAAAACAGGTTTGTAAATATAGGTTTATAAAACATTTGAAGTAAAACCAACTTGTTTACATAGACGTTGTAATAGGAGATGCAAAAGTGGGCTTTTGTACTGGTTCACTCCAATTGAGCTACGTTAAGTTCTCTTTCGAGCAACTCCTGGAAAGTTCCACTAGATTCACTGATATGCAATATGAGTATTCTCACTGCCACAACTTGCTTATTACAATGGGTGCATAAACCACTCTTGGTTCTACCTTTAAGCTCCCTCTAAGGTTAAGACTGAGTAAACAAAGTCACTCCTAGCTATCATTGAATATTCTTTAAACACTAAGTCACTCCTTGCTTACAACCCAACGACTAAGGTATGTGTCATACAAGATAACTCTCAAGGGCAATTGAAAGTAAGGCATGAAAAAGATTTTGAGTAAGATGTGAAAAAGATTTTGAAAAGATCTTTGCCAAAGTTTGTATTCACTATCAGGACAAATATCAGTAACTGAATGAGAATGAGAATGAGAATGGATTGTCATGGTGTGAAAATTTTGGGCTTTGAATATATTATTGTTCTCAATGGTGGTTAGGATTGGGATGCGTTGTAAGTGGGATCATATAATCCAGAGATTGCTTGGTTTATTGACAATTCCACGTGCAACACATATGTTTCGTTATGATTGTGCGGTAGCCTTTTTGGTACACTGCCACGATCTCAATATTGCCTATCCATTCAGTCCAATGGGTTTCACTCCTAATTATAGTGAACATTTTATATTTTTAGTGGATGATAAATCTCTTAGGACAATGCAAGAAGATTTGTTATAATAGAGTAAAATGTTGGAAAAGCTGTAATTTTATTGATAATATATGTTTGAGATGTACTTACAAAAAAAAAACTAATTCATTGCTTTATTTAGGTTATTGACCACCTGGAACTTTAAGTTTGATATTGATAATCTTAGAAATAAAACTAAAAATATAGGTGTAGTTTTACGTGTATTATGTTATATTTAGAAATTGCTACAACTACAGAAGTTGAACTTTCCATCAAACTTCGTGAAATAAACCTATATATACAATTTTTATGATTGAGAACAATATAATAAGTTGAGCAAAGAGTTTAAAGAAGAATAAGAGTAAACAAGACAAGGTAAACAATGACTCGTAACTTCTCCTTGTTAGTGTTAGTGTTCCTTCTATATATTACGTCCTCTTGTGCAATCCAAGGTGTGGAGTTGGATGCCATTTGTAAGAAAACTCAAAATCCTACATTTTGTTTTAATCTTCTTGATTCAAAGCCCGGTGGGGTAACTGAAGCAACCCTTGTTGATCTTGTCCAATATGCCCTTGACGTAACACGTGCCAATATCACTGCCACAACCAAATTAATCAAGAGGTTGATTCGTAGAAATACTAATGATATTGAGGCAATAGATCATTACGCATTATGTTTGAATCAAATTCATATTGGTGCCCTCAGCAAAGTTGAGTCAACTCAACAAGTATTAAAATCGGGAGACTACCAAATCTTGAATGCAGTTGCCTCTGGAATCCGAACACACATTGATATGTGTATCGATGGAGACTCGCCATCTGATACTCCTTACTATGATAATTCCTTACTCCCAACATATGCAAATGACATCTCACAAGTTGTTGAGATTATTGTTATCATGTCCAATATTTTGTGTACGTAAACATAACACAAATGTAGAAACTTGTTTTAAATTATCTTTGATGATCCGTCATTTTATATAATTGAAATTTTAAATAAATTCCAATTTCATAATCTTATCAAGGAAGTATTTTTCTTAAATCAAGATTAGACTTATATAGCATCACTATTGAATCTAAGACTTTATCTAGGATGGCATCTTAAATCCTAACAATCATTTGCAAGATCAGCCTGAGTATTATTGAAATAAAATAAAAGATTAGCTAAGAGGATCCAAATAGTCTAAAAGTACGAAACCCTAGGCATGAAAGAACAAGTCAAATCTAGAAGGGGATTGAAGAGAACTATAAGAAAGTTGTTTTTTGCAATCCTTTGCGTAAAAGCGTTTCTTAAGATGCTGAATGAGAACCTTTAGGACAGAACCTTTCTAATGATCATATGTTAGGTTAAAATGTATGATAAAAGAACCTATTTTGAACATAGAAATGCATGTTCTAATATACAAACAACTTTTGATATACAGATGCAGGCACAAACATTTTATAAAGCATTGTAATAAAAGGCAGACGATCTGATGGACCTTCTACTACTTTGAAAACAGGTTTGTAAATATAGGTTTATAAAACATTTGAAGTAAAACCAACTTGTTTACATAGACGTTGTAATAGGAGATGCAAAAGTGGGCTTTTGTACTGGTTCACTCCAATTGAGCTACGTTAAGTTCTCTTTCGAGCAACTCCTGGAAAGTTCCACTAGATTCACTGATATGCAATATGAGTATTCTCACTGCCACAACTTGCTTATTACAATGGGTGCATAAACCACTCTTGGTTCTACCTTTAAGCTCCCTCTAAGGTTAAGACTGAGTAAACAAAGTCACACCTAGCTATCATTGAATATTCTTTAAACACTAAGTCACTCCTTGCTTACAACCCAACGACTAAGGTATGTGTCATACAAGATAACTCTCAAGGGCAATTGAAAGTAAGGCATGAAAAAGATTTTGAGTAAGATGTGAAAAAGATTTTGAAAAGATCTTTGCCAAAGTTTGTATTCACTATCAGGACAAATATCAGTAACTGAATGAGAATGAGAATGAGAATGGATTGTCATGGTGTGAAAATTTTGGGCTTTGAATATATTATTGTTCTCAATGGTGGTTAGGATTGGGATGCGTTGTAAGTGGGATCATATAATCCAGAGATTGCTTGGTTTATTGACAATTCCACGTGCAACACATATGTTTCGTTATGATTGTGCGGTAGCCTTTTTGGTACACTGCCACGATCTCAATATTGCCTATCCATTCAGTCCAACGGGTTTCACTCCTAATTATAGTGAACATTTTATATTTTTAGTGGATGATACATCTCTTAGGACAATGCAAGAAGATTTGTTATAATAGAGTAAAATGTTGGAAAAGCTGTAATTTTATTGATAATATATGTTTGAGATGTACTTACAAAAAAAAAACTAATTCATTGCTTTATTTAGGTTATTGACCACCTGGAACTTTAAGTTTGATATTGATAATCTTAGAAATAAAACTAAAAATATAGGTGTAGTTTTACGTGTATTATGTTATATTTAGAAATTGCTACAACTACAGAAGTTGAACTTTCCATCAAACTTCGTGAAATAAACCTATATATACAATTTTTATGATTGAGAACAATATAATAAGTTGAGCAAAGAGTTTAAAGAAGAATAAGAGTAAACAAGACAAGGTAAACAATGACTCGTAACTTCTCCTTGTTAGTGTTAGTGTTCCTTCTATATATTACGTCCTCTTGTGCAATCCAAGGTGTGGAGTTGGATGCCATTTGTAAGAAAACTCAAAATCCTACATTTTGTTTTAATCTTCTTGATTCAAAGCCCGGTGGGGTAACTGAAGCAACCCTTGTTGATCTTGTCCAATATGCCCTTGACGTAACACGTGCCAATATCACTGCCACAACCAAATTAATCAAGAGGTTGATTCGTAGAAATACTAATGATATTGAGGCAATAGATCATTACGCATTATGTTTGAATCAAATTCATATTGGTGCCCTCAGCAAAGTTGAGTCAACTCAACAAGTATTAAAATCGGGAGACTACCAAATCTTGAATGCAGTTGCCTCTGGAATCCGAACACACATTGATATGTGTATCGATGGAGACTCGCCATCTGATACTCCTTACTATGATAATTCCTTACTCCCAACATATGCAAATGACATCTCACAAGTTGTTGAGATTATTGTTATCATGTCCAATATTTTGTGTACGTAAACATAACACAAATGTAGAAACTTGTTTTAAATTATCTTTGATGATCCGTCATTTTATATAATTGAAATTTTAAATAAATTCCAATTTCATAATCTTATCAAGGAAGTATTTTTCTTAAATCAAGATTAGACTTATATAGCATCACTATTGAATCTAAGACTTTATCTAGGATGGCATCTTAAATCCTAACAATCATTTGCAAGATCAGCCTGAGTATTATTGAAATAAAATAAAAGATTAGCTAAGAGGATCCAAATAGTCTAAAAGTACGAAACCCTAGGCATGAAAGAACAAGTCAAATCTAGAAGGGGATTGAAGAGAACTATAAGAAAGTTGTTTTTTGCAATCCTTTGCGTAAAAGCGTTTCTTAAGATGCTGAATGAGAACCTTTAGGACAGAACCTTTCTAATGATCATATGTTAGGTTAAAATGTATGATAAAAGAACCTATTTTGAACATAGAAATGCATGTTCTAATATACAAACAACTTTTGATATACAGATGCAGGCACAAACATTTTATAAAGCATTGTAATAAAAGGCAGACGATCTGATGGACCTTCTACTACTTTGAAAACAGGTTTGTAAATATAGGTTTATAAAACATTTGAAGTAAAACCAACTTGTTTACATAGACGTTGTAATAGGAGATGCAAAAGTGGGCTTTTGTACTGGTTCACTCCAATTGAGCTACGTTAAGTTCTCTTTCGAGCAACTCCTGGAAAGTTCCACTAGATTCACTGATATGCAATATGAGTATTCTCACTGCCACAACTTGCTTATTACAATGGGTGCATAAACCACTCTTGGTTCTACCTTTAAGCTCCCTCTAAGGTTAAGACTGAGTAAACAAAGTCACTCCTAGCTATCATTGAATATTCTTTAAACACTAAGTCACTCCTTGCTTACAACCCAACGACTAAGGTATGTGTCATACAAGATAACTCTCAAGGGCAATTGAAAGTAAGGCATGAAAAAGATTTTGAGTAAGATGTGAAAAAGATTTTGAAAAGATCTTTGCCAAAGTTTGTATTCACTATCAGGACAAATATCAGTAACTGAATGAGAATGAGAATGAGAATGGATTGTCATGGTGTGAAAATTTTGGGCTTTGAATATATTATTGTTCTCAATGGTGGTTAGGATTGGGATGCGTTGTAAGTGGGATCATATAATCCAGAGATTGCTTGGTTTATTGACAATTCCACGTGCAACACATATGTTTCGTTATGATTGTGCGGTAGCCTTTTTGGTACACTGCCACGATCTCAATATTGCCTATCCATTCAGTCCAACGGGTTTCACTCCTAATTATAGTGAACATTTTATATTTTTAGTGGATGATACATCTCTTAGGACAATGCAAGAAGATTTGTTATAATAGAGTAAAATGTTGGAAAAGCTGTAATTTTATTGATAATATATGTTTGAGATGTACTTACAAAAAAAAAACTAATTCATTGCTTTATTTAGGTTATTGACCACCTGGAACTTTAAGTTTGATATTGATAATCTTAGAAATAAAACTAAAAATATAGGTGTAGTTTTACGTGTATTATGTTATATTTAGAAATTGCTACAACTACAGAAGTTGAACTTTCCATCAAACTTCGTGAAATAAACCTATATATACAATTTTTATGATTGAGAACAATATAATAAGTTGAGCAAAGAGTTTAAAGAAGAATAAGAGTAAACAAGACAAGGTAAACAATGACTCGTAACTTCTCCTTGTTAGTGTTAGTGTTCCTTCTATATATTACGTCCTCTTGTGCAATCCAAGGTGTGGAGTTGGATGCCATTTGTAAGAAAACTCAAAATCCTACATTTTGTTTTAATCTTCTTGATTCAAAGCCCGGTGGGGTAACTGAAGCAACCCTTGTTGATCTTGTCCAATATGCCCTTGACGTAACACGTGCCAATATCACTGCCACAACCAAATTAATCAAGAGGTTGATTCGTAGAAATACTAATGATATTGAGGCAATAGATCATTACGCATTATGTTTGAATCAAATTCATATTGGTGCCCTCAGCAAAGTTGAGTCAACTCAACAAGTATTAAAATCGGGAGACTACCAAATCTTGAATGCAGTTGCCTCTGGAATCCGAACACACATTGATATGTGTATCGATGGAGACTCGCCATCTGATACTCCTTACTATGATAATTCCTTACTCCCAACATATGCAAATGACATCTCACAAGTTGTTGAGATTATTGTTATCATGTCCAATATTTTGTGTACGTAAACATAACACAAATGTAGAAACTTGTTTTAAATTATAAAGATAAATTATCTTTGATGATCCGTCATTTTATACAATTGAAATTTTAAATAAATTCCAATTTCATAATCTTATCAAGGAAGTATTTTTCTTAAATCAAGATTAGACTTATATAGCGTCACTATTGAATCTAAGACTATATCTAGGATGGCATCTTAAACCCCAACAATCATTTGCAAGATCAGCCTGAGTATTATTGAAATAAAATAAAAGATTAGCTAAGAGGATCCAAATAGTCTAAAAGTACGAAACCCTAGGCATGAAAGAACAAGTCAAATCTAGAAGGGGATTGAAGAGAACTATAAGAAAGTTGTTTTTTGCAATCCTTTGCGTAAAAGCGTTTCTTAAGATGCTGAATGAGAACCTTTAGGACAGAACCTTTCTAATGATCATATGTTAGGTTAAAATGTATGATAAAAGAACCTATTTTGAACATAGAAATGCATGTTCTAATATACAAACAACTTTTGATATACAGATGCAGGCACAAACATTTTATAAAGCATTGTAATAAAAGGCAGACGATCTGATGGACCTTCTACTACTTTGAAAACAGGTTTGTAAATATAGGTTTATAAAACATTTGAAGTAAAACCAACTTGTTTACATAGACGTTGTAATAGGAGATGCAAAAGTGGGCTTTTGTACTGGTTCACTCCAATTGAGCTACGTTAAGTTCTCTTTCGAGCAACTCCTGGAAAGTTCCACTAGATTCACTGATATGCAATATGAGTATTCTCACTGCCACAACTTGCTTATTACAATGGGTGCATAAACCACTCTTGGTTCTACCTTTAAGCTCCCTCTAAGGTTAAGACTGAGTAAACAAAGTCACTCCTAGCTATCATTGAATATTCTTTAAACACTAAGTCACTCCTTGCTTACAACCCAACGACTAAGGTATGTGTCATACAAGATAACTCTCAAGGGCAATTGAAAGTAAGGCATGAAAAAGATTTTGAGTAAGATGTGAAAAAGATTTTGAAAAGATCTTTGCCAAAGTTTGTATTCACTATCAGGACAAATATCAGTAACTGAATGAGAATGAGAATGAGAATGGATTGTCATGGTGTGAAAATTTTGGGCTTTGAATATATTATTGTTCTCAATGGTGGTTAGGATTGGGATGCGTTGTAAGTGGGATCATATAATCCAGAGATTGCTTGGTTTATTGACAATTCCACGTGCAACACATATGTTTCGTTATGATTGTGCGGTAGCCTTTTTGGTACACTGCCACGATCTCAATATTGCCTATCCATTCAGTCCAACGGGTTTCACTCCTAATTATAGTGAACATTTTATATTTTTAGTGGATGATAAATCTCTTAGGACAATGCAAGAAGATTTGTTATAATAGAGTAAAATGTTGGAAAAGTTGTAATTTTATTGATAATATATGTTTGAGATGTACTTACAAAAAAAAAACTAATTCATTGCTTTATTTAGGTTATTGACCACCTGGAACTTTAAGTTTGATATTGATAATCTTAGAAATAAAACTAAAAATATAGGTGTAGTTTTACGTGTATTATGTTATATTTAGAAATTGCTACAACTACAGAAGTTGAACTTTCCATCAAACTTCGTGAAATAAACCTATATATACAATTTGTATGATTGAGAACAATATAATAAGTTGAGCAAAGAGTTTAAAGAAGAATAAGAATAAACAAGACAAGGTAAACAATGACTCGTAACTTCTCCTTGTTAGTGTTAGTGTTCCTTCTATATATTACGTCCTCTTGTGCAATCCAAGGTGTGGAGTTGGATGCCATTTGTAAGAAAACTCAAAATCCTACATTTTGTTTTAATCTTCTTGATTCAAAGCCCGGTGGGGTAACTGAAGCAACCCTTGTTGATCTTGTCCAATATGCCCTTGACGTAACACGTGCCAATATCACTGCCACAACCAAATTAATCAAGAGGTTGATTCGTAGAAATACTAATGATATTGAGGCAATAGATCATTACGCATTATGTTTGAATCAAATTCATATTGGTGCCCTCAGCAAAGTTGAGTCAACTCAACAAGTATTAAAATCGGGAGACTACCAAATCTTGAATGCAGTTGCCTCTGGAATCCGAACACACATTGATATGTGTATCGATGGAGACTCGCCATCTGATACTCCTTACTATGATAATTCCTTACTCCCAACATATGCAAATGACATCTCACAAGTTGTTGAGATTATTGTTATCATGTCCAATATTTTGTGTACGTAAACATAACACAAATGTAGAAACTTGTTTTAAATTATAAAGATAAATTATCTTTGATGATCCGTCATTTTATACAATTGAAATTTTAAATAAATTCCAATTTCATAATCTTATCAAGGAAGTATTTTTCTTAAATCAAGATTAGACTTATATAGCGTCACTATTGAATCTAAGACTATATCTAGGATGGCATCTTAAACCCCAACAATCATTTGCAAGATCAGCCTGAGTATTATTGAAATAAAATAAAAGATTAGCTAAGAGGATCCAAATAGTCTAAAAGTACGAAACCCTAGGCATGAAAGAACAAGTCAAATCTAGAAGGGGATTGAAGAGAACTATAAGAAAGTTGTTTTTTGCAATCCTTTGCGTAAAAGCGTTTCTTAAGATGCTGAATGAGAACCTTTAGGACAGAACCTTTCTAATGATCATATGTTAGGTTAAAATGTATGATAAAAGAACCTATTTTGAACATAGAAATGCATGTTCTAATATACAAACAACTTTTGATATACAGATGCAGGCACAAACATTTTATAAAGCATTGTAATAAAAGGCAGACGATCTGATGGACCTTCTACTACTTTGAAAACAGGTTTGTAAATATAGGTTTATAAAACATTTGAAGTAAAACCAACTTGTTTACATAGACGTTGTAATAGGAGATGCAAAAGTGGGCTTTTGTACTGGTTCACTCCAATTGAGCTACGTTAAGTTCTCTTTCGAGCAACTCCTGGAAAGTTCCACTAGATTCACTGATATGCAATATGAGTATTCTCACTGCCACAACTTGCTTATTACAATGGGTGCATAAACCACTCTTGGTTCTACCTTTAAGCTCCCTCTAAGGTTAAGACTGAGTAAACAAAGTCACTCCTAGCTATCATTGAATATTCTTTAAACACTAAGTCACTCCTTGCTTACAACCCAACGACTAAGGTATGTGTCATACAAGATAACTCTCAAGGGCAATTGAAAGTAAGGCATGAAAAAGATTTTGAGTAAGATGTGAAAAAGATTTTGAAAAGATCTTTGCCAAAGTTTGTATTCACTATCAGGACAAATATCAGTAACTGAATGAGAATGAGAATGAGAATGGATTGTCATGGTGTGAAAATTTTGGGCTTTGAATATATTATTGTTCTCAATGGTGGTTAGGATTGGGATGCGTTGTAAGTGGGATCATATAATCCAGAGATTGCTTGGTTTATTGACAATTCCACGTGCAACACATATGTTTCGTTATGATTGTGCGGTAGCCTTTTTGGTACACTGCCACGATCTCAATATTGCCTATCCATTCAGTCCAACGGGTTTCACTCCTAATTATAGTGAACATTTTATATTTTTAGTGGATGATAAATCTCTTAGGACAATGCAAGAAGATTTGTTATAATAGAGTAAAATGTTGGAAAAGTTGTAATTTTATTGATAATATATGTTTGAGATGTACTTACAAAAAAAAAACTAATTCATTGCTTTATTTAGGTTATTGACCACCTGGAACTTTAAGTTTGATATTGATAATCTTAGAAATAAAACTAAAAATATAGGTGTAGTTTTACGTGTATTATGTTATATTTAGAAATTGCTACAACTACAGAAGTTGAACTTTCCATCAAACTTCGTGAAATAAACCTATATATACAATTTGTATGATTGAGAACAATATAATAAGTTGAGCAAAGAGTTTAAAGAAGAATAAGAATAAACAAGACAAGGTAAACAATGACTCGTAACTTCTCCTTGTTAGTGTTAGTGTTCCTTCTATATATTACGTCCTCTTGTGCAATCCAAGGTGTGGAGTTGGATGCCATTTGTAAGAAAACTCAAAATCCTACATTTTGTTTTAATCTTCTTGATTCAAAGCCCGGTGGGGTAACTGAAGCAACCCTTGTTGATCTTGTCCAATATGCCCTTGACGTAACACGTGCCAATATCACTGCCACAACCAAATTAATCAAGAGGTTGATTCGTAGAAATACTAATGATATTGAGGCAATAGATCATTACGCATTATGTTTGAATCAAATTCATATTGGTGCCCTCAGCAAAGTTGAGTCAACTCAACAAGTATTAAAATCGGGAGACTACCAAATCTTGAATGCAGTTGCCTCTGGAATCCGAACACACATTGATATGTGTATCGATGGAGACTCGCCATCTGATACTCCTTACTATGATAATTCCTTACTCCCAACATATGCAAATGACATCTCACAAGTTGTTGAGATTATTGTTATCATGTCCAATATTTTGTGTACGTAAACATAACACAAATGTAGAAACTTGTTTTAAATTATCTTTGATGATCCGTCATTTTATATAATTGAAATTTTAAATAAATTCCAATTTCATAATCTTATCAAGGAAGTATTTTTCTTAAATCAAGATTAGACTTATATAGCATCACTATTGAATCTAAGACTTTATCTAGGATGGCATCTTAAATCCTAACAATCATTTGCAAGATCAGCCTGAGTATTATTGAAATAAAATAAAAGATTAGCTAAGAGGATCCAAATAGTCTAAAAGTACGAAACCCTAGGCATGAAAGAACAAGTCAAATCTAGAAGGGGATTGAAGAGAACTATAAGAAAGTTGTTTTTTGCAATCCTTTGCGTAAAAGCGTTTCTTAAGATGCTGAATGAGAACCTTTAGGAAAGAACCTTTCTAATGATCATATGTTAGGTTAAAATGTATGATAAAAGAACCTATTTTGAACATAGAAATGCATGTTCTAATATACAAACAACTTTTGATATACAGATGCAGGCACAAACATTTTATAAAGCATTGTAATAAAAGGCAGACGATCTGATGGACCTTCTACTACTTTGAAAACAGGTTTGTAAATATAGGTTTATAAAACATTTGAAGTAAAACCAACTTGTTTACATAGACGTTGTAATAGGAGATGCAAAAGTGGGCTTTTGTACTGGTTCACTCCAATTGAGCTACGTTAAGTTCTCTTTCGAGCAACTCCTGGAAAGTTCCACTAGATTCACTGATATGCAATATGAGTATTCTCACTGCCACAACTTGCTTATTACAATGGGTGCATAAACCACTCTTGGTTCTACCTTTAAGCTCCCTCTAAGGTTAAGACTGAGTAAACAAAGTCACTCCTAGCTATCATTGAATATTCTTTAAACACTAAGTCACTCCTTGCTTACAACCCAACGACTAAGGTATGTGTCATACAAGATAACTCTCAAGGGCAATTGAAAGTAAGGCATGAAAAAGATTTTGAGTAAGATGTGAAAAAGATTTTGAAAAGATCTTTGCCAAAGTTTGTATTCACTATCAGGACAAATATCAGTAACTGAATGAGAATGAGAATGAGAATGGATTGTCATGGTGTGAAAATTTTGGGCTTTGAATATATTATTGTTCTCAATGGTGGTTAGGATTGGGATGCGTTGTAAGTGGGATCATATAATCCAGAGATTGCTTGGTTTATTGACAATTCCACGTGCAACACATATGTTTCGTTATGATTGTGCGGTAGCCTTTTTGGTACACTGCCACGATCTCAATATTGCCTATCCATTCAGTCCAACGGGTTTCAGTCCTAATTATAGTGAACATTTTATATTTTTAGTGGATGATAAATCTCTTAGGACAATGCAAGAAGATTTGTTATAATAGAGTAAAATGTTGGAAAAGCTGTAATTTTATTGATAATATATGTTTGAGATGTACTTACAAAAAAAAAACTAATTCATTGCTTTATTTAGGTTATTGACCACCTGGAACTTTAAGTTTGATATTGATAATCTTAGAAATAAAACTAAAAATATAGGTGTAGTTTTACGTGTATTATGTTATATTTAGAAATTGCTACAACTACAGAAGTTGAACTTTCCATCAAACTTCGTGAAATAAACCTATATATACAATTTTTATGATTGAGAACAATATAATAAGTTGAGCAAAGAGTTTAAAGAAGAATAAGAGTAAACAAGACAAGGTAAACAATGACTCGTAACTTCTCCTTGTTAGTGTTAGTGTTCCTTCTATATATTACGTCCTCTTGTGCAATCCAAGGTGTGGAGTTGGATGCCATTTGTAAGAAAACTCAAAATCCTACATTTTGTTTTAATCTTCTTGATTCAAAGCCCAGTGGGGTAACTGAAGCAACCCTTGTTGATCTTGTCCAATATGCCCTTGACGTAACACGTGCCAATATCACTGCCACAACCAAATTAATCAAGAGGTTGATTCGTAGAAATACTAATGATATTGAGGCAATAGATCATTACGCATTATGTTTGAATCAAATTCATATTGGTGCCCTCAGCAAAGTTGAGTCAACTCAACAAGTATTAAAATCGGGAGACTACCAAATCTTGAATGCAGTTGCCTCTGGAATCCGAACACACATTGATATGTGTATCGATGGAGACTCGCCATCTGATACTCCTTACTATGATAATTCCTTACTCCCAACATATGCAAATGACATCTCACAAGTTGTTGAGATTATTGTTATCATGTCCAATATTTTGTGTACGTAAACATAACACAAATGTAGAAACTTGTTTTAAATTATCTTTGATGATCCGTCATTTTATATAATTGAAATTTCAAATAAATTCCAATTTCATAATCTTATCAAGGAAGTATTTTTCTTAAATCAAGATTAGACTTATATAGCATCACTATTGAATCTAAGACTATATCTAGGATGGCATCTTAAATCCTAACAATCATTTGCAAGATCAGCCTGAGTATTATTGAAATAAAATAAAAGATTAGCTAAGAGGATCCAAATAGTCTAAAAGTACGAAACCCTAGGCATGAAAGAACAAGTCAAATCTAGAAGGGGATTGAAGAGAACTATAAGAAAGTTGTTTTTTGCAATCCTTTGCGTAAAAGCGTTTCTTAAGATGCTGAATGAGAACCTTTAGGACAGAACCTTTCTAATGATCATATGTTAGGTTAAAATGTATGATAAAAGAACCTATTTTGAACATAGAAATGCATGTTCTAATATACAAACAACTTTTGATATACAGATGCAGGCACAAACATTTTATAAAGCATTGTAATAAAAGGCAGACGATCTGATGGACCTTCTACTACTTTGAAAACAGGTTTGTAAATATAGGTTTATAAAACATTTGAAGTAAAACCAACTTGTTTACATAGACGTTGTAATAGGAGATGCAAAAGTGGGCTTTTGTACTGGTTCACTCCAATTGAGCTACGTTAAGTTCTCTTTCGAGCAACTCCTGGAAAGTTCCACTAGATTCACTGATATGCAATATGAGTATTCTCACTGCCACAACTTGCTTATTACAATGGGTGCATAAACCACTCTTGGTTCTACCTTTAAGCTCCCTCTAAGGTTAAGACTGAGTAAACAAAGTCACTCCTAGCTATCATTGAATATTCTTTAAACACTAAGTCACTCCTTGCTTACAACCCAACGACTAAGGTATGTGTCATACAAGATAACTCTCAAGGGCAATTGAAAGTAAGGCATGAAAAAGATTTTGAGTAAGATGTGAAAAAGATTTTGAAAAGATCTTTGCCAAAGTTTGTATTCACTATCAGGACAAATATCAGTAACTGAATGAGAATGAGAATGAGAATGGATTGTCATGGTGTGAAAATTTTGGGCTTTGAATATATTATTGTTCTCAATGGTGGTTAGGATTGGGATGCGTTGTAAGTGGGATCATATAATCCAGAGATTGCTTGGTTTATTGACAATTCCACGTGCAACACATATGTTTCGTTATGATTGTGCGGTAGCCTTTTTGGTACACTGCCACGATCTCAATATTGCCTATCCATTCAGTCCAACGGGTTTCAGTCCTAATTATAGTGAACATTTTATATTTTTAGTGGATGATAAATCTCTTAGGACAATGCAAGAAGATTTGTTATAATAGAGTAAAATGTTGGAAAAGCTGTAATTTTATTGATAATATATGTTTGAGATGTACTTACAAAAAAAAAACTAATTCATTGCTTTATTTAGGTTATTGACCACCTGGAACTTTAAGTTTGATATTGATAATCTTAGAAATAAAACTAAAAATATAGGTGTAGTTTTACGTGTATTATGTTATATTTAGAAATTGCTACAACTACAGAAGTTGAACTTTCCATCAAACTTCGTGAAATAAACCTATATATACAATTTTTATGATTGAGAACAATATAATAAGTTGAGCAAAGAGTTTAAAGAAGAATAAGAGTAAACAAGACAAGGTAAACAATGACTCGTAACTTCTCCTTGTTAGTGTTAGTGTTCCTTCTATAAATTACGTCCTCTTGTGCAATCCAAGGTGTGGAGTTGGATGCCATTTGTAAGAAAACTCAAAATCCTACATTTTGTTTTAATCTTCTTGATTCAAAGCCCGGTGGGGTAACTGAAGCAACCCTTGTTGATCTTGTCCAATATGCCCTTGACGTAACACGTGCCAATATCACTGCCACAACCAAATTAATCAAGAGGTTGATTCGTAGAAATACTAATGATATTGAGGCAATAGATCATTACGCATTATGTTTGAATCAAATTCATATTGGTGCCCTCAGCAAAGTTGAGTCAACTCAACAAGTATTAAAATCGGGAGACTACCAAATCTTGAATGCAGTTGCCTCTGGAATCCGAACACACATTGATATGTGTATCGATGGAGACTCGCCATCTGATACTCCTTACTATGATAATTCCTTACTCCCAACATATGCAAATGACATCTCACAAGTTGTTGAGATTATTGTTATCATGTCCAATATTTTGTGTACGTAAACATAACACAAATGTAGAAACTTGTTTTAAATTATCTTTGATGATCCGTCATTTTATATAATTGAAATTTTAAATAAATTCCAATTTCATAATCTTATCAAGGAAGTATTTTTCTTAAATCAAGATTAGACTTATATAGCATCACTATTGAATCTAAGACTTTATCTAGGATGGCATCTTAAATCCTAACAATCATTTGCAAGATCAGCCTGAGTATTATTGAAATAAAATAAAAGATTAGCTAAGAGGATCCAAATAGTCTAAAAGTACGAAACCCTAGGCATGAAAGAACAAGTCAAATCTAGAAGGGGATTGAAGAGAACTATAAGAAAGTTGTTTTTTGCAATCCTTTGCGTAAAAGCGTTTCTTAAGATGCTGAATGAGAACCTTTAGGACAGAACCTTTCTAATGATCATATGTTAGGTTAAAATGTATGATAAAAGAACCTATTTTGAACATAGAAATGCATGTTCTAATATACAAACAACTTTTGATATACAGATGCAGGCACAAACATTTTATAAAGCATTGTAATAAAAGGCAGACGATCTGATGGACCTTCTACTACTTTGAAAACAGGTTTGTAAATATAGGTTTATAAAACATTTGAAGTAAAACCAACTTGTTTACATAGACGTTGTAATAGGAGATGCAAAAGTGGGCTTTTGTACTGGTTCACTCCAATTGAGCTACGTTAAGTTCTCTTTCGAGCAACTCCTGGAAAGTTCCACTAGATTCACTGATATGCAATATGAGTATTCTCACTGCCACAACTTGCTTATTACAATGGGTGCATAAACCACTCTTGGTTCTACCTTTAAGCTCCCTCTAAGGTTAAGACTGAGTAAACAAAGTCACTCCTAGCTATCATTGAATATTCTTTAAACACTAAGTCACTCCTTGCTTACAACCCAACGACTAAGGTATGTGTCATACAAGATAACTCTCAAGGGCAATTGAAAGTAAGGCATGAAAAAGATTTTGAGTAAGATGTGAAAAAGATTTTGAAAAGATCTTTGCCAAAGTTTGTATTCACTATCAGGACAAATATCAGTAACTGAATGAGAATGAGAATGAGAATGGATTGTCATGGTGTGAAAATTTTGGGCTTTGAATATATTATTGTTCTCAATGGTGGTTAGGATTGGGATGCGTTGTAAGTGGGATCATATAATCCAGAGATTGCTTGGTTTATTGACAATTCCACGTGCAACACATATGTTTCGTTATGATTGTGCGGTAGCCTTTTTGGTACACTGCCACGATCTCAATATTGCCTATCCATTCAGTCCAACGGGTTTCACTCCTAATTATAGTGAACATTTTATATTTTTAGTGGATGATACATCTCTTAGGACAATGCAAGAAGATTTGTTATAATAGAGTAAAATGTTGGAAAAGCTGTAATTTTATTGATAATATATGTTTGAGATGTACTTACAAAAAAAAAACTAATTCATTGCTTTATTTAGGTTATTGACCACCTGGAACTTTAAGTTTGATATTGATAATCTTAGAAATAAAACTAAAAATATAGGTGTAGTTTTACGTGTATTATGTTATATTTAGAAATTGCTACAACTACAGAAGTTGAACTTTCCATCAAACTTCGTGAAATAAACCTATATATACAATTTTTATGATTGAGAACAATATAATAAGTTGAGCAAAGAGTTTAAAGAAGAATAAGAGTAAACAAGACAAGGTAAACAATGACTCGTAACTTCTCCTTGTTAGTGTTAGTGTTCCTTCTATATATTACGTCCTCTTGTGCAATCCAAGGTGTGGAGTTGGATGCCATTTGTAAGAAAACTCAAAATCCTACATTTTGTTTTAATCTTCTTGATTCAAAGCCCGGTGGGGTAACTGAAGCAACCCTTGTTGATCTTGTCCAATATGCCCTTGACGTAACACGTGCCAATATCACTGCCACAACCAAATTAATCAAGAGGTTGATTCGTAGAAATACTAATGATATTGAGGCAATAGATCATTACGCATTATGTTTGAATCAAATTCATATTGGTGCCCTCAGCAAAGTTGAGTCAACTCAACAAGTATTAAAATCGGGAGACTACCAAATCTTGAATGCAGTTGCCTCTGGAATCCGAACACACATTGATATGTGTATCGATGGAGACTCGCCATCTGATACTCCTTACTATGATAATTCCTTACTCCCAACATATGCAAATGACATCTCACAAGTTGTTGAGATTATTGTTATCATGTCCAATATTTTGTGTACGTAAACATAACACAAATGTAGAAACTTGTTTTAAATTATAAAGATAAATTATCTTTGATGATCCGTCATTTTATACAATTGAAATTTTAAATAAATTCCAATTTCATAATCTTATCAAGGAAGTATTTTTCTTAAATCAAGATTAGACTTATATAGCGTCACTATTGAATCTAAGACTATATCTAGGATGGCATCTTAAACCCCAACAATCATTTGCAAGATCAGCCTGAGTATTATTGAAATAAAATAAAAGATTAGCTAAGAGGATCCAAATAGTCTAAAAGTACGAAACCCTAGGCATGAAAGAACAAGTCAAATCTAGAAGGGGATTGAAGAGAACTATAAGAAAGTTGTTTTTTGCAATCCTTTGCGTAAAAGCGTTTCTTAAGATGCTGAATGAGAACCTTTAGGACAGAACCTTTCTAATGATCATATGTTAGGTTAAAATGTATGATAAAAGAACCTATTTTGAACATAGAAATGCATGTTCTAATATACAAACAACTTTTGATATACAGATGCAGGCACAAACATTTTATAAAGCATTGTAATAAAAGGCAGACGATCTGATGGACCTTCTACTACTTTGAAAACAGGTTTGTAAATATAGGTTTATAAAACATTTGAAGTAAAACCAACTTGTTTACATAGACGTTGTAATAGGAGATGCAAAAGTGGGCTTTTGTACTGGTTCACTCCAATTGAGCTACGTTAAGTTCTCTTTCGAGCAACTCCTGGAAAGTTCCACTAGATTCACTGATATGCAATATGAGTATTCTCACTGCCACAACTTGCTTATTACAATGGGTGCATAAACCACTCTTGGTTCTACCTTTAAGCTCCCTCTAAGGTTAAGACTGAGTAAACAAAGTCACTCCTAGCTATCATTGAATATTCTTTAAACACTAAGTCACTCCTTGCTTACAACCCAACGACTAAGGTATGTGTCATACAAGATAACTCTCAAGGGCAATTGAAAGTAAGGCATGAAAAAGATTTTGAGTAAGATGTGAAAAAGATTTTGAAAAGATCTTTGCCAAAGTTTGTATTCACTATCAGGACAAATATCAGTAACTGAATGAGAATGAGAATGAGAATGGATTGTCATGGTGTGAAAATTTTGGGCTTTGAATATATTATTGTTCTCAATGGTGGTTAGGATTGGGATGCGTTGTAAGTGGGATCATATAATCCAGAGATTGCTTGGTTTATTGACAATTCCACGTGCAACACATATGTTTCGTTATGATTGTGCGGTAGCCTTTTTGGTACACTGCCACGATCTCAATATTGCCTATCCATTCAGTCCAACGGGTTTCACTCCTAATTATAGTGAACATTTTATATTTTTAGTGGATGATAAATCTCTTAGGACAATGCAAGAAGATTTGTTATAATAGAGTAAAATGTTGGAAAAGCTGTAATTTTATTGATAATATATGTTTGAGATGTACTTACAAAAAAAAAACTAATTCATTGCTTTATTTAGGTTATTGACCACCTGGAACTTTAAGTTTGATATTGATAATCTTAGAAATAAAACTAAAAATATAGGTGTAGTTTTACGTGTATTATGTTATATTTAGAAATTGCTACAACTACAGAAGTTGAACTTTCCATCAAACTTCGTGAAATAAACCTATATATACAATTTTTATGATTGAGAACAATATAATAAGTTGAGCAAAGAGTTTAAAGAAGAATAAGAATAAACAAGACAAGGTAAACAATGACTCGTAACTTCTCCTTGTTAGTGTTAGTGTTCCTTCTATATATTACGTCCTCTTGTGCAATCCAAGGTGTGGAGTTGGATGCCATTTGTAAGAAAACTCAAAATCCTACATTTTGTTTTAATCTTCTTGATTCAAAGCCCGGTGGGGTAACTGAAGCAACCCTTGTTGATCTTGTCCAATATGCCCTTGACGTAACACGTGCCAATATCACTGCCACAACCAAATTAATCAAGAGGTTGATTCGTGAAATACTAATGATATTGAGGCAATAGATCATTACGCATTATGTTTGAATCAAATTCATATTGGTGCCCTCAGCAAAGTTGAGTCAACTCAACAAGTATTAAAATCGGGAGACTACCAAATCTTGAATGCAGTTGCCTCTGGAATCCGAACAACACATTGATATGTGTATCGATGGAGACTCGCCATCTGATACTCCTTACTATGATAATTCCTTACTCCCAACATATGCAAATGACATCTCACAAGTTGTTGAGATTATTGTTATCATGTCCAATATTTTGTGTACGTAAACATAACACAAATGTAGAAACTTGTTTTAAAATATCTTTGATGATCCGTCATTTTATATAATTGAAATTTTAAATAAATTCCAATTTCATAATCTTATCAAGGAAGTATTTTTCTAAATCAAGATTAGACTTATATAGCATCACTATTGAATCTAAGACTTTATCTAGGATGGCATCTTAAATCCTAACAATCATTTGCAAGATCAGCCTGAGTATTATTGAAATAAAATAAAAGATTAGCTAAGAGGATCCAAATAGTCTAAAAGTACGAAACCCTAGGCATGAAAGAACAAGTCAAATCTAGAAGGGGATTGAAGAGAACTATAAGAAAGTTGTTTTTTGCAATCCTTAGCGTAAAAGCGTTTCTTAAGATGCTGAATGAGAACCTTTAGGACAGAACCTTTCTAATGATCATATGTTAGGTTAAAATGTATGATAAAAGAAACCTATTTTGAACATAGAAATGCATGTTCTAATATACAAACAACTTTTGATATACAGATGCAGGCACAAACATTTTATAAAGCATTGTAATAAAAGGCAGACGATCTGATGGACCTTCTACTACTTTGAAAACAGGTTTGTAAATATAGGTTTATAAAACATTTGAAGTAAAACCAACTTGTTTACATAGACGTTGTAATAGGAGATGCAAAAGTGGGCTTTTGTACTGGTTCACTCCAATTGAGCTACGTTAAGTTCTCTTTCGAGCAACTCCTGGAAAGTTCCACTAGATTCACTGATATGCAATATGAGTATTCTCACTGCCACAACTTGCTTATTACAATGGGTGCATAAACCACTCTTGGTTCTACCTTTAAGCTCCCTCTAAGGTTAAGACTGAGTAAACAAAGTCACTCCTAGCTATCATTGAATATTCTTTAAACACTAAGTCACTCCTTGCTTACAACCCAACGACTAAGGTATGTGTCATACAAGATAACTCTCAAGGGCAATTGAAAGTAAGGCATGAAAAAGATTTTGAGTAAGATGTGAAAAAGATTTTGAAAAGATCTTTGCCAAAGTTTGTATTCACTATCAGGACAAATATCAGTAACTGAATGAGAATGAGAATGAGAATGGATTGTCATGGTGTGAAAATTTTGGGCTTTGAATATATTATTGTTCTCAATGGTGGTTAGGATTGGGATGCGTTGTAAGTGGGATCATATAATCCAGAGATTGCTTGGTTTATTGACAATTCCACGTGCAACACATATGTTTCGTTATGATTGTGCGGTAGCCTTTTTGGTACACTGCCACGATCTCAATATTGCCTATCCATTCAGTCCAACGGGTTTCACTCCTAATTATAGTGAACATTTTATATTTTTAGTGGATGATAAATCTCTTAGGACAATGCAAGAAGATTTGTTATAATAGAGTAAAATGTTGGAAAAGCTGTAATTTTATTGATAATATATGTTTGAGATGTACTTACAAAAAAAAAACTAATTCATTGCTTTATTTAGGTTATTGACCACCTGGAACTTTAAGTTTGATATTGATAATCTTAGAAATAAAACTAAAAATATAGGTGTAGTTTTACGTGTATTATGTTATATTTAGAAATTGCTACAACTACAGAAGTTGAACTTTCCATCAAACTTCGTGAAATAAACCTATATATACAATTTTTATGATTGAGAACAATATAATAAGTTGAGCAAAGAGTTTAAAGAAGAATAAGAGTAAACAAGACAAGGTAAACAATGACTCGTAACTTCTCCTTGTTAGTGTTAGTGTTCCTTCTATATATTACGTCCTCTTGTGCAATCCAAGGTGTGGAGTTGGATGCCATTTGTAAGAAAACTCAAAATCCTACATTTTGTTTTAATCTTCTTGATTCAAAGCCCGGTGGGGTAACTGAAGCAACCCTTGTTGATCTTGTCCAATATGCCCTTGACGTAACACGTGCCAATATCACTGCCACAACCAAATTAATCAAGAGGTTGATTCGTAGAAATACTAATGATATTGAGGCAATAGATCATTACGCATTATGTTTGAATCAAATTCATATTGGTGCCCTCAGCAAAGTTGAGTCAACTCAACAAGTATTAAAATCGGGAGACTACCAAATCTTGAATGCAGTTGCCTCTGGAATCCGAACACACATTGATATGTGTATCGATGGAGACTCGCCATCTGATACTCCTTACTATGATAATTCCTTACTCCCAACATATGCAAATGACATCTCACAAGTTGTTGAGATTATTGTTATCATGTCCAATATTTTGTGTACGTAAACATAACACAAATGTAGAAACTTGTTTTAAATTATAAAGATAAATTATCTTTGATGATCCGTCATTTTATATAATTGAAATTTTAAATAAATTCCAATTTCATAATCTTATCAAGGAAGTATTTTTCTTAAATCAAGATTAGACTTATATAGCATCACTATTGAATCTAAGACTTTATCTAGGATGGCATCTTAAATCCTAACAATCATTTGCAAGATCAGCCTGAGTATTATTGAAATAAAATAAAAGATTAGCTAAGAGGATCCAAATAGTCTAAAAGTACGAAACCCTAGGCATGAAAGAACAAGTCAAATCTAGAAGGGGATTGAAGAGAACTATAAGAAAGTTGTTTTTTGCAATCCTTTGCGTAAAAGCGTTTCTTAAGATGCTGAATGAGAACCTTTAGGACAGAACCTTTCTAATGATCATATGTTAGGTTAAAATGTATGATAAAAGAACCTATTTTGAACATAGAAATGCATGTTCTAATATACAAACAACTTTTGATATACAGATGCAGGCACAAACATTTTATAAAGCATTGTAATAAAAGGCAGACGATCTGATGGACCTTCTACTACTTTGAAAACAGGTTTGTAAATATAGGTTTATAAAACATTTGAAGTAAAACCAACTTGTTTACATAGACGTTGTAATAGGAGATGCAAAAGTGGGCTTTTGTACTGGTTCACTCCAATTGAGCTACGTTAAGTTCTCTTTCGAGCAACTCCTGGAAAGTTCCACTAGATTCACTGATATGCAATATGAGTATTCTCACTGCCACAACTTGCTTATTACAATGGGTGCATAAACCACTCTTGGTTCTACCTTTAAGCTCCCTCTAAGGTTAAGACTGAGTAAACAAAGTCACTCCTAGCTATCATTGAATATTCTTTAAACACTAAGTCACTCCTTGCTTACAACCCAACGACTAAGGTATGTGTCATACAAGATAACTCTCAAGGGCAATTGAAAGTAAGGCATGAAAAAGATTTTGAGTAAGATGTGAAAAAGATTTTGAAAAGATCTTTGCCAAAGTTTGTATTCACTATCAGGACAAATATCAGTAACTGAATGAGAATGAGAATGAGAATGGATTGTCATGGTGTGAAAATTTTGGGCTTTGAATATATTATTGTTCTCAATGGTGGTTAGGATTGGGATGCGTTGTAAGTGGGATCATATAATCCAGAGATTGCTTGGTTTATTGACAATTCCACGTGCAACACATATGTTTCGTTATGATTGTGCGGTAGCCTTTTTGGTACACTGCCACGATCTCAATATTGCCTATCCATTCAGTCCAACGGGTTTCACTCCTAATTATAGTGAACATTTTATATTTTTAGTGGATGATAAATCTCTTAGGACAATGCAAGAAGATTTGTTATAATAGAGTAAAATGTTGGAAAAGCTGTAATTTTATTGATAATATATGTTTGAGATGTACTTACAAAAAAAAAACTAATTCATTGCTTTATTTAGGTTATTGACCACCTGGAACTTTAAGTTTGATATTGATAATCTTAGAAATAAAACTAAAAATATAGGTGTAGTTTTACGTGTATTATGTTATATTTAGAAATTGCTACAACTACAGAAGTTGAACTTTCCATCAAACTTCGTGAAATAAACCTATATATACAATTTTTATGATTGAGAACAATATAATAAGTTGAGCAAAGAGTTTAAAGAAGAATAAGAGTAAACAAGACAAGGTAAACAATGACTCGTAACTTCTCCTTGTTAGTGTTAGTGTTCCTTCTATATATTACGTCCTCTTGTGCAATCCAAGGTGTGGAGTTGGATGCCATTTGTAAGAAAACTCAAAATCCTACATTTTGTTTTAATCTTCTTGATTCAAAGCCCGGTGGGGTAACTGAAGCAACCCTTGTTGATCTTGTCCAATATGCCCTTGACGTAACACGTGCCAATATCACTGCCACAACCAAATTAATCAAGAGGTTGATTCGTAGAAATACTAATGATATTGAGGCAATAGATCATTACGCATTATGTTTGAATCAAATTCATATTGGTGCCCTCAGCAAAGTTGAGTCAACTCAACAAGTATTAAAATCGGGAGACTACCAAATCTTGAATGCAGTTGCGTCTGGAATCCGAACACACATTGATATGTGTATCGATGGAGACTCGCCATCTGATACTCCTTACTATGATAATTCCTTACTCCCAACATATGCAAATGACATCTCACAAGTTGTTGAGATTATTGTTATCATGTCCAATATTTTGTGTACGTAAACATAACACAAATGTAGAAACTTGTTTTAAATTATAAAGATAAATTATCTTTGATGATCCGTCATTTTATATAATTGAAATTTTAAATAAATTCCAATTTCATAATCTTATCAAGGAAGTATTTTTCTTAAATCAAGATTAGACTTATATAGCATCACTATTGAATCTAAGACTTTATCTAGGATGGCATCTTAAATCCTAACAATCATTTGCAAGATCAGCCTGAGTATTATTGAAATAAAATAAAAGATTAGCTAAGAGGATCCAAATAGTCTAAAAGTACGAAACCCTAGGCATGAAAGAACAAGTCAAATCTAGAAGGGGATTGAAGAGAACTATAAGAAAGTTGTTTTTTGCAATCCTTTGCGTAAAAGCGTTTCTTAAGATGCTGAATGAGAACCTTTAGGACAGAACCTTTCTAATGATCATATGTTAGGTTAAAATGTATGATAAAAGAACCTATTTTGAACATAGAAATGCATGTTCTAATATACAAACAACTTTTGATATACAGATGCAGGCACAAACATTTTATAAAGCATTGTAATAAAAGGCAGACGATCTGATGGACCTTCTACTACTTTGAAAACAGGTTTGTAAATATAGGTTTATAAAACATTTGAAGTAAAACCAACTTGTTTACATAGACGTTGTAATAGGAGATGCAAAAGTGGGCTTTTGTACTGGTTCACTCCAATTGAGCTACGTTAAGTTCTCTTTCGAGCAACTCCTGGAAAGTTCCACTAGATTCACTGATATGCAATATGAGTATTCTCACTGCCACATCTTGCTTATTACAATGGGTGCATAAACCACTCTTGGTTCTACCTTTAAGCTCCCTCTAAGGTTAAGACTGAGTAAACAAAGTCACTCCTAGCTATCATTGAATATTCTTTAAACACTAAGTCACTCCTTGCTTACAACCCAACGACTAAGGTATGTGTCATACAAGATAACTCTCAAGGGCAATTGAAAGTAAGGCATGAAAAAGATTTTGAGTAAGATGTGAAAAAGATTTTGAAAAGATCTTTGCCAAAGTTTGTATTCACTATCAGGACAAATATCAGTAACTGAATGAGAATGAGAATGAGAATGGATTGTCATGGTGTGAAAATTTTGGGCTTTGAATATATTATTGTTCTCAATGGTGGTTAGGATTGGGATACGTTGTAATTGGGATCATATAATCCAGAGATTGCTTGGTTTATTGACAATTCCACGTGCAACACATATGTTTCGTTATGATTGTGCGGTAGCCTTTTTGGTACACTGCCACGATCTCAATATTGCCTATCCATTCAGTCCAACGGGTTTCACTCCTAATTATAGTGAACATTTTATATTTTTAGTGGATGATAAATCTCTTAGGACAATGCAAGAAGATTTGTTATAATAGAGTAAAATGTTGGAAAAGCTGTAATTTTATTGATAATATATGTTTGAGATGTACTTACAAAAAAAAAACTAATTCATTGCTTTATTTAGGTTATTGACCACCTGGAACTTTAAGTTTGATATTGATAATCTTAGAAATAAAACTAAAAATATAGGTGTAGTTTTACGTGTATTATGTTATATTTAGAAATTGCTACAACTACAGAAGTTGAACTTTCCATCAAACTTCGTGAAATAAACCTATATATACAATTTTTATGATTGAGAACAATATAATAAGTTGAGCAAAGAGTTTAAAGAAGAATAAGAATAAACAAGACAAGGTAAACAATGACTCGTAACTTCTCCTTGTTAGTGTTAGTGTTCCTTCTATATATTACGTCCTCTTGTGCAATCCAAGGTGTGGAGTTGGATGCCATTTGTAAGAAAACTCAAAATCCTACATTTTGTTTTAATCTTCTTGATTCAAAGCCCGGTGGGGTAACTGAAGCAACCCTTGTTGATCTTGTCCAATATGCCCTTGACGTAACACGTGCCAATATCACTGCCACAACCAAATTAATCAAGAGGTTGATTCGTAGAAATACTAATGATATTGAGGCAATAGATCATTACGCATTATGTTTGAATCAAATTCATATTGGTGCCCTCAGCAAAGTTGAGTCAACTCAACAAGTATTAAAATCGGGAGACTACCAAATCTTGAATGCAGTTGCCTCTGGAATCCGAACACACATTGATATGTGTATCGATGGAGACTCGCCATCTGATACTCCTTATTATGATAATTCCTTACTCCCAACATATGCAAATGACATCTCACAAGTTGTTGAGATTATTGTTATCATGTCCAATATTTTGTGTACGTAAACATAACACAAATGTAGAAACTTGTTTTAAATTATAAAGATAAATTATCTTTGATGATCCGTCATTTTATATAATTGAAATTTTAAATAAATTCCAATTTCATAATCTTATCAAGGAAGTATTTTTCTTAAATCAAGATTAGACTTATATAGCATCACTATTGAATCTAAGACTTTATCTAGGATGGCATCTTAAATCCTAACAATCATTTGCAAGATCAGCCTGAGTATTATTGAAATAAAATAAAAGATTAGCTAAGAGGATCCAAATAGTCTAAAAGTACGAAACCCTAGGCATGAAAGAACAAGTCAAATCTAGAAGGGGATTGAAGAGAACTATAAGAAAGTTGTTTTTTGCAATCCTTTGCGTAAAAGCGTTTCTTAAGATGCTGAATGAGAACCTTTAGGACAGAACCTTTCTAATGATCATATGTTAGGTTAAAATGTATGATAAAAGAACCTATTTTGAACATAGAAATGCATGTTCTAATATACAAACAACTTTTGATATACAGATGCAGGCACAAACATTTTATAAAGCATTGTAATAAAAGGCAGACGATCTGATGGACCTTCTACTACTTTGAAAACAGGTTTGTAAATATAGGTTTATAAAACATTTGAAGTAAAACCAACTTGTTTACATAGACGTTGTAATAGGAGATGCAAAAGTGGGCTTTTGTACTGGTTCACTCCAATTGAGCTACGTTAAGTTCTCTTTCGAGCAACTCCTGGAAAGTTCCACTAGATTCACTGATATGCAATATGAGTATTCTCACTGCCACAACTTGCTTATTACAATGGGTGCATAAACCACTCTTGGTTCTACCTTTAAGCTCCCTCTAAGGTTAAGACTGAGTAAACAAAGTCACTCCTAGCTATCATTGAATATTCTTTAAACACTAAGTCACTCCTTGCTTACAACCCAACGACTAAGGTATGTGTCATACAAGATAACTCTCAAGGGCAATTGAAAGTAAGGCATGAAAAAGATTTTGAGTAAGATGTGAAAAAGATTTTGAAAAGATCTTTGCCAAAGTTTGTATTCACTATCAGGACAAATATCAGTAACTGAATGAGAATGACAATGAGAATGGATTGTCATGGTGTGAAAATTTTGGGCTTTGAATATATTATTGTTCTCAATGGTGGTTAGGATTGGGATGCGTTGTAAGTGGGATCATATAATCCAGAGATTGCTTGGTTTATTGACAATTCCACGTGCAACACATATGTTTCGTTATGATTGTGCGGTAGCCTTTTTGGTACACTGCCACGATCTCAATATTGCCTATCCATTCAGTCCAACGGGTTTCACTCCTAATTATAGTGAACATTTTATATTTTTAGTGGATGATAAATCTCTTAGGACAATGCAAGAAGATTTGTTATAATAGAGTAAAATGTTGGAAAAGCTGTAATTTTATTGATAATATATGTTTGAGATGTACTTACAAATAAAAAACTAATTCATTGCTTTATTTAGGTTATTGACCACCTGGAACTTTAAGTTTGATATTGATAATCTTAGAAATAAAACTAAAAATATAGGTGTAGTTTTACGTGTATTATGTTATATTTAGAAATTGCTACAACTACAGAAGTTGAACTTTCCATCAAACTTCGTGAAATAAACCTATATATACAATTTTTATGATTGAGAACAATATAATAAGTTGAGCAAAGAGTTTAAAGAAGAATAAGAATAAACAAGACAAGGTAAACAATGACTCGTAACTTCTCCTTGTTAGTGTTAGTGTTCCTTCTATATATTACGTCCTCTTGTGCAATCCAAGGTGTGGAGTTGGATGCCATTTGTAAGAAAACTCAAAATCCTACATTTTGTTTTAATCTTCTTGATTCAAAGCCCGGTGGGGTAACTGAAGCAACCCTTGTTGATCTTGTCCAATATGCCCTTGACGTAACACGTGCCAATATCACTGCCACAACCAAATTAATCAAGAGGTTGATTCGTAGAAATACTAATGATATTGAGGCAATAGATCATTACGCATTATGTTTGAATCAAATTCATATTGGTGCCCTCAGCAAAGTTGAGTCAACTCAACAAGTATTAAAATCGGGAGACTACCAAATCTTGAATGCAGTTGCCTCTGGAATCCGAACACACATTGATATGTGTATCGATGGAGACTCGCCATCTGATACTCCTTACTATGATAATTCCTTACTCCCAACATATGCAAATGACATCTCACAAGTTGTTGAGATTATTGTTATCATGTCCAATATTTTGTGTACGTAAACATAACACAAATGTAGAAACTTGTT
Organism: Psophocarpus tetragonolobus; assembly: GCA_037954015.1. NCBI lineage: Eukaryota > Viridiplantae > Streptophyta > Magnoliopsida > Fabales > Fabaceae > Psophocarpus > Psophocarpus tetragonolobus. The sequence goes on along the minus strand of CM075695.1, from coordinate 22,491,986 downwards.
TTAAATTATAAAGATAAATTATCTTTGATGATCCGTCATTTTATATAATTGAAATTTTAAATAAATTCCAATTTCATAATCTTATCAAGGAAGTATTTTTCTTAAATCAAGATTAGACTTATATAGCATCACTATTGAATCTAAGACTTTATCTAGGATGGCATCTTAAATCCTAACAATCATTTGCAAGATCAGCCTGAGTATTATTGAAATAAAATAAAAGATTAGCTAAGAGGATCCAAATAGTCTAAAAGTACGAAACCCTAGGCATGAAAGAACAAGTCAAATCTAGAAGGGGATTGAAGAGAACTATAAGAAAGTTGTTTTTTGCAATCCTTTGCGTAAAAGCGTTTCTTAAGATGCTGAATGAGAACCTTTAGGACAGAACCTTTCTAATGATCATATGTTAGGTTAAAATGTATGATAAAAGAACCTATTTTGAACATAGAAATGCATGTTCTAATATACAAACAACTTTTGATATACAGATGCAGGCACAAACATTTTATAAAGCATTGTAATAAAAGGCAGACGATCTGATGGACCTTCTACTACTTTGAAAACAGGTTTGTAAATATAGGTTTATAAAACATTTGAAGTAAAACCAACTTGTTTACATAGACGTTGTAATAGGAGATGCAAAAGTGGGCTTTTGTACTGGTTCACTCCAATTGAGCTACGTTAAGTTCTCTTTCGAGCAACTCCTGGAAAGTTCCACTAGATTCACTGATATGCAATATGAGTATTCTCACTGCCACAACTTGCTTATTACAATGGGTGCATAAACCACTCTTGGTTCTACCTTTAAGCTCCCTCTAAGGTTAAGACTGAGTAAACAAAGTCACTCCTAGCTATCATTGAATATTCTTTAAACACTAAGTCACTCCTTGCTTACAACCCAACGACTAAGGTATGTGTCATACAAGATAACTCTCAAGGGCAATTGAAAGTAAGGCATGAAAAAGATTTTGAGTAAGATGTGAAAAAGATTTTGAAAAGATCTTTGCCAAAGTTTGTATTCACTATCAGGACAAATATCAGTAACTGAATGAGAATGAGAATGAGAATGGATTGTCATGGTGTGAAAATTTTGGGCTTTGAATATATTATTGTTCTCAATGGTGGTTAGGATTGGGATGCGTTGTAAGTGGGATCATATAATCCAGAGATTGCTTGGTTTATTGACAATTCCACGTGCAACACATATGTTTCGTTATGATTGTGCGGTAGCCTTTTTGGTACACTGCCACGATCTCAATATTGCCTATCCATTCAGTCCAACGGGTTTCACTCCTAATTATAGTGAACATTTTATATTTTTAGTGGATGATACATCTCTTAGGACAATGCAAGAAGATTTGTTATAATAGAGTAAAATGTTGGAAAAGCTGTAATTTTATTGATAATATATGTTTGAGATGTACTTACAAAAAAAAAACTAATTCATTGCTTTATTTAGGTTATTGACCACCTGGAACTTTAAGTTTGATATTGATAATCTTAGAAATAAAACTAAAAATATAGGTGTAGTTTTACGTGTATTATGTTATATTTAGAAATTGCTACAACTACAGAAGTTGAACTTTCCATCAAACTTCGTGAAATAAACCTATATATACAATTTTTATGATTGAGAACAATATAATAAGTTGAGCAAAGAGTTTAAAGAAGAATAAGAGTAAACAAGACAAGGTAAACAATGACTCGTAACTTCTCCTTGTTAGTGTTAGTGTTCCTTCTATATATTACGTCCTCTTGTGCAATCCAAGGTGTGGAGTTGGATGCCATTTGTAAGAAAACTCAAAATCCTACATTTTGTTTTAATCTTCTTGATTCAAAGCCCGGTGGGGTAACTGAAGCAACCCTTGTTGATCTTGTCCAATATGCCCTTGACGTAACACGTGCCAATATCACTGCCACAACCAAATTAATCAAGAGGTTGATTCGTAGAAATACTAATGATATTGAGGCAATAGATCATTACGCATTATGTTTGAATCAAATTCATATTGGTGCCCTCAGCAAAGTTGAGTCAACTCAACAAGTATTAAAATCGGGAGACTACCAAATCTTGAATGCAGTTGCCTCTGGAATCCGAACACACATTGATATGTGTATCGATGGAGACTCGCCATCTGATACTCCTTACTATGATAATTCCTTACTCCCAACATATGCAAATGACATCTCACAAGTTGTTGAGATTATTGTTATCATGTCCAATATTTTGTGTACGTAAACATAACACAAATGTAGAAACTTGTTTTAAATTATAAAGATAAATTATCTTTGATGATCCGTCATTTTATATAATTGAAATTTTAAATAAATTCCAATTTCATAATCTTATCAAGGAAGTATTTTTCTTAAATCAAGATTAGACTTATATAGCATCACTATTGAATCTAAGACTTTATCTAGGATGGCATCTTAAATCCTAACAATCATTTGCAAGATCAGCCTGAGTATTATTGAAATAAAATAAAAGATTAGCTAAGAGGATCCAAATAGTCTAAAAGTACGAAACCCTAGGCATGAAAGAACAAGTCAAATCTAGAAGGGGATTGAAGAGAACTATAAGAAAGTTGTTTTTTGCAATCCTTTGCGTAAAAGCGTTTCTTAAGATGCTGAATGAGAACCTTTAGGACAGAACCTTTCTAATGATCATATGTTAGGTTAAAATGTATGATAAAAGAACCTATTTTGAACATAGAAATGCATGTTCTAATATACAAACAACTTTTGATATACAGATGCAGGCACAAACATTTTATAAAGCATTGTAATAAAAGGCAGACGATCTGATGGACCTTCTACTACTTTGAAAACAGGTTTGTAAATATAGGTTTATAAAACATTTGAAGTAAAACCAACTTGTTTACATAGACGTTGTAATAGGAGATGCAAAAGTGGGCTTTTGTACTGGTTCACTCCAATTGAGCTACGTTAAGTTCTCTTTCGAGCAACTCCTGGAAAGTTCCACTAGATTCACTGATATGCAATATGAGTATTCTCACTGCCACAACTTGCTTATTACAATGGGTGCATAAACCACTCTTGGTTCTACCTTTAAGCTCCCTCTAAGGTTAAGACTGAGTAAACAAAGTCACTCCTAGCTATCATTGAATATTCTTTAAACACTAAGTCACTCCTTGCTTACAACCCAACGACTAAGGTATGTGTCATACAAGATAACTCTCAAGGGCAATTGAAAGTAAGGCATGAAAAAGATTTTGAGTAAGATGTGAAAAAGATTTTGAAAAGATCTTTGCCAAAGTTTGTATTCACTATCAGGACAAATATCAGTAACTGAATGAGAATGAGAATGAGAATGGATTGTCATGGTGTGAAAATTTTGGGCTTTGAATATATTATTGTTCTCAATGGTGGTTAGGATTGGGATGCGTTGTAAGTGGGATCATATAATCCAGAGATTGCTTGGTTTATTGACAATTCCACGTGCAACACATATGTTTCGTTATGATTGTGCGGTAGCCTTTTTGGTACACTGCCACGATCTCAATATTGCCTATCCATTCAGTCCAACGGGTTTCACTCCTAATTATAGTGAACATTTTATATTTTTAGTGGATGATAAATCTCTTAGGACAATGCAAGAAGATTTGTTATAATAGAGTAAAATGTTGGAAAAGTTGTAATTTTATTGATAATATATGTTTGAGATGTACTTACAAAAAAAAAACTAATTCATTGCTTTATTTAGGTTATTGACCACCTGGAACTTTAAGTTTGATATTGATAATCTTAGAAATAAAACTAAAAATATAGGTGTAGTTTTACGTGTATTATGTTATATTTAGAAATTGCTACAACTACAGAAGTTGAACTTTCCATCAAACTTCGTGAAATAAACCTATATATACAATTTGTATGATTGAGAACAATATAATAAGTTGAGCAAAGAGTTTAAAGAAGAATAAGAATAAACAAGACAAGGTAAACAATGACTCGTAACTTCTCCTTGTTAGTGTTAGTGTTCCTTCTATATATTACGTCCTCTTGTGCAATCCAAGGTGTGGAGTTGGATGCCATTTGTAAGAAAACTCAAAATCCTACATTTTGTTTTAATCTTCTTGATTCAAAGCCCGGTGGGGTAACTGAAGCAACCCTTGTTGATCTTGTCCAATATGCCCTTGACGTAACACGTGCCAATATCACTGCCACAACCAAATTAATCAAGAGGTTGATTCGTAGAAATACTAATGATATTGAGGCAATAGATCATTACGCATTATGTTTGAATCAAATTCATATTGGTGCCCTCAGCAAAGTTGAGTCAACTCAACAAGTATTAAAATCGGGAGACTACCAAATCTTGAATGCAGTTGCCTCTGGAATCCGAACACACATTGATATGTGTATCGATGGAGACTCGCCATCTGATACTCCTTACTATGATAATTCCTTACTCCCAACATATGCAAATGACATCTCACAAGTTGTTGAGATTATTGTTATCATGTCCAATATTTTGTGTACGTAAACATAACACAAATGTAGAAACTTGTTTTAAATTATCTTTGATGATCCGTCATTTTATATAATTGAAATTTTAAATAAATTCCAATTTCATAATCTTATCAAGGAAGTATTTTTCTTAAATCAAGATTAGACTTATATAGCATCACTATTGAATCTAAGACTTTATCTAGGATGGCATCTTAAATCCTAACAATCATTTGCAAGATCAGCCTGAGTATTATTGAAATAAAATAAAAGATTAGCTAAGAGGATCCAAATAGTCTAAAAGTACGAAACCCTAGGCATGAAAGAACAAGTCAAATCTAGAAGGGGATTGAAGAGAACTATAAGAAAGTTGTTTTTTGCAATCCTTTGCGTAAAAGCGTTTCTTAAGATGCTGAATGAGAACCTTTAGGACAGAACCTTTCTAATGATCATATGTTAGGTTAAAATGTATGATAAAAGAACCTATTTTGAACATAGAAATGCATGTTCTAATATACAAACAACTTTTGATATACAGATGCAGGCACAAACATTTTATAAAGCATTGTAATAAAAGGCAGACGATCTGATGGACCTTCTACTACTTTGAAAACAGGTTTGTAAATATAGGTTTATAAAACATTTGAAGTAAAACCAACTTGTTTACATAGACGTTGTAATAGGAGATGCAAAAGTGGGCTTTTGTACTGGTTCACTCCAATTGAGCTACGTTAAGTTCTCTTTCGAGCAACTCCTGGAAAGTTCCACTAGATTCACTGATATGCAATATGAGTATTCTCACTGCCACAACTTGCTTATTACAATGGGTGCATAAACCACTCTTGGTTCTACCTTTAAGCTCCCTCTAAGGTTAAGACTGAGTAAACAAAGTCACTCCTAGCTATCATTGAATATTCTTTAAACACTAAGTCACTCCTTGCTTACAACCCAACGACTAAGGTATGTGTCATACAAGATAACTCTCAAGGGCAATTGAAAGTAAGGCATGAAAAAGATTTTGAGTAAGATGTGAAAAAGATTTTGAAAAGATCTTTGCCAAAGTTTGTATTCACTATCAGGACAAATATCAGTAACTGAATGAGAATGAGAATGAGAATGGATTGTCATGGTGTGAAAATTTTGGGCTTTGAATATATTATTGTTCTCAATGGTGGTTAGGATTGGGATGCGTTGTAAGTGGGATCATATAATCCAGAGATTGCTTGGTTTATTGACAATTCCACGTGCAACACATATGTTTCGTTATGATTGTGCGGTAGCCTTTTTGGTACACTGCCACGATCTCAATATTGCCTATCCATTCAGTCCAACGGGTTTCACTCCTAATTATAGTGAACATTTTATATTTTTAGTGGATGATACATCTCTTAGGACAATGCAAGAAGATTTGTTATAATAGAGTAAAATGTTGGAAAAGCTGTAATTTTATTGATAATATATGTTTGAGATGTACTTACAAAAAAAAAACTAATTCATTGCTTTATTTAGGTTATTGACCACCTGGAACTTTAAGTTTGATATTGATAATCTTAGAAATAAAACTAAAAATATAGGTGTAGTTTTACGTGTATTATGTTATATTTAGAAATTGCTACAACTACAGAAGTTGAACTTTCCATCAAACTTCGTGAAATAAACCTATATATACAATTTTTATGATTGAGAACAATATAATAAGTTGAGCAAAGAGTTTAAAGAAGAATAAGAGTAAACAAGACAAGGTAAACAATGACTCGTAACTTCTCCTTGTTAGTGTTAGTGTTCCTTCTATATATTACGTCCTCTTGTGCAATCCAAGGTGTGGAGTTGGATGCCATTTGTAAGAAAACTCAAAATCCTACATTTTGTTTTAATCTTCTTGATTCAAAGCCCGGTGGGGTAACTGAAGCAACCCTTGTTGATCTTGTCCAATATGCCCTTGACGTAACACGTGCCAATATCACTGCCACAACCAAATTAATCAAGAGGTTGATTCGTAGAAATACTAATGATATTGAGGCAATAGATCATTACGCATTATGTTTGAATCAAATTCATATTGGTGCCCTCAGCAAAGTTGAGTCAACTCAACAAGTATTAAAATCGGGAGACTACCAAATCTTGAATGCAGTTGCCTCTGGAATCCGAACACACATTGATATGTGTATCGATGGAGACTCGCCATCTGATACTCCTTACTATGATAATTCCTTACTCCCAACATATGCAAATGACATCTCACAAGTTGTTGAGATTATTGTTATCATGTCCAATATTTTGTGTACGTAAACATAACACAAATGTAGAAACTTGTTTTAAATTATAAAGATAAATTATCTTTGATGATCCGTCATTTTATACAATTGAAATTTTAAATAAATTCCAATTTCATAATCTTATCAAGGAAGTATTTTTCTTAAATCAAGATTAGACTTATATAGCGTCACTATTGAATCTAAGACTATATCTAGGATGGCATCTTAAACCCCAACAATCATTTGCAAGATCAGCCTGAGTATTATTGAAATAAAATAAAAGATTAGCTAAGAGGATCCAAATAGTCTAAAAGTACGAAACCCTAGGCATGAAAGAACAAGTCAAATCTAGAAGGGGATTGAAGAGAACTATAAGAAAGTTGTTTTTTGCAATCCTTTGCGTAAAAGCGTTTCTTAAGATGCTGAATGAGAACCTTTAGGACAGAACCTTTCTAATGATCATATGTTAGGTTAAAATGTATGATAAAAGAACCTATTTTGAACATAGAAATGCATGTTCTAATATACAAACAACTTTTGATATACAGATGCAGGCACAAACATTTTATAAAGCATTGTAATAAAAGGCAGACGATCTGATGGACCTTCTACTACTTTGAAAATAGGTTTGTAAATATAGGTTTATAAAACATTTGAAGTAAAACCAACTTGTTTACATAGACGTTGTAATAGGAGATGCAAAAGTGGGCTTTTGTACTGGTTCACTCCAATTGAGCTACGTTAAGTTCTCTTTCGAGCAACTCCTGGAAAGTTCCACTAGATTCACTGATATGCAATATGAGTATTCTCACTGCCACAACTTGCTTATTACAATGGGTGCATAAACCACTCTTGGTTCTACCTTTAAGCTCCCTCTAAGGTTAAGACTGAGTAAACAAAGTCACTCCTAGCTATCATTGAATATTCTTTAAACACTAAGTCACTCCTTGCTTACAACCCAACGACTAAGGTATGTGTCATACAAGATAACTCTCAAGGGCAATTGAAAGTAAGGCATGAAAAAGATTTTGAGTAAGATGTGAAAAAGATTTTGAAAAGATCTTTGCCAAAGTTTGTATTCACTATCAGGACAAATATCAGTAACTGAATGAGAATGAGAATGAGAATGGATTGTCATGGTGTGAAAATTTTGGGCTTTGAATATATTATTGTTCTCAATGGTGGTTAGGATTGGGATGCGTTGTAAGTGGGATCATATAATCCAGAGATTGCTTGGTTTATTGACAATTCCACGTGCAACACATATGTTTCGTTATGATTGTGCGGTAGCCTTTTTGGTACACTGCCACGATCTCAATATTGCCTATCCATTCAGTCCAACGGGTTTCACTCCTAATTATAGTGAACATTTTATATTTTTAGTGGATGATAAATCTCTTAGGACAATGCAAGAAGATTTGTTATAATAGAGTAAAATGTTGGAAAAGTTGTAATTTTATTGATAATATATGTTTGAGATGTACTTACAAAAAAAAAACTAATTCATTGCTTTATTTAGGTTATTGACCACCTGGAACTTTAAGTTTGATATTGATAATCTTAGAAATAAAACTAAAAATATAGGTGTAGTTTTACGTGTATTATGTTATATTTAGAAATTGCTACAACTACAGAAGTTGAACTTTCCATCAAACTTCGTGAAATAAACCTATATATACAATTTGTATGATTGAGAACAATATAATAAGTTGAGCAAAGAGTTTAAAGAAGAATAAGAATAAACAAGACAAGGTAAACAATGACTCGTAACTTCTCCTTGTTAGTGTTAGTGTTCCTTCTATATATTACGTCCTCTTGTGCAATCCAAGGTGTGGAGTTGGATGCCATTTGTAAGAAAACTCAAAATCCTACATTTTGTTTTAATCTTCTTGATTCAAAGCCCGGTGGGGTAACTGAAGCAACCCTTGTTGATCTTGTCCAATATGCCCTTGACGTAACACGTGCCAATATCACTGCCACAACCAAATTAATCAAGAGGTTGATTCGTAGAAATACTAATGATATTGAGGCAATAGATCATTACGCATTATGTTTGAATCAAATTCATATTGGTGCCCTCAGCAAAGTTGAGTCAACTCAACAAGTATTAAAATCGGGAGACTACCAAATCTTGAATGCAGTTGCCTCTGGAATCCGAACACACATTGATATGTGTATCGATGGAGACTCGCCATCTGATACTCCTTACTATGATAATTCCTTACTCCCAACATATGCAAATGACATCTCACAAGTTGTTGAGATTATTGTTATCATGTCCAATATTTTGTGTACGTAAACATAACACAAATGTAGAAACTTGTTTTAAATTATCTTTGATGATCCGTCATTTTATATAATTGAAATTTTAAATAAATTCCAATTTCATAATCTTATCAAGGAAGTATTTTTCTTAAATCAAGATTAGACTTATATAGCATCACTATTGAATCTAAGACTTTATCTAGGATGGCATCTTAAATCCTAACAATCATTTGCAAGATCAGCCTGAGTATTATTGAAATAAAATAAAAGATTAGCTAAGAGGATCCAAATAGTCTAAAAGTACGAAACCCTAGGCATGAAAGAACAAGTCAAATCTAGAAGGGGATTGAAGAGAACTATAAGAAAGTTGTTTTTTGCAATCCTTTGCGTAAAAGCGTTTCTTAAGATGCTGAATGAGAACCTTTAGGACAGAACCTTTCTAATGATCATATGTTAGGTTAAAATGTATGATAAAAGAACCTATTTTGAACATAGAAATGCATGTTCTAATATACAAACAACTTTTGATATACAGATGCAGGCACAAACATTTTATAAAGCATTGTAATAAAAGGCAGACGATCTGATGGACCTTCTACTACTTTGAAAACAGGTTTGTAAATATAGGTTTATAAAACATTTGAAGTAAAACCAACTTGTTTACATAGACGTTGTAATAGGAGATGCAAAAGTGGGCTTTTGTACTGGTTCACTCCAATTGAGCTACGTTAAGTTCTCTTTCGAGCAACTCCTGGAAAGTTCCACTAGATTCACTGATATGCAATATGAGTATTCTCACTGCCACAACTTGCTTATTACAATGGGTGCATAAACCACTCTTGGTTCTACCTTTAAGCTCCCTCTAAGGTTAAGACTGAGTAAACAAAGTCACTCCTAGCTATCATTGAATATTCTTTAAACACTAAGTCACTCCTTGCTTACAACCCAACGACTAAGGTATGTGTCATACAAGATAACTCTCAAGGGCAATTGAAAGTAAGGCATGAAAAAGATTTTGAGTAAGATGTGAAAAAGATTTTGAAAAGATCTTTGCCAAAGTTTGTATTCACTATCAGGACAAATATCAGTAACTGAATGAGAATGAGAATGAGAATGGATTGTCATGGTGTGAAAATTTTGGGCTTTGAATATATTATTGTTCTCAATGGTGGTTAGGATTGGGATGCGTTGTAAGTGGGATCATATAATCCAGAGATTGCTTGGTTTATTGACAATTCCACGTGCAACACATATGTTTCGTTATGATTGTGCGGTAGCCTTTTTGGTACACTGCCACGATCTCAATATTGCCTATCCATTCAGTCCAACGGGTTTCACTCCTAATTATAGTGAACATTTTATATTTTTAGTGGATGATACATCTCTTAGGACAATGCAAGAAGATTTGTTATAATAGAGTAAAATGTTGGAAAAGCTGTAATTTTATTGATAATATATGTTTGAGATGTACTTACAAAAAAAAAACTAATTCATTGCTTTATTTAGGTTATTGACCACCTGGAACTTTAAGTTTGATATTGATAATCTTAGAAATAAAACTAAAAATATAGGTGTAGTTTTACGTGTATTATGTTATATTTAGAAATTGCTACAACTACAGAAGTTGAACTTTCCATCAAACTTCGTGAAATAAACCTATATATACAATTTTTATGATTGAGAACAATATAATAAGTTGAGCAAAGAGTTTAAAGAAGAATAAGAGTAAACAAGACAAGGTAAACAATGACTCGTAACTTCTCCTTGTTAGTGTTAGTGTTCCTTCTATATATTACGTCCTCTTGTGCAATCCAAGGTGTGGAGTTGGATGCCATTTGTAAGAAAACTCAAAATCCTACATTTTGTTTTAATCTTCTTGATTCAAAGCCCGGTGGGGTAACTGAAGCAACCCTTGTTGATCTTGTCCAATATGCCCTTGACGTAACACGTGCCAATATCACTGCCACAACCAAATTAATCAAGAGGTTGATTCGTAGAAATACTAATGATATTGAGGCAATAGATCATTACGCATTATGTTTGAATCAAATTCATATTGGTGCCCTCAGCAAAGTTGAGTCAACTCAACAAGTATTAAAATCGGGAGACTACCAAATCTTGAATGCAGTTGCCTCTGGAATCCGAACACACATTGATATGTGTATCGATGGAGACTCGCCATCTGATACTCCTTACTATGATAATTCCTTACTCCCAACATATGCAAATGACATCTCACAAGTTGTTGAGATTATTGTTATCATGTCCAATATTTTGTGTACGTAAACATAACACAAATGTAGAAACTTGTTTTAAATTATAAAGATAAATTATCTTTGATGATCCGTCATTTTATATAATTGAAATTTTAAATAAATTCCAATTTCATAATCTTATCAAGGAAGTATTTTTCTTAAATCAAGATTAGACTTATATAGCATCACTATTGAATCTAAGACTTTATCTAGGATGGCATCTTAAATCCTAACAATCATTTGCAAGATCAGCCTGAGTATTATTGAAATAAAATAAAAGATTAGCTAAGAGGATCCAAATAGTCTAAAAGTACGAAACCCTAGGCATGAAAGAACAAGTCAAATCTAGAAGGGGATTGAAGAGAACTATAAGAAAGTTGTTTTTTGCAATCCTTTGCGTAAAAGCGTTTCTTAAGATGCTGAATGAGAACCTTTAGGACAGAACCTTTCTAATGATCATATGTTAGGTTAAAATGTATGATAAAAGAACCTATTTTGAACATAGAAATGCATGTTCTAATATACAAACAACTTTTGATATACAGATGCAGGCACAAACATTTTATAAAGCATTGTAATAAAAGGCAGACGATCTGATGGACCTTCTACTACTTTGAAAACAGGTTTGTAAATATAGGTTTATAAAACATTTGAAGTAAAACCAACTTGTTTACATAGACGTTGTAATAGGAGATGCAAAAGTGGGCTTTTGTACTGGTTCACTCCAATTGAGCTACGTTAAGTTCTCTTTCGAGCAACTCCTGGAAAGTTCCACTAGATTCACTGATATGCAATATGAGTATTCTCACTGCCACAACTTGCTTATTACAATGGGTGCATAAACCACTCTTGGTTCTACCTTTAAGCTCCCTCTAAGGTTAAGACTGAGTAAACAAAGTCAGTCCTAGCTATCATTTAATATTCTTTAAACACTAAGTCACTCCTTGCTTACAACCCAACGACTAAGGTATGTGTCATACAAGATAACTCTCAAGGGCAATTGAAAGTAAGGCATGAAAAAGATTTTGAGTAAGATGTGAAAAAGATTTTGAAAAGATCTTTGCCAAAGTTTGTATTCACTATCAGGACAAATATCAGTAACTGAATGAGAATGAGAATGAGAATGGATTGTCATGGTGTGAAAATTTTGGGCTTTGAATATATTATTGTTCTCAATGGTGGTTAGGATTGGGATGCGTTGTAAGTGGGATCATATAATCCAGAGATTGCTTGGTTTATTGACAATTCCACGTGCAACACATATGTTTCGTTATGATTGTGCGGTAGCCTTTTTGGTACACTGCCACGATCTCAATATTGCCTATCCATTCAGTCCAACGGGTTTCACTCCTAATTATAGTGAACATTTTATATTTTTAGTGGATGATAAATCTCTTAGGACAATGCAAGAAGATTTGTTATAATAGAGTAAAATGTTGGAAAAGCTGTAATTTTATTGATAATATATGTTTGAGATGTACTTACAAAAAAAAAACTAATTCATTGCTTTATTTAGGTTATTGACCACCTGGAACTTTAAGTTTGATATTGATAATCTTAGAAATAAAACTAAAAATATAGGTGTAGTTTTACGTGTATTATGTTATATTTAGAAATTGCTACAACTACAGAAGTTGAACTTTCCATCAAACTTCGTGAAATAAACCTATATATACAATTTTTATGATTGAGAACAATATAATAAGTTGAGCAAAGAGTTTAAAGAAGAATAAGAGTAAACAAGACAAGGTAAACAATGACTCGTAACTTCTCCTTGTTAGTGTTAGTGTTCCTTCTATATATTACGTCCTCTTGTGCAATCCAAGGTGTGGAGTTGGATGCCATTTGTAAGAAAACTCAAAATCCTACATTTTGTTTTAATCTTCTTGATTCAAAGCCCGGTGGGGTAACTGAAGCAACCCTTGTTGATCTTGTCCAATATGCCCTTGACGTAACACGTGCCAATATCACTGCCACAACCAAATTAATCAAGAGGTTGATTCGTAGAAATACTAATGATATTGAGGCAATAGATCATTACGCATTATGTTTGAATCAAATTCATATTGGTGCCCTCAGCAAAGTTGAGTCAACTCAACAAGTATTAAAATCGGGAGACTACCAAATCTTGAATGCAGTTGCCTCTGGAATCCGAACACACATTGATATGTGTATCGATGGAGACTCGCCATCTGATACTCCTTACTATGATAATTCCTTACTCCCAACATATGCAAATGACATCTCACAAGTTGTTGAGATTATTGTTATCATGTCCAATATTTTGTGTACGTAAACATAACACAAATGTAGAAACTTGTTTTAAATTATAAAGATAAATTATCTTTGATGATCCGTCATTTTATATAATTGAAATTTTAAATAAATTCCAATTTCATAATCTTATCAAGGAAGTATTTTTCTTAAATCAAGATTAGACTTATATAGCATCACTATTGAATCTAAGACTTTATCTAGGATGGCATCTTAAATCCTAACAATCATTTGCAAGATCAGCCTGAGTATTATTGAAATAAAATAAAAGATTAGCTAAGAGGATCCAAATAGTCTAAAAGTACGAAACCCTAGGCATGAAAGAACAAGTCAAATCTAGAAGGGGATTGAAGAGAACTATAAGAAAGTTGTTTTTTGCAATCCTTTGCGTAAAAGCGTTTCTTAAGATGCTGAATGAGAACCTTTAGGACAGAACCTTTCTAATGATCATATGTTAGGTTAAAATGTATGATAAAAGAACCTATTTTGAACATAGAAATGCATGTTCTAATATACAAACAACTTTTGATATACAGATGCAGGCACAAACATTTTATAAAGCATTGTAATAAAAGGCAGACGATCTGATGGACCTTCTACTACTTTGAAAACAGGTTTGTAAATATAGGTTTATAAAACATTTGAAGTAAAACCAACTTGTTTACATAGACGTTGTAATAGGAGATGCAAAAGTGGGCTTTTGTACTGGTTCACTCCAATTGAGCTACGTTAAGTTCTCTTTCGAGCAACTCCTGGAAAGTTCCACTAGATTCACTGATATGCAATATGAGTATTCTCACTGCCACAACTTGCTTATTACAATGGGTGCATAAACCACTCTTGGTTCTACCTTTAAGCTCCCTCTAAGGTTAAGACTGAGTAAACAAAGTCACTCCTAGCTATCATTGAATATTCTTTAAACACTAAGTCACTCCTTGCTTACAACCCAACGACTAAGGTATGTGTCATACAAGATAACTCTCAAGGGCAATTGAAAGTAAGGCATGAAAAAGATTTTGAGTAAGATGTGAAAAAGATTTTGAAAAGATCTTTGCCAAAGTTTGTATTCACTATCAGGACAAATATCAGTAACTGAATGAGAATGAGAATGAGAATGGATTGTCATGGTGTGAAAATTTTGGGCTTTGAATATATTATTGTTCTCAATGGTGGTTAGGATTGGGATGCGTTGTAAGTGGGATCATATAATCCAGAGATTGCTTGGTTTATTGACAATTCCACGTGCAACACATATGTTTCGTTATGATTGTGCGGTAGCCTTTTTGGTACACTGCCACGATCTCAATATTGCCTATCCATTCAGTCCAACGGGTTTCACTCCTAATTATAGTGAACATTTTATATTTTTAGTGGATGATAAATCTCTTAGGACAATGCAAGAAGATTTGTTATAATAGAGTAAAATGTTGGAAAAGCTGTAATTTTATTGATAATATATGTTTGAGATGTACTTACAAAAAAAAAACTAATTCATTGCTTTATTTAGGTTATTGACCACCTGGAACTTTAAGTTTGATATTGATAATCTTAGAAATAAAACTAAAAATATAGGTGTAGTTTTACGTGTATTATGTTATATTTAGAAATTGCTACAACTACAGAAGTTGAACTTTCCATCAAACTTCGTGAAATAAACCTATATATACAATTTTTATGATTGAGAACAATATAATAAGTTGAGCAAAGAGTTTAAAGAAGAATAAGAGTAAACAAGACAAGGTAAACAATGACTCGTAACTTCTCCTTGTTAGTGTTAGTGTTCCTTCTATATATTACGTCCTCTTGTGCAATCCAAGGTGTGGAGTTGGATGCCATTTGTAAGAAAACTCAAAATCCTACATTTTGTTTTAATCTTCTTGATTCAAAGCCCGGTGGGGTAACTGAAGCAACCCTTGTTGATCTTGTCCAATATGCCCTTGACGTAACACGTGCCAATATCACTGCCACAACCAAATTAATCAAGAGGTTGATTCGTAGAAATACTAATGATATTGAGGCAATAGATCATTACGCATTATGTTTGAATCAAATTCATATTGGTGCCCTCAGCAAAGTTGAGTCAACTCAACAAGTATTAAAATCGGGAGACTACCAAATCTTGAATGCAGTTGCCTCTGGAATCCGAACACACATTGATATGTGTATCGATGGAGACTCGCCATCTGATACTCCTTACTATGATAATTCCTTACTCCCAACATATGCAAATGACATCTCACAAGTTGTTGAGATTATTGTTATCATGTCCAATATTTTGTGTACGTAAACATAACACAAATGTAGAAACTTGTTTTAAATTATCTTTGATGATCCGTCATTTTATATAATTGAAATTTTAAATAAATTCCAATTTCATAATCTTATCAAGGAAGTATTTTTCTTAAATCAAGATTAGACTTATATAGCATCACTATTGAATCTAAGACTTTATCTAGGATGGCATCTTAAATCCTAACAATCATTTGCAAGATCAGCCTGAGTATTATTGAAATAAAATAAAAGATTAGCTAAGAGGATCCAAATAGTCTAAAAGTACGAAACCCTAGGCATGAAAGAACAAGTCAAATCTAGAAGGGGATTGAAGAGAACTATAAGAAAGTTGTTTTTTGCAATCCTTTGCGTAAAAGCGTTTCTTAAGATGCTGAATGAGAACCTTTAGGACAGAACCTTTCTAATGATCATATGTTAGGTTAAAATGTATGATAAAAGAACCTATTTTGAACATAGAAATGCATGTTCTAATATACAAACAACTTTTGATATACAGATGCAGGCACAAACATTTTATAAAGCATTGTAATAAAAGGCAGACGATCTGATGGACCTTCTACTACTTTGAAAACAGGTTTGTAAATATAGGTTTATAAAACATTTGAAGTAAAACCAACTTGTTTACATAGACGTTGTAATAGGAGATGCAAAAGTGGGCTTTTGTACTGGTTCACTCCAATTGAGCTACGTTAAGTTCTCTTTCGAGCAACTCCTGGAAAGTTCCACTAGATTCACTGATATGCAATATGAGTATTCTCACTGCCAAAACTTGCTTATTACAATGGGTGCATAAACCACTCTTGGTTCTACCTTTAAGCTCCCTCTAAGGTTAAGACTGAGTAAACAAAGTCACTCCTAGCTATCATTGAATATTCTTTAAACACTAAGTCACTCCTTGCTTACAACCCAACGACTAAGGTATGTGTCATACAAGATAACTCTCAAGGGCAATTGAAAGTAAGGCATGAAAAAGATTTTGAGTAAGATGTGAAAAAGATTTTGAAAAGATCTTTGCCAAAGTTTGTATTCACTATCAGGACAAATATCAGTAACTGAATGAGAATGAGAATGAGAATGGATTGTCATGGTGTGAAAATTTTGGGCTTTGAATATATTATTGTTCTCAATGGTGGTTAGGATTGGGATGCGTTGTAAGTGGGATCATATAATCCAGAGATTGCTTGGTTTATTGACAATTCCACGTGCAACACATATGTTTCGTTATGATTGTGCGGTAGCCTTTTTGGTACACTGCCACGATCTCAATATTGCCTATCCATTCAGTCCAACGGGTTTCACTCCTAATTATAGTGAACATTTTATATTTTTAGTGGATGATAAATCTCTTAGGACAATGCAAGAAGATTTGTTATAATAGAGTAAAATGTTGGAAAAGCTGTAATTTTATTGATAATATATGTTTGAGATGTACTTACAAAAAAAAAAACTAATTCATTGCTTTATTTAGGTTATTGACCACCTGGAACTTTAAGTTTGATATTGATAATCTTAGAAATAAAACTAAAAATATAGGTGTAGTTTTACGTGTATTATGTTATATTTAGAAATTGCTACAACTACAGAAGTTGAACTTTCCATCAAACTTCGTGAAATAAACCTATATATACAATTTTTATGATTGAGAACAATATAATAAGTTGAGCAAAGAGTTTAAAGAAGAATAAGAGTAAACAAGACAAGGTAAACAATGACTCGTAACTTCTCCTTGTTAGTGTTAGTGTTCCTTCTATATATTACGTCCTCTTGTGCAATCCAAGGTGTGGAGTTGGATGCCATTTGTAAGAAAACTCAAAATCCTACATTTTGTTTTAATCTTCTTGATTCAAAGCCCGGTGGGGTAACTGAAGCAACCCTTGTTGATCTTGTCCAATATGCCCTTGACGTAACACGTGCCAATATCACTGCCACAACCAAATTAATCAAGAGGTTGATTCGTAGAAATACTAATGATATTGAGGCAATAGATCATTACGCATTATGTTTGAATCAAATTCATATTGGTGCCCTCAGCAAAGTTGAGTCAACTCAACAAGTATTAAAATCGGGAGACTACCAAATCTTGAATGCAGTTGCCTCTGGAATCCGAACACACATTGATATGTGTATCGATGGAGACTCGCCATCTGATACTCCTTACTATGATAATTCCTTACTCCCAACATATGCAAATGACATCTCACAAGTTGTTGAGATTATTGTTATCATGTCCAATATTTTGTGTACGTAAACATAACACAAATGTAGAAACTTGTTTTAAATTATAAAGATAAATTATCTTTGATGATCCGTCATTTTATATAATTGAAATTTTAAATAAATTCCAATTTCATAATCTTATCAAGGAAGTATTTTTCTTAAATCAAGATTAGACTTATATAGCATCACTATTGAATCTAAGACTTTATCTAGGATGGCATCTTAAATCCTAACAATCATTTGCAAGATCAGCCTGAGTATTATTGAAATAAAATAAAAGATTAGCTAAGAGGATCCAAATAGTCTAAAAGTACGAAACCCTAGGCATGAAAGAACAAGTCAAATCTAGAAGGGGATTGAAGAGAACTATAAGAAAGTTGTTTTTTGCAATCCTTTGCGTAAAAGCGTTTCTTAAGATGCTGAATGAGAACCTTTAGGACAGAACCTTTCTAATGATCATATGTTAGGTTAAAATGTATGATAAAAGAACCTATTTTGAACATAGAAATGCATGTTCTAATATACAAACAACTTTTGATATACAGATGCAGGCACAAACATTTTATAAAGCATTGTAATAAAAGGCAGACGATCTGATGGACCTTCTACTACTTTGAAAACAGGTTTGTAAATATAGGTTTATAAAACATTTGAAGTAAAACCAACTTGTTTACATAGACGTTGTAATAGGAGATGCAAAAGTGGGCTTTTGTACTGGTTCACTCCAATTGAGCTACGTTAAGTTCTCTTTCGAGCAACTCCTGGAAAGTTCCACTAGATTCACTGATATGCAATATGAGTATTCTCACTGCCAAAACTTGCTTATTACAATGGGTGCATAAACCACTCTTGGTTCTACCTTTAAGCTCCCTCTAAGGTTAAGACTGAGTAAACAAAGTCACTCCTAGCTATCATTGAATATTCTTTAAACACTAAGTCACTCCTTGCTTACAACCCAACGACTAAGGTATGTGTCATACAAGATAACTCTCAAGGGCAATTGAAAGTAAGGCATGAAAAAGATTTTGAGTAAGATGTGAAAAAGATTTTGAAAAGATCTTTGCCAAAGTTTGTATTCACTATCAGGACAAATATCAGTAACTGAATGAGAATGAGAATGAGAATGGATTGTCATGGTGTGAAAATTTTGGGCTTTGAATATATTATTGTTCTCAATGGTGGTTAGGATTGGGATGCGTTGTAAGTGGGATCATATAATCCAGAGATTGCTTGGTTTATTGACAATTCCACGTGCAACACATATGTTTCGTTATGATTGTGCGGTAGCCTTTTTGGTACACTGCCACGATCTCAATATTGCCTATCCATTCAGTCCAACGGGTTTCACTCCTAATTATAGTGAACATTTTATATTTTTAGTGGATGATAAATCTCTTAGGACAATGCAAGAAGATTTGTTATAATAGAGTAAAATGTTGGAAAAGCTGTAATTTTATTGATAATATATGTTTGAGATGTACTTACAAAAAAAAAAACTAATTCATTGCTTTATTTAGGTTATTGACCACCTGGAACTTTAAGTTTGATATTGATAATCTTAGAAATAAAACTAAAAATATAGGTGTAGTTTTACGTGTATTATGTTATATTTAGAAATTGCTACAACTACAGAAGTTGAACTTTCCATCAAACTTCGTGAAATAAACCTATATATACAATTTTTATGATTGAGAACAATATAATAAGTTGAGCAAAGAGTTTAAAGAAGAATAAGAGTAAACAAGACAAGGTAAACAATGACTCGTAACTTCTCCTTGTTAGTGTTAGTGTTCCTTCTATATATTACGTCCTCTTGTGCAATCCAAGGTGTGGAGTTGGATGCCATTTGTAAGAAAACTCAAAATCCTACATTTTGTTTTAATCTTCTTGATTCAAAGCCCGGTGGGGTAACTGAAGCAACCCTTGTTGATCTTGTCCAATATGCCCTTGACGTAACACGTGCCAATATCACTGCCACAACCAAATTAATCAAGAGGTTGATTCGTAGAAATACTAATGATATTGAGGCAATAGATCATTACGCATTATGTTTGAATCAAATTCATATTGGTGCCCTCAGCAAAGTTGAGTCAACTCAACAAGTATTAAAATCGGGAGACTACCAAATCTTGAATGCAGTTGCCTCTGGAATCCGAACACACATTGATATGTGTATCGATGGAGACTCGCCATCTGATACTCCTTACTATGATAATTCCTTACTCCCAACATATGCAAATGACATCTCACAAGTTGTTGAGATTATTGTTATCATGTCCAATATTTTGTGTACGTAAACATAACACAAATGTAGAAACTTGTTTTAAATTATAAAGATAAATTATCTTTGATGATCCGTCATTTTATATAATTGAAATTTTAAATAAATTCCAATTTCATAATCTTATCAAGGAAGTATTTTTCTTAAATCAAGATTAGACTTATATAGCATCACTATTGAATCTAAGACTTTATCTAGGATGGCATCTTAAATCCTAACAATCATTTGCAAGATCAGCCTGAGTATTATTGAAATAAAATAAAAGATTAGCTAAGAGGATCCAAATAGTCTAAAAGTACGAAACCCTAGGCATGAAAGAACAAGTCAAATCTAGAAGGGGATTGAAGAGAACTATAAGAAAGTTGTTTTTTGCAATCCTTTGCGTAAAAGCGTTTCTTAAGATGCTGAATGAGAACCTTTAGGACAGAACCTTTCTAATGATCATATGTTAGGTTAAAATGTATGATAAAAGAACCTATTTTGAACATAGAAATGCATGTTCTAATATACAAACAACTTTTGATATACAGATGCAGGCACAAACATTTTATAAAGCATTGTAATAAAAGGCAGACGATCTGATGGACCTTCTACTACTTTGAAAACAGGTTTGTAAATATAGGTTTATAAAACATTTGAAGTAAAACCAACTTGTTTACATAGACGTTGTAATAGGAGATGCAAAAGTGGGCTTTTGTACTGGTTCACTCCAATTGAGCTACGTTAAGTTCTCTTTCGAGCAACTCCTGGAAAGTTCCACTAGATTCACTGATATGCAATATGAGTATTCTCACTGCCACAACTTGCTTATTACAATGGGTGCATAAACCACTCTTGGTTCTACCTTTAAGCTCCCTCTAAGGTTAAGACTGAGTAAACAAAGTCACTCCTAGCTATCATTGAATATTCTTTAAACACTAAGTCACTCCTTGCTTACAACCCAACGACTAAGGTATGTGTCATACAAGATAACTCTCAAGGGCAATTGAAAGTAAGGCATGAAAAAGATTTTGAGTAAGATGTGAAAAAGATTTTGAAAAGATCTTTGCCAAAGTTTGTATTCACTATCAGGACAAATATCAGTAACTGAATGAGAATGAGAATGAGAATGGATTGTCATGGTGTGAAAATTTTGGGCTTTGAATATATTATTGTTCTCAATGGTGGTTAGGATTGGGATGCGTTGTAAGTGGGATCATATAATCCAGAGATTGCTTGGTTTATTGACAATTCCACGTGCAACACATATGTTTCGTTATGATTGTGCGGTAGCCTTTTTGGTACACTGCCACGATCTCAATATTGCCTATCCATTCAGTCCAACGGGTTTCACTCCTAATTATAGTGAACATTTTATATTTTTAGTGGATGATAAATCTCTTAGGACAATGCAAGAAGATTTGTTATAATAGAGTAAAATGTTGGAAAAGTTGTAATTTTATTGATAATATATGTTTGAGATGTACTTACAAAAAAAAAACTAATTCATTGCTTTATTTAGGTTATTGACCACCTGGAACTTTAAGTTTGATATTGATAATCTTAGAAATAAAACTAAAAATATAGGTGTAGTTTTACGTGTATTATGTTATATTTAGAAATTGCTACAACTACAGAAGTTGAACTTTCCATCAAACTTCGTGAAATAAACCTATATATACAATTTGTATGATTGAGAACAATATAATAAGTTGAGCAAAGAGTTTAAAGAAGAATAAGAATAAACAAGACAAGGTAAACAATGACTCGTAACTTCTCCTTGTTAGTGTTAGTGTTCCTTCTATATATTACGTCCTCTTGTGCAATCCAAGGTGTGGAGTTGGATGCCATTTGTAAGAAAACTCAAAATCCTACATTTTGTTTTAATCTTCTTGATTCAAAGCCCGGTGGGGTAACTGAAGCAACCCTTGTTGATCTTGTCCAATATGCCCTTGACGTAACACGTGCCAATATCACTGCCACAACCAAATTAATCAAGAGGTTGATTCGTAGAAATACTAATGATATTGAGGCAATAGATCATTACGCATTATGTTTGAATCAAATTCATATTGGTGCCCTCAGCAAAGTTGAGTCAACTCAACAAGTATTAAAATCGGGAGACTACCAAATCTTGAATGCAGTTGCCTCTGGAATCCGAACACACATTGATATGTGTATCGATGGAGACTCGCCATCTGATACTCCTTACTATGATAATTCCTTACTCCCAACATATGCAAATGACATCTCACAAGTTGTTGAGATTATTGTTATCATGTCCAATATTTTGTGTACGTAAACATAACACAAATGTAGAAACTTGTTTTAAATTATCTTTGATGATCCGTCATTTTATATAATTGAAATTTTAAATAAATTCCAATTTCATAATCTTATCAAGGAAGTATTTTTCTTAAATCAAGATTAGACTTATATAGCATCACTATTGAATCTAAGACTTTATCTAGGATGGCATCTTAAATCCTAACAATCATTTGCAAGATCAGCCTGAGTATTATTGAAATAAAATAAAAGATTAGCTAAGAGGATCCAAATAGTCTAAAAGTACGAAACCCTAGGCATGAAAGAACAAGTCAAATCTAGAAGGGGATTGAAGAGAACTATAAGAAAGTTGTTTTTTGCAATCCTTTGCGTAAAAGCGTTTCTTAAGATGCTGAATGAGAACCTTTAGGACAGAACCTTTCTAATGATCATATGTTAGGTTAAAATGTATGATAAAAGAACCTATTTTGAACATAGAAATGCATGTTCTAATATACAAACAACTTTTGATATACAGATGCAGGCACAAACATTTTATAAAGCATTGTAATAAAAGGCAGACGATCTGATGGACCTTCTACTACTTTGAAAACAGGTTTGTAAATATAGGTTTATAAAACATTTGAAGTAAAACCAACTTGTTTACATAGACGTTGTAATAGGAGATGCAAAAGTGGGCTTTTGTACTGGTTCACTCCAATTGAGCTACGTTAAGTTCTCTTTCGAGCAACTCCTGGAAAGTTCCACTAGATTCACTGATATGCAATATGAGTATTCTCACTGCCACAACTTGCTTATTACAATGGGTGCATAAACCACTCTTGGTTCTACCTTTAAGCTCCCTCTAAGGTTAAGACTGAGTAAACAAAGTCACTCCTAGCTATCATTGAATATTCTTTAAACACTAAGTCACTCCTTGCTTACAACCCAACGACTAAGGTATGTGTCATACAAGATAACTCTCAAGGGCAATTGAAAGTAAGGCATGAAAAAGATTTTGAGTAAGATGTGAAAAAGATTTTGAAAAGATCTTTGCCAAAGTTTGTATTCACTATCAGGACAAATATCAGTAACTGAATGAGAATGAGAATGAGAATGGATTGTCATGGTGTGAAAATTTTGGGCTTTGAATATATTATTGTTCTCAATGGTGGTTAGGATTGGGATGCGTTGTAAGTGGGATCCTATAATCCAGAGATTGCTTGGTTTATTGACAATTCCACGTGCAACACATATGTTTCGTTATGATTGTGCGGTAGCCTTTTTGGTACACTGCCACGATCTCAATATTGCCTATCCATTCAGTCCAACGGGTTTCACTCCTAATTATAGTGAACATTTTATATTTTTAGTGGATGATAAATCTCTTAGGACAATGCAAGAAGATTTGTTATAATAGAGTAAAATGTTGGAAAAGCTGTAATTTTATTGATAATATATGTTTGAGATGTACTTACAAAAAAAAAACTAATTCATTGCTTTATTTAGGTTATTGACCACCTGGAACTTTAAGTTTGATATTGATAATCTTACAAATAAAACTAAAAATATAGGTGTAGTTTTACGTGTATTATGTTATATTTAGAAATTGCTACAACTACAGAAGTTGAACTTTCCATCAAACTTCGTGAAATAAACCTATATATACAATTTTTATGATTGAGAACAATATAATAAGTTGAGCAAAGAGTTTAAAGAAGAATAAGAATAAACAAGACAAGGTAAACAATGACTCGTAACTTCTCCTTGTTAGTGTTAGTGTTCCTTCTATATATTACGTCCTCTTGTGCAATCCAAGGTGTGGAGTTGGATGCCATTTGTAAGAAAACTCAAAATCCTACATTTTGTTTTAATCTTCTTGATTCAAAGCCCGGTGGGGTAACTGAAGCAACCCTTGTTGATCTTGTCCAATATGCCCTTGACGTAACACGTGCCAATATCACTGCCACAACCAAATTAATCAAGAGGTTGATTCGTAGAAATACTAATGATATTGAGGCAATAGATCATTACGCATTATGTTTGAATCAAATTCATATTGGTGCCCTCAGCAAAGTTGAGTCAACTCAACAAGTATTAAAATCGGGAGACTACCAAATCTTGAATGCAGTTGCCTCTGGAATCCGAACACACATTGATATGTGTATCGATGGAGACTCGCCATCTGATACTCCTTACTATGATAATTCCTTACTCCCAACATATGCAAATGACATCTCACAAGTTGTTGAGATTATTGTTATCATGTCCAATATTTTGTGTACGTAAACATAACACAAATGTAGAAACTTGTTTTAAATTATAAAGATAAATTATCTTTGATGATCCGTCATTTTATATAATTGAAATTTTAAATAAATTCCAATTTCATAATCTTATCAAGGAAGTATTTTTCTTAAATCAAGATTAGACTTATATAGCATCACTATTGAATCTAAGACTTTATCTTGGATGGCATCTTAAATCCCAACAATCATTTGCAAGATCAGCCTGAGTATTATTGAAATAAAATAAAAGATTAGCTAAGAGGATCCAAATAGTCTAAAAGTACGAAACCCTAGGCATGAAAGAACAAGTCAAATCTAGAAGGGGATTGAAGAGAACTATAAGAAAGTTGTTTTTTGCAATCCTTTGCGTAAAAGCGTTTCTTAAGATGCTGAATGAGAACCTTTAGGACAGAACCTTTCTAATGATCATATGTTAGGTTAAAATGTATGATAAAAGAACCTATTTTGAACATAGAAATGCATGTTCTAATATACAAACAACTTTTGATATACAGATGCAGGCACAAACATTTTATAAAGCATTGTAATAAAAGGCAGACGATCTGATGGACCTTCTACTACTTTGAAAACAGGTTTGTAAATATAGGTTTATAAAACATTTGAAGTAAAACCAACTTGTTTACATAGACGTTGTAATAGGAGATGCAAAAGTGGGCTTTTGTACTGGTTCACTCCAATTGAGCTACGTTAAGTTCTCTTTCGAGCAACTCCTGGAAAGTTCCACTAGATTCACTGATATGCAATATGAGTATTCTCACTGCCACAACTTGCTTATTACAATGGGTGCATAAACCACTCTTGGTTCTACCTTTAAGCTCCCTCTAAGGTTAAGACTGAGTAAACAAAGTCACTCCTAGCTATCATTGAATATTCTTTAAACACTAAGTCACTCCTTGCTTACAACCCAACGACTAAGGTATGTGTCATACAAGATAACTCTCAAGGGCAATTGAAAGTAAGGCATGAAAAAGATTTTGAGTAAGATGTGAAAAAGATTTTGAAAAGATCTTTGCCAAAGTTTGTATTCACTATCAGGACAAATATCAGTAACTGAATGAGAATGAGAATGAGAATGGATTGTCATGGTGTGAAAATTTTGGGCTTTGAATATATTATTGTTCTCAATGGTGGTTAGGATTGGGATGCGTTGTAAGTGGGATCATATAATCCAGAGATTGCTTGGTTTATTGACAATTCCACGTGCAACACATATGTTTCGTTATGATTGTGCGGTAGCCTTTTTGGTACACTGCCACGATCTCAATATTGCCTATCCATTCAGTCCAACGGGTTTCACTCCTAATTATAGTGAACATTTTATATTTTTAGTGGATGATAAATCTCTTAGGACAATGCAAGAAGATTTGTTATAATAGAGTAAAATGTTGGAAAAGCTGTAATTTTATTGATAATATATGTTTGAGATGTACTTACAAAAAAAAAAACTAATTCATTGCTTTATTTAGGTTATTGACCACCTGGAACTTTAAGTTTGATATTGATAATCTTAGAAATAAAACTAAAAATATAGGTGTAGTTTTACGTGTATTATGTTATATTTAGAAATTGCTACAACTACAGAAGTTGAACTTTCCATCAAACTTCGTGAAATAAACCTATATATACAATTTTTATGATTGAGAACAATATAATAAGTTGAGCAAAGAGTTTAAAGAAGAATAAGAGTAAACAAGACAAGGTAAACAATGACTCGTAACTTCTCCTTGTTAGTGTTAGTGTTCCTTCTATATATTACGTCCTCTTGTGCAATCCAAGGTGTGGAGTTGGATGCCATTTGTAAGAAAACTCAAAATCCTACATTTTGTTTTAATCTTCTTGATTCAAAGCCCGGTGGGGTAACTGAAGCAACCCTTGTTGATCTTGTCCAATATGCCCTTGACGTAACACGTGCCAATATCACTGCCACAACCAAATTAATCAAGAGGTTGATTCGTAGAAATACTAATGATATTGAGGCAATAGATCATTACGCATTATGTTTGAATCAAATTCATATTGGTGCCCTCAGCAAAGTTGAGTCAACTCAACAAGTATTAAAATCGGGAGACTACCAAATCTTGAATGCAGTTGCCTCTGGAATCCGAACACACATTGATATGTGTATCGATGGAGACTCGCCATCTGATACTCCTTACTATGATAATTCCTTACTCCCAACATATGCAAATGACATCTCACAAGTTGTTGAGATTATTGTTATCATGTCCAATATTTTGTGTACGTAAACATAACACAAATGTAGAAACTTGTTTTAAATTATAAAGATAAATTATCTTTGATGATCCGTCATTTTATATAATTGAAATTTTAAATAAATTCCAATTTCATAATCTTATCAAGGAAGTATTTTTCTTAAATCAAGATTAGACTTATATAGCATCACTATTGAATCTAAGACTTTATCTTGGATGGCATCTTAAATCCCAACAATCATTTGCAAGATCAGCCTGAGTATTATTGAAATAAAATAAAAGATTAGCTAAGAGGATCCAAATAGTCTAAAAGTACGAAACCCTAGGCATGAAAGAACAAGTCAAATCTAGAAGGGGATTGAAGAGAACTATAAGAAAGTTGTTTTTTGCAATCCTTTGCGTAAAAGCGTTTCTTAAGATGCTGAATGAGAACCTTTAGGACAGAACCTTTCTAATGATCATATGTTAGGTTAAAATGTATGATAAAAGAACCTATTTTGAACATAGAAATGCATGTTCTAATATACAAACAACTTTTGATATACAGATGCAGGCACAAACATTTTATAAAGCATTGTAATAAAAGGCAGACGATCTGATGGACCTTCTACTACTTTGAAAACAGGTTTGTAAATATAGGTTTATAAAACATTTGAAGTAAAACCAACTTGTTTACATAGACGTTGTAATAGGAGATGCAAAAGTGGGCTTTTGTACTGGTTCACTCCAATTGAGCTACGTTAAGTTCTCTTTCGAGCAACTCCTGGAAAGTTCCACTAGATTCACTGATATGCAATATGAGTATTCTCACTGCCACAACTTGCTTATTACAATGGGTGCATAAACCACTCTTGGTTCTACCTTTAAGCTCCCTCTAAGGTTAAGACTGAGTAAACAAAGTCACTCCTAGCTATCATTGAATATTCTTTAAACACTAAGTCACTCCTTGCTTACAACCCAACGACTAAGGTATGTGTCATACAAGATAACTCTCAAGGGCAATTGAAAGTAAGGCATGAAAAAGATTTTGAGTAAGATGTGAAAAAGATTTTGAAAAGATCTTTGCCAAAGTTTGTATTCACTATCAGGACAAATATCAGTAACTGAATGAGAATGAGAATGAGAATGGATTGTCATGGTGTGAAAATTTTGGGCTTTGAATATATTATTGTTCTCAATGGTGGTTAGGATTGGGATGCGTTGTAAGTGGGATCATATAATCCAGAGATTGCTTGGTTTATTGACAATTCCACGTGCAACACATATGTTTCGTTATGATTGTGCGGTAGCCTTTTTGGTACACTGCCACGATCTCAATATTGCCTATCCATTCAGTCCAACGGGTTTCACTCCTAATTATAGTGAACATTTTATATTTTTAGTAGATGATAAATCTCTTAGGACAATGCAAGAAGATTTGTTATAATAGAGTAAAATGTTGGAAAAGCTGTAATTTTATTGATAATATATGTTTGAGATGTACTTACAAAAAAAAAAACTAATTCATTGCTTTATTTAGGTTATTGACCACCTGGAACTTTAAGTTTGATATTGATAATCTTAGAAATAAAACTAAAAATATAGGTGTAGTTTTACGTGTATTATGTTATATTTAGAAATTGCTACAACTACAGAAGTTGAACTTTCCATCAAACTTCGTGAAATAAACCTATATATACAATTTTTATGATTGAGAACAATATAATAAGTTGAGCAAAGAGTTTAAAGAAGAATAAGAGTAAACAAGACAAGGTAAACAATGACTCGTAACTTCTCCTTGTTAGTGTTAGTGTTCCTTCTATATATTACGTCCTCTTGTGCAATCCAAGGTGTGGAGTTGGATGCCATTTGTAAGAAAACTCAAAATCCTACATTTTGTTTTAATCTTCTTGATTCAAAGCCCGGTGGGGTAACTGAAGCAACCCTTGTTGATCTTGTCCAATATGCCCTTGACGTAACACGTGCCAATATCACTGCCACAACCAAATTAATCAAGAGGTTGATTCGTAGAAATACTAATGATATTGAGGCAATAGATCATTACGCATTATGTTTGAATCAAATTCATATTGGTGCCCTCAGCAAAGTTGAGTCAACTCAACAAGTATTAAAATCGGGAGACTACCAAATCTTGAATGCAGTTGCCTCTGGAATCCGAACACACATTGATATGTGTATCGATGGAGACTCGCCATCTGATACTCCTTACTATGATAATTCCTTACTCCCAACATATGCAAATGACATCTCACAAGTTGTTGAGATTATTGTTATCATGTCCAATATTTTGTGTACGTAAACATAACACAAATGTAGAAACTTGTTTTAAATTATAAAGATAAATTATCTTTGATGATCCGTCATTTTATATAATTGAAATTTTAAATAAATTCCAATTTCATAATCTTATCAAGGAAGTATTTTTCTTAAATCAAGATTAGACTTATATAGCATCACTATTGAATCTAAGACTTTATCTAGGATGGCATCTTAAATCCTAACAATCATTTGCAAGATCAGCCTGAGTATTATTGAAATAAAATAAAAGATTAGCTAAGAGGATCCAAATAGTCTAAAAGTACGAAACCCTAGGCATGAAAGAACAAGTCAAATCTAGAAGGGGATTGAAGAGAACTATAAGAAAGTTGTTTTTTGCAATCCTTTGCGTAAAAGCGTTTCTTAAGATGCTGAATGAGAACCTTTAGGACAGAACCTTTCTAATGATCATATGTTAGGTTAAAATGTATGATAAAAGAACCTATTTTGAACATAGAAATGCATGTTCTAATATACAAACAACTTTTGATATACAGATGCAGGCACAAACATTTTATAAAGCATTGTAATAAAAGGCAGACGATCTGATGGACCTTCTACTACTTTGAAAACAGGTTTGTAAATATAGGTTTATAAAACATTTGAAGTAAAACCAACTTGTTTACATAGACGTTGTAATAGGAGATGCAAAAGTGGGCTTTTGTACTGGTTCACTCCAATTGAGCTACGTTAAGTTCTCTTTCGAGCAACTCCTGGAAAGTTCCACTAGATTCACTGATATGCAATATGAGTATTCTCACTGCCACAACTTGCTTATTACAATAGGTGCATAAACCACTCTTGGTTCTACCTTTAAGCTCCCTCTAAGGTTAAGACTGAGTAAACAAAGTCACTCCTAGCTATCATTGAATATTCTTTAAACACTAAGTCACTCCTTGCTTACAACCCAACGACTAAGGTATGTGTCATACAAGATAACTCTCAAGGGCAATTGAAAGTAAGGCATGAAAAAGATTTTGAGTAAGATGTGAAAAAGATTTTGAAAAGATCTTTGCCAAAGTTTGTATTCACTATCAGGACAAATATCAGTAACTGAATGAGAATGAGAATGAGAATGGATTGTCATGGTGTGAAAATTTTGGGCTTTGAATATATTATTGTTCTCAATGGTGGTTAGGATTGGGATGCGTTGTAAGTGGGATCCTATAATCCAGAGATTGCTTGGTTTATTGACAATTCCACGTGCAACACATATGTTTCGTTATGATTGTGCGGTAGCCTTTTTGGTACACTGCCACGATCTCAATATTGCCTATCCATTCAGTCCAACGGGTTTCACTCCTAATTATAGTGAACATTTTATATTTTTAGTGGATGATAAATCTCTTAGGACAATGCAAGAAGATTTGTTATAATAGAGTAAAATGTTGGAAAAGTTGTAATTTTATTGATAATATATGTTTGAGATGTACTTACAAAAAAAAAACTAATTCATTGCTTTATTTAGGTTATTGACCACCTGGAACTTTAAGTTTGATATTGATAATCTTAGAAATAAAACTAAAAATATAGGTGTAGTTTTACGTGTATTATGTTATATTTAGAAATTGCTACAACTACAGAAGTTGAACTTTCCATCAAACTTCGTGAAATAAACCTATATATACAATTTGTATGATTGAGAACAATATAATAAGTTGAGCAAAGAGTTTAAAGAAGAATAAGAATAAACAAGACAAGGTAAACAATGACTCGTAACTTCTCCTTGTTAGTGTTAGTGTTCCTTCTATATATTACGTCCTCTTGTGCAATCCAAGGTGTGGAGTTGGATGCCATTTGTAAGAAAACTCAAAATCCTACATTTTGTTTTAATCTTCTTGATTCAAAGCCCGGTGGGGTAACTGAAGCAACCCTTGTTGATCTTGTCCAATATGCCCTTGACGTAACACGTGCCAATATCACTGCCACAACCAAATTAATCAAGAGGTTGATTCGTAGAAATACTAATGATATTGAGGCAATAGATCATTACGCATTATGTTTGAATCAAATTCATATTGGTGCCCTCAGCAAAGTTGAGTCAACTCAACAAGTATTAAAATCGGGAGACTACCAAATCTTGAATGCAGTTGCGTCTGGAATCCGAACACACATTGATATGTGTATCGATGGAGACTCGCCATCTGATACTCCTTACTATGATAATTCCTTACTCCCAACATATGCAAATGACATCTCACAAGTTGTTGAGATTATTGTTATCATGTCCAATATTTTGTGTACGTAAACATAACACAAATGTAGAAACTTGTTTTAAATTATAAAGATAAATTATCTTTGATGATCCGTCATTTTATATAATTGAAATTTTAAATAAATTCCAATTTCATAATCTTATCAAGGAAGTATTTTTCTTAAATCAAGATTAGACTTATATAGCATCACTATTGAATCTAAGACTTTATCTTGGATGGCATCTTAAATCCCAACAATCATTTGCAAGATCAGCCTGAGTATTATTGAAATAAAATAAAAGATTAGCTAAGAGGATCCAAATAGTCTAAAAGTACGAAACCCTAGGCATGAAAGAACAAGTCAAATCTAGAAGGGGATTGAAGAGAACTATAAGAAAGTTGTTTTTTGCAATCCTTTGCGTAAAAGCGTTTCTTAAGATGCTGAATGAGAACCTTTAGGACAGAACCTTTCTAATGATCATATGTTAGGTTAAAATGTATGATAAAAGAACCTATTTTGAACATAGAAATGCATGTTCTAATATACAAACAACTTTTGATATACAGATGCAGGCACAAACATTTTATAAAGCATTGTAATAAAAGGCAGACGATCTGATGGACCTTCTACTACTTTGAAAACAGGTTTGTAAATATAGGTTTATAAAACATTTGAAGTAAAACCAACTTGTTTACATAGACGTTGTAATAGGAGATGCAAAAGTGGGCTTTTGTACTGGTTCACTCCAATTGAGCTACGTTAAGTTCTCTTTCGAGCAACTCCTGGAAAGTTCCACTAGATTCACTGATATGCAATATGAGTATTCTCACTGCCACAACTTGCTTATTACAATGGGTGCATAAACCACTCTTGGTTCTACCTTTAAGCTCCCTCTAAGGTTAAGACTGAGTAAACAAAGTCACTCCTAGCTATCATTGAATATTCTTTAAACACTAAGTCACTCCTTGCTTACAACCCAACGACTAAGGTATGTGTCATACAAGATAACTCTCAAGGGCAATTGAAAGTAAGGCATGAAAAAGATTTTGAGTAAGATGTGAAAAAGATTTTGAAAAGATCTTTGCCAAAGTTTGTATTCACTATCAGGACAAATATCAGTAACTGAATGAGAATGAGAATGAGAATGGATTGTCATGGTGTGAAAATTTTGGGCTTTGAATATATTATTGTTCTCAATGGTGGTTAGGATTGGGATGCGTTGTAAGTGGGATCATATAATCCAGAGATTGCTTGGTTTATTGACAATTCCACGTGCAACACATATGTTTCGTTATGATTGTGCGGTAGCCTTTTTGGTACACTGCCACGATCTCAATATTGCCTATCCATTCAGTCCAACGGGTTTCACTCCTAATTATAGTGAACATTTTATATTTTTAGTGGATGATAAATCTCTTAGGACAATGCAAGAAGATTTGTTATAATAGAGTAAAATGTTGGAAAAGCTGTAATTTTATTGATAATATATGTTTGAGATGTACTTACAAAAAAAAAACTAATTCATTGCTTTATTTAGGTTATTGACCACCTGGAACTTTAAGTTTGATATTGATAATCTTAGAAATAAAACTAAAAATATAGGTGTAGTTTTACGTGTATTATGTTATATTTAGAAATTGCTACAACTACAGAAGTTGAACTTTCCATCAAACTTCGTGAAATAAACCTATATATACAATTTTTATGATTGAGAACAATATAATAAGTTGAGCAAAGAGTTTAAAGAAGAATAAGAGTAAACAAGACAAGGTAAACAATGACTCGTAACTTCTCCTTGTTAGTGTTAGTGTTCCTTCTATATATTACGTCCTCTTGTGCAATCCAAGGTGTGGAGTTGGATGCCATTTGTAAGAAAACTCAAAATCCTACATTTTGTTTTAATCTTCTTGATTCAAAGCCCGGTGGGGTAACTGAAGCAACCCTTGTTGATCTTGTCCAATATGCCCTTGACGTAACACGTGCCAATATCACTGCCACAACCAAATTAATCAAGAGGTTGATTCGTAGAAATACTAATGATATTGAGGCAATAGATCATTACGCATTATGTTTGAATCAAATTCATATTGGTGCCCTCAGCAAAGTTGAGTCAACTCAACAAGTATTAAAATCGGGAGACTACCAAATCTTGAATGCAGTTGCCTCTGGAATCCGAACACACATTGATATGTGTATCGATGGAGACTCGCCATCTGATACTCCTTACTATGATAATTCCTTACTCCCAACATATGCAAATGACATCTCACAAGTTGTTGAGATTATTGTTATCATGTCCAATATTTTGTGTACGTAAACATAACACAAATGTAGAAACTTGTTTTAAATTATAAAGATAAATTATCTTTGATGATCCGTCATTTTATATAATTGAAATTTTAAATAAATTCCAATTTCATAATCTTATCAAGGAAGTATTTTTCTTAAATCAAGATTAGACTTATATAGCATCACTATTGAATCTAAGACTTTATCTAGGATGGCATCTTAAATCCTAACAATCATTTGCAAGATCAGCCTGAGTATTATTGAAATAAAATAAAAGATTAGCTAAGAGGATCCAAATAGTCTAAAAGTACGAAACCCTAGGCATGAAAGAACAAGTCAAATCTAGAAGGGGATTGAAGAGAACTATAAGAAAGTTGTTTTTTGCAATCCTTTGCGTAAAAGCGTTTCTTAAGATGCTGAATGAGAACCTTTAGGACAGAACCTTTCTAATGATCATATGTTAGGTTAAAATGTATGATAAAAGAACCTATTTTGAACATAGAAATGCATGTTCTAATATACAAACAACTTTTGATATACAGATGCAGGCACAAACATTTTATAAAGCATTGTAATAAAAGGCAGACGATCTGATGGACCTTCTACTACTTTGAAAACAGGTTTGTAAATATAGGTTTATAAAACATTTGAAGTAAAACCAACTTGTTTACATAGACGTTGTAATAGGAGATGCAAAAGTGGGCTTTTGTACTGGTTCACTCCAATTGAGCTACGTTAAGTTCTCTTTCGAGCAACTCCTGGAAAGTTCCACTAGATTCACTGATATGCAATATGAGTATTCTCACTGCCACAACTTGCTTATTACAATGGGTGCATAAACCACTCTTGGTTCTACCTTTAAGCTCCCTCTAAGGTTAAGACTGAGTAAACAAAGTCACTCCTAGCTATCATTGAATATTCTTTAAACACTAAGTCACTCCTTGCTTACAACCCAACGACTAAGGTATGTGTCATACAAGATAACTCTCAAGGGCAATTGAAAGTAAGGCATGAAAAAGATTTTGAGTAAGATGTGAAAAAGATTTTGAAAAGATCTTTGCCAAAGTTTGTATTCACTATCAGGACAAATATCAGTAACTGAATGAGAATGAGAATGAGAATGGATTGTCATGGTGTGAAAATTTTGGGCTTTGAATATATTATTGTTCTCAATGGTGGTTAGGATTGGGATGCGTTGTAAGTGGGATCCTATAATCCAGAGATTGCTTGGTTTATTGACAATTCCACGTGCAACACATATGTTTCGTTATGATTGTGCGGTAGCCTTTTTGGTACACTGCCACGATCTCAATATTGCCTATCCATTCAGTCCAACGGGTTTCACTCCTAATTATAGTGAACATTTTATATTTTTAGTGGATGATAAATCTCTTAGGACAATGCAAGAAGATTTGTTATAATAGAGTAAAATGTTGGAAAAGCTGTAATTTTATTGATAATATATGTTTGAGATGTACTTACAAAAAAAAAACTAATTCATTGCTTTATTTAGGTTATTGACCACCTGGAACTTTAAGTTTGATATTGATAATCTTAGAAATAAAACTAAAAATATAGGTGTAGTTTTACGTGTATTATGTTATATTTAGAAATTGCTACAACTACAGAAGTTGAACTTTCCATCAAACTTCGTGAAATAAACCTATATATACAATTTTTATGATTGAGAACAATATAATAAGTTGAGCAAAGAGTTTAAAGAAGAATAAGAGTAAACAAGACAAGGTAAACAATGACTCGTAACTTCTCCTTGTTAGTGTTAGTGTTCCTTCTATATATTACGTCCTCTTGTGCAATCCAAGGTGTGGAGTTGGATGCCATTTGTAAGAAAACTCAAAATCCTACATTTTGTTTTAATCTTCTTGATTCAAAGCCCGGTGGGGTAACTGAAGCAACCCTTGTTGATCTTGTCCAATATGCCCTTGACGTAACACGTGCCAATATCACTGCCACAACCAAATTAATCAAGAGGTTGATTCGTAGAAATACTAATGATATTGAGGCAATAGATCATTACGCATTATGTTTGAATCAAATTCATATTGGTGCCCTCAGCAAAGTTGAGTCAACTCAACAAGTATTAAAATCGGGAGACTACCAAATCTTGAATGCAGTTGCCTCTGGAATCCGAACACACATTGATATGTGTATCGATGGAGACTCGCCATCTGATACTCCTTACTATGATAATTCCTTACTCCCAACATATGCAAATGACATCTCACAAGTTGTTGAGATTATTGTTATCATGTCCAATATTTTGTGTACGTAAACATAACACAAATGTAGAAACTTGTTTTAAATTATAAAGATAAATTATCTTTGATGATCCGTCATTTTATATAATTGAAATTTTAAATAAATTCCAATTTCATAATCTTATCAAGGAAGTATTTTTCTTAAATCAAGATTAGACTTACATAGCATCACTATTGAATCTAAGACTATATCTAGGATGGCATCTTAAATCCTAACAATCATTTGCAAGATCAGCCTGAGTATTATTGAAATAAAATAAAAGATTAGCTAAGAGGATCCAAATAGTCTAAAAGTACGAAACCCTAGGCATGAAAGAACAAGTCAAATCTAGAAGGGGATTGAAGAGAACTATAAGAAAGTTGTTTTTTGCAATCCTTTGCGTAAAAGCGTTTCTTAAGATGCTGAATGAGAACCTTTAGGACAGAACCTTTCTAATGATCATATGTTAGGTTAAAATGTATGATAAAAGAACCTATTTTGAACATAGAAATGCATGTTCTAATATACAAACAACTTTTGATATACAGATGCAGGCACAAACATTTTATAAAGCATTGTAATAAAAGGCAGACGATCTGATGGACCTTCTACTACTTTGAAAACAGGTTTGTAAATATAGGTTTATAAAACATTTGAAGTAAAACCAACTTGTTTACATAGACGTTGTAATAGGAGATGCAAAAGTGGGCTTTTGTACTGGTTCACTCCAATTGAGCTACGTTAAGTTCTCTTTCGAGCAACTCCTGGAAAGTTCCACTAGATTCACTGATATGCAATATGAGTATTCTCACTGCCACAACTTGCTTATTACAATGGGTGCATAAACCACTCTTGGTTCTACCTTTAAGCTCCCTCTAAGGTTAAGACTGAGTAAACAAAGTCACTCCTAGCTATCATTGAATATTCTTTAAACACTAAGTCACTCCTTGCTTACAACCCAACGACTAAGGTATGTGTCATACAAGATAACTCTCAAGGGCAATTGAAAGTAAGGCATGAAAAAGATTTTGAGTAAGATGTGAAAAAGATTTTGAAAAGATCTTTGCCAAAGTTTGTATTCACTATCAGGACAAATATCAGTAACTGAATGAGAATGAGAATGAGAATGGATTGTCATGGTGTGAAAATTTTGGGCTTTGAATATATTATTGTTCTCAATGGTGGTTAGGATTGGGATGCGTTGTAAGTGGGATCATATAATCCAGAGATTGCTTGGTTTATTGACAATTCCACGTGCAACACATATGTTTCGTTATGATTGTGCGGTAGCCTTTTTGGTACACTGCCACGATCTCAATATTGCCTATCCATTCAGTCCAACGGGTTTCACTCCTAATTATAGTGAACATTTTATATTTTTAGTGGATGATAAATCTCTTAGGACAATGCAAGAAGATTTGTTATAATAGAGTAAAATGTTGGAAAAGCTGTAATTTTATTGATAATATATGTTTGAGATGTACTTACAAAAAAAAAACTAATTCATTGCTTTATTTAGGTTATTGACCACCTGGAACTTTAAGTTTGATATTGATAATCTTAGAAATAAAACTAAAAATATAGGTGTAGTTTTACGTGTATTATGTTATATTTAGAAATTGCTACAACTACAGAAGTTGAACTTTCCATCAAACTTCGTGAAATAAACCTATATATACAATTTTTATGATTGAGAACAATATAATAAGTTGAGCAAAGAGTTTAAAGAAGAATAAGAGTAAACAAGACAAGGTAAACAATGACTCGTAACTTCTCCTTGTTAGTGTTAGTGTTCCTTCTATATATTACGTCCTCTTGTGCAATCCAAGGTGTGGAGTTGGATGCCATTTGTAAGAAAACTCAAAATCCTACATTTTGTTTTAATCTTCTTGATTCAAAGCCCGGTGGGGTAACTGAAGCAACCCTTGTTGATCTTGTCCAATATGCCCTTGACGTAACACGTGCCAATATCACTGCCACAACCAAATTAATCAAGAGGTTGATTCGTAGAAATACTAATGATATTGAGGCAATAGATCATTACGCATTATGTTTGAATCAAATTCATATTGGTGCCCTCAGCAAAGTTGAGTCAACTCAACAAGTATTAAAATCGGGAGACTACCAAATCTTGAATGCAGTTGCCTCTGGAATCCGAACACACATTGATATGTGTATCGATGGAGACTCGCCATCTGATACTCCTTACTATGATAATTCCTTACTCCCAACATATGCAAATGACATCTCACAAGTTGTTGAGATTATTGTTATCATGTCCAATATTTTGTGTACGTAAACATAACACAAATGTAGAAACTTGTTTTAAATTATAAAGATAAATTATCTTTGATGATCCGACATTTTATATAATTGAAATTTTAAATAAATTCCAATTTCATAATCTTATCAAGGAAGTATTTTTCTTAAATCAAGATTAGACTTATATAGCATCACTATTGAATCTAAGACTTTATCTAGGATGGCATCTTAAATCCTAACAATCATTTGCAAGATCAGCCTGAGTATTATTGAAATAAAATAAAAGATTAGCTAAGAGGATCCAAATAGTCTAAAAGTACGAAACCCTAGGCATGAAAGAACAAGTCAAATCTAGAAGGGGATTGAAGAGAACTATAAGAAAGTTGTTTTTTGCAATCCTTTGCGTAAAAGCGTTTCTTAAGATGCTGAATGAGAACCTTTAGGACAGAACCTTTCTAATGATCATATGTTAGGTTAAAATGTATGATAAAAGAACCTATTTTGAACATAGAAATGCATGTTCTAATATACAAACAACTTTTGATATACAGATGCAGGCACAAACATTTTATAAAGCATTGTAATAAAAGGCAGACGATCTGATGGACCTTCTACTACTTTGAAAACAGGTTTGTAAATATAGGTTTATAAAACATTTGAAGTAAAACCAACTTGTTTACATAGACGTTGTAATAGGAGATGCAAAAGTGGGCTTTTGTACTGGTTCACTCCAATTGAGCTACGTTAAGTTCTCTTTCGAGCAACTCCTGGAAAGTTCCACTAGATTCACTGATATGCAATATGAGTATTCTCACTGCCACAACTTGCTTATTACAATGGGTGCATAAACCACTCTTGGTTCTACCTTTAAGCTCCCTCTAAGGTTAAGACTGAGTAAACAAAGTCACTCCTAGCTATCATTGAATATTCTTTAAACACTAAGTCACTCCTTGCTTACAACCCAACGACTAAGGTATGTGTCATACAAGATAACTCTCAAGGGCAATTGAAAGTAAGGCATGAAAAAGATTTTGAGTAAGATGTGAAAAAGATTTTGAAAAGATCTTTGCCAAAGTTTGTATTCACTATCAGGACAAATATCAGTAACTGAATGAGAATGAGAATGAGAATGGATTGTCATGGTGTGAAAATTTTGGGCTTTGAATATATTATTGTTCTCAATGGTGGTTAGGATTGGGATGCGTTGTAAGTGGGATCATATAATCCAGAGATTGCTTGGTTTATTGACAATTCCACGTGCAACACATATGTTTCGTTATGATTGTGCGGTAGCCTTTTTGGTACACTGCCACGATCTCAATATTGCCTATCCATTCAGTCCAACGGGTTTCACTCCTAATTATAGTGAACATTTTATATTTTTAGTGGATGATAAATCTCTTAGGACAATGCAAGAAGATTTGTTATAATAGAGTAAAATGTTGGAAAAGCTGTAATTTTATTGATAATATATGTTTGAGATGTACTTACCAAAAAAAAACTAATTCATTGCTTTATTTAGGTTATTGACCACCTGGAACTTTAAGTTTGATATTGATAATCTTAGAAATAAAACTAAAAATATAGGTGTAGTTTTACGTGTATTATGTTATATTTAGAAATTGCTACAACTACAGAAGTTGAACTTTCCATCAAACTTCGTGAAATAAACCTATATATACAATTTTTATGATTGAGAACAATATAATAAGTTGAGCAAAGAGTTTAAAGAAGAATAAGAGTAAACAAGACAAGGTAAACAATGACTCGTAACTTCTCCTTGTTAGTGTTAGTGTTCCTTCTATATATTACGTCCTCTTGTGCAATCCAAGGTGTGGAGTTGGATGCCATTTGTAAGAAAACTCAAAATCCTACATTTTGTTTTAATCTTCTTGATTCAAAGCCCGGTGGGGTAACTGAAGCAACCCTTGTTGATCTTGTCCAATATGCCCTTGACGTAACACGTGCCAATATCACTGCCACAACCAAATTAATCAAGAGGTTGATTCGTAGAAATACTAATGATATTGAGGCAATAGATCATTACGCATTATGTTTGAATCAAATTCATATTGGTGCCCTCAGCAAAGTTGAGTCAACTCAACAAGTATTAAAATCGGGAGACTACCAAATCTTGAATGCAGTTGCCTCTGGAATCCGAACACACATTGATATGTGTATCGATGGAGACTCGCCATCTGATACTCCTTACTATGATAATTCCTTACTCCCAACATATGCAAATGACATCTCACAAGTTGTTGAGATTATTGTTATCATGTCCAATATTTTGTGTACGTAAACATAACACAAATGTAGAAACTTGTTTTAAATTATAAAGATAAATTATCTTTGATGATCCGACATTTTATATAATTGAAATTTTAAATAAATTCCAATTTCATAATCTTATCAAGGAAGTATTTTTCTTAAATCAAGATTAGACTTATATAGCATCACTATTGAATCTAAGACTTTATCTAGGATGGCATCTTAAATCCTAACAATCATTTGCAAGATCAGCCTGAGTATTATTGAAATAAAATAAAAGATTAGCTAAGAGGATCCAAATAGTCTAAAAGTACGAAACCCTAGGCATGAAAGAACAAGTCAAATCTAGAAGGGGATTGAAGAGAACTATAAGAAAGTTGTTTTTTGCAATCCTTTGCGTAAAAGCGTTTCTTAAGATGCTGAATGAGAACCTTTAGGACAGAACCTTTCTAATGATCATATGTTAGGTTAAAATGTATGATAAAAGAACCTATTTTGAACATAGAAATGCATGTTCTAATATACAAACAACTTTTGATATACAGATGTAGGCACAAACATTTTATAAAGCATTGTAATAAAAGGCAGACGATCTGATGGACCTTCTACTACTTTGAAAACAGGTTTGTAAATATAGGTTTATAAAACATTTGAAGTAAAACCAACTTGTTTACATAGACGTTGTAATAGGAGATGCAAAAGTGGGCTTTTGTACTGGTTCACTCCAATTGAGCTACGTTAAGTTCTCTTTCGAGCAACTCCTGGAAAGTTCCACTAGATTCACTGATATGCAATATGAGTATTCTCACTGCCACAACTTGCTTATTACAATGGGTGCATAAACCACTCTTGGTTCTACCTTTAAGCTCCCTCTAAGGTTAAGACTGAGTAAACAAAGTCACTCCTAGCTATCATTGAATATTCTTTAAACACTAAGTCACTCCTTGCTTACAACCCAACGACTAAGGTATGTGTCATACAAGATAACTCTCAAGGGCAATTGAAAGTAAGGCATGAAAAAGATTTTGAGTAAGATGTGAAAAAGATTTTGAAAAGATCTTTGCCAAAGTTTGTATTCACTATCAGGACAAATATCAGTAACTGAATGAGAATGAGAATGAGAATGAGAATGGATTGTCATGGTGTGAAAATTTTGGGCTTTGAATATATTATTGTTCTCAATGGTGGTTAGGATTGGGATGCGTTGTAAGTGGGATCATATAATCCAGAGATTGCTTGGTTTATTGACAATTCCACGTGCAACACATATGTTTCGTTATGATTGTGCGGTAGCCTTTTTGGTACACTGCCACGATCTCAATATTGCCTATCCATTCAGTCCAACGGGTTTCACTCCTAATTATAGTGAACATTTTATATTTTTAGTGGATGATAAATCTCTTAGGACAATGCAAGAAGATTTGTTATAATAGAGTAAAATGTTGGAAAAGCTGTAATTTTATTGATAATATATGTTTGAGATGTACTTACAAAAAAAAAACTAATTCATTGCTTTATTTAGGTTATTGACCACCTGGAACTTTAAGTTTGATATTGATAATCTTACAAATAAAACTAAAAATATAGGTGTAGTTTTACGTGTATTATGTTATATTTAGAAATTGCTACAACTACAGAAGTTGAACTTTCCATCAAACTTCGTGAAATAAACCTATATATACAATTTTTATGATTGAGAACAATATAATAAGTTGAGCAAAGAGTTTAAAGAAGAATAAGAGTAAACAAGACAAGGTAAACAATGACTCGTAACTTCTCCTTGTTAGTGTTAGTGTTCCTTCTATATATTACGTCCTCTTGTGCAATCCAAGGTGTGGAGTTGGATGCCATTTGTAAGAAAACTCAAAATCCTACATTTTGTTTTAATCTTCTGGATTCAAAGCCCGGTGGGGTAACTGAAGCAACCCTTGTTGATCTTGTCCAATATGCCCTTGACGTAACACGTGCCAATATCACTGCCACAACCAAATTAATCAAGAGGTTGATTCGTAGAAATACTAATGATATTGAGGCAATAGATCATTACGCATTATGTTTGAATCAAATTCATATTGGTGCCCTCAGCAAAGTTGAGTCAACTCAACAAGTATTAAAATCGGGAGACTACCAAATCTTGAATGCAGTTGCCTCTGGAATCCGAACACACATTGATATGTGTATCGATGGAGACTCGCCATCTGATACTCCTTACTTTGATAATTCCTTGCTCCCAACATATGCAAATGACATCTCACAAGTTGTTGAGATTATTGTTATCATGTCCAATATTTTGTGTACGTAAACATAACACAAATGTAGAAACTTGTTTTAAATTATAAAGATAAATTATCTTTGATGATCCGTCATTTTATATAATTGAAATTTTAAATAAATTCCAATTTCATAATCTTATCAAGGAAGTATTTTTCTTAAATCAAGATTAGACTTATATAGCATCACTATTGAATCTAAGACTTTATCTAGGATGGCATCTTAAATCCCAACAATCATTTGCAAGATCAGCCTGAGTATTATTGAAATAAAATAAAAGATTAGCTAAGAGGATCCAAATAGTCTAAAAGTACGAAACCCTAGGCATGAAAGAACAAGTCAAATCTAGAAGGGGATTGAAGAGAACTATAAGAAAGTTGTTTTTTGCAATCCTTTGCGTAAAAGCGTTTCTTAAGATGCTGAATGAGAACCTTTAGGACAGAACCTTTCTAATGATCATATGTTAGGTTAAAATGTATGATAAAAGAACCTATTTTGAACATAGAAATGCATGTTCTAATATACAAACAACTTTTGATATACAGATGCAGGCACAAACATTTTATAAAGCATTGTAATAAAAGGCAGACGATCTGATGGACCTTCTACTACTTTGAAAACAGGTTTGTAAATATAGGTTTATAAAACATTTGAAGTAAAACCAACTTGTTTACATAGACGTTGTAATAGGAGATGCAAAAGTGGGCTTTTGTACTGGTTCACTCCAATTGAGCTACGTTAAGTTCTCTTTCGAGCAACTCCTGGAAAGTTCCACTAGATTCACTGATATGCAATATGAGTATTCTCACTGCCACAACTTGCTTATTACAATGGGTGCATAAACCACTCTTGGTTCTACCTTTAAGCTCCCTCTAAGGTTAAGACTGAGTAAACAAAGTCACTCCTAGCTATCATTGAATATTCTTTAAACACTAAGTCACTCCTTGCTTACAACCCAACGACTAAGGTATGTGTCATACAAGATAACTCTCAAGGGCAATTGAAAGTAAGGCATGAAAAAGATTTTGAGTAAGATGTGAAAAAGATTTTGAAAAGATCTTTGCCAAAGTTTGTATTCACTATCAGGACAAAATATCAGTAACTGAATGAGAATGAGAATGAGAATGGATTGTCATGGTGTGAAAATTTTGGGCTTTGAATATATTATTGTTCTCAATGGTGGTTAGGATTGGGATGCGTTGTAAGTGGGATCATATAATCCAGAGATTGCTTGGTTTATTGACAATTCCACGTGCAACACATATGTTTCGTTATGATTGTGCGGTAGCCTTTTTGGTACACTGCCACGATCTCAATATTGCCTATCCATTCAGTCCAACGGGTTTCACTCCTAATTATAGTGAACATTTTATATTTTTAGTGGATGATAAATCTCTTAGGACAATGCAAGAAGATTTGTTATAATAGAGTAAAATGTTGGAAAAGCTGTAATTTTATTGATAATATATGTTTGAGATGTACTTACAAAAAAAAAACTAATTCATTGCTTTATTTAGGTTATTGACCACCTGGAACTTTAAGTTTGATATTGATAATCTTAGAAATAAAACTAAAAATATAGGTGTAGTTTTACGTGTATTATGTTATATTTAGAAATTGCTACAACTACAGAAGTTGAACTTTCCATCAAACTTCGTGAAATAAACCTATATATACAATTTTTATGATTGAGAACAATATAATAAGTTGAGCAAAGAGTTTAAAGAAGAATAAGAATAAACAAGACAAGGTAAACAATGACTCGTAACTTCTCCTTGTTAGTGTTAGTGTTCCTTCTATATATTACGTCCTCTTGTGCAATCCAAGGTGTGGAGTTGGATGCCATTT
This sequence comes from Psophocarpus tetragonolobus, assembly GCA_037954015.1. Taxonomy (NCBI): domain Eukaryota; kingdom Viridiplantae; phylum Streptophyta; class Magnoliopsida; order Fabales; family Fabaceae; genus Psophocarpus; species Psophocarpus tetragonolobus. The sequence goes on along the minus strand of CM075695.1, from coordinate 22,447,202 downwards.
GTAAGAAAACTCAAAATCCTACATTTTGTTTTAATCTTCTTGATTCAAAGCCCGGTGGGGTAACTGAAGCAACCCTTGTTGATCTTGTCCAATATGGCCTTGACGTAACACGTGCCAATATCACTGCCACAACCAAATTAATCAAGAGGTTGATTCGTAGAAATACTAATGATATTGAGGCAATAGATCATTACGCATTATGTTTGAATCAAATTCATATTGGTGCCCTCAGCAAAGTTGAGTCAACTCAACAAGTATTAAAATCGGGAGACTACCAAATCTTGAATGCAGTTGCCTCTGGAATCCGAACACACATTGATATGTGTATCGATGGAGACTCGCCATCTGATACTCCTTACTATGATAATTCCTTACTCCCAACATATGCAAATGACATCTCACAAGTTGTTGAGATTACTGTTATCATGTCCAATATTTTGTGTACGTAAACATAACACAAATGTAGAAACTTGTTTTAAATTATAAAGATAAATTATCTTTGATGATCCGTCATTTTATATAATTGAAATTTTAAATAAATTCCAATTTCATAATCTTATCAAGGAAGTATTTTTCTTAAATCAAGATTAGACTTACATAGCATCACTATTGAATCTAAGACTATATCTAGGATGGCATCTTAAATCCTAACAATCATTTGCAAGATCAGCCTGAGTATTATTGAAATAAAATAAAAGATTAGCTAAGAGGATCCAAATAGTCTAAAAGTACGAAACCCTAGGCATGAAAGAACAAGTCAAATCTAGAAGGGGATTGAAGAGAACTATAAGAAAGTTGTTTTTTGCAATCCTTTGCGTAAAAGCGTTTCTTAAGATGCTGAATGAGAACCTTTAGGACAGAACCTTTCTAATGATCATATGTTAGGTTAAAATGTATGATAAAAGAACCTATTTTGTACATAGAAATGCATGTTCTAATATACAAACAACTTTTGATATACAGATGCAGGCACAAACATTTTATAAAGCATTGTAATAAAAGGCAGACGATCTGATGGACCTTCTACTACTTTGAAAACAGGTTTGTAAATATAGGTTTATAAAACATTTGAAGTAAAACCAACTTGTTTACATAGACGTTGTAATAGGAGATGCAAAAGTGGGCTTTTGTACTGGTTCACTCCAATTGAGCTACGTTAAGTTCTCTTTCGAGCAACTCCTGGAAAGTTCCACTAGATTCACTGATATGCAATATGAGTATTCTCACTGCCACAACTTGCTTATTACAATGGGTGCATAAACCACTCTTGGTTCTACCTTTAAGCTCCCTCTAAGGTTAAGACTGAGTAAACAAAGTCACTCCTAGCTATCATTGAATATTCTTTAAACACTAAGTCACTCCTTGCTTACAACCCAACGACTAAGGTATGTGTCATACAAGATAACTCTCAAGGGCAATTGAAAGTAAGGCATGAAAAAGATTTTGAGTAAGATGTGAAAAAGATTTTGAAAAGATCTTTGCCAAAGTTTGTATTCACTATCAGGACAAATATCAGTAACTGAATGAGAATGAGAATGAGAATGAGAATGGATTGTCATGGTGTGAAAATTTTGGGCTTTGAATATATTATTGTTCTCAATGGTGGTTAGGATTGGGATGCGTTGTAAGTGGGATCATATAATCCAGAGATTGCTTGGTTTATTGACAATTCCACGTGCAACACATATGTTTCGTTATGATTGTGCGGTAGCCTTTTTGGTACACTGCCACGATCTCAATATTGCCTATCCATTCAGTCCAACGGGTTTCACTCCTAATTATAGTGAACATTTTATATTTTTAGTGGATGATAAATCTCTTAGGACAATGCAAGAAGATTTGTTATAATAGAGTAAAATGTTGGAAAAGCTGTAATTTTATTGATAATATATGTTTGAGATGTACTTACAAAAAAAAAACTAATTCATTGCTTTATTTAGGTTATTGACCACCTGGAACTTTAAGTTTGATATTGATAATCTTAGAAATAAAACTAAAAATATAGGTGTAGTTTTACGTGTATTATGTTATATTTAGAAATTGCTACAACTACAGAAGTTGAACTTTCCATCAAACTTCGTGAAATAAACCTATATATACAATTTTTATGATTGAGAACAATATAATAAGTTGAGCAAAGAGTTTAAAGAAGAATAAGAGTAAACAAGACAAGGTAAACAATGACTCGTAACTTCTCCTTGTTAGTGTTAGTGTTCCTTCTATATATTACGTCCTCTTGTGCAATCCAAGGTGTGGAGTTGGATGCCATTTGTAAGAAAACTCAAAATCCTACATTTTGTTTTAATCTTCTTGATTCAAAGCCCGGTGGGGTAACTGAAGCAACCCTTGTTGATCTTGTCCAATATGCCCTTGACGTAACACGTGCCAATATCACTGCCACAACCAAATTAATCAAGAGGTTGATTCGTAGAAATACTAATGATATTGAGGCAATAGATCATTACGCATTATGTTTGAATCAAATTCATATTGGTGCCCTCAGCAAAGTTGAGTCAACTCAACAAGTATTAAAATCGGGAGACTACCAAATCTTGAATGCAGTTGCCTCTGGAATCCAAACACACATTGATATGTGTATCGATGGAGACTCGCCATCTGATACTCCTTACTATGATAATTCCTTACTCCCAACATATGCAAATGACATCTCACAAGTTGTTGAGATTATTGTTATCATGTCCAATATTTTGTGTACGTAAACATAACACAAATGTAGAAACTTGTTTTAAATTATAAAGATAAATTATCTTTGATGATCCGTCATTTTATATAATTGAAATTTTAAATAAATTCCAATTTCATAATCTTATCAAGGAAGTATTTTTCTTAAATCAAGATTAGACTTATATAGCATCACTATTGAATCTAAGACTTTATCTAGGATGGCATCTTAAATCCTAACAATCATTTGCAAGATCAGCCTGAGTATTATTGAAATAAAATAAAAGATTAGCTAAGAGGATCCAAATAGTCTAAAAGTACGAAACCCTAGGCATGAAAGAACAAGTCAAATCTAGAAGGGGATTGAAGAGAACTATAAGAAAGTTGTTTTTTGCAATCCTTTGCGTAAAAGCGTTTCTTAAGATGCTGAATGAGAACCTTTAGGACAGAACCTTTCTAATGATCATATGTTAGGTTAAAATGTATGATAAAAGAACCTATTTTGAACATAGAAATGCATGTTCTAATATACAAACAACTTTTGATATACAGATGCAGGCACAAACATTTTATAAAGCATTGTAATAAAAGGCAGACGATCTGATGGACCTTCTACTACTTTGAAAACAGGTTTGTAAATATAGGTTTATAAAACATTTGAAGTAAAACCAACTTGTTTACATAGACGTTGTAATAGGAGATGCAAAAGTGGGCTTTTGTACTGGTTCACTCCAATTGAGCTACGTTAAGTTCTCTTTCGAGCAACTCCTGGAAAGTTCCACTAGATTCACTGATATGCAATATGAGTATTCTCACTGCCACAACTTGCTTATTACAATGGGTGCATAAACCACTCTTGGTTCTACCTTTAAGCTCCCTCTAAGGTTAAGACTGAGTAAACAAAGTCACTCCTAGCTATCATTGAATATTCTTTAAACACTAAGTCACTCCTTGCTTACAACCCAACGACTAAGGTATGTGTCATACAAGATAACTCTCAAGGGCAATTGAAAGTAAGGCATGAAAAAGATTTTGAGTAAGATGTGAAAAAGATTTTGAAAAGATCTTTGCCAAAGTTTGTATTCACTATCAGGACAAATATCAGTAACTGAATGAGAATGAGAATGAGAATGGATTGTCATGGTGTGAAAATTTTGGGCTTTGAATATATTATTGTTCTCAATGGTGGTTAGGATTGGGATGCGTTGTAAGTGGGATCATATAATCCAGAGATTGCTTGGTTTATTGACAATTCCACGTGCAACACATATGTTTCGTTATGATTGTGCGGTAGCCTTTTTGGTACACTGCCACGATCTCAATATTGCCTATCCATTCAGTCCAACGGGTTTCACTCCTAATTATAGTGAACATTTTATATTTTTAGTGGATGATAAATCTCTTAGGACAATGCAAGAAGATTTGTTATAATAGAGTAAAATGTTGGAAAAGCTGTAATTTTATTGATAATATATGTTTGAGATGTACTTACAAAAAAAAAACTAATTCATTGCTTTATTTAGGTTATTGACCACCTGGAACTTTAAGTTTGATATTGATAATCTTAGAAATAAAACTAAAAATATAGGTGTAGTTTTACGTGTATTATGTTATATTTAGAAATTGCTACAACTACAGAAGTTGAACTTTCCATCAAACTTCGTGAAATAAACCTATATATACAATTTTTATGATTGAGAACAATATAATAAGTTGAGCAAAGAGTTTAAAGAAGAATAAGAATAAACAAGACAAGGTAAACAATGACTCGTAACTTCTCCTTGTTAGTGTTAGTGTTCCTTCTATATATTACGTCCTCTTGTGCAATCCAAGGTGTGGAGTTGGATGCCATTTGTAAGAAAACTCAAAATCCTACATTTTGTTTTAATCTTCTTGATTCAAAGCCCGGTGGGGTAACTGAAGCAACCCTTGTTGATCTTGTCCAATATGCCCTTGACGTAACACGTGCCAATATCACTGCCACAACCAAATTAATCAAGAGGTTGATTCGTAGAAATACTAATGATATTGAGGCAATAGATCATTACGCATTATGTTTGAATCAAATTCATATTGGTGCCCTCAGCAAAGTTGAGTCAACTCAACAAGTATTAAAATCGGGAGACTACCAAATCTTGAATGCAGTTGCCTCTGGAATCCGAACACACATTGATATGTGTATCGATGGAGACTCGCCATCTGATACTCCTTACTATGGTAATTCCTTACTCCCAACATATGCAAATGACATCTCACAAGTTGTTGAGATTATTGTTATCATGTCCAATATTTTGTGTACGTAAACATAACACAAATGTAGAAACTTGTTTTAAATTATAAAGATAAATTATCTTTGATGATCCGTCATTTTATATAATTGAAATTTTAAATAAATTCCAATTTCATAATCTTATCAAGGAAGTATTTTTCTTAAATCAAGATTAGACTTATATAGCATCACTATTGAATCTAAGACTTTATCTTGGATGGCATCTTAACTCCCAACAATCATTTGCAAGATCAGCCTGAGTATTATTGAAATAAAATAAAAGATTAGCTAAGAGGATCCAAATAGTCTAAAAGTACGAAACCCTAGGCATGAAAGAACAAGTCAAATCTAGAAGGGGATTGAAGAGAACTATAAGAAAGTTGTTTTTTGCAATCCTTTGCGTAAAAGCGTTTCTTAAGATGCTGAATGAGAACCTTTAGGACAGAACCTTTCTAATGATCATATGTTAGGTTAAAATGTATGATAAAAGAACCTATTTTGAACATAGAAATGCATGTTCTAATATACAAACAACTTTTGATATACAGATGCAGGCACAAACATTTTATAAAGCATTGTAATAAAAGGCAGACGATCTGATGGACCTTCTACTACTTTGAAAACAGGTTTGTAAATATAGGTTTATAAAACATTTGAAGTAAAACCAACTTGTTTACATAGACGTTGTAATAGGAGATGCAAAAGTGGGCTTTTGTACTGGTTCACTCCAATTGAGCTACGTTAAGTTCTCTTTCGAGCAACTCCTGGAAAGTTCCACTAGATTCACTGATATGCAATATGAGTATTCTCACTGCCACAACTTGCTTATTACAATGGGTGCATAAACCACTCTTGGTTCTACCTTTAAGCTCCCTCTAAGGTTAAGACTGAGTAAACAAAGTCACTCCTAGCTATCATTGAATATTCTTTAAACACTAAGTCACTCCTTGCTTACAACCCAACGACTAAGGTATGTGTCATACAAGATAACTCTCAAGGGCAATTGAAAGTAAGGCATGAAAAAGATTTTGAGTAAGATGTGAAAAAGATTTTGAAAAGATCTTTGCCAAAGTTTGTATTCACTATCAGGACAAATATCAGTAACTGAATGAGAATGAGAATGAGAATGGATTGTCATGGTGTGAAAATTTTGGGCTTTGAATATATTATTGTTCTCAATGGTGGTTAGGATTGGGATGCGTTGTAAGTGGGATCATATAATCCAGAGATTGCTTGGTTTATTGACAATTCCACGTGCAACACATATGTTTCGTTATGATTGTGCGGTAGCCTTTTTGGTACACTGCCACGATCTCAATATTGCCTATCCATTCAGTCCAACGGGTTTCACTCCTAATTATAGTGAACATTTTATATTTTTAGTGGATGATAAATCTCTTAGGACAATGCAAGAAGATTTGTTATAATAGAGTAAAATGTTGGAAAAGCTGTAATTTTATTGATAATATATGTTTGAGATGTACTTACAAAAAAAAAACTAATTCATTGCTTTATTTAGGTTATTGACCACCTGGAACTTTAAGTTTGATATTGATAATCTTAGAAATAAAACTAAAAATATAGGTGTAGTTTTACGTGTATTATGTTATATTTAGAAATTGCTACAACTACAGAAGTTGAACTTTCCATCAAACTTCGTGAAATAAACCTATATATACAATTTTTATGATTGAGAACAATATAATAAGTTGAGCAAAGAGTTTAAAGAAGAATAAGAGTAAACAAGACAAGGTAAACAATGACTCGTAACTTCTCCTTGTTAGTGTTAGTGTTCCTTCTATATATTACGTCCTCTTGTGCAATCCAAGGTGTGGAGTTGGATGCCATTTGTAAGAAAACTCAAAATCCTACATTTTGTTTTAATCTTCTTGATTCAAAGCCCGGTGGGGTAACTGAAGCAACCCTTGTTGATCTTGTCCAATATGCCCTTGACGTAACACGTGCCAATATCACTGCCACAACCAAATTAATCAAGAGGTTGATTCGTAGAAATACTAATGATATTGAGGCAATAGATCATTACGCATTATGTTTGAATCAAATTCATATTGGTGCCCTCAGCAAAGTTGAGTCAACTCAACAAGTATTAAAATCGGGAGACTACCAAATCTTGAATGCAGTTGCCTCTGGAATCCGAACACACATTGATATGTGTATCGATGGAGACTCGCCATCTGATACTCCTTACTATGATAATTCCTTACTCCCGACATATGCAAATGACATCTCACAAGTTGTTGAGATTATTGTTATCATGTCCAATATTTTGTGTACGTAAACATAACACAAATGTAGAAACTTGTTTTAAATTATAAAGATAAATTATCTTTGATGATCCGTCATTTTATATAATTGAAATTTTAAATAAATTCCAATTTCATAATCTTATCAAGGAAGTATTTTTCTTAAATCAAGATTAGACTTATATAGCATCACTACTGAATCTAAGACTTTATCTAGGATGGCATCTTAAATCCTAACAATCATTTGCAAGATCAGCCTGAGTATTATTGAAATAAAATGAAAGATTAGCTAAGAGGATCCAAATAGCCTATAAGTATGAAACCCTAGGCATGAAAGAACAAGTCAAATCTAGAAGGGGATTCAAGAGAACTATAAGAAAGTTGTTTTTTGCAAGCCTTTGCGTAAAAGCGTTTCTTAAGATGCTGAATGAGAACCTTTACGACAAAACCTTTCTAATGATCATATGTTAGGTTAAAATGTATGATAAAAGAACCTATTTTGAACATAGAAATGCATGTTCTAATATACAAGCAACTTTTGATATACAGATGCAGGCACAAACATTTTATAAAGCATTGTAATAAAAGGCAGACGATCTGATGGACGTTCTACTACTTTGAAAACAGGTTTGTAAATATAGGTTTATAAAACATTTGAAGTAAAACCAACTTGTTTACATAGACATTGTAATAGGAGATGCAAAAGTGGGCTTTTGTACTGGTTCACTCCAATTGAGCTACGTTAAGTTCTCTTTCGAGCAACTCTTGGAAAGTTCCACTAGATTCACTGATATGAAAGATGAATATTCTCACTGCCACTCCTTGCTTATTACCATGGGTGCATAAACCACTCTTGGTTCTACCTTTAAGCTCCCTCTAAGGTTAATACTGAGTAAACAAAGTCACTCCTAGCTATCATTGAATATTCTTTAAACACTAAGTCACTCCTTGCTTACAACCCAACGACTAAGGTATGTGTTATACAAGATAACTCTCAAGGGAAATTAAAAGTAAGATATGAAAAAGATTTTGAGTAAGATGTGAAAAAGATTTTGAAAAGATCCTTGCCAAAGTTTGTATTCACTATCAGGACAAATATCAGTAACTGAATGAGAATGAGAATGAGAATGGATTTTCATGGTGTGAAAATTTTGGGCTTTGAATATATTATTGTTCTCAATGGTGGTTAGGATTGGGATGCGTTGTAAGTGGGATCATATAATCTAGAGATTGCTTGGTTTGTTGACAATTCCACGTGTAACACATATGTTTCGTTATGATTGTACGGTAGCCTTTTTGGTACACTGCCACCATCTCAATATTGCCTATCCATTCACTCCAACGGGTTTTACTCCTAATTATAGTGAACATTTTATATTTGTAGTGGATGATAAATCTCTTAGGACAATGCAAGAAGATTTGTTATAATAGAGTAAAATGTTGGACAAGCTGTAATTTTATTGATAATATATGTTTGAGATGTACTTACAAAAAAAAAACTAATTCATTGCTTTATTTAGGTTATTGACCACCTAGAACTTTAAGTTTGATATTGATAATCTTAGAAATAAAACTAAAAACGTGTAGTTTTACGATTGTTATGTTATATTTAGAAATTGCTACAACTACAGAAGTTGAACTTTCCATCAAACTTCGTGGAATAAACCTATATATAGAATTTTTATGATTGAGAACAATATAATAAGTTGAGCAGAGAGTTTAAAGAAGAATAAGAATAAACAAGACAAGGTAAACAATGACTCGTAACTTCTCCTTGTTAGTGTTAGTGTTCCTTCTATATATTACGTCCTTTTGTGCAATCCAAGGTGTGGAGTTGGATGCCATTTGTAAGAAAACTCAAAATCCTACATTTTGTTTTAATCTTCTTGATTCAAAGCCCGGTGGGGTAACTGAAGCAACCCTTGTTGATCTTGTCCAATATGCCTTGACGTAACACGTGCCAATATCACTGCCACAACCAAATTAATCAAGAGGTTGATTCATAGAAATACTAATGATCTTGAGGCAATATGATGGAATCCTACCTAGCATGCATCATGTCTAGGATGACTCAAGGAAGGCATGGCATGGAGGAAAACTCATTGATGAGTCGAAGTCATAGTCTTCATTATTTTTAGCTTGTAAATATTTTATTTTAATTAGCTAAATAGGAGAGTATTTTTAATTCCCTTAAGGCCATGTATTTCCGGCCATCTTCTTAGTTTATAAGGTGTAGGTGTCTTTAGTTAAAAAGGAGGAGTAAGCTTACAATGGGTTCATAAGTCAAGACATGATTTTGGGCTAGCCCATTCACATTAAGAGATGCTAATTACACCCATAGGGGGTGAACTTAGGTGCCTCACTTAAGGCCTAAGAATTGGGTTAATTAGTTTTAATCCTAATTAAGTCCAAGTCCTACATTGCCTAGAAAAGTGTGCCCAAGCTATCCCATTGGGCTATATATACTCATTCCCCCTCATTGTAAAATTTGACCTTTGAAGTTGAATGAAAATAGTCTCTTTGTGAGCACATTCTTAGTAAAAGGTCTTGAGGATCCTCTCTCTTGAGGAATCTCTTCCTAGTTGGTTTTTATCAAGGGTTCCTTCCCTTGTGGCAAACCTAAACACTTTGGCTTATCTCTCTTTGAGAGTGGCGCTCCACCCCCATTTTCTTTCCCCTCCATCATCCAGTTCATGGTGCTTGGAACCTCGAGGAGAAAGATCAAGGATAGTGTAAAATGTTTTTGCATCATTTGGTATCAAGAGCCAACTCCATGAGGTTCTTTTCTGGTCTTAATTTTCTTTAATTTTTTCCAGTTTTTCTTCTTAGTGTTCTTGCTGTTTTCTTTATTTTTTCCAGCCTTTTATTCATGTCATTTAATTCCTTTTATGTCTTGTTAGTTTATGTTTTTGTAGTTTTCATTTTATGCAATTTATTTCCTAGTTTTTATTACTTTCTAGATTCAATTTATCTTGTTCTTTTCCATTGAATCTTTATATGTTTCCTTTAGGATTGTTTCTTTAATTTTATGCCTAGCTTTTTATTTTTTTCTTTATTCTTGTGCAAATCCTAATAAGGTCATTGTATTGACTTCACAAAATTTGTGAAGGAAGCCACACATTGTCGTCTTGATCTTTGGATGCACATTATTCTTCTTGTTTGAGTTTTCAATTCTATTTTCCTGCACCTATTATTCTGTTTTTCAAGCCCCTTGTTCTCTGTTTTGGGTGCATATTTCTGGGTATTTTGAGTCATTTAATTTCAGTTTTTAATCTTCCAAGTTGTGTCTTAGTTGGTCATGTTGTAGTCCTTTTATTGTCTCTTAATTCTACATAGTTTTGCCTTTTATTTTTACCATAAAAGAAGTGTTTCTCTCTTGGAATTGAGCATCAAAGGGGTCATGCCTCTTGATCTTGTGTCCTTGAGTCCCACATGCTTTAGATCATAGCATGTTTCAAAAAAAATATTTTCTCAAAATTTGCTCAATTCTTCTTGGAGTCTTTTTTTGTTGTTGTTGTGTTAGTAGTTTAAAGTTTTGTGCTAGTCTTTGGTGAATTGCTTTTGCTGGATATTTTGGGATCATTTGGGCTATAATCCTTGAGAAATTAAGTTGGCCTAAACTCATTAAGTATCTCATTTAGTGCCTTCCTTGTTCACCTAAATTTACTAGTGCATCTTGGACTACTTTGCTTTCTTTGGTTTGCACTTTTTTATTCAATTTTGTGGTTGTCCATCTATTTTAATTCAAGCACCTATCCTCATTACACTCCTTATCATATTTTTGTTATAATTTTTCTAAGAGGTGTAGCAAAAGTATTTAAAAAAAAAGAAATCAAAACAAGTAAAAAAAAAGGGTAGAAAAAGTGTTAAAAACAATAAAATTTTAGTGCACCTCAAGTTGCTTCAATTTGTTTAAAGGAGTGTTTAAAATTCATGAATCTTGCTTGAAATACTTTGTCTATGATTCAGCCATAACCATTAAAAAATTGTGCAAATCATTGATCATTTTTGTTGTGTTTTTTTATTTTTTAGTCCATTCTAATCTAGACCCATTCTAGGTTTTATTTTGTGTCCTTACTTTCTTTCTACACCTTTTATTTTTTGCTTGTCCTTATTGGCTTTCTTTGAGTTTGTTTAAATAAATTCTTTCCACTTGGATGTGTACCAATTCTTGTTAGTTCTTTTCTTGTTTTTGTGCTTTCAAAATCTTGTTTCCTTTGGTACTTGTTGGGCATTACTTTCTTGGTTAGGTGGCCATTTGTTGAAACTTCCACAAGGGTAGCATCCTTAGGAAGTGTTGATTTAAGCCAAGGAAGAGAAAACTTAAAGAGGAGGCCAAGACTTGAGTGAAACACTTGGTGAGGAGCATTGGAAGAAGGAGCATTCAAGACTTCTTTTAGTTTCTTGTATTTTTAAATTGGATGTATTTTCTTAAAGGCTTTTTTTAATTAGAGGTGTTGGATGCTCATAAGGGTCACCTCTTTTGTGTGTAATAAACCTTAGTTTCTCGTTTTAGTGTGGATAAGGAATTGGTACCCCTTATTCATACTTAGGAGCACGTTAGAATCCTTTAGCTTTGCTTTAAATTTCTTTATTTGGTTTCAACGTTTAGGAAAGTGCTTAAGTTCCAAAGGCTTAAGTTACTTTTAGTTGAGAAAACTTCAAAAAGATAAGAGTGTTTCTTGCATTTTACTTAGTTCCATAGGCCTTGCACTATTAAATGTCATCACACACATCTAAAAGTGTTAGGAATGTTAATAAAAATAGGGAAGATAAAAGAGAAAAATAATGGGAGGAATATATGAAAAGATTAAAAAGAGAAAATGAAGAGTATGAAAAAGAGAGAAAAGAAAGAGAGGAGAAAAGACAAAAAGAAAGAGAAGAATATAGGAGACAAAGAGAAGAGAGGGAACGAATAAGACAAGAGAGAAAATGATGTGACCATGCCTAGCCAAGGACCTATCACTAGGGCCATGGCTAGAAGGATTGAAGAAGACCTAGCCCTTGCAGACAAAGGAAGACTTCACCTCCTATGGAGAGTGAAGATATTAGGCTAGGGACTTTAGTTAATAAAATGTAATTTTCCTTTATTTTAATTTTGAGGAGCATTAAGAATTTAATTTGGGACATGTATTTAGTCCATTTTTTATTTTTAGGTGGTGTCCTAGGAATTTAGAGGGTGGATTTAGCTTTTTGGGTCTTTATGAAGGAAATAAGGGGTAGCCTTGATATCTACACCCCTCTTTTCCTACAAAAACACCTCATGTAGAGAGAAAAACCCCTACTAAGAGGCAAAGTAGTATCAAATGCTTCAAATGTCGTGGGAGAGGCCACATTGCCTCTCAATGCCCTAACAAGAAAACCATGATCATGAGGGGACAAGACATTTGTAGTGAGAATAGCTCATCTTCCTCCTCTAGTGAGAGTGAGGAAGAAGGGGGACATACTTTTGAACAAGAGTGTGAGGAAGCTTTTCCTTATGAGGGGGACCTCCTTATGGTTCAAAGGCTTCTTGGAAGCCAACCTCTAGAACTTGGCCAGTCACAAAGAGAGAACATCTTCCATACAAGATGTAAAGTAAATGACAAAATATGTTCTCTCCTTGTTGATAGTGGCTCATGTTGTAAATGTTGTAGCTCTAGGTTGGTTGAAAAGCTACCCTTAACTACCATGCCCCATCCCAAACCTTACAAATTGCAATGGCTCAATGAGCAAGGGGAGATGGTAGTCAATGAACAAGTTATGGTTCCAATTTCCATAGGATCTTATAATGATGAGATTCTTTGTGACATAGTTCCTATGGAGGCTGGTCATATCCTGTTAGGGAGACCTTGGCAATTTGACAAAAAAGCTATTCACCATGGTCACTCCAACCAAATAATTCTCACCCATAATGAAAAGCGCTTCAAATTGTATCCTTTGTCACCTTCTCAAGTGGCTGAGGATCAATTTGCGATGAAAAAGAAAAGAGTTGAGGAAAAACAAAAACAAAAAAAAGCACAACAAACTTTACCCTTAAAGCTTGAAAAAGGTAAAGAGAGAGAGTCGGAAGGTGATGCCCCTTCGAAAGGGAATATTAGTAAAAGGAGCCTATTTGCTACTAAACGTGATTTAAAAGAAGCTCCTTTGACTAACAAGCCCTTTTATCTCCTCTTTTGCAAAAAAGCATCAAATCCTTCTCCCATTTTGCATTCTTCTGTTGAGAGCACTGCCACAACCCATGCACATGAGCACCTTCCTCAAGGGGTTCAAGATATTTTAAAAGAATTTGATGATATATTCCCTAATGAGGTTCCGACAGGACTTCCTCCCATTAGGGGTATAGAACATCAAATTGATTTGGTGCCTGGCGCAAGTCTACCTAATAGACCTGCCTATAGGACCAACCCCATGGAGACCCAAGATATTGAGTCTCAAGTGAATGAGCTATTGGAGAAGGGTTGGGTTCACAAGAGCCTAAGTCCTTGTGTTGTGCCAGTCTTGTTAGTGCCCAAGAAGAATGGCCAATGGAGGATGTGTGTTGATTGTCGTGCAATCAACAACATCACCATCAAATATAGGCACCCAATCCCCCGTCTTGATGACATGTTGGATGAATTGCATGGGGCAAAAATATTTTCAAAAATAGATCTTAGAAGTGGTTACCACCAAATAAGGATCAAAGAGGGTGATGAGTGGAAAAATGCTTTTAAGACTAAATTTGGTCTTTATGAGTGGTTGGTTATGCCTTTTGGGCTAACTAATTCCCCAAGCACATTCATGCGCTTAATGAATCATGTACTGAGGGATTGCCTTGGTAAATTTTGTGTAGTTTACTTTGATGACATTTTAGTTTACTCTAGGAACCTAGATGATCATTTAGGACATCTAAGGCATGTTTTTTCTCTTCTTAGGAGTAATCATCTTTTTGGTAACTTAGAAAAATGCACCTTTTGTGTAGATAGTGTAGTTTTTCTAGGTTTTGTAGTTAGCACAAAAGGGGTTCATGTTGACCCCGAAAAGATAAAAGTTATTCAAGAATGGCCCACCCCAAAGAATGTGACAGAGATCAAAAGCTTTCATGGTCTCGCTGGATTTTATAGGCGCTCTGTGCCTAATTTCTCCATGCTCTTCGCACCAATAAATGATTTGGTGAAAAAGGAAGTTCCTTTCCGTTGGGGTGAGAAACAAGAGAAAGCCTTCCAGCTAATTAAGCATAAACTGACCCATGAACCAGTCTTGGCATTACCTGACTTTTCTAAAACATTTGAACTTGAATGTGATGCCTCTGGTGTAGGTGTGGGGGCTGTCTTGTTGCAAGAAGGGCACCCTATTGCTTATTTAAATGAAAAACTCAATGGTGCCCCCTCAACTACCCCACCTATGACAAGGAGTTTTATGCTCTAATTAGGGCCCTCCAAACTTGGGAGCATGACCTTGCTCCCAAGGAGTTTGTCATTCATAGTGACCATGAGTCACTAAAATATTTGAGGGGTCAAGGTAAATTGAACAAAAGGCATGCAACGTGGGTGGAATATCTTGAATCCTTCCCTTATGTCATCAAGTACAATAATGGAAAACAAAATGGGGTGGCTGATGCTCTTTCCAGGCGTCATGCCCTTTATTCATCCTTGAGTGCAAAAATCTTGGGATTTGATGACATTCGGGCTATGTATCCGTCTGATAAGGATTTCAGCCCCATATTTGCTACCTCTGCATCTGCATTCACATTAAAGGCCCATGATGGGTACTTCATCAGTGAGGGGTATCTTTACAAAGGGAGTAAGCTTTGTATACCCCAAGGATCAATTAGGAACTTACTTACAAAAGAGAGTCATGAAGGTGGGCTCATGGGGCATTTTGGGATTTCAAAAACCCTCATGCTTTTACAAGAGAAATTCTTTTGGCCCCATATGCGTAGAGATGTCCATAGACATTGCTCTAAATGTATAACTTGCTTGCAAGCAAAGTCTAAAGCAATGCCTCATGGACTATACACACTTTTACCTGCTCCTTCTGCACCTTGGGAGGATATTAGCATGGATTTCATCCTTGGGCTCCCAAGAACCCAACGAGGTGTAGACTCCATATTTGTGGTGGTGGAACGATTTTCAAAAATGGCCCATTTTATTCCCTGCCACAAAGTGGATGATGCGAGCAACATCGCAAGACTTTTCTTTAAAGAGGTTGTCCGATTGCATGGTATACCCTCTTCAATAGTGTTAGATAGGGATGTGAAGTTCCTTAGCCATTTTTGGAAAACTCTTTGGGCTAAGCTGGGAACTAAACTTCTTTTTTCCACTACCTGTCACCCTCAAACTGATGGGCAAACAGAAGTGGTGAATAGATCTTTATCCACTATGCTGAGGGCTCTTCTTAAAGGCAACCATAAGTCTTGGGATGAGTACTTTCCCCACATTGAATTTGCTTATAACCGGGTGGTTCATAGAACCACCAAGCATTCTCCTTTTGAGGTGGTCTACGACTTTAATCCTCGTACTCCTCTAGATCTTTTACCTCTTCCTCTTTCTGTTGTTGTGCATAAAGAAGGAGAGGCAAAAGCCATTTTTGTAAAACAATTACATGAGAGGGTTAAAGCTAACATAGAGCGCCAATCCTTGAGAGATGCTACTTTCGCAAATAGGGGGAGGAAAGAGGTCATCTTTGAAAAGGGCGACTGGGTATGGCTTCACTTGAGAAAGGATACATTTCCTTCTCAAAGGAAGTCCAAACGTAGCCCTAGAGGAGATGAACCTTTCCAAATCCTTGAGCAGATTGTTAATAATGCCTATGTTTTAGATCTGCCTGAGGATTATGGGGTAAGCACCAGTTTTAATGTTTCTGATTTGTCTCCATTTGTAGGTGCTGAAAATGACGAAGACCCCATGGATTTGAGGTCAAATCCTCTTCAAGGGGGAGGAGATGATGTGACCATGCCTAGCCAAGGACCTATCACTAGGGTCATGGCTAGAAGGATTGAAGAAGACCTAACCCTTGCAGACAAAGGAAGACTTCACCTCCTATGGAGAGTGAAGATATTAGGCTAGGGGCTTTAGTTAATAAAATGTAATTTTCCTTTATTTTAATTTTGAGGAGCATTAAGAATTTAATTTGGGACATGTATTTAGTCCATTTTTTATTTTTAGGTGGTGTCCTAGGAATTTAGAGGGTGGATTTAGCTTTTTGGGTCTTTATGAAGGAAATAAGGGGTAGCCTTGATATCTACACCCCTCTTTTCCTACATAAACCCCCTAAGCTAATAAGAAGGAATCTTGGCCCTTGGTTTGAGAAACTTGGGCACCAAGTTTGATGATCTAAAGGAGGGAATTGTTTCTCAATTCTCCTCCCTTAGATCTCTCCTTTTAATCCTAGCCCTTCTTTTTTAGGTTATCTTGTTCAAGAGGTTAGCTACCTCTATAAATAGGAGCTGCTCACTCACTTGTATTTTTGACACTTGAATTTAATCCTAGAGACCATATTGGTTGAGGTTCTTACCTTTGAGTGTCCCCCTTTCTTCTTTGTGAGAGCTTCTAAGAGTTATCAAGGGACCCCTCCCTTGTGGCCTCTCCCCTTTGGCTTATCAAACCTAGTATTTGTGGCGCCTCACCCCATTCCTTTCCTCTCCATAAATCCATTTCTCTTCCAAGTGACCTTAGAAAGGATCCTTTGGGCACGTGATCATCAAAGATTACATCAGAAAAGAGCAAGAGAAAATAGAAAGAGAAGAGAGGGACCAAAGAGAAAGAGAAAAATAGAGACAAGAGAGAATGGAAAATGAAAAGAGAGAAAGAGAAGCAATAGAAAAAGAAAGAGAAGAGAAAAAGAGAAAAGAGAGAAAGAAAGAGAAAAAGAAGAAAACAAAAGAAAAGAGTTAGAGAGAAAAGAGAGAAAAAGAACAAAAGGAGTTAGAAAGAAGGGAAGAAAAGAAGATACAAAAAGAGAGAAAGGCCTATAAGAGCTCTTGTGGTAACATTTACACACATTATAGAGACTTAGAAGAGCGTAGAATAACCCATGAAATTCATGCTTCTTCTACTAAGAAGGAAAACCCTAAGAGGCATCATAAGAAAAACACAAACCCTTCTATAATTAAACCCAAAAGAGAATCATCCAAAAGAAAACATATTGAGAGAAAACCCTTGAGTATAAGTGACACGCCTACCCCTAGTTTGAGCACTCATTCTCGAAGTCCTAAATGTTTTAAGTGTTTAGAAAAAGGGCACATTGCTTTGTTTTGCCCTAAAAGAAAAAGGACTTTAAGGGGAACATCAAATGAAAAGGGTACTCATTCATGTGATGATCTCTTCAAAGTGAAACAACTTCTTGAAAGTCATCCTTGTAAGGAAACCCAAACACAAAGAGAGAATGTTTTTCAAACAAGATGCAAAATTTTGGGCAAAACTTGTTCTCTCATTGTGGATGGTGGATCATGTTGTAATTTTTGTAGCACAAGGGTGGTGGAAAAGTTATCACTTGCTACTACTCCTCATCCTTCACATTATTCTTTGCATGGACTTAATTATGAAGATGGTGTAGTAGTAAGAGAGCAAGTGGAGATTAGCTTCTGCATAGGGAAGTATTGCGACAAAGTGTTACGTGATGTAGTCCCTATGGAAGCTAGTCACATGTTGTTGGGAAGGCCATGGCAACATGATAAGGAAACTTTGCACAATAGCCTCACTAATAAAATCACTCTCTCTCATAAAGGGAAAAAGATTACTTTAATTCCTCTTACCCCTACCGAGGTTATAGAGGATAGAAGGATCATGAAGCTTAAGAGAGAGGGATAAAAATGAAAATAAAGTTGTTGGTAGGAAGACCGAGTCTAAGGAAGATCCGCCTTTGCCTTCAAAGGAGGTTCTCTACATAGAAAAATTTTCCTGACAACTCTTACAAAAAGAACAAGTTGAATTTGAGGATGTGCCTATACCTTCTGAGCACCTTGATCCACACCCTCAAGTCCAACTTTATGAGTGCTCCATTCCACTTAGACTAGTCTCACCTACTATTTCAAAACCTTTGAGGCTAGTATCTAGTGTAATAGGAGAAGGATGGGGCACTGCTATGTGGAGGCACATGCACAGTAAAATATTTTCAAACTTTAGTGTCAAACTCCACTACCCCATTCCTAAGAGGTCTCCCTATAGACTTCTCACTCCCCCTACAATCACTTGTCTGCCTATACTTACTACTTTTCTTATTTCTTGCAGACTTTGAAAAAGAGGAAGAAAGGCCTCAGGATTTGAGGTCAAATCCTCTCCAAGGGGGAGGAGATGATGCAATCTCACCTAGCATGCATCATGGCTAGGATGACTCAAGGAAGGCATGGCATGGATGAAAACTCATTGAAGATTCGAAGCCATAGTTTTCGTTATTTTTAGTTTGTAAATATTTTATTTTAGTTAGCTACCTAGGAGAGTATTTTTAATTCCCTTAAGGCCATGTATTTCCGGCCATCTTCTTAGTTTATAAGGTATAGGTGTCTTTAGTTAAAAAGGAGGAGTAAGCTTATAATGGGTGCATAAGTCAAGACATGATTTTGGGCTAGCCCATTCACATTAAGAGATGCTAATTGCACCCATATGGGGTGAACTTAGGTGCCTGACTTAAGGCCTAAGACTTGGGTTAATTAGTTTTAATCCTAATTAAGCCCAAGTCCCACATTGCCTAGAAAAGTGTGCCCAAGCTATCCCATTGGGCTATATATACTCATTCCCCCTCATTGTAAAATTTGACCTTTGAAGTTGAATGAAAATAGTCTCTTTGTAAGCACATTCTTAGTAAAAGGTCTTGAGGATCCTCTCTCTTGAGGAATCTCTTCCTATTTGGTTTTTATCAAGGGTTATTTCCCTTGTGGCAAACCTAAACACTTTGGCTTATCTTTCTTCGAGAGTGGCGCTCCACCTCCATTTTCTTTTCCCTCCATCATCCATTTCATGGTGCTTGGAACCTCCAGGAGAAAGATCAAGGGGAGTGTAAAAGTTTTTTGCATCACAATAGATCATTACGCATTATGTTTGAATCAAATTCATATTGGCGCCCTCAGCAAAGTTGAGTCAACTCAACAAGTATTAAAATCGGGAGACTACCAAATCTTGAATGCAGTTGCCTCTGGAATCCGAACACACATTGATCTGTATATTGATGGAGACTCACCATCTAATACTCCTTACTATGATAATTCCTTACTCCCTGCATATGCAAATGACATCTCACAAGTTGTTGAGATTATTGTTATCATGTCCAATATTTTGTGTATGTAAACATAACACAAATGTAGAAACTTATTTTAAATTACAAAGATAAATTATCTTTGATGATCCTTCATTTTATATAATTGAAATTATAAATAAATTCCAATTTCATAAACTTATCAGGAAGTATTTTTCTTAAATGAAGATTAGACTTATATAGCATCACTATTGAATCTAAGACTTTATCTAGGATGGTATCTTAAATCCTAACAATCATTTGCAAGATCAGCCTGAGTATTATTGAAATAAAATAAAAGATTAGCTAAGAGGATCCAAATAGTCTATAAGTACGAAACCCTAGGCATGAAAGAACAAGTGAAATCTAGAAGGGGATTGAAGAAAATTATAAGAAAGTTGTTTTTGCAATCCTTTGCATAAAAGCGTTTCTTAAGATGCTGAATGAGAACCTTTAGGACAGAACCTTTCTAATGATCATATGTTAGGTTGAATTGTATGATAAAAGAACCTATTTTGAACATAGAAATGCATGTTCTAATATAAGAACAACTTTTGATATACAGATGCAAGCACAAACATTTTATAAAGCATTGTAATAAATGGCAGATGATCTGATGAACCTTCTACTACTTTGGAAACAGGTTTGTAAATATAGGTTTATAAAACATTTGAATTAAAACTAACTTGCTTACATAGACATTGTAATAGGAGATGCAAAAGTGGGCTTATGTACTGGCTCACTCCAATTGAGCTACGTTAAGTTCTCTTTCGAGAAACTATTGGAAAGTTCCACTAGATTCACTGATATGCAAGAAGAGTATTCTCACTACCAGTTGCTTATTACAATGAGCGCATAAACCAATCTTGTTATACCTTTAAGCTCCCTCTAAGGTTAAGACCGAGTAAACAAAGTCGCTCCTAGATATCATTGAATATTCTTTAAACACTAAGTCACTCCTTGCTTACAACCCAACGACTAAGGTATGTGTTATACAAGATAACTCCCAAGCGAAATTGAAAGTAAGATATGAAAAAAATTATGAGTAACATGTGAAAAAGATTTCTAAGAGATCCTTGCCAAAGTTTCTATTCACTATCAGGACAAATATCAATAACTGAATGAGAATGAGAATGGATTGTCATGGTGTGAAAATTTTGGGCTTTGAATATATTACTGTTCTCAATGGTGGTTAGGATTGGGATGCATTGTAAGTGGGATCATATAATCTAGAGATTGCTTGGTTTATTGACAATTCCACGTGCAACACATATGTTTCGTTATGATTGTGCGATAGCCTTTTTGGTACACTACCACCATCTCAATATTGCCTATCCATTCAGTCCAACGGGTTTTACTCCTAATTATAGTGAACATTTTATATTTGTAGTGGATGATAAATCTCTTAGGACAATGCAAGAAGATTTGTTATGATAGAGTAACATGTTGGACAAGTAGTAATTTTATTGATAATATATGTTTGAGATGTACTTACAAAAAAAAAACTAATTCATTGCTTTATTTAGGTTATTGACCACCTAGAACTTTAAGTTTGATATTGATAATCTTAGAAATAAAACTAAAAATATAGGTGTAGTTTTACATGTATTATGTTATATTTAGAAATTTCTACAACTACAGAAGTTGAACTTTCCATCAAACCTCGTGAAATAAACCTATATATACAATTTTTATGATTGAGAACAATATAATAAGTTGAGCAAAGAGTTTAAAGAACAATAAGAATAAACAAGACAAGGTAAACAATGACTCGTAACTTCTCCTTGTTAGTGTTAGTGTTCCTTCTATATATTACGTCCTCTTGTGCAATCCAAGGTGTGGAGTTGGATGCCATTTGTAAGAAAACTCAAAATCCTACATTTTGTTTTAATATTCTTGATTCAAAGCCCGGTGGGGTGACAACCCTTGTTGATCTTGTCCAATATGCCCTTGACGTAACACGTGCCAATATCACTGCCACAACCAAATTAATCAAGAGGTTGATTCGTAGAAATACTAATGATCTGGAGGCAATAGATCATTACGCATTATGTTTGAATCAAATTCATATTGGTGCCCTCAGCAAAGTTGAGTCAACTCAACAAGTATTAAAATCGGGAGACTACCAAATCTTGAATGTAGTTGCCTCTGGAATCTGAACACACATTGATCTATGTATTGATAGAGACTCACCATCTGATACTCCTTACTACGATAATTCCTTACTCCTAACATATGCAAATGACATCTCACAAGTTGTTGAGATTATTGTTATCATGTCCAATATTTTGTGTACGTAAACATAACACAAATGTATAAACTTATTTTAAATTATAAAGATAAATTATCTTTGATGATCCTTCATTTCATATAATTGAAATTATAAATAAATTCCAATTTCATAAACTTATCAAGGAAGTATTTTTCTTAAATGAAGATTAGACTTATATAGCATCATTATTGAATCTAAGACTTTATGATGCATTTCTCCCTAGCAAGGGTCCTATCACAAGGGCCATGGCTAGGAGGATTGAGGAAGACATGGCAAGAGAGGAGGGAAGAAGACCTCACCTTCTAATGGAGATCAAGATATTAGGAAATAGGTCATAGTGTTCTTTTTGGTCCTTATTGTGTACGTTTTTTCTTTAGAACTTTGGAGGTGTTTTTGTTTTCATTTTTGGCATTGTATTTTAGCCTTTATTTCTATTTTAATTTAAGGGGTGTAATTAGTCTCTTTTGTGGAGTGTGATGAGTAGTTTTGGCATTTTTGGAGAAACTTAGGAGTGTGGTTTTTGTGAACCACCACCCCTAAGTTAGTTCCACACCCCTCCAACTCACACATGAAGCATGAGAGACATGTGGTCCCCTTGGTTGTCTCTCCACTTGGACATCATATTCTCTCTCCTCCAAGGTGACTTTATGTTCTCTCATTTTTGAATTTGAATTTTGAAGATGCCATGTGGCTTCCATCCAAAATTCAAATTCAAATTGAGAGGGGACCAAGATCTTAAAATTAAGGGTATGTTTGGATCTTCCTATAAATTAATCAAGTGCTAATTGGATCTAGCTCAATTAACACTTGATTAATCTCTCCTTAGCTCCCTAATGGTGGGCGTCCACCTTATCTCCCCTAAAGCCCATTTTATTTCTTATAAATAGGCACATCTTCCTCTTTGTCTATTTTACACTTGATTTTGAATACAAACGTATTTTGTGAATCTTATTGAGTGTCTTCTTTCTCTCCTTATTTGAGAGCTTCTATGGCTTTTATCAAGGGCTCCTTCCCTTGTGGAAAGCTTCTTCCATGGCTTATATCACCATGAGTGGCACCTACACTTTCATCTCTTCCCTTTCCATCCTTCACTTCTTCAAAGAAACCAAGCTAGAAGGTTATCTTGGGAATGGAATCAACATGAATGCGTCAAGTGGTATCTAGAGCCTCCTTCTAGAGGTTATGATGCATTCCTCCCTAGCAAGGGTCCTATCACAAGGGTCATGGCTAGGAGGATTGAGGAAGACATGGCAAGAGAGGAGGGAAAAGGACCTCACCTTCTTATGGAGGTCAAGATGTTATAAATTAGGCCATAGTCTTCTTTTTAGTCCTTCATGTATATCTTTTTTCTTTAGAAATTTTAAGGTGTTTTTATTTTCATTTTTGGCCTTGTATTTTGGCCTTTATGTTCATTTTAATTTAGGGGGTGTAATTAGTCTCTTTTGTGGAGTGTGTTGAGTAGTTTGGGCCTTTTTGGAGAAGCTTAGGAGTGTGGTTCCATACCCCCTAAACCCTAAACCCTAAACCCTAAACACCCCCTAAGTTAGTTCCATACCCCCTAAGTTACTTCCACACCCCCTAAGTTAGTTCCACACCTCTCCACTCACACATGAAACTGAGAGACATGTGGGTCCCTTTAGTTCCCTCCACTTTGGACGTCATCTTCTCACTCTTCCAAGGTGGCATACACATGTCTTTTATATGCTCTCATTTTTTAATTTGAATTTTGAAGGTGCCATGTGGCTTCCCTCCAAAATTCAAATTCAAATTTAGAGGGGACCAAGATCTTAAAATTAAGGGCATGTTTGAATCTTCCTAGAAATTAATCAACTGCTAATTGACTCTAGCTCAACTAAGATTTGATTAAGCTCTCCTAAGATCCCCTAATTTGGATGTCACTCTTCTCCCCCCTTAATCCCATTTTATTTCTTATAAATAGACACCTTCA
Organism: Psophocarpus tetragonolobus; assembly: GCA_037954015.1. Taxonomy (NCBI): domain Eukaryota; kingdom Viridiplantae; phylum Streptophyta; class Magnoliopsida; order Fabales; family Fabaceae; genus Psophocarpus; species Psophocarpus tetragonolobus. The sequence continues at coordinate 22,423,578 of CM075695.1, read as the reverse complement.
CCCCTCTTGTTCATTTTACACTTGATCTTGAATACAAACCTCTTTTGTGAGTTCTATTGAGCGTTTTCTTTCTCTCCTCATTTGAGAGCTTCTATGGCTTTTATCAAGGGCTCCTTCCCTTGCGGCAAGCTTTCTCCTTGGCTTATCTCACCATGAGTGGCGCCTACAGCTTCATCTCTTCCCTTTCTATCATTCACTTCTCCAAAAGAACCAAGCTAGAAGGTGATCTTGGGAATGGCATTAACAAGAATGCATCAGGTTCACCTTCTTCCTTTGCTCTTTTTAAATTTTTTTGTCTACTTTTCTTCATCTCGATTCTATTTTCATTTTTCTACTTCCTTGTTGTTTATCAATTCTAGCATGTCTTTAATGTTTGTTTTCTTTAATTCTTGCACATTTCTTGTGTTGTCTACCTTTATTTTTTTAGTTCAATCCTTTAGTTCCATTCATTGAACTATTTGTTCTGTTTAGAATTTGCTTATTCAGCCATAGGTTTGAGTTTTGTGTTCATTTGTGTGATTGTGAGGTACCTAAGAACCATTCTACCAAAAATCCAGAAGGTTGTGGCGAAATCCATAACGCTATGGTGAATGCTTTGATCTCAAAATTCTACACTTCTTTGGTTCAATTCGTGTGCTATTGTTGTTTGCTATTTTAGGACTTTATTTTAAAATTTTATACTCTTAAGTTTTGTCTTAATAGAGTCATGTTTAGTCCTTATATGTCATATCAATTTCTCTAGGTTTCACTTCTTTATTTTTGCTTCTAAAATTTGCTAAGTGTGTGAACCTTCTTTGAAATTGAGCATCTAAAAGGTTCTTACCTCTTGTGTAAGTCTTCCAAAGAATTCAGCCATGCTTATAGCCTAAGCATGTTCTTATAAAACAAAATCTCAAAAAATAGTTTTTGGTCAATTTCGATCATATGTTGTTTAATCATTCAAATTAGTAGCTCTTGTGTGTGTGCCTTATTGTGAAGTGAAATTGTTGAGGAGTGTGAGAGCAAATTGGTGTGACATTTGGCCCTTCTTGTGCAAACAAGTAAGTGTCAAAATACACTAACCAAGGACTCATTAGACACTACCTAATTCACTTCTAAAAGTAGTACATTAGAGTTACTTGTGTTTTCTCTAATTGCATTTCTTTTAGTTCAAATTTCATTTGCCTTAGCCTAGGATTTTGGACAAGTGTTTAGCACCTCTAAATTCTCCATAAAATTTGCAATCTAACAAGTACTTGGTACATCTAGAAAAAAAAGAAGAAGAAAGTATTAAAACAAAATAAACAAAAAAAAACAAACAAAATTATAAAGAAAAATACTAAAAGTTAAAAGAAATAGGTGTACCTAATTGTAAGTCAAATAAATTGCAAAAAGGATTCTAGAAATGGTCTAATTGTTCTTGCCATTATTCTTACACTATTCGGCCATAAGTGCTAAATTTTTTGCAATTTTTTAAAACATTTTGAGTCATTTTCGATTTTAGTCCTTATTCTACTTTAGATTCATTCTAGGAGTTCTATTTGTGTGCCTACTTCTTTCCCATATTTTAAATTTTAGTTTGTCTTCAATTTTATAATCCTTCAAGTTGTTTCATATCTTCTTCCACTTGGAACATTTCCTATTGCTTCATTATACTTTTATTGCCTTTTTTCCTTGTACTCTTGCATTCTTGTTTTTGCTTTGGTGTGGTGTTACTCTTGTGTAGAGAGCTTTGGAAAGAGCAAACTACAAGGGTTTAACCTCACGGCCAAATATGGTCTATAGGATTAAATTAAAGTGTAAAAAACACAAGTGAGGGGAGGAGTTCCTATTTATAGAGGTAGCTAGCCTCTTGAACAAGACAACCTAATAAAGAATGGCTAGGATTAAAAGGAGAGATCTAAGGGGAGAGGCCCAAAGGAGGGGTCCCTTGATAACTCTTAGAAACTCTCACAAAGGAGAAAGGGGGACACTCAAAGGTAAGAACCTCACAACCAATATGGTCTCTAGGATTAAATTCAAGTGTCAAAAATACAAGTGAGGGGAGGAGCTCCTATTTATAGAGGTAGCTAACCTCTTGAACAAGATAACCTAAAAAAGAAGGGCTAGGATTAAAAGGAGAGATCTAAGGGAGGAGGATTGAGAAACAATTCCCTCCTTAGATCATCAAACTTGGTGCCCAAGTTTCTCAAACCAAGGGTCAAGATTCCTTCTTATTAACTTAGGGGGTTTATGTAGGAAATGAGGGGTGTAGATATCAAGGGTACCCCTTATTTCCTTCATAAAGACCCAAAAAGCTAAATCCACCCTCTAAATTCCTAAGACACCTCCTAAAATAAAAAATGGACTAAATACATGTCCCAAATTAAATTCCTAATGCTCCTTAAAATTAAAATAAAGGCAAATTACATTTTATTAACTAAAGTCTCTAGCCTAATATCTTCACTCTCCACAGGAATCCTTGATGAAGAGAATGCTCCCAAGCTCCTTGCTCATAGAGGTTCCAAGGTTGAAGAAATGGAGGTTGAAGACTAGAAGATGAAGGTGAGGTAGGTGCCACTTCTACTTTGTAGATGATAAGCCATGAGTGAAGCTAGCCACAAGGGAAGGAACTCTTGATAATAGCATGAAGGGCTCTTACAAGAGTGGAGAGAACATGAACACTCTCTAAGAACAAAGACCTCTCAAATTTAGAGAAAGGTTATTTTTATTCAAATGAGTGTTAAAAGCTACATGAAGGAGGGAATGCTCTATTTATAGAGCAAAGAATGAACCATGGGCTTAGGATCCCAAGTTGAACATCCAACATGCTTAATTAAGGGTTAGTTGGCTTAATTTAGTATTAATTTAGCATGTTCTCAATTAACACTAATTTAATCCAACTAAAGATCCAAACATGGCCCTAAAAATATGGATCTATGTTCCCTCTAGTTTGAATTTGAATTTTGGAGGGAAATTATATGGCACTTCCAAAATTTAAATTCAAATAAGAAGCAACAAGAAATAGCCATGTAGGAGTGAGAAATCACATATGGAGTGAAACAAGGGAACAAGGGGACCCACATGTCTCCTACATGCTTTATGTGTTGGTTAGAAGGGTGTGAAGAGGAACTAGGGGTGTAGAAATAAGATCCTACACATTCAAACTCTCTTGGACCAGCCCAAACTATTTAACACATTCCACAAAAAGACTAATTACACCTCCTAAATAAAAAAGAACCTATAGGCCAAAATACAAGGCCGAAAATAAAACTAACTACACTCCTAAAATCATAATGATTTAAGGGTGCTTATACAAGCCTAAAAATGGTAAAATTAATACAATTAAATGGAACATGTCCTAAACTAAGTTCCTTGAAGCTTCATCCAAGTGATGCTCCTTTCTTATGGTTCTAGCTTAAGCCTATGCTAGGCGTGTATGCATCAGAGATAAAGAAGAAAGAAAAAAGAGAGAAAAAAAATAGGAAGAAGAAAGAAGAAGAGAGGAAGAAAAGAGAAGAGAGGAAGAGAGAAAACAAAGAGAGGGGGAGAGGAAAAAAAACATAGAGTATGGTTCTCCTTTTAGGAAATTTAGTCAGAGTGAAAAAAAGTACTATGAGGAAAGAACTAGAAGGAGAGGCTACCCCCATTCTTATGAACATGAACATGTGGCTCCAATAAGGGAGCGAAGAATTGATCTTCCTCTATTTCATGGAAGAGAAGATGTGGAAGCCTACCTTGATTGGGAAATCAAGGTAGAATGATTATTTCATTGCCATGAAAAAAGAGAAGAAAAGAAAGTCTCATTGGAAACCCTAAGCTTCCAAGGGCATGCCATGCATTGGTGGGTTGGGGTAACTAATGAAAGAGCCCAAACTCATATGCCTTTTATAAGATATTGGAATGATTTAAAAAGTGCTTTAAGAAGAAGGCATATTGATGCATGCACGCCTAGCATGGGCTTGAGCTAGGACCAATAAGGAAGGAGCATGACTTGGATAAAGCTTCAAGGAGCTTAGTTTAGGACATGTTCCATTTAATTGTATTAATTTTACCATTTTTAGGCTTGTATAAGCACCCTTAAGTCATTAGGATTTTAGGGGTATAGTTAGTTTTATTTTCGGCCTTGTATTTTGGCCTATAGGTTCTTTTTTCTTTAAGAGATGTAATTAGTCTCTTTGTAGAGTGTGTTAATTAGTTTGGGCTGGTCCAAGAGAGTTTGGATGTGTAGGATCTTATTTCTACACCCCTAATTCCTCTTTACACCCTTCTAACCAACACATGAAGCCTGTAAGAGACATGTGGGCCCCCTTGTCCCCTTGTTTCACTCCACATGTGATTTCTCACTCCTACATGGCTGATTCTTATTCCTTCTTATTTTAATTTGAATTTTGGAGGTGCCATGTCATTTCCCTCCAAAATTCAAATTCAAACTAGAGGAAACATAGATCCATAACAACAATATCTCACAAATGTACTAAATTTCATTCCTAACCGCAGCTAGAATGGCTCCCTATCAGGCACCCCTAACTCATACCACCAATCACACTATCTCAAATCATGCTCATCCTCATCATCACACACATTTGTTAGTCCCCGGGGAGGGGGGGATTTAGAAGGGGGGGTTGAATAGATTCACCAGAATATTTTTCAAAACTTTTCTATTCAAATCAATATCAAAGTTTTCCAAAAGTTTCCCCTTAAAGTAATTTTCAAAATCTATCTTTTAATTTTCGCATATGGCTTTTTCAAGAAACAAGACAAGACTCAATCCTTATAGTGTGTATGCCAATAAACTTGATATATAGAAATTCCTTCAAGAATGGTTTACTATTGCAATTAGTCAAATACAATATGAATTACACCAACAAGTTTATCAAACACAAAAGAAATAGGTAGATAAAAAATTCAATCAAGTTTCAAACTCATAATTCTTGTTACCATTACCCAAACCCAATATCAAAATAAAAGTATTATAAAGTGTAATCTGTTGCAAGAAAACTACAAAAATTTGTTTCAGCTACAAAACCCAATCAATGGTTATCCAAGATCTCAACAAAATTTTAGACTTAGCCTTCTGCTAATCTTTTTTCCACTAATATCTCAGTACATGCACACCACACATACAAATTTTACACTCGGAAAGATTCAAAGAACACAAAAAAGAGGCTTCCTCTTGCACCCTAAAAGAGTTTGCTACATCGTGACACTTCGCCACTCACAATACCCTGTTGTAAGATTTCACAACACTCTCAAGAGATTGTCAAAGATTGTGCAAAAACACAAAATAGGGTATAGAACAATATCACTTATAGTGATGAATACACAGCAAGATAGATCAAATATCAATATAGTCTCTTCCTTGAATCTTGAATTTCTTGTACCTTCAAATCATAAAACATGGGTATAGTTTTTGGAGAGAATTTGGGTAAAACAGTTAAAAGCAAAACTAAGAAGTAAAATCCAAAACCAAAACACCAAAAGGGATACTCGATGCTCTTCAAAGCCTTTGGTTCCAACAAAATTTATAAATCATACACCTTTATAAATCACACACATCATCTTAACATCATGCTTACATCTTCAACACATCACATGTATTTATAAATTAAATAAAACACTTCATCATATACTCATTCTCATAACACAAATTCACCACACTACAAGATACTCTCAATGCATCTATCCATGAAAGAATTTTTAGCATATACTATGACTAAAAACAAAATTTATAATTAATACTCATAACCTAAGTCACCATGGTACTATCTTAGATCAAATTTAAAATCCACAAGTAACATAAGATCCTAAAACAGTTAATTACTCGTATTTTATTATCTCTCACTATAGACGTTATTTGTGTTTATCCAACTGTTGAAAGTAACATTACTACCTTATGAACTCACTGTATAAAAAATAAACCAAATCTAACGGTGAACGAATTCTATAGACTCTCTAGATGAAGTCTGCCATAGATGTGAGATCCTAAAAATATAGTTTTACTCTGACTTTATTATCTCACACTCCATACATTATTTTCAATGATCCCACCATTGAATATAAAGATTAATATCTTCGAAACTTGATATCCACAAATAAAGCAAATCCAACAGTTGAACAATTCTATATATGCTCAAGATGAAATTTACTATTGGTATAAGGTCCTAAAAATATAATTCTTACTCTGACTCCATTATTTCTCACTCCAGACATTATTCCAACGATCTCACCGTTGAAAATAAATATTAATATCTTAAAAACCTAATATCATCTTACCAAATCAAAACATCGTTGTTTAACCACCAAAAAATAAAATTAACACATCACTTGCTCATGTAATTTAACAAAATTTATATACCAATCAACAAGACCCAAGAACACCTCAAAGAAACATCACTCAACCTACATCAAATATGTACATCACTTAATCAAAATTTAAGATTAACCAATAATCATCCTACGTTTACACAATCATCTTACCACATCAAAACACCACTCAACCCATCGAAACATAACATTAACCACATTGCTTACTCGTGTAATTTAACATAATTTACATACTAATAAACAAGACCTAAGAATACCTTAAAGAAACATCACCCAACCCATATAAAATATTTACATCACTTTACCAAAATATAAGATTAACCAATAATCATCCAATATTTACACAACTACCACATTAAAACATCACTCAACCTGCCAAAACATAATATTAACCTCATTGTTTACTCATGTAATTTAACATTATTTACAAACTAATAACCAAGACCTAAGAACACCCTAAAGAAATAGAAATACATATAAAAAAATACAAATCCAACCATCAAATAACTCAAGAATCATATGGAAGTGCACAAAATCATCAACAATAATTATGATATGAAATTGAATGATTATGAAAGTAGAACAACAACTACAGAGGGACTTAGGGTTTTCCCCGACTACTCACATCTCTTAACATGCATATAGCAAGGTAATCTCAATCCTCTTACCTCGATGAAGAAACAAAGACAAACAAAGATTTTCCTTTTCTGATCAGACAAACTCTTGCCAGATAGAGTTTCTAATGAGCTGCCTTTTTCTCCCAAACCAGAGCTCCAAATGCAGATCCGAACGGTCATAGTAGAGCCACACGTCTGGAACCTACTGTCCAATTTCTATCACGATCCAACGGTTAACTAATTCACCATGATGAGATTACGAAAACTACACAGGGTTTGTGTGGGAATAGTTTTCTTTCTTTCTTTTTCTCTCTATAACTTCTCTATTTCTTTCCCCAAGCTTTAAAGGGTAAAAATGAGGCCAGCGTGGTCATGTCTCTTTTTTTCCTTCTCACATAACAACCTTAATAGGCCTAACCCATCCAACTCCTTTACCTTCTCACTTAATCTCCTAACTTATAATATGTAAATGTCTACTAATAATATGAATATACATATAAATAACCAAGACCTAAGAACACCCCAAAGAAATAGAAATACATATAAAAAATACAAATCCAACCATCAAATAACTCAAGAATCATATGGAAGTGCACAAAATCATCAACAATAATTATGATACGAAATTGAATGATTATTTACACACTAATAACCAAGACCTAAGAACACCCCAAAAAAATAGAAATACATATAAAAAAATACAAATCCAACCATCAAATAACTTAAGAATCATATGGAAGTGCACAAAACCTAAGAACACCCCAAAGAAATAGAAATACATATAAAAAAATACAAATCCAACCATCAAATAACTCAAGAATCATATGGAAGTGCACAAAATCATCAACAATAATTATGATACGAAATTGAATGATTATGAAAGTAGAACAACAACTACAGAGGTACTTAGGGTTTTCCCCGACTACTCACATCTCTTAACATGCATATAGCAAGGTAATCTCAATCCTCTTACCTCGATGAAGAAACAAAGACAAACAAAGATTTTCCTTTTCTGATCAGATAAACTCTTGCCAGATAGAGTTTCTAATGAGCTGCCTTTTTCTCCCAAACCAGAGCTCCAAATGTAGATCCGAACGGTCATAGTAGAGCCACACGTCTGGAACCTACTGTCCAATTTATATCACGATCCAACGGTTAACTAATTCACAATGATGAGATTACGAAAACTACACAGGGTTTGTGTGGGAATAGTTTACTTTCTTTCTTTTTCTCTCTATAACTTCTCTATTTCTTTCCCCAAGCTTTAAAGGGTAAAAATGAGGCAAGCATGGTCATGTCTCTTCTTTTCCTTCTCACATAACAACCTTAATAGGCTTAACCCATCCAACTCCTTTACCTTCTCACTTAATCTCCTAACTTATAATATGTAAATGTCTACTAATAATATGAATATACATCTAAATAACCAAGACCTAAGAACACCCCAAAGAAATAAAAATACATATAAAAAAAATACAAATCCAACCATCAAATAACTCAAGAATCATATGGAAGTGCACAAAATCATCAACAATAATTATGATACGAAATTGAATGATTATTTACACACTAATAACCAAGACCTAAGAACACCCCAAAGAAATAGAAATACATATAAAAAAATACAAATCCAACCATCAAATAACTCAAGAATCATATGGAAGTGCACAAAACCTAAGAACACCCCAAAGAAATAGAAATACATATAAAAAAATACAAATCCAACCATCAAATAACTCAAGAATCATATGGAAGTGCACAAAATCATCAACAATAATTATGATACGAAATTGAATGATTATGAAAGTAGAACAACAACTACAGAGGTACTTAGGGTTTTCCCCGACTACTCACATCTCTTAACATGCATATAGCAAGGTAATCTCAATCCTCTTACCTCGATGAAGAAACAAAGACAAACAAAGATTTTCCTTTTCTGATCAGATAAACTCTTGCCAGATAGAGTTTCTAATGAGCTGCCTTTTTCTCCCAAACCAGAGCTCCAAATGTAGATCCGAACGGTCATAGTAGAGCCACACGTCTGGAACCTACTGTCCAATTTATATCACGATCCAACGGTTAACTAATTCACAATGATGAGATTACGAAAACTACACAGGGTTTGTGTGGGAATAGTTTACTTTCTTTCTTTTTCTCTCTATAACTTCTCTATTTCTTTCCCCAAGCTTTAAAGGGTAAAAATGAGGCAAGCATGGTCATGTCTCTTCTTTTCCTTCTCACATAACAACCTTAATAGGCTTAACCCATCCAACTCCTTTACCTTCTCACTTAATCTCCTAACTTATAATATGTAAATGTCTACTAATAATATGAATATACATCTAAATAACCAAGACCTAAGAACACCCCAAAGAAATAAAAATACATATAAAAAAAATACAAATCCAACCATCAAATAACTCAAGAATCATATGGAAGTGCACAAAATCATCAACAATAATTATGATACGAAATTGAATGATTATTTACACACTAATAACCAAGACCTAAGAACACCCCAAAGAAATAGAAATACATATAAAAAAATACAAATCCAACCATCAAATAACTCAAGAATCATATGGAAGTGCACAAAACCTAAGAACACCCCAAAGAAATAGAAATACATATAAAAAAATACAAATCCAACCATCAAATAACTCAAGAATCATATGGAAGTGCACAAAATCATCAACAATAATTATGATATGAAATTGAATGATTATGAAAGTAGAACAACAACTATAGAGGGACTTAGGGTTTTCCCCCACTACTCACATCTCTTAACATGAATATAGCAAGGTAATCTCAATCCTCTTACCTCAACGAAGAAACAAAGACAAACAAAGATTTTCCTTTTCTGATCAGACAAACTCTTGCCAGATAGAGTTTCTAATGAGCTGCCTTTTTCTCCCAAACCAGAGCTCCAAATGCAGATCCGAATGGTCATAGTAGAGCCACACGTCTGGAACCTACTGTCGAATTTCTATCATGATCCAACGGTTAACTAATTCACAATAATGAGATTACGAAAACTACACAGGGTTTGTGTGGGAATAGTTTTCTTTCTTTCTTTTTCTCTCTATAACTTCTCTATTTCTTTCCCCGAGCTTTAAAGGGTAAAAATGAGGCAAGCGTGGTCATGTCTCTTCTTTTCCTTCTCACATAACAACCTTAATAGGCCTAACCCATCCAACTCCTTTACCTTCTCACTTAATCTCCTAACTTATAATATGTAAATGTCTACTAATAATATGAATATACATCTCATTATTATTGTTTAAGAAAATATTTATTTTAGTCTTTTCACTAATAATATATATATATACACACTTTAGCCTCTTTGAAATAATTAATTATAATAAATGACTAAATTGCTATGAACTAATTCAATTAATTTAAAATAACTAAAATATCTCATTTAAGAAAATTAGGTTGTTACACTAGCCATCTTTATGTCCACCCTGCAATTGTGTAATTTTTTTGTGATTTAAGATATTATATTTTAATTTGTTTTGTATGATGTTGGTTTTTTATTTTATATATTTTAAAATAAAAACAAAATATATCCTAGCATGACTAGCAAGGATAACCATTTTACGACCATGAGCAGAATAATTTATTAAAAAATAACTACAAAAGAAGTGAGTCAAGATTGACCTAATAGAAAAAGTCACATAAAAAAATAATGAGTTAATTACACTGTTACTAATTTTAAACTCTAATATTTATCCTTAAAAATAACTAACATTCATAAAAAAAAAATAGTGATTGTAACAATATAATCACTCAGTAACTTATGGATAAGGAAGCTACTCTATAATATATGAGATTATAAATGCTTACCACAATGTCACCAGAATTGAAGAAGGTTTTTTCGGACTTGGAAGCCAAAACTAGCAACAAAGCACCCAATTGACTAATAGTGATTGTAACCCCCCACCCAATTATGAAGAACCTATAGCTATGACTTGTAACCCATAATTGTCTTCTAATCCTCACATGCTCTTTGAATATCTCCCCTGCCTCAGACCCACACCCTTCAAAAAGCTTATGAACCCCTTCAAACCTAAGCTTCTGAAGCTCACAAGTGAGCCTAAAGAGCACACACACCAACAGGAACATCCCAGTTCTGTAGACCCAAGGCACCAACACAAACACAAACACAATTGAGTTTAATGGGATGCCAGGGTTGATGTGTGGGACTAAAATCTTAACTTCTGAAAAGAATATGATTTTGTGGGCAAGTTCTACAAAAAAAGAGGGTAGGATTATGTATGTTAAGTATCTAAAAGCCTTCTCTAATTCCCTTGTGTAGCCACGTTTGACATAGTTTGTGTCTTCTTGCAAAGCATCTAGGAACAAAAGTTGCCTAAGGCCATACCTGCATTGAAAATTACTCAAACAATTAACATGTTTAATATTTTTGTTTTGTCTTAAGTTAACGACAATAATGAATTAGAAAGATTCACATAAAACTTGCATTTTTAAATGGGTCAGGTAACTTCGATCCATTCAAATAAATAGACTTTTTATGAATCTGTATTGGATCCGCAAGCCTGTAGACTTGACAGACCAGTCTGCAAGTCCAAACATATTAATATATTTTAAAAAAATTAAAAAATTAAAATTTTTTAAACTAACTAAACTTTATTTATATCATACTAAAAATTATATTATCATTTATAATAATTTAAAACATTAAATATTTTCAATATTAAAAATTTAAAAATCATAATTCACAAGAAACAAATTACAATATTAATACAAATTAATAGTTCAAATAATAAATTTATCCCTTTAGATTGTTCACTTCATTTATTTTGATATATCTTATCATTATCATAAAAGTAAGCTTTATTAAAATTAATTTATAATTTGTATAAACTTATTTTAAGAAGACTTCATTTATTTGGCTCACTTACCAGAATTTACACATCACCTTTACACTTCACCATGCAAAATGTCTCATTTTCTCAAAGAAAAAAAAATCCTTGTTCTAATTTCAATAACTTTAGGTGGTATTTGACTTAAGAAAATTTTTTGATTTCCTTTTTAAATATTTTTTTTATTTTCAAGTTTTGAACGTTTAAAAAATATATTTATTTTTACTTGATATTTTTTATTTTCTAAAAATAATATTGTTAAATTTAATCAATTTTAGTAAAAATATTGTAAATTATTTATATATATAGTTTAAAATAAATTTATATATTGTTTTTTATATAATTATAATATTGTTATTAGTCTTTCACATAACTTTTGAAAATACTGAAAAAAACTTTTTTTGTTTTCTATTTTCAGTTGTTTTTTTTAAATATTTTCAGAAAAAATATTTTCTAAATTATAACTAAACATATTTTCACTACTATTTTCTATTTTTTTAGAAAATGAAAATAAAATTTCAAAATAAACGCCCTCTTACTCTTACTCAAATGCACTAAAGGCAATTTTTATAATACCCATGTTCAAAATGATAAATGTTGATCTCATAGGATAGAATGGACTCGACTAAACGTATCACAATTAATTTGAGAGGTGCATCTTTAATTAGGTAGACTCAACCCCTCTAAGCCTTTTGCGTGATGTGAGATCTATAATTCTCCTAGCAACAAATAAATTCTCCTACTCTATAAAAATTGTGACTCTTATATTCATTTATTGTTTTTTCTCTTCTAATTTCATAATTTTTATTAAATTTTAATGCGTATGTTTTAGAAATGTATGTTGGACTAAAGCTAACTCTCCTATTTAATAATAGTATTGCCAAAATACTCTTAAAGTTTTATTTTTAACAACCTTCTTTCTTTTTTTCCTATTTAACTAATGTAAAAACTAAAAGCATTTTTAACAAAGATTTTCTTCTTTTAATTCTTTAACCATTACTATAATAACATAGAGGATGAAGATAGATAATCAAAATTTCTCATATAATTAATATTATATGTTATTAATTAATATTCTTCTTATATAACACTCCAAAAGAATTAAAAATTTTTCATAACTAAAGCGTAAAATGTTACTAATAAGTTTTAGTGAGATAGACTGCACTAATAAGTATAAGAAACTTTTTTCTTATAGTTCATTTTTCTTAAAATCTAAAGATGGTAATGAGCAATTCATATAAACCATTAAATTATCAAGAAAATGAATAATGAAGATAAAAAGTAAGTCTATTATATTTACTTGAGAAGCGGTCCCTTTTCTTTGATAAAATGTTGCAAAAGTCTATTAGTAATCAAGTTATCAAACTCTAGAGTCTATGTAGACTTGTGGGAGTTCGTTAAACTCAACTCATGCACTCTTCTCCTGTACTCGTAAAAGTTTATTTTATATAAAAATAATAAAAATATTTATAATTAATAACATATAATTAAATAACTCAACAACATAATAAATTAAAATAGTAAAGCATAAATTATCTTAGAGACTAGTATTCTTCAATTTAAGAATGAAACATTGAACAAAAGTACGTTGAGCTCTGAATATTTACATAGAAACACAGTTTGTTGACTTGACAACTCAGTCGTAAACTTGAGAGTTTATAGAGTTTGCATAGAACCTACCAAGTTTATCTAGAGTTTATTAAAGCTTGCACACGAGTTAACTCATAGATAGTAAGTGGACTTGTAAACTCGTAAGGGTTAAAAAGTTAACTCCATAGTTTAATCATGTTAGTAATATTTATTTACAATTTAGCAATTGTCAAAGAATTTTAACTAAATTTTTCTTGAATATCATACAAAAAAAAATATTACTAGAGGTGTTTTGGTAGCTTTTGAAGAAGCTAGAGAAAGTGAAGAAGGCAATAATAGCAAGGCTAGACTCTGGCAGTTGAACAAGCTTGTTGAAAGATATGGGGTCATCCTCTGGTGCAGTGGCAGGGATTTCCACAAAGATTGCCACAAGAAGAGGAACAATGATGGTGAAGAGTGTGAAAGTCACATAGGAGATGAGTTTTCCAACACATGAAGAGTGGTCTAGGCCACACCACTTGAGACTTATGCGAAAGTTTCTGAGTTCATCGAAGATCATGGACTTTGATCTTGCATATGATGGCTGCAGAAGCAAGGGAACATTGAGATTATTGGGTTGATAATGATGGGGTGGTGGTGATCCTTCATTTGGGTGGTTTTCATCAGCAAAAGAGACTCTTCTGCTGGAGGGTTCAATGTCTATGTTTGTGTCATTTTGTTTGGATGGATTCATTGTTGAAATGGGAAATTTGGGAAATGGGAAATTTGTAGTGTGAAGAGAAAGAAAGAGAAGATGTGTGTTTATTATATAAACCTGAAAGTAGGATCTGAAACATATTGGCACCATATTAGTTTTTAAATTTCTTTTAAATGAACTATAGTTTTGAAAATGTTTTAGATAATATTTTTAATATATTTTAAAGTTTTATTAATTTAAAAGGAATAAATTGTAAAATAACATAATTATTGGAGGATAAAATGAAAATTTTTTAAAGATTTAAGTGCTAATAGTTATAATTTCAATTTCTACCGTGCTTTGTCTCGTGAGTGTTCTCTTTGCCTTGTACTGGAGGTTTCAGTTTGAAGCCAAGAATAAAGGGTATTGGAGAACTCAACCTGTTGTCCTGAGCTGTTTCCTGGATGTATAGGTAAGGTATACATTATTTGGATTGAGGAGCACTTGTTTATTGTCTATAATGGGACTTACACAAAGGAAACGGATGGACGGACGGATGGACGGAGGTAAGGAGAAGAAAGGATGCCAACGGGGGAAGGAAATCAGTAACTGAGGGAGGGAAAGGAAACGAGCGCATAACCTCGGTATTTTTTACCCATTTTTCGGATGGATATAGGGAAAAAGATATGTGGGAGATCTTCGGGAGATATGCCAAAGTCCAGGAGGTGGAAATTCCAATCAAGAGGAACCGGAGGGGACAAAGCTTCGGTTTTGCCAGGTTTAGGGATGTAGAGGATGTGAATATGCTGGTGGTTAAACTGGACAATATTTTCATTGGAACGGAAAAGCTGTGGGTCAACCTACCAAGGTATGATCAGCGGATAGATAAGAATCAGAAGAAGATGAATATATGGAGGAGGAAACAAGTGCAAAACGCATATTATACAATTGCTAGGCAAACGGGGCAACAGAGTGGGTATAATGGTAACATGAGAAAATCCTTTGCATCAGTAGTATGTGCTAATGGGGGTTCAAAAAATAATAATGGGCGAATAGACGGAGTAAAGAAGGAAGACGTGCAAATGAAGTTGGAGTACACGGCACCAGTGGCAAATATGATTCGGCTCCAGAAGGCTTATGTGGGAGAAGTACGCAACAGAGGGACGACATTTAGGACACAGCTATTCTTAATGACTCACGGTATTTACAACGTGATCACAACTCCCATGGGGGCAAACAAGGTACTGTTGGAAATGGAAGGGGGGGAGACATTACAAGAGACCATGAAAGGGAAACAGCAGTGGTTTGAACAGTGGTTTGTAGGGATACAGAAGTGGGAGCCGGGATTGGTAGATACGGAGAGGAGGGTCAAGGTGAACTGTTACGGGATTCCGTTACATGTATGGGGAGAAAATTTTTCTCTATGTTACTCGCACCCTTTGAAGATATGCTGTATACGGAGGAAATTACTCTAAAAAAACAAAGGTACGATGTAGCACAGATGGTGTTGTCAAGGAAGGATATGAAAAAGCTGGACGCGACGGTCCAGGCAAAGATTGACGGGTGGGAGTTCGATATCAGGGTAATGGAGGTGGAAGAGGTGAATGAGATGAAGCATAGCCAAGGTAGGACAAGCTACGAGTCGGAAATGAGTTCATGCACGGGGGAGGAAGAGTTTGACGAGTCGGAAGAGGCGGAAAGAAGAATGGCTGAGCTGAAACAGAAGATGGGTTACAAACCAAACTGGCAGGAGTGGAAGGAGGTGGCGGATCAAAACACCGAATGCGGCGGTCCGGGTTTAAGGTTGGGAGGAGAAACGGTCGTCAAAGATACATTTCACGCCAGATCGGAAAGCTGAAATCCAGAGGTAGGGACGAAGAGCTTAGGACTGGCGGTAGGCAACACCGCTGACGACTCTGACCGGGACGAGCTGGAACGGCAAGGACGGGGTGAAAACGGAAAGGGGACAACATCCCACCTTTCGTGCATAGGGTTCAGGCCTGATTTGGGAAAAAATCAGGGAGTAGACGACAATGGCAGGGGTAAAAGCAGAGACAAAATGGTGAAAACGAAGAGTGTTTCAGAGAAAGTGGGAGAGAGGACAGCGTTTCGGGTGTGGAATGGGGAAGAAGAAGAGGTAAACAGCTTTTCACGCGGGGGGAGCATTGCATGCAGACCGAGATCTGTCACGCGGTCACCTCGAAAAGGACAAGTTGTCAGTGACAGGTCATTCCGCCACGAAGCTCGAGAAGCAGGCCTCGGACGTGAAGCACTAGCAATCTGTAGGACGGAACGACGATGTGACATGCCGCAAGCCAACGGTCACACGCTTGAAAATCGGGTCGTTGACTCTGACCATGCGGGAATTGTGGGCTTCGAAAAGGTGGCCCAATATGGAATACAAGGTGCAAACAACATGGAGGTTTTGGACTCAAACAACATGGCCCATTACGGAATCCAGCGTGCGCAGTTCATAGAATGGGCCTCGAAAATGAACAGTGCCGGACAAGTTATGGGTTCAACCACAGAAATGGCTATTTGTTACGGTGGGAACGTTTCCGAAACAGCTATGGGCCATGGATGGAAGGGGGTCATTACAGGGAATAGTGATCATGGAAAAAATGATTCTATCTCTACATTACCATATGACTACAAGAAATGGGTATTAGTAGGTGGAGAAGAGGTTTCCGGAGGAGGAGAAGGGCAAAGAAGAGAGGTATCCATATGGAAACAACTAAGGAGAAATAGTTTTGATGGGGGAGAATTAATGAGGCGAGGACATCTAGACCTTCCAAAAGGAAACGAGAAAGGAAAAGGTAATAAGGAGGATGAAGCGAAAAAAATATGGAAGGCAATGAAGGAAATCGGTATATTTGGACAACAGCCAGATGGGATATACATACAGGAATTAAGGGAAATGGAAATAAGGGATAAGGGGGAGAAGGAGAGAAGAGAAACGAGGAGTGATCAGAATAATTAAATGAAGATTCTTTCTTTAAATGTGAGGGGATTCCAGGATCGGGTCAAGCGAAGAAGGATTAGGAGATTGTTAAATAATAATGACATAGATATCTGCTTATTACAGGAGACCAAATGCAAGGTGGTAAAGGAGTGGGAAGTTAAGGAGATTTGGGGGTCCTCAAGGTGAGATTGGAGAATACTACCATCATCAGGGCTTAGTGGAGGATGTCTGACAATCTGGAAAAAACAGATGTTGGAAGTTGTCTGGGTTATACAAGGGCAGGGTTTCCTTGGAATTGGCTTCAGAGGAAAGATTTCAACTGAGGTTAATTGTGTGGTTAATGTATATGCTCCATGTTCGTTACAAGGAAAAAGAAAGGTATGGGAGGATCTGATGATGACAAAACAAGGATTTTCCGGAGGTTAAGTGGGTATTGGGTGGAGACTTTAATGCGGTGCTGGATAGGAGTGAGTTTAAAGGGAGGTCAAATTATCATTCTTCAACCGAGATGTCAGACTTCAAATTCTTTATCCAATCAATGGATTTTTTGGATATTCCAGTCATCAGAAAAGGAGCAACGTGGATAAGTCCGAATGGAGCGTCATCTAACAGGTTGGACCGGTTCTTATTTTCCCCGGATTTGATGGAGGAGTGGGGAGTTATAGCTCAAAGAGTGGGCACTAGAGAGTTCTCTGATCATAGCTGGATACTAACAGAAGTGATACTCGGAACTGGGGCCCTAAACCTTTCAAGTTTTTGTATCATTGGCTGCAGGAGCCAGGTTTTATGGACCTAGTGAAAGAGTTATGGACATCAGCTCACGGGCAAGGATGGAGGATGTATCAGCTGGCAAGTAAGTTAAAAGGTTTGAAGAAGAAGATTAAAAAGTGGAGAAAAGAAAACTGGAGTAAAGATGAGAACTTCCTAGCAGAGAAGGTATTAGATTTGGAGAAGGTGGACCATCAGCTAGGTCAAGGGGTCAATGGGAGTGGTCAACAGAGACAAGATATTTTATCAGAGTATTGGGGGAAGGCAAGGAGAATGGAACAGTCCATGTTACAGAAATCTTGGGTAAAATGGGCTCTAAATGGTGATAGGAATACAAAGTATTTTCATAAATGTTTTAAGGAGAGGTGTTATGCAAATTCCTTACTGGCAGTTAAATCAGATGCTGGTTGGCTGGAGGGAGTCCAGAATATTCGGGATCATGTGTTAAATCATTTCACAAGGTTCTTTAACGATGGACAAGAGACGGGAACAAAGATGGATGGAGTGTCTTTCAATCAGTTGAATGGTCAGTAGAGACAAAGCCTAGAAGAGCCTTTCTCAGAGGTGGAAGTAAAGGAGGCGGTTTGGGCGTGTGACGGAGGGAAAAGCCCGGGTCCCGATGGTTTTGGCTTTCATTTCTATAGAGCATGTTGGGAAATAATAAGGGAAGATGTCGTAAAGGCAGTTCAAGAATTCCATCAGTCAGGAGTTCTATCAAAAGTAGTGACATCATCCTTTCTGTCACTAATCCCCAAGGTGGCAAGGCCGGACAGGTTAGCACAGTATAGACCAATCTCTTTAATTTCCAGCATTCAAAAGATTGTTTCCAAACTGCTGTCATTGAGAATGAAGAAAGTTATGGGGCAATTAATCTCCAAGTGTCAGTCAGCATTTTTGCCAGGTAGATCGATCCTGGACGGGGTACTGGTTGCGAATGAAATAGTTGACTAGGTTAAAACGAAAAAGAAACCATGTTTTATGTTTAAGGTGGACATGTATAGTATTGTCAGAAACAGCCTGGGGTTTGGGAGCACATGGAGAAAGTGGATGTATGGTATTGTCAGAAACAGCCACATCTCAATTCTAGTCAATGGGAGTCCGACGGATGAGTTTCGGCCGGGGAGAGGATTGAAGCAGGGAGACCCACTCTCTCCTTTTTTGTTTCTAGTGGTAGCTGAAGCATTAACAGGATTGTTCCGGTCAGCCGTTGGGAAAGGCAGGTGCAGATGATGTTATTATAATAGAGGAAGCGGATATGCAATCAGTATGGTATTTGAAGGTTATTCTACATGGATTTGAGCTGACATCGGGGCTAAAGGTGAATTACAGCAAAAGCCAATTTTTTTTATTAAATGTAGATGCCTCATTTACAAGAGATGTAAAAAATATCTTGAATTGTGCTGTTTCATCACCGCCTTTTAAATTTTTGGGGATTCCGGTGGGAGCGAATCCAAGGAAGGTAGAAATGTGGGCACCAATCATTGAGCAATTCCAGAGGAAATTGGCAGTATGGAGGGCAAAATACATGTCATTCGCAGGAAGGTTAGTTATGATAAATTCAATATTGTCTAGCCTCCCACTGTATCTCTTCTCATTTTACAAAGTGCCGAAGAAAGTTTTAAAAGCCATTACCTGTTTACAGCGGTCCTTTTTGTGGGGAGGGAATGACCAGGAGAATAGAATTGCGTGGGTCAGTTGGGAAGATGTCTGTAGGCCCAAGGAAGAAGGGGGCTTGGGGGTAAAGTGTCTATGGAGCTTTAATTTGAGTCTGCTGGCAAAGTGGAGGTGGAGGATGTTATCAGACCAAAATGCAATTTGGGCAAGTTTGCTGGAGAGTAGATATGGCCAGACATACAAATTCAATCAAAGAAAGCAGTATCTATCTACAGCGTCGCAGTGGTGGAGCGATTTATGGGATATTGATAGGCCGAAAGCGGTGATACCAGATTGGTTTGGGAATAATGTCATTAAAAAAGTAGGGAACGGAAAGGATACCTTTTTCTGGGAACAGAATTAGACAGGTGATGGACCTCTTAGCTTAAAGTTTCCCAGGCTATACGGGATAGCGGCAGATAAGGGCATCTCTATTAATCAGAAAAAGGATGTGTCAGAGGGGTGGAGATGGGTATGGAGGCGGGAACTCTTTGTATGGGAAGAAGATCAGCTCCGTCTTCTACAATCCGCGCTACAACCAGTAGTAATTGTGGAATATAGGTCGGATATATGGAGTTGGAGGCCCAGTAGGGATGGAGGTTTCTCAGTGGCTGAGGCTTATGTGGCACTGCGCATGCAACAGACATCAATGAGACTAACCGAGGTGGAACCCAAGGATTTGACACGAATGTGGAAAGATAGACTACCTTCCAAAGTAGTTCCTTTCTCATGGAGATTATTGTTAGATAAATTACCAACCACGGATAATCTATTGAAGAGAGGTGTCGAGATTCCAAGAGATGATGTTATATGTGTTTTTTGTAAAAGTGCTATGGAAGGGAGGAACCATTTGTTCTTAACGTGTACCAATGCCCAATCTGTGTGGAACAACATCATCAGCTGGTTGGGAGTCCAAGGACCTATTTCAGGGGATTTGAAGCAACTTTTTCTTTCATCGTTAGCATGGGTCGTCGGAAAGAGAAAGAGGAGGTTCAGGTATGTTTTCTGGCTGGCTGGATGTTGGGGTATCTGTGATGTATTCTCCCCAAGCAAGGGCCCTATCACTAGGGCCATGGCTAGGAGAATAGAAGAAGACATGGCTAGAGTAGAGGGAGGAAGATCTCACCTCCATATAACCATCAAGTTATGCAAGCCATGACTTATTTACTTGTAATTTTTATTTTAGGAACCTAGGATTTTATTTTGGAGATGTATTAGTCCATTTAATTTCCTAGGAGGTGTCTTAGTAATAAGAAGGGGTAAGATTAGCTTTTGGGCCTTTATTTAGGAAATAAGGGGGTAGTTTGATAACTACACCCTCTTTTGCTAAATAAAACCCAAAACTAATAAAGGAGTAATCTTGGCCTTTGGATGAGGTAGCTTGGGCACCAATTCTCATCTAAAGGAGGGTATTGATTGGACTTTGGGCTTCAATCCTCCTCCCTTGGATGACTCCTTTTAATCCTAGCCCTTCATTTCCTTCATGACTTGTCCAAGAGGTTAGCTCCCTCTATAAAAAGGTGCTCCTTCACACTCTTGTATTTTTTACACTTGATTGAATGGAAAAACCTTGAGTTGGCCAAAATTCTCTTAGTGTCCACCCTTCTCTCTTTGAGAATTCCTTAGGTTTTTATCAAGGGTTCCATTCCTTGTGGCAAACTTTCCCTCTTAGGATTATCTTACCTTAAGTGGCGCCTAAAACCACCTCACTTCTTACCTCTCCACAAACCATTTCACCAAAGAATAAAACCTCTAGAAAAAGATCAAGGGATGCATGCATCATTTGGTATCTAGAGCATTGGTTCTAGAGGTCTAAACTCTCTTCCTATCGCATTTATTTTTTCTTTCCGTTTTCCTATTTTATTTTATCTTTAATTTTCGCAATTTTTTCTAGCTTTCCATTGTTGTTTATCATTTCCATTTATGTCTTGAGTTTATTGTTTTGAGTTATAGTTTATTTGCACCATTTATTTTTTGCTTGATGCAATTTATATTGTTCTTTTCTTTGCATCTACATCTCTCCCATATTCATTAATTTCCGCTTAAGCGTTGAGTTGGGTGATTTCTTGCTTGAATTTTGGTTTTGAGAATTTCTTGCTAAAAATCCATGCCGTTGTGGTGAATTCCACAACCTTGTGGTCAAGAAATTTAGACCAAATTCTTGTGTTTCCTTACACTTAGTTTCCTTGTTTTTGCTTTATTTTTAGTTTTTATTTTTCACTTTTATACTTTTGTGTAGTTGTCTATAAGTAATGTTTATAGTTTCCCATTTTGTCTATTAATTCCTTTTAAGTTTAGCCTCTTTTGTTTTTACAAAAAAAAGATTGAAACTTCTTAAACTGAGCAACATAGAGGGTCATACCTCATGTCTAAGTCTCTTTAGAAGTTCATGTGCTTTTAGTTTCAAGCATATTCTTAAAAAAAATTCAAAAATATTTGCTCAATTTCCTTTGTCTTTATTTTCCTTATACGTATAATTAGTAGCTCATTTGTATGGTAAAGGTAGTTCTTGTTTGTGGGTGTTTTCACTTAAGCTATAAGTTTGGTATTTGTGTTTAACAAATTACTAAAAACTTAACAAAGCTTGAGTCCAGTGGCACACCAAACTACTAAACCATTAACACATCTATAGCTACTTTGCATTTTGAAGTCATTTCTAGTAGTACCTAAATTGTTGCTTTTAATTTTCTTTATTGTTCCAAGCGCATAACTCTTTGCTATCAAGCACTAAATTCACAATCAATTTAGGTGCATCTAGTAAATATTCAAAAAAAAAAACAAGAAAACAAAGTCTAAAATAAAATACAAAAAAAAAACAACGAAGGATTCAAAAAAAAAAAAAAGAACAAACAAAAGAAAAGAAAGTTTGAAAAAAATTCATTTGATGTACCTAACCTAAAATTAGCAAGTGCTTCAACTTTGAACTTGGAACCTTAAAAGAAATTTTATTACTTTTGGTACACTAGAACTTGATATTTGTTTTCTTCTACTCTTTAATCTAGTGTCATTCTTAGGTATTCCATTGTGTGCTCTCTTTCTTTTGTTTACCTTTTAGTTGTTGCTTGTCTTTTAAATCATCTTTCTAGTTTGTCTTATATACTTTTACCATTTGGTTAAGTGTCCTTTTGATTGTGTAATCTTTTATTGCTTTTTGAGTGTCTATTCGCACCTCCCCTTGCTACTTTTGGTTTCTTTGGTTTGTGTGTTAGTGTCACTTTTGGGAGAAAGCTTGAAAAAGGAGTTTACCACAAGGGTAGCATATTTTGGAAGGTTGGACTAAGAGCCTAAGGGATCACCTCAAAAGGAAACACACCTAGCCATGAGGACTTTGATTTGAGGGAGCATTTGGAGAATCATTTTTTGAAGACTTTACATTTTCTTTAATTTGGGTGTATTAATTTTGTAGTTGGGAGTTTGAGTGCCCTTAAGGCCCTCCCTTTGTTTGTAATAAGATTTAGTCAATTTTTTTAGTTTCCCGAAAATTAGGTGAAGAAGGAAGAAGAAGTGGTACACTTCCTTCAACACCTTAGGAGCTCGCTTTAGATCCCTTCTCTTTTGAATTTTTGCTTTAAAATTCTTGCTTTTTTTTTCTTATTCAAAGTTCTTAGAAGGCTAAAGAGTTCCAAAGACTCATCAAGCCATTTTAGGCAAGAAAACACAAAAAGAGAGGAGTGTTTGTTTGTGAAAAGTTTTTGGCCACCTTTTTCCTCTTAGAAATTCAAGCACAATGGCATCACACACCCACTCTAGTGCTTATAGTTATTCATCAAACAAGAGTGTAAACCAAAGAAATATTTCTAAAGATTAGACTCTAGAAAACTTAAACATGGACTTTAGGGAGTGGATGGCAAAAGAACAAGAGAGAAGAGAAGAGAAGAAAAAAGGAGAGAAAAAGAGTCCAAGGAGAAAAGAAAAATAAAAGAAAGAGAGGAAGAAAAGAGAGAAAAAAGAGAGAAGGAAGAGAGAAGAATAAGAGAAAGGATAGAAGATGAAGAAAGGAGAGAAAGAAAAGAAAGAGAAAGAACAAAAGAGAAAGAAGAAGAAAAAAGAAAGCATGGGAATGGTGAGAATTACAAAATGAAAGGGATAGTCTTAGGTTCCCCATCTAGACATACCCATAGGAGTGAAAGTGAGGAAGAATACTACAATCATCCTAGGAGAAACTCCCATTCATCCATGCATAATAATGGGGCCCCTCCAAGGGAGCCCAAAATTGATATCCCCCCATTTCATGGGAGGGAAGATGTGGAAGCCTACCTTGATTGGGAAATCAATGTAGAACAACTCTTCACTTGCCATGAGGTAAGAGAAGAAAGAAAGGTTCCAATGGCAACCCTTAGCTTCCAAGGGCATGCCAGGCATTGGTAGGTTGGGTTAACCAATGAGAGAATCCGCACCAATATACCTTCCATAAGATATTGGAATGATCTTAGAAGTGCTCTAAGAAGAAGACATATTCCCTCTTGGTATGAAAGAGATCTTTTGGATAGACTCCAAAGGCTAAGGCAAACTAACCTTAGTATAGAAGAGTATAGACAAAAGATAGAACTTCTTATCTTGAGGGCGGGTATCATTGAGGAACCTAAGGCCACTATGGCAAGGTTTTTGTCTGGGTTGAGCCCCGAAATTCGTGATAAGGTGGAGCTATTCTCATACAATTCCCTTGATGAGTTAGTTCAACTTTGCATCAAGGTGGAAAATCAACTTAGAAGGAAAACTTTTAAAAAGGATAACCCACCTTATGTAAAGATGGACCAACCTACGGGGAACTCTTTCAAGAGTTACCCCAAAGAGGAATATCCCAAGCACTTCAAAGAGCATAAAACATCACATATAGAGAGAAAAACCCCTACTACTAACTCTCACGAGAAAGTTAGTAGTATCAGATGCTTTAAATGTCTTGGGAGAGGCCACATTGCCTCTCAATGCCCTACTAAGAGAAACATCATCATGAGGGCCCAAGATGTTTATAGTAGTGAGTCTAGCTCACACTCCTCTAGTGAGAGCGAAGGAGAAGGGGTTCATGCATACCAATCTGATTGTGATGAAATCGCTTATGCATGTGAGGGACACCTCTTAATGATAAGAAGACTTCTTGGAAGCCAACCTTTGAAAGTGTCCTCATCTCAAAGGGAGAACATATTCCACACTCGCTGTAAGGTGAATGACAAAATATGTTCTCTCATTGTGGATAGTGGGTCATGCTGCAATTATTGTAGCTCAAGATTGGTGGAAAAGCTAGCCTTGACCCCACTTCCCCACCCTAAGCCTTACAAGCTTCAATGGCTCAATGAGCAAGGGGAAATGGAGGTCAATGAGCAAGTCAAGGTTCCAATTTCCATTGGGTCTTATAAAGATGAGATCCTGTGTGACATAGTCCCAATGGAAGCTGGCCATATCTTGCTAGGAAGACCATGGCAATTTGATAAGAAAGCCATACACCATGGTCATTCCAATAACATCATCCTCACTCATAAGGATAAGTGCATTAAGTTGTGTCCTCTAACACCTTCACAAGTGGCGGAGGACCAACTCATCATGAAACATAAGAGAGATGAGGAGAAAAAAAAAGCAAAGCTTTACCCCTAAAGCTTGAAAGGGGTAAAGAGGTTGAGTTGGAAGTTGGTGCCCCTTCCAAGAAAGTCATTAGTAAAGGGAGTTTATTTGCGACAAAATTGGATTTAAAGGAAGCCCCCTTAACTAACAGACCTTTCTATCTCCTCCTTTGCAAAGAGGCATCCCCATTTCTTCCCCCTCCACTTTTTTCCCTTCTAGTTCTAGCACTGCCATAGAACTTGGACCTGAGAACCTACCTCAAGAGGTTCAAGAGCTTTTAAAGGAGTTTGGTGATATATTCCCTAATGAAGTTCCCAAAGGACTTCCTCCAATTAGGGGTATAGAACACCAAATAGACTTGGTACCTGGGGCTAGCCTGCCTAATAGGCCTGCTTATAGGACTAATCCCATGGAGACCAAGGATATTGAATCTCAAGTCCAAGAACTATTGGAGAAGGGTTGGGTTCAAGAGAGCCTAAGCCCTTGTGCTGTGCCAGTTTTGTTGGTGCCTAAGAAAAATGGCCAATGGAGGATGTGCATTGATTGTCGAGCAATCAATAACATCACCATCAAATATATAGGCACCCTATCCCTAGGCTTGATGATATGCTTGATGAATTGCATGGGGCCCAATTATTTTCAAAAATTGATCTTAAGAGTGGTTATCACCAAATCCGCATCAAGGAAGGTGATGAGTGGAAAACCGCTTTTAAGACCAAGTTTGGGTTGTATGAGTGGTTGTAATGCCCTTTGGGCTTACCAATTCCCCAAGCACCTTCATGAGGCTTATGAATCATGTCCTTAGGGATTGCTTAGGAAAATTTTGTGTTGTTTATTTTGATGACATCTTAGTGTATAGCAAGAGCCTAGATGAACATGTAGGCCATCTTAGGCGCGTCTTTTGCATTCTTAGGTCACACCAACTCTATGGAAATCTTGAAAAATGTAATTTTTGTGTGGAGAGTGTGGTGTTCTTAGGTTTTATAGTTAATAAAAATGGGGTTCAAGTAGACCCCGACAAAATCAAAGCCATCCAAGAATGGCCCACCCCAAAAAGTGTGACTGAGATCAAGAGTTTTCATGTCTCGCGAGCTTTTACAGGCGCTTTGTGCCTAACTTCTCCACACTTTTCTCACCAATCAATGATTTGGTGAAGAAGGATACTCCTTTCCTTTGGGGTGAAAAACAACAAAAAGTCTTTGAACTTATCAAAGAGAAACTGACCCATGCACCAGTTTTAGCTCTTCCTGACTTTTCTAAAACTTTTGAGCTAGAGTGTGATGCATCGGGAGTGGGTGTGTGAGTTGTGTTGTTACAAGGTGGTCATCCTGTGGCTTATTTTAGTGAAAAACTAAATGGAGCTGCCTTAAAATACCCCACCTATGATAAAGAGTTATACTCTTTGATAAGGGCCCTTCAAACTTGGGAACATTATCTTGTACCTAAGGAGTTCATCATTCATAGTGACCATGAGTCACTTAAGTATTTGAAGGGTCAAGGCAAGCTTAATAAAAGGCATGCTAAATGGGTAGAATTTCTTGAGACTTTCCCTTATATCATCAAATACAAGAAAGGAAAACATAATGTGGTGGCTGATGCTTTGTCTCGTACACATACCCTTTACACCACCTTAAGTGCAAAGATTCTTGGATTTGATAATATTAGAGAAATGTATCTTTCTGATAAGGATTTTGGATCCATTTATGCTGCCTCTACATTTGCATGTAAAACCCAAAATGGGTTCTTTGTGAGTGAGGGGTACCTTTTCAAAGGTAGCAGACTTTGTGTACCCCAAGGATCTATGAGAAATATGTTGACAAAAGAGAGCCATGAGGGTGGGCTCATGAGGCATTTTGGAATTAACAAAACTCTTCTGCTTTTACAAGAAAAATTCTTTTGGCCCCATATGAAGAAAGACGTCTATAGACATTGTCGTAGATGCATTGCTTGCTTGCAAGCTAAGTCTAAGACAATGGCTCATGGATTGTACACACCCTTACCTGCTCTTTCTGCACCTTGGCTGGATATTAGTATGGATTTCATCCTTGGCCTACCTCGAACCCAACGAGGTGCAGACTCTATCTTTGTAGTGGTAGATAGATTTTCAAAAATGACTCACTTTATACCATGCCACAAGATAGATGATGCGAGCAACATTGCGAGACTTTTCTTTAAAGAAGTTGTCCGTTTACATGGAATTCCCCAATCCATAGTCTCTGATAGAGATGTGAAGTTCCTTAGCCACTTTTGGAAAACATTGTGGGCAAGGCTAGGAACTAAACTCTTATTTTCTACCACATGTCACCCCCAAACTGATGGGCAGACTGAGGTAGTAAATAGATCTCTATCTACTATGCTTAGGACACTTCTTCGAGGAAATCACAAGTCTTGGGATGAATACCTACCCCATATTGAGTTTGCATACAACCGGGTGGTTCAAAGGACCACCAAGCATTCTCCCTTTGAAGTTGTTTATGGCTTCAACCCCCTTTACTCCTCTTGATATCTTGCCCTTACCCTTCCCTTCTTCTGTTCACAAAGAAGGAATAGTAAGAGCGGATTTTGTTAAAAAATTACATGAAAGGGTAAAGGCCAACATTGAACATCATTCAAAGGAGTATGCTAGTAAAGCCAATAGGGGCAGGAAAGAAATTATCTTCAATGAAGGGGATTGGGTATGGCTTCATTTGAGGAAGGATCGCTTCCCTACTCAAAGGAAGTCCAAGCTTAGCCCCCGAGGAGATGGTCCCTTTCAAGTCCTCAAGATAGTGAACAACAATGCATACATATTAGATCTCCCTGAGGACTATGGTGTCAGTACTACCTTTAATGTTTGTGATTTGATCCCTTTTGTAGGTACTGATGAAGAAGAGGAGGACCTATCAGATTTGAGGTCAAATCCTTCCCAAGGGGGAGGCGATGAAGCATTCTCCCCAAGCAAGGGCCCTATCACTAGGGCCATGGGTAGGAGAATAGAAGAAGACATGGCTAGAGTAGAGGGAGGAAGATCTCACCTCCATATGACCATCAAGTTATGCAAGCCATGACTTATTTACTTGTAATTTTTATTTTAGGAACCTAGGATTTTATTTTGGACATGTATTTCCATTTAATTTTCTAGGAGGTGTCTTAGTAATAAGAAGGGGTAAGATTAGCTTTTGAGCCTTTATTTAGGAAATAAGGGGGGAGTTTGATAACTACACGCTCTTTTGCTAAATAAAACCCAAAACTAATAAAGGAGTAATCTTGGCCCTTGGATGAGGTAGCTTGGACACCAATTCTCATCTAAAGGAGGGTATTGATTGGACTTTGGGCTTCAATCCTCCTCCTTTGGATGACTCGTTAGCTCCCTCTATAAAAAGGTGCTCCTTCACACTCTTGTATTTTTTACACTTGATTGAATGGAAAAACCTAGAGTTGGCCAAAATTCTCTTAGTGTCCACCCTTCTCTCTTTGAGAATTCCTTAGGTTTTTATCAAGGGTTTCATCCCTTGTGGCAAACTTTCCCTCTTAGGGTTATCTTACCTTAAGTGGCGCCTAAAACCACCTCACTTCTTACCTCTCCACAAACCATTTCACCAAAGAAGAAAACCTCTAGAAAAAGATCAAGGGAGGCATGCATCAATCTGGATTACTAGAAATCAGATTGTTTTTGAGAACACACCGCCAGATTCAGTAGACATTATGATGGCTATAAAGGTAATCTCGTGGAAATGACTATCATATTCCATTGGGTTTAATAGGGGATGTGTGTTCTCGAATTGGTACGCTAATCCTAGAATGTGTTTATTAAATATAGCATAGGTGGATAAGTTTTAACATGTTCCACTATGGAGGAGTATGTAATTGTGTTTGTATTCCAAGAAACGCTTTGTTTCTCTATTGAATATATATCCTTTGCCTTCAAAAAAAAAAAAAAAAGGTATTAGAGAACATCGCTGGACAGAGAAAAAGGTTTAGGTTGTCCTTTTATTTTCATGCCACGTAATGCTTTTCTTTAGTAATGCTAGCTCAGTTGTTAAATAGCATGGGACTTCTTTTATTGTTTTGTGCTACGTATAAAAAGGAGCTTCAATAATTGTGGAACATTTCTGGTGTTAAATATAATAAATTAGTAGGTGATCTAGAATTAATTAGTATGGTTCTCATTACTTTAATTTTTACACATTTGTTACATTAATTTTCATATAATGTACCACATTCTTCCTAATTATAAGACTATCTTACGAAATTATACTTATTAAAAATATTAAATTTAAGTATTAGTATTAAGTTTGACTATAAATAAAATATTTTTCCAAATTTATCCGCTACATTTTTTGAGAGAAAAAATATTCAATAATAAATAATATATTAGTGTCTATTAATCTTTTCTCCAAAAGAAAAGTGTCTACGAACTTCTTAGAAAAGAGAAAGAGAAAATTAAAAGTTTAACAAATACATTTAAGTAAACAAAACAATTAATAAAAAATACTTATTATGTTAAGTACATTGATGAAATAACAAGTAATAATTTCAAATTTTCGATTATCTAATAAAACTTTTTAAAAAATTTTTCCTTCAATATGTGAGAAAATGAAGCTTAATAAAAAAAATGATAAAAATTTGGATAATAAACGTGTATATATAAAAAGCAATACTTTAAACAAATCTTCATCCCTTACAAGAGGATTTAGTATTTTTTTTAATCTCTTAATAGAAGTTGAGAATCGTGTCAAAGAATTTATAACAACTCATGTACCCTACTCAACCCCTGATCTAGACCTCCTTAACTACAGGAGTATTGAAGTATTATGTCTCTCCAGATGTTTTTAATATTTCACCTTGAGTCAATGATTATTAAAGGAATGAGATGATTTTGTTTGCCTAAAAAATCTTCCTTGAAAAATTAAATTTATTTTTCATGTGAAAATAGAGTCAGATAAATGAATTTGAATTTTCTGAAATCCTCTTTTGCATGTTCGTATCTTATTTTGTATTTTAATCAATTAATAAATATCACGTCATTTAATAAATTTTATTTTATAATTTTTTAATAAATTATATAATTCATTAAATAACATAATATTTATTGATTAATTGAATTGATTGATTAAGACAAAATATGAAACACAAATTTTATTCCGAGAATTTCATTCTTAAATTTACATACTATCCATTTAACTTACAACTTATATAGGATACAGATTCAATTGTTCTAAGTACGTATAAAATGTAGGCTTTTAAGCCCGATCCATTTAGCATGTGAAACCGATCACCGACTCATATAATTTAAAAAATAACATATAATTAACTTCTTAAATATTTTTATTAAATATTAATTTAAAAATAATAAAAATGTTAAGAGAAAAAAAAAGGATATTTAGATAACATTTGAAAAAATTCATAATTAAAAACGATAGAAAATTAATTTAATTATAGTAAAAAATAGATTAAACTAGAAGACTTTAATTATTATTTTTTTTTTTTTTTACGGTTAATGGCCTACTCGTTTAACCGTTGAACTATGCATATGAATACAGGTTAGAAAAATTTGAATCATTAAAATTATATATTTTACAGGACAAAAGTCCATGTGGAATGAATATAAAGAGAGTTAGTTGGGTACTGTCACGGAAATTGGTTCCTCACACGTGGCTCTGTTAGAGGATGGTATTGAAAACCTACAAAGAACCTGGCTTCAACGTTTTTATGATTGTCACGTGTTTATTTTTTTTTTGTTAATTAATTATTTGGTTTTTTAAATTTTCTTTAACTATTATTTTATGAAAATGATTATGAAATTATTTTCTCTATTAATTCCTTTTTATATATAAAACAATCTATAGTCTATATATCTTTTATATTAATTACTTTTTATGTAAAGATTTTTACACTAATCTTTAATCACAACCTTTCATTTATGATAAACTTATTGACTTTACTTATTATTACTTTAAAAATTATATAAATAAAAAATTATGATTGAATTTCGGTATCACATTGAGAGTTTATTTCAATTAAACTCAAAAAATATATATATATACTTGAACGCAATAAGGCTATGTTAATCTCACATCAAAAGGCAAATAAGTTAACATAAGTTCAATGTATACTTCTCTAAGAAATAGCAAGTTTGTTCTATGTAAGAAGTCTTTGAGTACAAGAAGAGAAGGTAAGCATATTGTTTTGTCTTATTAGAGTTGGTAATTTATGAAAAAGAATCGATGTAAAATTAAATGCATCAATGAACTCGTTAGGTAGATGTTTAGGAAAGAAGAGATGAGTCACATAATTAATAGACACTTTCTCTTCTCTGCCTATGAATACAAAAAGATTAAAAAATTTGACGTTAAAAAAGAAACATTATACTATTATGAGCTAACAAAAGCTCTGAGCTTTCAAAATTCTTTTTTTCTTGAATGGGTTGGGCAACAATACCTCAAACCTAAGAATAATTAAAGCTCAAATCAAGATTTTACAGCCCAATCAACAACCAGTTGACAGAATTTCGTCTCAGCTCATAGAATCGCATGATTTTGATAGGTTTTTCCACATTAGTTCCCATTCGAACTTGTTTCTTGACAGAATTGTTAGAATAGATAGACGCCTTTACACGTTTCCAACATTGTCTATTCTATGGGTTTGGGTTTCGAAAACCCAAACACAACATTGTCTATAAGGCCCAGTTCAGGGTGGTTCTGAGTTTCTTGTTTTTTATTTTGAAATGTATTTTGAAAATTGAAATCTGTTCGGCAAAAATGGTTCTATTTTGGTTTTTTACTCATTTTCGGAACAGTTTTCACTCAATTTTAAAAACAATAAAATTTGGTCTTTAGATTTCTGTTTCTGTTTTTATTTAAATTCATTACTTGACATCATTTGTCATCCTTGACGATCACCTCTGACCAAAAGTCACTGACGGTCATCGGTCATCACCTCCGATCGGCGATCACCAGCCCCCACCTCCGACTAGCAGTCACCGGTCGTCACTTCCGATTGACAGTCACCAATCGCCACCTCCAATCGGCTGTCACCGACGACCTCCTCCAACTGCTGGTCACCAACTGTCATCTCTGATCACCGACCGCCACCTCCGATCGATGGTCACCAGCCGTTACCTCCAACCGATGATCACCGGCCACCACCTCCAACCGGCAATCACCAGCCGCCACCTCCGACCAGTGATCACCGACTGCCACCTCCGACCAACAGTCACTGGCCGCCACAGCTAACCAATGGTCATCGGTCGCCACCTCTGACCAGCAATCACCGGCCGCCACCTCCGATCGTCGGTCACCGACCGTCACCTCCAATCAACGGTCACTGGTAGCTACCTCAAACCGGCGGTCACCAACCACACCTCCGACTGGCAATCGCCAATGACTGATTTTCACCTTTAACGATCGTTGCCTTCAACTAGCGTTTTGGTTAAAATTTGAAACCAATGTTTTAAATTTGGAAACAAAAACAATGTTGTTTTTAAAATTTTGAAAACTTTAAACTAAAACTAGTTTTTTATTTTAAAAATTTTAAAACTAGAAACCAAAAACCATCCCGAACAATCACGCACTCACCCTTGTATAAATGGTCGGTCACGCACTCAATCTTATGCAAATTTCTTCATTTACTCCTATGACTCTTTCCTCTCTCATGTCTTTTCATGTATTCCGATGAATCTTCAATGTGTCTTTTTTGGGTTGTTTTATTTATCATTTTGACTATATAAATTTAGTGTAGATCTTAATTGTTGACTATTTGCCTTATATTATTCTTATGTTATTAATTTTTCATCATGAATTTAAGTTTAATTTAGTATTTTATAATTCTTATACAATTTATGTTTTGACTTATGATTTAATGTTTACGATTTTGTGACTTTTTTCGAATCAGAATAGAATTTTGTTTTATTAACCTTATGAATATGCTTTGCCTAACAGACATGAAAGTAGTCCTTCAACCTGTAAATCAAAACGAAGAGTAAAAAACGTCAGATATTAACCAAATAGTTCGAAGAGAATCGAATTCCACGTTTAAATTATGAATGTCATTATTTTTTTTTCTCTTGTTAAATGTTAATTATTAATATAATAAAAATTAACATAATTATGAATGCCAATATCTATTATCATTTGTAGATCATAGAGAATTGTTCATAATTTTGCCTCAAGAATAGAACAATGGCCTAATCTCCTGGCAAAAGTGTGAACAAATTCACCATTTGGATGTTTAATTACAGCCTGTAGGAACCAATGTTAGCTTCAACAAAGTAGGCTCCCTCACATCTCAATATGAAACAATTGGGGATAGATCTTCCCCAGAAAGTGTCAACATTATCATGAAAATTAGCATTTGTTGACAGAAATGAGTTAATATCATGGTTGCATTGAATGTCTTTAACCATAGCTCCAACATTAGCAATGACATAACCATTTGTTAGCCACTTGTGATTGAAAATAAATTCATTACTCCTCCACCAGATCCTATCAAGAGTAAGACCAAAGAAAATGCACCAAGGAGTCCCATCCAAAGCCTTTGAGTTATTCAAATTTGTGAACAACCATTGGGGCAGATTATGGATGTAAAAAACAGAAAAATCAGTCACTTTCTAACTCTTTATTCTACATTACCTATTTCTTGACTTTAGTTATTTTCTTCTGCTTTAATTTTTTCTTATACTTTTACTTTAATCTTCTTCTACTTTTACTATTTTTCTCATGTAACCTTAAAATAGTTATTAAAAATTTAACAAAAAATAAAAATTACTAAAGAACTAAGATAAAATTAACTATATATCTTAAATCCCAAACATATTTAAGTTAAATAAAAATATGCTAGAGGGATATCCAAACAAAAAAGTTGGATTTTGTTTTAGATTCAAATATAAGTAAATTTAACTACTTTTACCATATTTAATATTATTATTTCTAAAATACCTTTCATTTAATTTCAATCCTAATTCTTTTTATTCATAATATCAAGTTTCAATGAAAGATGTTTCAGAAATTTTCTTATTCATAACATCATGATAACTAATTTTCTTACTAGGTGTAAACTTAGATATTTTTACTTATATATGAGTCTAGAGATAATTCTCCAGGTGTGATTAGTAGAGGCGGTCTTATGCAAAATTGGGTGTTGTTAGCATGTTTAGGGAGGTGCTGACAGTAACACTTTGGACTAGGGTTTTCGACCCATTAAGATTTTAAATCACAGTTTTGGCATGACATTAATTACATTTTTCTTCTTCAAGTTTTAGTATTCTTTTTTAATTTAAACCATGATATTGTGTCTTTTAAATTTTAAAATTATTGAACTTGTTTCCAACTACTAGTGGATTGATGTTGACTACTAAGTGACAAGTGTTGATTAATACATTACAATAATTTAATGAGGTGATAAGTTCTAATTATGTAATATAAAGGTAATTAATTAATTAAAATGATTTTTCATCATCCAAATTGTCGTTAAATTATTGTCACATGTCAGTAAACAATATTGATACTTAATAGTCAACACCAATTTATCAAATTGTTGGACAAAAGTTATAAAGTTGATTTAGACCCTGTTTAGAAAGCTTAGTTACAGCTTATTTGAGGTTTTTATAAAAGCCCTTATACAGGATTCATTAGTTGTTTTAAGCTTATTTGGATAAACTATCTAGACTAGCTTTTTGAGAAAAGTTGTCTTAAAGCTTATTAAAAATTTGCATTTTCTTTGACTCATACCTCTTAACTTTTTTTGTCTCTTTCATGATTAAAATTTGCTACTAAGTCTCTTCCTCTCCCCCTCCATTTCTCTCTTTCTCCTCTCTTCCTCCCTCCCTTTCTCCCCCTCTCTCTATATTCTCTTTCTCTTTATCTATCTATCTATCTATATATATATACAACAATATATATAACTTATTGAATTTAAGAACTTATACTATATATATATAACAATAAGTATAGATACATAACCCCCCATACACACACACAAACACACACACACACACACACACATATATATATATATATATATATATATATATATATATATATATATATTCAAACATTTTATTTTCATATTATAAGTGCTTTTAAATTTGTATATCTAAATAAAAATAGTTCATCAATTTAAGAGTTTATACTATAAGTTATTATGTAAGAAGCTCTTATACTATAAGCTCTTCCAAATCACATAAGCAGTAGAAGGAAGAAAGAGATTGTTAGTTTGAATCTTTCCACTAGCAAAAATTACACACTAACAACAACATTTATCTATCTAAAAGTAAAATAGTTGGACATAAATTTAACATTCTAAAATTGGAGAAACATAATGTCATAATTTAAAAATAGAAGATAAATGCAAAATAGTATAAAATATTTAATTATTTTATCTTATTCCTATTCCTTGAATTTGTTATTTAAAGTGATATCAAATCTTTTTATTTGTTTTATCTTATTTCTATTTTAAAGGACCTGAATTTGTTATTCAAAGTAATATCAAATCTTTTTATTTGTTTTATCTTATTTCTATTTTAAAGGGAATATTATCTGAATTTGTTATTCAAAGTGATATCAAATCTTTTTATTTGTTTTATCTTATTTCTATTTCAAAGGGAATATTATCTGAATTTGTTATTTTGTTATTGAAAGTGATATCAAATCTTTTTATTTGTTTTTTTAACAACTTGATCTACCTTCTCTGAACTGAATATTTATTTGAATATTTGTATTTTAAATTTTGGGATGTTACGTAAGGCTAGATTCTTTACCAACCTTGAGCTACAACAATTGTAGCAGGACCCACTGTCTACAATGAGAGAACATGTTTTGTCTAAAACTTTTACACTGTGTATGAAATATGTTCTCTCTTTGGGAGTGGTTAAGCTCAAGGGGTTGGCTTCCAAGAAGGCGCCTAACCATTAAGAGGTCTCTATCACAAGGGTTTTCAACAATGTCATGCTCATGATGCTCATGACCCCCTTCTTCCTCAGTTTCACTAGAGGAGGAAGATGAGCTACTCTCACTAAAAATATCTTAACCCCTCATGATCATAGTTTTCTTATTGGGGCATTGAGAGGCAATGTGGCCTCTCCCAAGACATTTAAAGCATTTAATACTAGTAATCCTATTGGTAGAACTAGCAGGGAGTTGTCTCTATGATGCATGGGTTTATGGTCTTTATGCACATGCTTGGATGGTTCCTCTTTGGGAGAGCTCTTGGAAGAGCTTCCCTTGCCTAGATCCCTCTTTGCATAATTGTAGGATGGAAATTCTCTTTTTGCTCCCCCTTTTTCTTTTGAATTGATTTTCCACTTTTATGCAAAGTTGAACTAGGTCATCTAGATTATTATATGGTAAGAGCTCAACCTTGTCTCTTATGTCAGAGCTCAAACCACTTAAGAATCTAGCTTCGGTGGCCCTTGGTTCTTCGGTGAAGCCCGCTCTCATCATGAAAAGCTCCATGGTTTGTCTGTACTCCTCAACACTTGAGTTGTACTATTCTAATCCTTGGAGTTTATCCAAGAGCTCTCTTTCATAATAAAAGGGGACGTGTCTCCGTCTCATAGCCCCTTGAGATCATTCTAATAATCCACCAGAGGGTTACTAAAGCGGCGCCTCTCATTGACTAAGGAGGTCCACCAATACCTGGCATGCCCTTGGAAGCTAAGGGTTGCTAGCGGAATTTTTCTTTCTTCACTAATATTATAACAAACAAAGAGTTGCTCTACCTTCATTTCCCAATCAAGGTAGGCTTCAACATCCTCTTTGCCATGAAAATGAGGGAGGCTACTTTTGGTTCCCTAGGTTGGGCTTGGGGTTGGTTATGATGTTGATGCACTCTCCCCACCCTAGATCTTGTATACCCCTCACTTCCACTTACCTCACTAGTGGCGAACCTATACCTATGCCTCTCTTTTTCTTCTCTTTTTCACTGTTATCTTTCTTCTCTCTTCCATTTCTCTCTCTTCTCTTTCCCTTCTTTCTTCTCTTTCTCTTCATTTTCTTTCTTTCTCTTCTCTCTGTCTTTCTTCTCTCTCTTCTTGTTCTTGTCTCTCTCTTTTCTCCTTTCTTTCTTTCTCTCTTTTCTAACGTTATTTTTCCTCTCTTTGTTGTTCTTCTCTTATATCTCTTTTCTTTTTCTTTCTCTTCACGCCTCTTTTCTTCTCTCTTCTCCTTTTATCTTCTTTCTTTTCTACCCTCTACTCCCTAAATTCGCTCACAAACTTATCCATGTTGGTTGTTTTTTAAGAACCTTGTTGGTTTACACTACCTTTACTAGATATGTGTGAGCTCATTTTGTAAGTAATTGGGAATAACCTATAGGCAACACTCCTCACTCTTTTGTTTTATTTTCTCCTTAAGTGAATTACTTAAGAGTCATTGAAACTTAAAAGCCTTTCACATTAAGATGCAAAGCAAATAAAACAAAATTGAGACAAAGGTAAGGATCTAAAGGCGTGCACCTAAGGTGGAGAGATGGGTACCAATTCCTTCTCCCACCTATACGAGAAACTAAAGCTATTATAATCAAAGAGGTGACCCTTATGAGCATCCAACACCTCAATTAAAATGGCCTTAATAAAATTTACACCCAATTTAAACAAAAAGAAACAAAAGGCTTGATGTTTGAAGTTGCTCTCTACTCCAAGTGTTTGCCTCTCTCAAAGTGGTGTTGCTCCCTTGAATGAACCTTTTCCTTAGCTTGCTTCAACACACCTCAAGATGCTTCCCTTGTGGAAAGCTTGGTTTGACCTCTCTTTCTCTTTCTCAAAGTGGCGCACCAAGAGAAAGAGAGTGCAAAGTCAAGAAAAACAAGAAAAGCTCAAAACAAAATAGAGGACACACATCCAAGTGGATAGATTAGATATAGACAAACACAATGAATAAAGAACAAGACAAGCAAACAATTAAAGGGTTGGAAAGGAAATTAGCACATCAAAGGGAACCTAGAATGGGGCTAGATTAGAGTATGTGTATGGACTAAAACAAAAAAGACTCACAAAGTGTCTAAAATTTGCATTCCTTTTCTTTTGCAAATGGCTGAAAAATTTAGGTCCCAAAATAAGCAAGTTTCTTAAAAAAATGAATACTCCTTTGTTTTGAAACAAAATGGGGTGCACTTATAATTTTTTTGTTTTGCTCTTTGTCTCTTTTAGTTCATCTCTTTTTTTTATATATACTAAACCACTTTTGAATTACTTTAGTTCTTTTTCTCTTCTTTTGATTGCTATATTTTTTTGAAAAAGATTTTGCTACACCTCTTGAATGTTTATGGACACAAAACTAACAAGGAGTCTAAAGGTATTAAACGCTTGCTTAAATGGAAAAGAAGACAGCCACACAATTTTTCAAAGCAATGCAAATTAAAGGCAAAATAAGTAGCATAAAATGAACTAGTAGTTAAGGTATTACTTTTAGGTAAACAAGAGAGTTTAAGGGGTGTGAAGGTAAGCTTGATTGTTTAATTTTAAAGCCAAAACCACATGCCCAATTCACCCTCAATATTCAGCAAAAGAAAAATAACCCACCAAGAAACTAGTTCAAAAATAGACCACTGAAAGTGAGCAAGAATTAAAGAAAGAAATTGAGCACAATTTTGAAAATTTTTTTTGGAGATCATGCTAGAACTAATAGCATATAGACTTATTATAAGACTTACTCAAGAGGAATACTTCTCTTAGATGCTCAATTTCAAGAAGCAACACACTCTTTTTATGGAGAAAAAAATAGTAGCACAAGTAGGAATTTAATGTGACAATTAAGGACTAAACAAGAAAATCTAAATGACAAAACAAGGAAGAATAAAAGCTGAAAAATAAAGTGCAGAAAAATAAAAACTCACACTCACAACGAGAATTAAAAATGCCCAAAGAAAAAATGGAAGGATAAGGAAAGCAAAGGATGTGATTCCAAAAGCTTAGACCACACTTGGGTGGCTTCTTTCACAAAGATTGTGAAATCATTAACATAAGCTTCCTTAGGAAATCACAAGAAGAAGAATAAGGAAATACAATGGCAAGAAAGGAACTTAAAGCATGACAAAGTGATTCAATGAAAGCACAAGGTAATTGAACCATAAAGAAAAATGAGCAAGGAATTTAAATTGCAAGAAAACTAACAAGACAATAAAGGAGCAAGAAATAAAAGCAAGAAAATGGCAACAAACTAAGCTAATATTGATGCATAAATTTAAAGGGAAAGGGGAGGAAATGAACCTTCATGAAGATGACTCATTATACCAAATGATGCACTCCCTTGATCTCTTCAACCAAGGTTCTTTCCTCTAAGAAAATGGAGGATGGAGAGGCTAGAAATGGGGTAGGGTTGACGCCACTTTCTAGGAGAAACATGAGTCAAAAATTTTATGATGCTTGCCACAAGGGAAAAACCCCTTTATAAAAGCTTTAAGGAAGAGAATCCTCAAGAGAGAGGTTTCTTAAAAATGACACTCAAGAATAATAACTCAATGGAGTCTTACTTCATTCAATCAAGTGTAATTTTTACAAGGAAGACTAGGTGTATTTATAGCCTAAAGAGAGAGCAAGACACTCAAAACTAGGCAATGTGGGACTTGGGCCTAATTAGGATTAGGAACACTAATCCCTCTTAGGCCCACTAAAAATGGCGCCTAGCCTTAAGCCATGGGAGTGTCACGGCCTAATCAAGGGAGTGTGGAAAGAGATCCACACTTCTTTGGGTTATTAGGACCTCTACTCCCTTCACCTCCCTCCCTAAGCTAATTACACCCTAAACTCTAAAACTAACATAAATGGCCAAAATACATGGCCCAAAAGGGAAATAAAAGCTAATTAATATTTACAAGAGGAAAACTAAGGACTATGGCCTAAAATATCTATCTCCATCATGAGTTAGGGTTTTGATGAGTCTTTCCGAGCCAAATCCTCTTCAATCCTCCTAGTCGTTGTACTAGTGAGAGGGCCCTTGGTAGGTAGGGTT
This sequence comes from Psophocarpus tetragonolobus, assembly GCA_037954015.1. Taxonomy (NCBI): domain Eukaryota; kingdom Viridiplantae; phylum Streptophyta; class Magnoliopsida; order Fabales; family Fabaceae; genus Psophocarpus; species Psophocarpus tetragonolobus. The sequence continues at coordinate 22,383,661 of CM075695.1, read as the reverse complement.
ACATCACCTTCAATGATGATTTCCAATTAGCATTTAGTTAAATCACAATATGAATTTCAATAACCAATCTTAAGTAATAAAAGATAATATGTAATTAAATACAATTTCAAGTTTCAATCACACAATTAAAGATTCAATAACTCAATCACAATTTCAACTATACAATACCCAAAGAAACAATTTTACTGCATTAAAGATCCAATTAAATTTTGCAGCAGTAAAACCCAATCACATGAACAATCAAGATATCAATTCAATCAATCACCAATAGTTAGAGAAAGAAAGAATTTGCACAATTGTTTTATATTGGTTCAGTCAACCTGACCTACATCCAACTTACAAACTTAGTCTTCTGCTAATCTGTTTTCACTAAAAATCCAAGTACATTCACACCAAATGTGATTTTTACCTAGAAAGATTCAAAACAATACAAGAAAAGAGGTTTCTTCTTGCACCTCACAAGAGTTTGCTAAACTATGATATCCTGTCACTCACAACGCCTCACTCACAACACCTCATTGCAAGATTTCACAATAACCTCAAGAACACCTCAATAGATTATCAAAACATGTGCAAAAAACATAAAGACAAGGGTATAAAACACTATCACCTGATTGTGATGAATACCTAAGAACAATAGAACTCTAATTCTTTATCCTTCAATCAATAAATTCTTGATTCTCAAATCATCAATCTCTGGGTTTTTCTCTAGTCTCACATGGGTTTTTCTCTAGGAAAATCGCAAGCTTTCTTTTGGGTCTTTTTTATTTGAAATTTTGTTATGAAAAAGTTGTTTTGAAATCGATTACTTGCTCAATTACCTGGTTAGTTATCTCAAAACAGTCTCATAATAGCTTGTTCTTAGGTTTAATCAATTAAATTTTTCAGGTAATCAATTATTCCTGAGAGCAAAAAATAGAAAACCCAAATTTTTAAAATGGTAATCGATTACTTCTCAAGAAAACTCAGCTTTGATGATTTTTTTCTTGTTCCAGCTTAGGTAATCTATTAACAACTTAAGTAATTGATTACATATGAGGTAAATCAACTCTTAACTTAGTAATTTTTATTCCTTTGCTACTCAAACACATTTTCATGCCTATCTAAACAATCAATACAAGTACCACACCTATTAAACGTGTTTGGTACCATAAAATGAATTAATCTATTACTACAAAACCAAAACCCCAAGGACTTCAGATGCTTCACATTTGCTTTCCAATCCTTCAATCTCAACACATGCTTGTTCTGAAGCTAGATCCATTTTCCTCAATCTCTTCACCTTACCTTAGGTGCTCTAAAAGGTGATCTTGGTCAACGTTAGCCAGAGCTAAAGTTCCATTCCACCAAAAATACAAGAAATGTTGTCTTAATTTGATACATTCAAAGTAGTAAACTTCCATTTGAAGCTTGGCAAATGTATTTTCAAACATAGCCTTAATCACTTAACACTCAAGGGCTTCAAAAAATTTAAGAAGCACAAACATAGCCACATAGTGTTGGACACTATACTGGTGGAACACAACAAAAAAAATATCAAAATTTCATCTTTAGAAGCTTCAAAAATTTCAAAATTTTATCTTTGGCAAATTAAAAAATTATTTCCCAACCTTTTCTTATTTAGGGTTTAGGGTTTAGGGTTTAGGGTTTAGGGTTAGGATTTTGAATTTAGTAAAAGAAAATCAAAGATAAATATTCTCTTCCTTTTTTCGAAGTATGTGCTAAATCTTTAAAATTTTTATACATTACAAAAGAATGTATAAATATTCTTAATTAATTTCTCAATAAATAGATAAATATTTAGTATGTATATGTAGTATCGTGGTGTTGTGTATTTTAAACCATTAATGTCTCTATGTGTCGATGTCGTGTTGAATGTGGAATGGCTTCTTTAGTCCAAAACTACCTTAGGACTAGCTTAGGCTTTGGTTATTGGATTTATGTTCGTAAAATCGGACTATTGGTAAAATTGATGAAAGTATTAGTTTATGATTAATTGATTTAATCATTATTGAATTAATGGTTGAATCAGTCTTAATAAAATGGTATTATTTTATTGTTAATGTACTATAATAATTAAAATCATAAAAAAAATGTATTAAGAATATAAATGTAAAAGAAAAAAGTAATTTTATGAAATAAACCTTTATATTCCTAAGTTAATTCATATTTTTATTAATTTTTGAATTAAAAAGGGTGGACTTAGGAAAAAAAACGGTGCATATAGTAAAATCTAAAAATTTTCTAGAAAATTATAAACTAGTAGAATCGGTTGAACCACTAGTTTTTTGCTGATTTAACTATTCGTGACCGGTTTTTCAATTTTAATAATGATTTTTTACTTGTCTGGTTTTTAGTATTGACCAAATCGATTACTAAATTGGTTCATCGGTTTTCCGATCAAACTGGCCTATTTGGTTCAGTTTTTAAAAGATAGATTGAGATAATAACTTTTGGTTATTGGGCATTTATGGTCACCCTTGCTATTAATGCTTAATAACCTTAAGGTTGCAGCTCCACTACAGTAGTGAAAATTTTTAGTAGGAAGAGAAATATTTATAAGGTATCTGAGATCCACCTACACATGTAGGTCTCATATACCGTATCAATATTTCTCTCTCTACTGAAAATTTTCAATGATTGTAGAAGAATTTTTTTCATCTTAGGGTGGTGGTTGGTAAGATTTTAAGTCATGTTGGTTATTGTTTGAGGTGGATCTAGAGCAAGGATCAATGCATTTAGGGAATATAATAACTCCTTCATTTTTTATGTTATATGGATGAGTGAAATTTGCACCTATATTTGTCAATAAACATAATCTCATGATTATTTGAGAAAGGAGATAGGTACTTTCTTTGGAGGTTTTTATCCTCCCATGTAGGACCTTTTAGTATGGGATTATGGTTAAATTTTAAAGTTATCTCAAACATGAATTTTGAGAACAAATTGTAAAATTAAAATGCTTGAAAAAAGTAACGCAAGTAAAAGTGTTTTAAATGTAAATGAAAAAGTAAGTGAAGAACAACAATTGAAAGATGAAATGCAAAACTAATAGAAATGACTATATTTTGACATTTAGTCTTTAGTTTTTACCATTGAAGTCGATTATTATACAAAACTAATTGAAACAGAGGATAAGGAGAATGAATTGAAACACATTTTATACTAGTTCAGTTAAGCTCTATTTGAAGCATAACTAAAATAATTGATTGTAGGGACATATCTTCCATTTAGAGTGTCTCTAATGAAGAGTTCTTAGATGGGTTGTTTAATATTAAAATATTATTTTAGTGTGCGTTTCACAATGTTGGGTGCATAACATTATGAAATTCATTAAAATAAAATTTAAACAATCTAGGAACTCTTTATGGAAGATGCTATTATTTATTTACACACACACACATATATATATATATATATATATATATATATATATCATAACATTATGAAATTCATTAAAATAAAATTTAAACAATCCATATAGGAACTCTTTATGGAAGATGCTATTATTTATTTACACACACACATATATATATATATATATATATATATATATATATATATATGACATATCTAGTGAGAAAATTAAATTTATAAGAGAGTAAAACGAATAAATCTCAGCCATTGAAATAAAAATTAACAGTTGAAATCAATAACTTATTATCTCTCTTTCCAACATTTATTATCAGTCACTTTTTTTTCTTTTTCTTCTCTTAATGATCGAGATTTTTCGAATATTCTTCTCTCTCCTCTCTCAATGGCTAAAATTTTCTCCTCTCACTCTAATATAGATTTGATTTTCTCACTATATATGCCAAATTTATATGAGAATAAGAGGAGTAAATCTCAACCATTAAGAGAGGAAAGAGAACAATATTCAAAAAATCTCAATCATTGAAAGAAGAGAGAGAAAAAAGAGTGACAGATAATATTAAAAAAGAGATAATAAAAGAGAGTGGATATGCAGGATTTGATCTCAACCATTAATTTTGATTTCAATGATTGAGATTTGCTCTATCACTCTCGTATAAGATACCTTACTATGCACACACTCTGAAGTTTTGTCACTTTTATTCTTCCTCTGCAATTTTTTTTTTCTTATTGTGATATTCTCTTATGTTACTAAACTGAATATTGTTTTTATTATTACTTTTGGTGTGCACCAAAAAAGCTAAATAAAGTGAAAAGTATGTTCAAGTTATTAATTAAAAAAAGAAGTCAAAGCATAAAAAAATGGTTGTACAAGTTCATAAATAAGTGCTCCACTATAATTCTATAAATCTAATTCAAACAGTTTTATTAATTAATCAAAGGAAATATATACATATGTTCTTCCACATCGGTAAGTTTTATGAAAAAAAAGGTTAATTTAATATGTATCAATGTCTTGTTTTAAAATTAATAAAATTAAAACTAGTTATGAAACTCTATGCGTTGTGATTGTTTATAATTGTACTCACTTTATATAATAAAAAAATGAATATTTAGTAAATTGAGATAATTGTAATAAATATTTTGAAGGTAAAAAATATGTAAGATCGTGATATTGAGAAATTAAAGAATAATAGAGATTTGTTAGTAATCTTTAAGTTCAAAAATTAAAAAATACAAAAAATAGATTATCAGTCTAATGATCTAATCAAAGACAACCTAACATGTAAGTAGTCAACAAAAATTAATAAAAAAAACACACATCTGGGTTTGGTTATTGTAATTCAAAATTTAAACACCATATAGTTTGATTGTGAAACTGACAAAAACTCATTATCTTATAAATTGAATTCATAAAATGCTAGATTAGGTGAAGTAAAAGGCATTAAATAATAATATAAAGTGAATAAAATAAAATAAAAACTTTTGATATGGGACATTATCAAATGTTAAACATATTGGCAAAAAAAAAATATTGGATTCAATATCCCTTTTCACGTCCAAATTCCATTTAACTTAAATGTAAAAGCAAAATATTGTGTACATGTATTATTAACCTAATTTTGGATAAATGATTGTGTATAATCAATAAAATAATTTAGTGAACTTACGATTAAACATAATAGCGGTTACATTAAACAAATTTATAAGTAAATTAAAACCTCATTTGTAAAATTAAATATTATTAGTAGAATAGAGAGTACATAAGAAAACGCCATAATAAGTTTAAGTTAGAGTTGTTTCTGTCTTGCCAGCCCAAAAATATGCCACCATAGTTATTTTTTATTGATTCGAGTGCTATAATAGGAAGACGTACTATCTTCATACATTCACCGCCCCAAAAAAAAATACACTATCTTCATATTCATAATTTTACTTACTTTTCATCATGGCCTGCATAACTTAATATATATTCCTATATTTTTACAAAATTATTCTTTTTAATTATTTAATTTAATAAATCGAAAAATTATTTAATTTTCATATGTTTAATTTATCATGTGATGCATTTCTTTGATATTTTGATTGATTTTAATCGTTAGATTGTATTTATTTCATGTTCAATTGAGGCTTAGTTATGCATCAACTGAGTTTCTCTTCTTTTTTTTCCTTTTTTTTACCATTGTTACACTTTTGCCTCTAGAGAACAACTTAAAATAAGAAACTAATCAATAAAAAAAAAGTCATTTATCACCAAAATTATCAATTAAAAATTGCCAAGAAACCTTTATAGGATTAAAAAGTATTATTTCACACTCGGTAAAATTTAGCTTACATAAAATATTTATCACAAAATTTAATTAAGAAATTTAAAATTATCAAAAGTCTACATATAATCAAAATATTTATTCACAGATGGACCACTTCGACGTTCATGGATGTCAATCACCTACAAACAACACAAATAATAACTATATTAATATTCATCTTCCAATTTTTGCCAAAAAAGAGCATCAATAAGAAGAATACAAAATATAATGTAAGCCATAAATAAAAAAATAATGTTACTGAAGAGCATAAATGGAGGTTTAGCTATTAGCGAAGAAGAAGAACAGACAGAGTACGAACGATGTTCTAAAATTTGTAGTTTAATAATCTATATTTTGATTGTTGACCAATACGATTCAAGAGAAAGAATATTAAAATAATTATATATGGGTAGCAATTGATAATTAAAGTATTATCTTCTATTATTATGCTATACACAAAATTATACTTAATTAAAGTAGTAATTAAAATTATATATCTTTCTAAATTATGAGAGTATTGTTTTCGTGTCCCAAAACATTATAAAACGGTGTGTGAATATACTCTTACATAAAATGAGAAAAAAATCAGTATATATAGAGATAATTTTGATAGTAATTTAGATTAAAGAATATAAACTTTATAGTAGATATGAATACGTACCTGACAATTCATTCTCTTAGTCTCGGGGATTTTAGTATATTTTGTAATTTAATCTCTATCTTAATCGTTTTTGTTATCTTTATCGTCTTTGTCATCATTATGGTCATTTTTCTTGCCAAAAGGACTGTAAAATAAAATGAAAGACATAACTTTAAGATATGATCTACCATGAACAAAAACACTAACAATAATGATGAAAGAATAATAAAAATTATGTTTGAATTTACACAAACAAATGGAATAGAGTGAAATAAAATATAATAAAATAAAATTTTCATTTTATTATTTGGATATATTAAGATAAAAAGGGGAAAAAAGATGTTGTATTAGATGATACACCCGATTTGGAGACAAGAGAAATGATGATAGAACAAAAATATGATATGCATAATTTCATCAACTATCTTTTAATCCAAACACTGGTTTTGAAATTTTTATTTTATATAATTTGCTTGAATTTTATTAGTTTCCATTAATCCATAGTCTAGCAAATAGTACGGATATAAACAGATTTTCTAAAATAAAACATTAATATTTAATATATATTAGTAAAGTGATCACTTGTGTTTCACATATTTTAAATTTTTAAATAATTTGTTATTAAAAATTAGTTGATAAAATTAAGACTAAATTACAATAACAATCTTAAAATTTGATATAATAACACATGTACTATCTGTTTTCTTGTTTTTACACTTTTGAAGAGGGATTAACGTAAGATTTAAAATGAATACTATTCAAATGTTTTCAAACATATAAAACGTTTTAGGGTAATATTTTTAAATTAAAAAAAAATAGAGTTATGTATAATCATATAAAAGTGTGTAATTTACTAAATTAATAATTTAAAAAATAATAACTAAAGTAATTATTCACAAATTTTTAAATTTAGAAGTAAATATTTGAAAAAGATATAATATATTGTATCACATAAAAATATAAGGGAAAAGATTACTGGGAAATTTTGTCATAAGCCCAATGCACAAAAGACTCATCAGACTTTTTGCCGACCGGTCCGGGGGCATCAGCTGTGGGTGCGGAGGCATCCACCGCAGATTCAACGGTGGGCGCGGTGGCGTCCTCCGCCTCCTCTTTCATGGCTTTGGTGCTATCCAGCACATCAGCTCTGCACAGTGCCACCAACACCGAAAGGCACAGCACCAAGACAATAATCAATAGGTTTTGGGTCTTCATCTTTGTTTTATTCTTTGTTTATTGATTTCTGAAACAAGATCTTCTTTTATTACTTTTTCTCTTATTATTCCAAACTGAAACTTGATGTGAAAATGATGTGCAGAAGGGTGTATTTATATGGGTGTAGTGAGAAAGTGGTGCCATGCATTTTGTGCTATTAATATTGTGGGAGACTCGTTAAGTGCAACCAATGTGATCACTTTAACGATTTATTACTATTTTTTTTGGGTTGTGCTTGGTCCTCAACCATGCAAATAGTTTTGTGGTGTGGCGGTAGATTTGGATTGATTGATTTATTTTGGTCTAAGAGTGAGAGTGATAGAAATGTTGATGTAATGACACATATGAGTGTGTTGATTAGGTGATATGAGTTGTTATAAATGAAATTTGATACTTTCAAACACTTTGTTGATCGAAGTTTGACTTTGGATAGATGGGCTTGTAGTTGAAGAAGCAAACAGATCAAAACTTTATGTGTCAGAAGACACTGTCAATCCGTAACACTTAGTTTTGACGTATGTTATTTAAAAACGTGTAAGCATATCTATTATTAAAATATGTGAAATTTGATCAACATATTTAATAAAATAATATTATAAAATTCAACTGTTGTAATTGTTTATTATCGTTTATTACTGTTTTTACTACTATCATCATAATTATTGTCGTTAGTTATGACATGATAACAGTAATCATAATTATAAGAATCATTATAATATTGATCATGATGGTATAGTAGTGTAACTTATGATAATAATATATTATAGAGGTAACAACAATAGAAATATGACAGCGATTATAATGAATATGTTTTGTAATATAGTAATTAAAATATTTTTTATATTTGATTTTATTGATAAATTTTTTAAAAACTTAAGATTTGATGGTAAAAAAAAATCAACATTTAAATTTGAATTAAAAGTATCTTAAACTCTGATTTATTATTATTATTATTATTATTATTATTATTATTATTATTATATATGTATATATATTTTATTTTATTGATAAATTTTTTTAAAAACTTAAGATTTGATGGTAAAAAAAAAACTAACATTAAATTTTAATTTAAAAGTATTTTAAAATCTGATTTATTATTTTATATATATATATATATATATATAATTAAACTCAATCTTGGACAGTACTCACATTATTACACTAACTTTTTTTTAAAAGATTACATTAGTTAATGATAGATAAATAAGTTTCTTCCTTTTTTTTCTAAAATAAATGTAATTTTTTTTCTAAAAAATGTTTTTTTTTCTGATTTTAATTCTTTCGCGAACGCGGTGTCATAATGAAACTACAAATTTTTTGTAACAAAAGGACAATAATAAAGTAAAAATCAAAATTTTAAAAATATTAATATTAAAATTAAAAAATTAAGAACAAAAATTGAAAATTTTCAATTTACTGAAACTATTTTAATATTTTAATTGAGTTTAATTGGTATACACTGTCAGTGTAAAGATTTTTACACTAACATTCAATCATAACTCTTCATCCATGGTAAATTTGTTGACTTTACTCATTACTACTCTAAAAGTCACATAAATAAAAAATCATGGTTGGATGTCAGTGTAAAACTCATTTTAATTAATTAACCCTTTCCACTTGATCTCGTTAAGCAAAAACATGTATTATTCAACACTATCTCTGTTGATACAAAAGATTATGGTAATTCTAGCCTCTAATAACAGAGATTTTATTTTATTCATAAAACATAAGTATTAAGTAGAATTCCATTTTATTAATTGTGAAGCTTACCCTAAGTTTGTGCATCAACTGCTTCTTCACCAGTATAAGGGCAAAACATAACGGCCACCACAACATTCAAATGACAACCACCTAGTAGAAGGGTCAAGAGTATGTATCATTTGGTCTACATATTACTAACAACTGACTTATGTCTCCAAAATGATCAATTTCAATTTACTTTGGAGGAAAGCCAAAGATGCATATGCTGGTGTGACAATTAGAAGTAAACATGTTACCAACAAAGGTGAATTCAATGAACCCTAGAATACTTCAACAATAACAATGTGTGGGCTTTATGGGAAGGAGGTCGAACCACGCCACATTTGTTTCTAACTTACAGAGTGTTTGTATGGGTATATCTACAATGCTATCTAGTATAGTCATACGCCACACATTTCATTTTTGTAGTTTATTAAACGACAATTAACAAATTAAGGCAGACATGGCCTTTCGTATGATTTGTAGGACTGTAGCACATCTGGAAGTTTCGAAACAATGCAGTACCCAATACCATGGCGTTGATGCTCATGAAATTGTTCAACACACACAACTCAATTTGTGAGGCGTCAAGTAGATAAGTTTAAAACGCACTCCTACGCCAAATGAATTTTGAATCCAATGTATTGTATTTGAAGGGTTTTGTTCTTGTATGCATGTTGCTTTATTTACTTTTGTGTTGTTGAAAGACATATCTTATGCTTTCTATTAATTTGTTAATAATATTATATTTTTTGATAAAATAATGGTGTTTACGACAATTCATAATAGAAATTTAAATAAAATATAAAGTATAATTTATTTTTAGAGTAAATTAGATTAGTATATCTCCTAAAATGTTAGTGTATGCATGCAAGAAAATTTTGAAGGAAATCGGTTTAATTTACTCTTATATATTTTTCTCTTTATATAGAGCTTTGAATAAGTAATTGTGTTCATCAATAGCCAACAACATGACTTCCAAAAAAAATAAAATATGGATGCAACCTTGATTGCACTTCCCCTTATCTTTCTTCATGAGGTTCTAAGTCAATAAGAAGATGGAGGATGGAAGAAAGTAGATAGAGGTGGTTGACGCCACTCTCTCTTTGAGGAGGAAGATAAATCAAAATTAATTTGAAGTTTTCCACAAGGGAGATGACCCTTGATAAAATTCTTAAGGAACAATATTCTCTAGAGTGAGAAAATTCAAGACACTTTTACTAAATAGAAAGATCTCTCAAATTAAGTCTTATCTAATATCAGTCATTCAAAAGTGTGAAAACATGAGGTGAAGGGGGGAGGAGTGGATGTGAGACTTGAGCAATGTGGGACTTGAGTTAATTAGCTCTTAAAGCTAATTAATTAATGCTAAAACTCACTTAGATCTAACAACTACTAAAGAGATTAGCACATGATTTGTCTCATTCTCTCTCCTATGTGGTGGTGCAACAAGAGAGGACATGAGGAGTCTGCATGTTGGTCATGTTTTGTGAGTGCAAAGAAGGGTGCAAAAACAAGTCAAGGGGTGTGGAAAATAATCCACATGTCCAAATGGACCAATTCCCCTTCTACACACACTTCAACATACTAACTAATGGCACCTCATGTTCTAATAATGGAAAATGGCCAAAATACAAGGTCTAAAGGGAAAATACCAAAACGCCCTACCTTCTAAACAAGTCTAAAATTATTTACAAGTAAAATTAAATCAAGACTATGGCCTAAAGTCTTCAATGGGCTCCATTTTAACTAAGTTCCATGCTAGGTGGGATTGCATCAAATATCAAACAACATGATCTAAAACAAAAGTGAATCATGGAGCATAGTTGGAGAAGTTGTTGTCCCTAAATAACTTTTTATCTACAAGAATCTGACTCGGTACCTTCTTTAATTAGAGAGTTTTGATATCCCTTATGACGTGGATCAATCATTTTATGCCACATGTTTAATGAATCCACATCATTAGGACATTTTTAATTTCTTTTATTTAGAGGACCTAACAATAAAAACATTAAATTATTATTTTATTTTAATTAAAAATTAAAAATAAGTTTAGAAATTTATTTTTAAATCCCAAAGTCAATTTTATTTTTTTGCAATTTCTATCTTTCATTATCAAAACCCTATTTTGGTGCTTAGTTAGTAATTAGGTTTTCCGTCTTGTTCCTCACACAAACACAATGCTCTTTCATTCTTCCATTGCTTGCATTGTTGCCACTCAAGTTTACGTCTTGTGATTCCATTGTTGCTTTTTTGTCTATTTTCTTGTTGGCTCTTCTACAACTAGCTCTATTTTGTTATGAGCATAAAAAGGTGAATTCAATTGTCTGTTTTTTAATTATTGATTTGTGATGCATGTTCTCTGAAATTAGTTTCTTGTTCTGGTTAGTTTAAGATTTTTCCTTTGTTCTTATTAGTACTTATAATGTTTTATTAGAGTTCCCTGAAACTGCCATTAGATGGACATTTAGGAGTGGGGTTTAAGAGAGAAAGACATTGTGGTAAAATTTTCCATGTTGCATTATTACACATCTTTTTCTAAGTCCTAGTTGAACCTCCATCAAGCTTTAGACGGTGTGCATTTTTTAAAAACTAACTTGTGATCGATGTGTAGTTTTAACTATTCTAAGAATCAAGTCAATAATCTATTTTCTGGTAATTATATCATATAGCAAAATAGATGATTTCTCGTGTGTAATAATTTGGGGATCGAACTCTCAATCACTCACCAACTTCAATATTTAATAAGCACACAATTTGACGATTGTTAAATGTTATATTAATATTTTTACTCCCCATTATCTTAAGGAAATCAGTTGGGCTAATTGACCTAAGTAGGTTCTTTTTTAAAAATAATTACCTAAAAGGCATGTTTTAAAAAAATTTATCAAGATGGGTTGTTTTGTGGTTTGACTTGATCAAACCGCAATTCACAATTGCATGTTTAGTGTCACGTCAATTGTGTGCTTATGTGACATATAGGGAGACATAAATATTGCATTAAAAACGTAACTGACATTTGTGGTTAAACTAGTCAACCACAAAACTACAACTTGCAGTTGCGATTTGACTAGTCTTAGACCAACACCCCATCTTTGTCCAATGGTCATAGATTCACACGTATTTTCAATGCCCATAAATGGCAAGTGGCTCTTACGGTTTTCTTATTTTATTTTTTTTTAATGTCCATAGAAAGGAGGTGCCGATTATAATTTATAATACCAGACTGATGACCATGAATTGCTTGTATAATCTCAAAAAGTAAGAGTGAGCGGAAAAACGTGGGTGTACCTTGAAAAAAGTCATTTGCATAAGATTTAATTTTATATATTTGGCGAAATATTCTTTTTGCAAGATAAGTAAGCTCAAAAGTTGAAAACCAAATGCTTAAAAGAAGGAAAACAAAAAGAAGAACAAGGATGTAGAACAAAAAGTAGGAGAAGAAACCTAGATGTTACTAGCACCTCCCTTTTTATGGACATTAAAAAAAAAAGAAAATCACAAGAGCCACTTGTGGTTTATGTGCATTAGAAATACACGTTGGTCTCTAACCACTAGACAGGGATGGATCGTTGGTCTAAGAATAGTCAAACCGCAATTGCAAGTTGCGGTTTTGTGGTTGACTAGGCTAATCGCAAGTGTCAAATGCAACATTTGTGTCCCCCTAGATGCCACGTAAGCACACAATTGACGTGATACTAAAACTACAATTGCAAATTTCGGTTTGGCCAAGTCAAACCACAAAACAGACCCACCCTGACAAATGTTTTTAAAACAGACCCATTTTGGTAATTATTTTTTTAAAAAAACCCACTTAAGTCCATCAGTCAAAAATAGTTAATTATTTATATAATAATTATGTTGAACAATTAATTAATTTTTTAAGAGAATAAGAAATAATTATCATAATAACTTTAAAAGATATTTTATTTATTTTGTGACTTTCTTAAAATATAATTATTAGAGTAATTAACTTCAATGCAATTGCTTTACCAAGTTTTTAACTCTTCTTATTAGATTATTTATAAATATTTACTTACTATACAATATTGATTTAACATGATTTATTAATCTTATTTATAATATCATAAATTTTTTTATAATACATTCATTTTTTGTGAATTCGAAATTAATTTAATTTATTTCATGATTTTTCATGTATATACTATAATATATTTTTATTTATTGTTAATATGTACAATTTTTCACGTACTAATACTAATTTATTGTTAATCTAAAATTAACTTAACATTTTTTTTATATTTATTGTATTAAAATCAATATTAATTTAAGACTAATAAAAATACCATGATATCATTATTTTTTTATGAAAAAATAAGAGTAAATACTTAATAAGTTCAAATAGTTTTTTAACAGAACACTAATTACGTTAATAATTATAATTAATTTTTTTATAATAACTCTTACTCTATGTTTTTTATAGGAAAATATTTAAATAAGACAAAAAAAAATCGCGCTCACAAATATCAATGAATAAAAATCATTAAAATATTTCACAGATAATATAAATAGGTATTCACGACTTATAGGTACAGGTATTTTTTATCCGTGTTTCTTATTAGGTATGAGTTCTGATATCATAATACCTGTACCTGTAGGTACAGTTATTAAAAATAGATTTAGATCGTGGGTTAGCCCAATCCACCATGGATCTGGGCTAGACCTGATTCAAAAATTAAAAACAATATTATTATTCTAGTTGATCCACTTATAACTTGTGATGTATTTCTTTTCATATTTTCATTGATTTTAATCCATAGATTGTCTTTATTTCATGTTGATCGAGGCTTAGTAATACATCAACTGAGTTTCTCTTTTTTTAACCATTGTTACACTTTCGGTTCTAGAGAACAACTTAAAATAAGAAACTAATAAAAAAAGTTATTTATCACTAAAATGATCAATTAAAAATTAAAAATTGCCGATAAACCTTTATAGGTTTAGAAAGTATTATTTCTCACTCGGTAAACTCTAGCTTACATAAATATTTATCACAAACTTTAATTAAGAAATTTAAAATTATCAATAATCTTTACATATAATCAAAATATTTATTCACATATGGACCACTTCCACGTCCATGGATGTCAATCACTTGCAAACAACATAAATAATAACTATATTAATATTCATATTCTAATTTTTGCCAAAAAAAAAACATCAATAGAATTGAATACAAAATATAAATTATCAATAATCTTTGCATATAATCAAAATATTTATTCACAGATGGACCACTTCCACGTCCATGGATGTCAATCACTAAATAATAACTATATTAATATTCATATTCTAATTTTTGCCAAAAAATAAAAAAAGATCAACAGAATTGAATACAAAATATAATTTAAGCCATAAATAAAAAAATAATCTTGCCATTAAGAAGAGCATGAATGGAGGTTTAGCTATTAGCGAAGAAGAACAGACAGAGTATGAACCATGTTCTAAACTTTGTAGTTTTAAAAGTCTATATTTTGATTACTAACCAATACGATTCAAGAGAAAGAATATTAAAATAATTATATATGGGTAATAATTGATAATTAAAGTATTATCTTCTGTTATTATGCTATACATAAAATTATACTTAATTAAAGTAGTAATTAAAATTATATATCTTCCTAAATTATGACAGAATTGTTTCCGTGTCCCAAAACATTATAAACCGGTGTCTGAATGTACTCTTTTATAAAATGAGAAAAAATTAAGTATATATATATATATAATTTTGATAATAATTAGATTAAGGAATATAAACTTTATAGCATGACAATTCATTCTCTTATAGTCTTGGTAATTTCAGCATATTTTGTAATTTAATCTGTATCTTTATTGTCTTTATCATCTTTGTTATCTTTATCGTCTTTTATATTACTTTTCCCACCACCAAAAGGACTGTCACAAGAATTATAATTTAGAGCATAGATAACTTTGAGATGTGGTCTAATATGAAGAGAAACACTAACAATAATATTATAAGAATAATAAAGGTTATGTTGGAATTTTCAGAAAAAATGGAATGGAGTGAAATAAAATATACTGAAATAAAATTCATTAATTTTATTGTTTAGATATATAGAGATAAAATGAAAAAAAAAACATTCTATTGGAAACACCACAATGGGAGGATAAGTAAATTGACGATAGAACAAAAATATGATATGCATCATTTCATAAATACTATCTTTTAATCCAGACACTAGTATTTAAATTTTTATTTTATATCATTTGTTTGAATTTTATTAGTTTCTATTAATCCATAGTCTAACAAATAGTATTGACTGATTAAACATATTTTCTAAAATAAAAATATAAATATTTAATGTATAATTAGTAAAGTAACCTGTGTTTCACAGTTTTATAATTTTTAGATAATTTGTTATTAAAAATTAGTTAATAAAATTAAAGCTAAATTACAATAATACCCTTAAAATTTAATATAATTACACATGTACTACTTTTTTTTAACCATTTGCTTTTAGCTTCTTGAAGAGGAGTTAGTATAAGATTTAAAATGAATGCTACTACAATATTTTCAATCATATAAGAAATTTTAGTGTAATAGTTAACAAAATATAAAAAATAAATCATTTGTAATTATATAAAAGTATGTAATTTGCTAAATTAATAATTTAAAAAATAATAACTAAAATAATTATTGACATTTTTTAAATTTAGAAGCAAATATTTAAAGATTTTAATTGGTATACATTGTCAATGTAAAAGATTTTTACACTGACATTCAATCATGAATTTTCATTTATATGACTTAGTAACGAGTAAAGTCAACAAATGTACCATAAATGAAGGGTTGTGATTGAATGTCAGTGTAAAAATCTTTACATTGACGGTGTATATCAATTAAACTCATATTTAAAAAAAAAAAATATATTAGGGGGCATGCATCATTCCCTCCCCCTTGGGAAATATTTGCCCTCAAATCTGATAGGTCATCCTCTTCTTCATCAGTACCTACAAAAGGAAGTAAGTCACACACATTAAAAGTAGTACTGACGCCATAGTCCTCAGGGAGATCCATAATGTATGCATTATTGTTCACTCTCTTGAGGACTTGAAAAGGACCATCCCCTCGGGGGCTAAGCTTGGACTTCCTTTGAGTAGGGAAGCGATCCTTCCTCAAATGAAGCCATACCCAATCCCCTTCATTGAAGATAATTTCTTTCCTTCCCCTATTAGCCTTAGCAGCATACCCTTTAGAGTGTCATTCAATGTTGGCTTTGACCCTCTTATGTAATTTTTTAACAAAATCTGATTTAGCTAATCCTTTTTTATGAATAGAAGAAGGGAAAGGTAAAGGCAAAATATCAAGAGGTGTAAGAGGGTTGAAGCCATAAACAATCTCAAAGGGTGAGTGCTTGGTGGTTCTTTGGACCACCCTATTATATGCAAACTCTATATGGGGAAGGTACTCATCCCAAGACTTATGATTTCCCCTAAGAAGTGCCCTTAGCATAGTGGATAAGGATCTATTTACTACCTCAGTTTTCCCATCAGTTTGGGGATGACATGTGGTAGAAAATAGGAGTTTAGTTCCTAGCCTAGCCCACAAAGTTTTCCAAAAGTGGCTAAGGAACTTAACATCCCTATCAGACACTATGGATTGAGGTATGCCATGCAGACAAATAACTTCTTTGAAGAAAAGTCTTGCAATGTTGCTCGCGTCATCTATCTTGTGGCAAGGTACGAAATGGGCCATTTTAGAAAACCTATCCACTACCACAAAAATAGAGTCCGCTCCCCTTTGGGTTCTAGGAAGTCTAAGGATGAAATTCATGCTTATGTCTACCCAAGGAGCAGAGGGAGCCGGTAAGGGTATGTAAAGTCCATGAAGC
Source organism: Psophocarpus tetragonolobus (assembly GCA_037954015.1). Lineage (NCBI taxonomy): Eukaryota > Viridiplantae > Streptophyta > Magnoliopsida > Fabales > Fabaceae > Psophocarpus > Psophocarpus tetragonolobus. The sequence goes on along the minus strand of CM075695.1, from coordinate 22,366,511 downwards.
ATTACTTTAGATTTAGCTTGTAAACAAGCTATGCATCTAGAGCAATGTCTTTGGACATCTCTTTTCATATGGGGCCAATGAAATTTTTCTTTTAAAATGAGCAAAGTTTTGTTTATCCCAAAATGCCCCATGAGCCCACCCTCATGGCTCTCTCTCACAAGCAATTTTCTAGGAGATCCTTGGGGTACACAAAGTTTACTTTTTTTTTAATAAGTACCCCTCACTCACATGAAACCAATCAGTAGGTTTGGACAAGGAGGTAGCAAAAATGGGGCTAAACTCTTGGTCAAAAGCATATTGGTCCTTAATATAATCAAATCCTAATATTTGGGATCTCAAAGTGGCACGAAGAGTATGTCTTCTAGATAGGGCATTGACCACTACATTGTGCTTCCCTTTTTTGTATTTGATTATATAGGGAAAATTTTCCCAAAACTTAACCCACTTTGCATGCCTCTTGTTGAGCTTACCTTGACCATTCAAATATTTTAGTGACTCATGGTCACTATGAATGACAAACTCCTTTGGAATAAGGTAATGTTCCCAAGTTTGAAGGGCCCTTATTAAGGAGTAAAACTCTTTGTCATAGGTGGGGTAATTGAAGGCGGCACCATTTAGTTTTTCACTAAAATAAGCCACGGGGTGGCCGCCTTGCAATAACACAACACCTATTCCAACACCCGATGCATCACACTCTAGCACAAAAGTTTTTGAAAAGTCAGGTAGAGCTAGAACAGGGGCATGGGTAAGTTTTTCCTTAATAAGCTCAAAGGCTTTTTGTTGTTTAGCACCCCAAAGAAAGGGAACTTCCTTCTTCACCAAATCATTGATTAGTGAGAAAGGTGTGAAGAAATTAGGCACAAAGTGCCTATAGAAACTCGCGAGACCATGAAAGCTCTTGATCTTAGTCACATTTTTTAGGGTGGGCCATTCTTGGATGGCTTTGATTTTGTCGGGGTCCACATGAACCCCATCTTTATTGACTACAAAACCTAAAAACACCACACTCTCTACACAAAAATTACACTTTTCAAGGTTTCTATAGAGTTGGTGTGACCTAAGGATCCAAAAGACGTGCCTAAGATGACCTACATGCTCATTTAGGCTCTTGTTATACACTAAAATATCATCAAAATAAACTACACAAAATTTTCCTAAGCAATCCCTAAGGACATGATTCATAAGCCTCATGAAGGTGCTTGGGGCATTGGTAAGCCCAAAGGGCATTACAACCACTCATAAAGCCCAAACTTGGTCTTAAAGCGGTTTTCCACTCATCACCTTCCTTGATGCGGATTTGGTGATAACCACTCTTAAGATCAATTTTCGAAAATAATTGGGCCCCATGCAATTCATCAAGCATGTCATCAAGCCTAGGGATAGGGTGTCTATATTTGATGGGTGATGATATTGATTGCTCAACAATCAATGCACATCCTCCATTGCCATTCTTCTTGGGCACTAACACGACTAGCACAGCACAAGGGCGTAAGCTCTCTTGAACCCAACCCTTCTCCAATAGTTATTAGACTTGAGACTCAATCTCCTTGGTCTCCATGGGATTAGTCGTATAAGCAGGCCTATTAGGCAGGCTAGCCCCAGGTACCAAGTCTATTTGGTGTTTTGTACCCCTAATTGGAGGAAGTCCTTTGGGAACTTCATTAGGGAATATATCACCAAACTTCTTTAAAAGCTCTTGAACCTCTTGAGGTAGGTTCTCATGTCCAAGTTCTATGGCAGTGCTAGAACTAGAAGGGAAAGAAGTAGAAGGGGAAGAAATCGGGGATGCCTCTTTGCAAAGGAGGAGATAGAAAGGTCTGTTAGTTAAGGGGTCTTCCTTTAAATCCAATTTTGTTGCAAATAAACTCCCTTTACTAATGACTTTCTTGGAAGGGGCACCAACTTCCAACTCAACCTCCTTGCTCCTTTCAAGCTTTAGGGGTAAAGCTTTGCTTTTTTTTTCTCCTCATCTCTCTTATGTTTCATGATGAGTTGGTCCTCCGCCACTTGTGAAGGTGTTAGAGGACACAACTTAATGCACTTATCCTTATGAGTAAGGATGATTTTATTGGAATAACCATGGTGTATTGCTTTCTTATCAAATTGCCATGGTCTTCCTAGCAAGATATGACCAGCTTCCATTGGCACTATCTCACACAAGATCTCATCTTTATAAGACCCAATGGAAATTGGAACCTTGACTTGCTCATCGGCCTCCATTTCCCCTTGCTCATTCAGCCATTGAAGCTTGTAAGGCTTAGGGTGGGGAAGTGGGATCAAGGCTAGCTTTTCCAACAATCTTGAGCTACAACAATTGCAGCATGACCCACTATCTACAATGAGAGAACATATTTTGTCATTCACCTTATAGCGAGTGTGGAATATGTTCTCCCTTTGAGATGAGGACACTTTCAAAGGTTGGCTTCCAAGAAGCCTTCTTATCATCAAGAGGTCTCCCTCATATACATAAGCGGTTTCATCACAATCAGATTGGTATGCATGAACCCTTCTCCTTCGCTCTCACTAGAGGAGTGTGAGCTAGACTCACTACTATAAACATCTTGAGCTCTCATGATGATGTTTCTCTTAGTAGGGCATTGAGAGGCAATGTGGCCTCTCCCAAGACATTTAAAGCATTTGATACTACTAACTTTCTCATGAGAGTTAGTAATAGGGGTTTTTCTCTCTACATGTGATGTTTTATGCTCTTTGAAGTGCTTGGGATGTTCCTCTTTGGGGTAACTCTTGAAAGAGTTCCCCTTAGGTTGGTCCCTCTTTGCATAAGGTGGTTTATCCCTTTTAATAGTTTTCCTTCTAAGTTGGTTTTCCACCTTGATGCAAAGTTGGACTAACTCATCAAGGGAATTTTATGAGAAGAGCTCCACCTTATCATGAATTTCGGGGCTCAACCCACACAAAAACCTTGCCATAGTGGCCTTGGGTTCCTCAATGATACCTGCCTTCAAGATAAGAAGTTCCATCTTTTGTCTATACTCTTCTATACTAAGGTTGGTTTGCCTTAGTCTTTGGAGTCCATCCAAAAGATCTCTTTCATACCAAGAGGGAATGTGCCTTCTTCTTAGAGCACTTCTAAGATCATTCCAATATCTTATGGAAGGCATATTGGTGCAGATTCTCTCATTGGTTAACCCAACCCACCAATGCATGGCATACCCTTGGAAGCTAAGGGTTGCCATTGGAACCTTTCTTTCTTCTCTTACCTCATGGCAAGTGAAGAGTTGTTCTACCTTGATTTCCTAATCAAGGTAGGCTTCCACATCTTCCCTCCCATGAAATGGGGGGAGATCAATTTTGGGCTCCCTTGGAGGGGCCCCATTATTATGCATGGATGAATGGGAGTTTCTCCTAGGATGATTGTAGTATTCTTCCTCACTTTCACTCCTATGGGTATGTCTAGATGGGGAACCTAAGACTATCCCTTTCATTTTGTAATTTTCACCATTCCCATGCTTTCTTTTTTCTTCTTCTTTCTCTTTTCTTCTTTTTCTTTCTTTTCTTTCTCTCCTTTCTTCATCTTCTCTCCTTTCTCTTATTCTTCTCTGTTCCTTCTCTCTTTTTTCTCTCTTTTCTTCCTCTCTCTCTTTTATTTTTCTTTTCTCCTTGGCCTCTTTTTCTCTCCTTTTTTCTTCTCTTCTCTCTTGCTTTTTTGCCATCCATTTTCTAAAGTCCATGTTTAAGTTTTCTAGAGTGTAATATTTAGAAATATTTCTTTGGTTTACACTCTTGTTTGATGAATAACTATGAGCACTAGAGTGGGTGTGTGATGCCATTGTGCTTGAATTTCTAAGAGGAAAAAGGTGGCCAAAAACTGTTCACAAAGCACTCCTCCCTTTTGTATGTTTCCTCACCTAAAATGGCTTTGATGAGTCTTTGGAACTTTTTAGCCTTCTAAGCATTTTGACAAGAAATTAAAGAAAGACTTGAAAGGCAAAAAAAGTTTAAAAAGGTAAGGGATCTAAAAACGTGCTCCTAAGGTGTTGAAAGAAGTGTACCAATTCTTCCTTCTTCACCTAATTTTCGAGAAACTAAAGCTAAAAAAAACCAATTATTATAATAAAAAAGGAAGGGGCTTAAGGGCACTCAAACTCCCAATTCTAAAGGGAAGAATTAACTACAACCAAATTAAAAATGCAAAATTTAAAGTCTTCAAGTCCTTTGGTCTCCAAATGTGCTCTAAAGCTCACGGCTAGTGTTTGCCCGTTTGAGTTGGTCCCTTAAGCTCTTAGTTCAAGTTTCCAAAGTATGCTACCCTTGTGGGAAGTTCTTCCTTGAAGCTTATTGGAAATTAGCACTATTACACAAACCAAAGAAAGTAGCAAGGGATATGCAAAATAGAAACTTAAAAGCAATAAAAGGATAAACACAACAAAGGGAACTAACCAATTGGTAAGATTAATTCGACAAGACTAGAAATAATTTGAAAAAAGAAGACAAACAACAATTAAAGGTAAACAATAAAGAAAGCACACAAAGGAATACCTAAGAAAGGCACTAGAGTGGAATGAAAAACAAACTAAACAAGACTCCAAAATTTCACAAATTGCACTAACCTTAAAATTATAGTGGTCGAATTCTTTTAAGAAGGTTATCAAGCTCTTACAAGTAATTTAAACTTAATGTTGTTGTACCTAGCTTAATGGAAAGAAAAATTAATGAGGAACAACAATATTATAATCGCTTAAGCTAAAGGTAAAAGGAACAAGCCACCAAAATTGTAAACAAATGCAACTAGTGAACATTAAAATTAAAGAAACAACAAATTTTAGTAGCCCCAATTGCCATTGAACTTTAAGGCTTTTAAATGAGTGATTTGGTTTCCCAAGTTCAACCAACAATTTGCCCAAACAATTGTACTCAAAAGAATAACCAATAGTGAAAGCAAAACCAAGGGGGAAACTACCAAAAGCATGCGCAAACAAAAAAGAATACAAAGGATTGAATTGAGAAATTATTTAAGTATATTTATAAACTAGAATGCTTGAATTAGCATAAACACATAAGAACACAAACAAGAGGATCACCTCTTAGAAGCTCAATCCAAATATGTTTTATAAGGCTTTTTGTAAAATAAGAAAAGGTTAAACCTAAGGAAGTTTATATGACATGAAAGGAAACTAACATGACCATTTTTTACAAAACTTAGAGATTATAAAAGTAAAAATAAACCTATAAAGTGAGAAAAAATTTCAGCAAGAAATGCACCAAGGATTAGCCCAAAAGGAAAGCCATAAGTTTGTGCAAAATGCACACTTAGGTGGACTTACACTACCTATTTTGTTTAGGCACCTAACTTCAGCACATTAAACATAAAATAAAGCTATACTAAGGGCAAGAACACTTAAAATGCAGCAAAAGATGCAATGAAAAAAACAAAATAAAATTGCATCAACAATAAAGACAATAGCGAATAAAATAAGGAAAATTAAGAAACTACTAATATTAACTCCAAGACATGAAATGAAAGAAATAAACAACAAGGGAAGACAAGAATAAAATTTCAGAAATGAAGTAAACAATATATAAGAATGCGCAAAATTAAAAAGATAGAGAAAAATAAATTTTGACCTCTGGAACTTATGCTCTGATACCAAATGATGCATACCCTTGATCTTTTCTAGAGGTTTAAAGTATTTAGTGAAATGGTGTATGGAGACGTAAGGGATGAAGTGTTTAGGCGCCACTCAAGGGAGATAAGCCTAAGGAAGGTTGGCTTGCCACAAGGGATGGAACCCTTGATAAAAGCTAAGGCAACTCTCAAAAGAGAAGGTAGGGGACACTAAGAAAGAATTTAGCCAAAGCAAAATTTCTATTGATCAAAGTGTAAAAAATACAAGAGTGGTGAGGAGTACTTATTTATAGAGGTAGCTAGCCTCTTGAACAAGACATAAAAGAAAGGAAAGGCTAAGATTAAAAGGGAGAGTCCAAGGGACGAGGATTGAAGCCCAAAGTCCAATCAATCCTTTCCCTTAGCTTCTTAATTGGCGCCCAAGCAAGTAGATCTAAGGGCCAAGATCCCTTCTTATTAGCTTAGGGGTTTTATTTAGGAAAAGAGGGGTGTAGTTATCAAACTATCCCCTTATAACCTAAATAAAGGCCCAAAAGCTATCCTTACCCCTTTCTATTACTAGAACACCTCCTAGAAAATTAAATGGACTAATACACATCCAAAATAAAATCCTAAGCTCCTCTAAGTAAAATAAATGAAAAATTACAAATAATAAAAGCATAAAGAAATTCGCCCAAGCTAATAGTGAGTCATGGTTTGCACATCTTGATGGTCATATAGAGGTGAGGTCTTTTTCCATCTATTCTAGCCATGTCCTCTTCTATTCTTCTAGCCATGGCCCTTGTGATAGGGCCCTTTCTTGGGGGCCATGCATCAAAGGCCCTTCAGACTTGGGAGCATTATCTTGCTCCTAAGGAGTTTGTCATTCATAGTGACCATGAGTCACTTAAATATCTGAGGAGACAAGGTAAGCTGAACAAAAAGCATGCTAAATGGGTTGAATTCCTTGAAATAATGTAATAGTTGATGCCATGTCTAGGAGGCACAACCTTTATACCACATTGAGTACTAACATTCTAGGATTTGATGATATAAGGGTCATGTATCCCTCTAATAAGGATTTTGGCTCCATTTATGTTGCCTCTGTATCTGCATCTAAAACCCAAGATGGGTTCTTCACTAGTGAGGGGTATCTTTTCAAAGACGGCAGACTTTGTATACCCCAAGGATCTATGAGAAATCTGGTAACAAAAGAGAGTCATGAAGGTAGCTCATGGGGCATTTTGGAATGAATAAAACTCTTATGCTTTTGAAAGAAAAATTATTTTGGCCCTATATGAAGAGAGATGTCCATAGGCATTGTTCTAGATGTTTAGCTTGTGTTCAGGCTAAGTCTAAGGCAATGCCCCTTTTGCACCTTGGTTGGACATTAGTACAGACTTTGTCCTAGGCTTTCCTCGTACCCAACAAGGTGCAAACTCCATCTTTGTGGTAGTGGAAATTTTTTTTAAAATAGCCCACTTTATACCCTGTCACAAAGTGGATGATACGAGCAACATTGCAAGACTTTTCTTTAGAGAGTTTGTATGTTTGCATGGTATACCCTCTACTATAGTATTTAATAGGGATGTGAAGTTCCTTAGCCATTTCTAGAGAACTTTATGGGCTAGGCTGGCTAAACTTCTGTTTTCCACCACTTGTCATCCTCAGACTGATGGGCAAATTGAGGTGGTGAACAGATCCTTATCCACTATGATGAGGGCACTACTTAGAGGCAACCATAAGTCTTGGGATGAATACCTTCCCCTTGTTGAGTTTGCATACAATAGGGTGGTCCAGAGAACGACCAATGATGTGATCTTTGATGATCACGTGCCCAAAGGATCCTTTCTAAAGTCACTTGGAAGGGAAATGGATTTATGGAGAGGAAAAGAATGGGGTGAGGCACCACAAATACTAGGTTTGATAAGCCAAAGGGGAGAGGCCACAAGGGAGGGGTCCCTTGATAACTCTTAGAAGCTCTCACAAAGGAGAAAGGGGGACAATCAAAGGTAAGAACCTCACAACCAATATGGTCTCTAGGATTAAATTCAAGTGTAAAAAAAACAAGTAAGGGTAGGAGCTCCTATTTATAGAGGTAGATAACCTCTTGAATAAGATAACCTAAAACAGAAGGGCTAGGATTAAAAGGAGAGATCTAAGGGGAGGAGGATTGAGAAACAATTCCCTCCTTAGATCATCAAACTTGGTGCCCAAGTTTCTCAAACCAAGGGCCAAGATTCCTTCTTATTAGCTTAGGGGGTTTATGTAGGAAAAGAGGGGTGTAGATATCAAGGCTACCCCTTATTTCCTTCATAAAGACCCAAAAGCTAAATCCACCCTCTAAATTCCTAAGACACCTAAAATAAAAAAAGGACTAAATACATGTCCCAAATTAAATTCCTAATGCTCCTCAAAATAAAAATAAAGGAAAATTACATTTTATTAACTAAAGTCCCTAGCCTAATATCTTCACTCTCCACAGGAGGTGAAGTCTTCCTTTGTGTGCAAGGGCTAGGTCTTTTTTAATCGTTCTAGCCATGGCCCTAGTGATAGGTCCTTGGCTAGGCATGGTCACATCAACCAAGCATTCCCCTTTTGAAGTGGTGTATGGTTTCAACCCTCTCACACCTTTGGACCCCTTACCTCTCCCTCTCTCTCACTCTTTTCACAAAGATGGAGATGCAAGAGCTACTTTTGTTAAAAATTTACATGAAAGGGTGAGGTAGGCACCACTTCTACTTTGTAGATAATAAGCCATGAGTGAAACTAGCCACAAAGGAAAGAACCCTTGATAATAGCATGAAGGAACTCTCACAAGAGTAGAGATAACATGAACACTTTCTAAGAACAAAGAGCTCTCAATTTTAGAGAAAGGTTATTTTTATTCAAATGAGTGTTAAAATCTACAGGAATGAGGGAATGCTCTATTTATAGAGAAAAGCATGAACTATGGGCCTAGGCACTAAAATGAACGTCCAACATGCTTAAACAAGGGTTAGTTGGCTTAATTTAGTGTTAATTTAGCATGTGCTCAATTAACACTAATTTAATCCAAGTAAAGATCCAAATATGGCCCTAAAAATATGGATCTACGTTCCCTCTAGTTTGAATTTTAATTTTAGACGGAAATGAAATGACACTTCCAAAATTCAAATTCAAATAAGAAGCAACCAAAATCAACCATGTAGGAGTGAGAAAGCACATGTGGAGTGAAACAATGGGACAAGGGGGCCACATGTCTCCTACATACTTCATGTGTTGGTTAGAAGGGTGTGAAGAGGAATTAGGGGTGTAGAAATAAGATCCTACACATCCAAACTCTCTTGGACCAGCCCAAACTAATTAACACACTCCACAAAGAGACTAATTACCCCTCTTAAATAAAAAAGAACCTATAGGCCAAAATACAAGGCCGAAAATATAACTAACTACACTCTTAAAATCCAAATGACTCAAGAGTACTTATACAAGCCTAAAAATGGTCAAATTAATACAATTAAATGGAACATGTCCTAAACTAAGCTCCTTGAAGCTTTATCCAAGTCACGCTCCTTTCTTATTGGTCCTAGTTTAAGCCCGTGCTAGGCATGCATGCATCACTTTGTCAAAACCTCCTAGAATTCTACCCTTGTAGTTTGCTATTTCCAAAGCTCCTCTACACAAGAGTAACACCACACCAAAATAAGAACAAGACTGCAAGAGTACAAGAAAAAAGGAAATAAAAGTATAATGAAATAAGAGGAAACTTTCCAAGTGGAAGAAGATAAGAAACAACTTGAAGGAGTGTAGAATTCAAGACAAACTAAAATTAAAGAATGAGAAAGAAGTAGGCACACAAAAGAACTCTTAAAATGGATCTAAAGCAGAATTAAGGACTAAAAGAGAAAAGGACTCAGTGTTTTAAAAAATTGCAAAACTTTAGCAATTATGGCCGAATAGTGTAGGGACAATGGCAAGCAGGATTAGACCATTTCTAGACTCCTTTTTTGAAATTTATTTGACTTACAATTAGGTACAACTATTTCTTTCACTTTTAGTATTTTTCTATAATTTTGCTTGTTTTTTTTTGTTTATTTTATTGTAATACTTTCTTCTTCTCTCCTTTTTTTAAATTCTTTTAGATGTACCTAAGTACTTGTTAGATTGTGAATTTTATTAGGAAGATAGAGGTCATAAATGCTTAGCCCACATCCTAGGCTAAGGCACATAAAATTTGAACTAAAAGAAATGCAAGTAGAGAAAACACAAGTAACTCTAGTGTACTACTTTTAGAAGTGAATTAGGTAATGTTTAATGAGTCTTTGGTTAGTGTATTTTGACACTTGTTTGCACAAGAAGAGCCAAATGTCATGCCAAATTTGCACTCACACTCCTTAACAATTCCACTTCACATACACACACAAGAGCTACTAAATGAAATGATTAAACAAAAACATGATTGAAATTGAGCAAATTTTTTTTTGAGATTTTGTTTTATAATGACATGCTTAGGCTATAAGCATGGATGACTTCTTTGGAAGACTTATACAAGAGGTAAAAACCTCTTAGATGCTCAATTTCAAAGAAGGTTAACACACTTAGCAAATTTTAGAAGCAAAAAATAAAGAAGTGAAACTTAAAGAAATTAATATTAAATATAATGATTAAACATGACTCTATTAAGACAAAACTTGAGAATATAAAATTTTTAAATAAAGTCCTAAAATAGAAAATAAAAATAGCACAAGAATTGAACCAAAGAAGTGTAGAAAATTGAGTCCAAAGCATTCACTACAGCACTTTTGCCACAACTTTGTGGATTTTTGGTAGAATGCTTCTTAGGTACCTCAAATTCACACAAATGAACACAAACTCAAAAATATGGCTAGGGAAGCGAATTCTAAACAGAAAACTTAGTTCAACGAATGGAACTAATGAATTGAACTAAAAAATTAAAAGTGAACATCACAATAAACGTGCAAGAATTAAAGAAGACAAACACAAGAAAACATTCAAGACATGCTAGAATTTATGAACAACAAGGAAGTAGTAGAATGAAAATTGAATGGAGAAGAAGAGAAGTAGATGAAAATTTAAAAGAGCTAAGGAAGAAGGTGAACCTTTAAAAGGAGGCTCTAGATACCACTTGATGCATTCTTGTTGATGCCATTCCCAAGATCACCTTCTAGCTTGGTTCCTTTGGAGAAATGAATGGTGGAAAGGGAATGAATGGAGATGTAGGCGCCATTCATGGTGAGATAAACCATGGAAGAAGCTTGCCAAGAGGTAAAGAGCCCTTGATAAAAGCCATAGAAGCTCTCAAACTAGCGAGAGAAAGAAGACACTCAAATGAATTTAAGGGAGGTTTGTATTCAATATCAAGTGTAACATGAACATAGGAGGGGGAGGCATCTTTATAAGAAAAATAAAGGGCTAAAGGGGAGAGAAGAGTGACGTGTAAGCTAGGGGAGATTAGGAGAGTTTAATCAAGTGTTAATTGAGCTAGAGCCAATTAGCACTTGATTAATCTCTAGGAAGATCCAAACATGCCCCTAACTTTAAGATCTTGGTCACCTCTCAATTTGAATTTTAATTTTGGAGGGAAGCCACATGGCACCATCAAAATTCAAATTAAAAAAATGAGAGCACATAAAAAACATGTGGAAGCCACCTTGGAGGAGAAAGAAAGTTCCATCCAAGTGGAGGCGAACCAAGAGGTCCCACATGTCTCTCATGCTTCATTTGTGAGTTGGAGGGGTGTAGAACTAACTTAGGGGGTGTGGTTCACAAAAATCACACTCCTAAGCTTCTCCAAAAAATCCCAAACTACTCAACACACTCCACAAAAGAGACTAATCACACCCCCTAAATTAAAAATGACATAAAAGCCAAAATACAAGGCCAAAAATAAAAATAAAACCACCTCTAAACTCCTAAGGAAAAATTGTATACATGAAGGACAAAAAAGAAGACTATGGCTTATTTTCTATCATCTTGATCACCATGAGAAGGTGAGGTCTTCTTTCCTCCTCTCTTGCCATGTCTTCCTCAATCCTCCTAGCCATGGCCCTTGTGATAGAACCCTTGCTAGGGAGGAATGCATCATCCCCTCCCTCTTGGGAAGGATTTGACCTCAAATCTGTGGGGTCTTCTTCATCATCAGTACCTACAAAAGGAGATAGATCACATATATTAAAGGTGGTACTGACTCCATAATCTTGAGGGAGATCTAACTTATATGCATTATTGCTTAATCTCTCTAGGATTTGGAAGGGCCCATCCCCTCTAGGGCTAAGTTTAGACTTCTTTTGAGTAGGGAAAGCAATCGTTTCTCAAATGAAGCCAAACACAATCCCCTTCATTGAAGATTACTTCCTTTTTTCCCCTATTAGTAGAAGAAGCATACCCTTTTGAATGATGTTCTATGTTAGCTTTGACCCTCTAATGTAAATTTTTAACAAAAGTAGCTCTTGCCTCGCCATCTTTGTCAAAAGAGTGAGAGAGAGGGTTGAAACCATACACCACTTCAAAAGGGGAATGCTTGGTGGTTCTCTGGACCACCCTATTGTATGCAAACTCAATATGGGGAAGGTACTCATCCCAAGACTTATGGTTGCCTCTAAGTAGTGCCCTCACCATCTTAGTCTACCCATCAGTTTGAGGATGACAAGTGTGGAGAGCAAAAGTTTAGTTCCCAGCCTAGCCCATAAAGTTCTCCAGAAATGGCTAAGGAACTTCACATCCTATCAGACATATAGTAGAGGGTATACCATGCAAACAGACAACCTCTCTAAAGAAAAGTCTTGTGATGTTGCTTGCATCATCTACTTTGTGGCAGGGTATAAAGTGAGCCATTTTAGAAAATATGTCCACTACTACAAAGATGGAGTTTGCACCTTGTTGGGTACGAGGAAGGCCTAGGACAAAGTCCACACTAATGTCCAACCAAGGTGCAGAGGAGCAGGTAAAGGTGTATAGAGTCATGGGGCATTGCCTTAGACTTAGCCTGAAGACAAGCTAAACATCTAGAACAATTCATATGGACATCTCTCTTCATATGGGGCCAAAATAATTTTTCTTTCAAAAGCATAAGAGTTTTATTCATTCAAAAATACGCCATGAGCCCACCTTCATTGGTCCCTTTTGTTAGCAGATTTTTCATAGATCCTTGGGGTATACAAAGTCTACCATTTTTTAAAAGATACCCCTCACTAGTGAAGAACCCATCTTGGGTTTTAGATGTAGATGCAGAGGCAGGATAAATGGAGCCAAAATCCTTCTTAGAGGGATACATGGCCCTTATGTCATCAAATTGTAGAATGTTAGCACTCAATATGGTATAAAGGTTATGCCTCCTAGACAAGGAATCAACTACCACATTTTTTTACATTTCTTGTATTTGATGACATATGGGAAGGATTCAAGGAATTCAACCCATTTAGCATGCCTTTTGTTCAGCTTACCTTGTCCCCTCAGATATTTAAGTGACTTATGGTCACTATGAATGAAAAACTCCTTAGGAGCAAGATAATGCTCCCAAGTCTGAAGGGCCCTAATCAAAGCATAAAACTCCTTGTCATAGGTGGGGTAGTTAAGAGGGGATCCATTGAGTTTTGAAATGAAATAGGTAATAGGGTGCCCACCCTGCAACAAAATAGCTCCCACACCCACACCAGAGGCATCACACTCAAGTTCAAAAGTTTTAGAAAAATCTAGTAATGTCAAGACTGGTGCATGAGTAAGCTTATGTTTTATTAGAGAAAAGACTTTCTCTTGTTTGTCACCCCAAAGGAAAGGAGTATCCTTCTTAACCGACTCATTTATTGGTGAGAAAAATGTGGAGAAGTTAGGCACAAATCGCTTATAAAAACTAGCGAGACCATGAAAGCTCTTGATCATTTATTGGGGTGGGCCATTCTTGGATGGCTTTGATTTTTTCAGGATCCACATGAATCCCTTGAGAATCAACTACAAATCCTAAAAATACCACACTCTCATCACAAAAGGTACATTTTTCAAGATTCCCAAAGAGGTAGTTGGTCCTAACTATGCAAAAAACTTGCCTAAGATGTCCTAAGTGATCATAGGCTCCTACTATACACTAGTATGTCATCAAAATAAACTACACAAAATTTTCCTAAACAATCCCTTAATATATGATTCATTAGTCTCATGAAAGTGCTAGGGGCATTTGTTAGGCCAAAAGGCATGACCAACCATTCATAAAGACCAAATTTGGTCTTAAAAGCTGTTTTCCATTCATCACCCTCTTTAATCCTTATCTGATGATAAGCACTTCTAAGATCAATTTTTGAGAAAACTATTGCCCCATGCAATTCATCTAACATGTCATCAAGCCTAGGGATAGGGTGCCTGTATTTGATAGTGAGGTTGTTGATTGCTCTACAATCCACACACATCCTCCATTAGCCATTCTTCTTGGGCACCAACAAGACTGGCACAACACAAGGACTGAGGCTCGTTTGAACCCAACTCTTCTCCAATAGATCTTGAACTTGAGATTCAATCTCCTTGTCTCCATGGGATTGGTCCTATAGTCAGGCCTATTGGGTAGGCTAGCCCCAGGAACTAAATCAATTTGGTGTTCTATACCCCTAACAAGAGGAAGTCCTCTTGGAACTTCACTAGGGAATATATCACCAAATTCTTTTAAAAGCTGTTGAACCCCAATAGGAAGGTTCTCGCTTTCAAGATATATGGCAGTGCTAGAAGCAGAAGTAGCAGGGGAAACAAAATGAGATGCCTCTTTGCAAAGGAGAAGATAGAAAGGTTTATCAGTTAAGGGAGCCTTTTTTAAGTCCAATTTTGTTGTAAACAGGCTCCCTTTACTCCAAACCTTCTTGGAAGGGGCATCACCTTCCAACTCTTTCTCCTTACCCCTTTCAAGATTTAGGGGTAAAGCTTTTTCTTCTGACTCTTTTTATTTGTTATGCTCTTCCTCTCTCTTGTTTTTTATGAGTAGTTGATCCTCAGCTACCTGAGAAGGTGATAGAGGATACAACTTGATGCGTTTATTCATATGAGTGAGGATGATGTGGTTGGAATGACCATGATGGAATGGCCAGCCTCTATAGGGACTATGTCACAAAGTATTTCATCATTGTAAGTCCCTATAGAAATTGGAACCTTCACTTGCTCATTGACCTCCATTTCCCCATGCTCATTGAGCCATTGGAGTTTATAAGGTTTTGAATGGGGAACTAGGGTCAAGGCTAGCTTTTCCACCAACCTAGAGCTGCAATAGTTACAACAAGACCCACTATCTACAATGAAAGAACACACTTTATTATTCTCTCTTTGCACTTTTATGTGAAATATATTCTCTCTTTGAGATTGGGTAAGCTCTAAAGGTTGGCTTCCAAGAAGCCTTCTAATCATCAGGAGGTCTCCCTCATATGCATAAGCATCTTCACAATCTAAGTATGATGCATGACCCCCTTCTTCCTCACTTTCACTAGAGGAGGAAGGTGAGCTACTCTCACTACTATAAATGTCTTGCCCCCTCATGATCATGGTTTTCTTGTTGAGGCATTGAGAAGCAATTTGGCCTCTCCCAAGACACTTAAAGCATTTTATACTACTTTGTTTCTCATGGAAGTTAGTAGTGGGGGGTTTCTTGTCTATATGAGATGCTTTTGGATGTTTGGATGGATCCTCCTTAGGGAAACTCTTGGAAGAATTTCCCTTGAATTGGTCCTTCCTTGCATAAGGTTGAGAATCTCTTTTAATTCCTTTTCTCTTGACTTGATTCCCAACCTTGATGCAAAGTTGTACCAATTCATCTAGGCTCGAATATGAGAAGTGCTCAACTTTATCTCTTATCTCATTGCTCAACCCACATAAGAACCTAGCCATGGTGGCTTTGGGTTCCTCAATG
The DNA here is from genome assembly GCA_037954015.1 of Psophocarpus tetragonolobus. Lineage (NCBI taxonomy): Eukaryota > Viridiplantae > Streptophyta > Magnoliopsida > Fabales > Fabaceae > Psophocarpus > Psophocarpus tetragonolobus. The sequence goes on along the minus strand of CM075695.1, from coordinate 22,351,065 downwards.
ATGCCCGCCCTTAAAATAAGGAGTTCCATCTTTTGTTTATACTCCTCTATGCTTAGGTTTTGTTGCCTAAGCCTTTAGAGTCTATCCAAAAGGTCTCTCTCATAGTAAGAGGGAATATGCCTTCTTTTTAAAGCACTTTTTAAATTATTCCAATATCTTATAGAAGGCATATGAGTTCGGGCTCTTTCCTTAGTCACCCCAACCCACCAATGCATGGCATGCCCTTGGAAGCTTAGGGTTGCCAATGAGACTTTCTTTTCTTCTTTTGTTTCATGGCAATGAAACAATTGTTCTACCTTGATTTCCCAATCAAGGTAGGCTTCCACATCTTCTCTTCCATGAAATGGAGGAAGATCTATTCTTGGTTCTCTTATTGGAGCCACATGTTCATGTTCATGAGAATGGGGGTAGCCTCTCCTTCTAGGTCTTTCCTCATAGTACTCTTTTTCACTCTTACTAAATTTCCTAGAAGGAGAACTATACTCTATGTTCTTTTCTTTCCTTTCCCACTCTCTTTGTTTTCTCTCTTCCTCTCCTCTCTTTTCTTCCTCTCTTTTTCTTTCTTTTTTCTTTCTTCTTTTTCTCTCTTTTCTAACTCTTTTTCCCTCCTTTTTCTCTCTTCCTTTTCTTCTTTTTCTCTTTTTTCATCTTCCTTTTTCTTTCCTCCTCCTCTCTTCTTTTTCTTCATGCCTCATCCTCTCCTCAATCGTCCACTCACAAAAATCCATCGTGAGATGCTCAAGAGAGTTAACCTTAGAATAGTGTTTTTGGTTAACACTCTTGTTGCTAGAGTTACTAGCATGTGAGTGATTAGACATTGTGCTTGGATTCTAAATTAAGAGGTAGGCCAACAAGATAAGCAAACACTCCTCTCTTTTTAAGGTTTTCTCCCTAAGAGGAAATGAGTCTTTGGAACTCTTCTTTTTGGCCTCAACTACACGGTTTTTTGCAAGAAAAATTAAAGGCAAGAAAAGTAAAAGTGTAAGGACTCTAAACGTGCTCCTAGAAGGTGATGAAGGTGGTGTACCACTTCCTCCTTCTCACTTAATTACTAGAAACTAAAATGAAAGAATAAACTATTACACATAAATGGAGTGACCACTAGGGTATCAACACTCCTAAAAATTTAATACAAGGAAATGAAAGCAAAATTTTAGAAGTAACAAATTCTTCAAGTCTTCCTCCTAACTCCCACAAGTGTTTACTCTAACAGCCTTGCTTTCCTCCTTGTTCAAGTCTTCTATGCTTTGTCAACACCTCCTAGAATTCTACCCTTGTAGTTTGCTCTTTGAAATCTCCTTTACACAAGAGTAACACCACACCAAAAACAAGAACAAGAATGCAAGAGTACAAGCAAAAAGGCAATAAAAGTATAATGAAATAGGAGGATAATTTCCAAGTGGAATAAGATAGGAAACAACTTGAAAGAATATGAATTCAAGACAAACTAAAATTAAAGAATGAGAAAGAAGTAAGCACACAAAAGAACTCCTAGAATGGATCTAAAGTAGAATAAGGATTAAAAGAGAAAATGACTCAAAGTGTTTTAAAAAATTGCAAAAAATTTAGTAATTATGGCTGAATAGTGCAGGGATAATGGCAAGAAGGATTAGAGCATTTATAGACTCCTTTTGTGAAATTTTTTGACTTACAATTAGGTACACCTATTTCCTTTACTTTTAGTATTTTGCTATAAATTTTTTTGCTTTTTTCTTTTGTTTATTTTGTTGTAATACTTTCTTTTTTTTAAAATTATTTTAGATGTACCTAAGTACTTTTTAGATTGCAAATTTTTTGGAGAAAGAAGAAGTCCTAAACGCTTGACCAAGTTCCCAAGCAAAGGCACATGAAATTGAACTAAAAATTGCAATTAGTGAAAACACAAGTAACTCTAGTGTACTACTTTTAGAAATGAATTAGGTAGTGCTTAAAGAGTTTTGGTTAGTGTAGTTTGACACTTACATTTTTGCACAAGAAGATCCAAATGTCACGCCAATTTGTACTCACACTCCTTAACAAATCCACTTCACAACAAGGCACGCACACAAGAGCTACTAAATTGAAATATTAAACAAAACATGATTGAAATTGAGCAAATTTTTTTTTGAGATTTTGTTTTATAAGAACATGCTTAGGCTATAAGCATGGATGACTCCTTTGGAAGACTTATACAAGAGGTAGAACCTCTTAGATGCTCAATTTCAAAGAAGGTTAACACACTTTACCAAATTGTAGAAGCAAAAATGAAAAATTAAAGAAGTGAAACCTAAAGAAATTAATATGACATATAATGACTAAACATGACTCTATTAAGACAAAACTTGAGAGTATAAAATTTTAAAATAAAGTCCTAAAATAGAAAACAACAATAGCACAAGAATTGAACCAAAGAAATGTAGAAAATTGAGTCCAAAGCATTCGCTACAGCACTGTGGATTTCGCCACAACCTTGTGGATTTTTGGTAGAATGCTTCTTAGGTAACTCAAATTCACACAAATGAACACACACTCAAAGCTATGGCTAGAGAAGTGAATTCTAAACAGAAAACTTAGTTCAATGAAAAATTAAAGAAGTGAAACCTAAAGAAATTAATATGACATATAATGACTAAACATGACTCTATTAAGACAAAACTTGAGAGTATAAAATTTTAAAATAAAGTCCTAAAATAGAAAACAACAACAGCACAAGAATTGAACCAAAGAAGTGTAGAAAATTGAGTCCAAAGCATTCGCTACAGCACTGTGGATTTCGCCACAGCCTTGTGGATTTTTGGTAGAATGCTTCTTAGGTACCTCAAATTCACACAAATGAACACAAACTCAAAGCTATGGCTAGATAAGTGAATTCTAAACAGAAAACTTAGTTCAATGAAAAATTGAAGAAGTGAAACCTAAAGAAATTAATATGACATATAATGACTAAACATGACTCTATTAAGACAAAAATTAAGAGTATAAAATTTTAAAATAAAGTCCTAAAATAGAAAACAACAATAGCACAATAATTGAACCAAAGAAGTGTAGAAAATTGAGTCCAAAGCATTCGCTACCGCACTGTGGATTTCGCCACAGCCTTGTGGATTTTTGGTAGAATGCTTCTTAGGTACCTCAAATTCACACAAATGAACACAAACTCAAAGCTATGGCTAGAGAAGTGAATTCTAAACAGAAAACTTAGTTCAATGAATGGAACTAATGAATTGAACTAACAAATTAAAAGTGAACATCACAATAAATGTGCAAGAATTAAAGAAGACAAACACAAGAAAACATTCAAGACATGCTAGAATTTATGAACAACAAGGAAGTAGTAGAATGAAAATAGAATGGAGAAGAAGAAAAGTGGATGAAAATTTAAAAGAGCTAAGGAAGAAGGTGAACCTTTAGAAAGAGGCTCTAGATACCACTTGATGCATTCTTGTTGATGCCATTCCTAAGATCACCTTCTAGCTTGGTTCCTTTGGAGAAATGAATGGTGGAAAGGGAAGGAATGGAGATGTAGGCACCATCATGGTGAGATAATCCATAGAAGAAGCTTGCCAAGAGGGAAAGAGCCCTTGATAAAAGCCATAGAAGCTCTCAAACTAGGGAGAGAAAGAAGACACTCAAATGAATTCAAGGGAGGTTTGTATTCAATATCAAGTGTAACATGAACATAAGAGGGGGAGACATCTTTATAAGAAAAATAATGGGCTAAGGGGGAGAGAAGAGTGACGTGTAAGCTAGGGGAGATTAGGAGAGCTTAATCAAGTGTTAATTGAGCTAGAGCCAATTAGCACTTGATTAATCTCTAGGAAGATCCAAACATGCCCCTAACTTTAAGATCTTGGTCACCTCTCAATTTGAATTTTAGTTTTGGAGGGAATCCACATGGCACCTTCAAAATTCAAATTAAAAAATGAGAGCACATAAAAAACATGTGGAGTACACCTTGGAGGAAAGAGAAAGTTCCGTCCAAGTATGAGGGGAACCAAGGGGTCCTAGATGTCTCTCATGCTTCATGTGTGAGTTGGAGGGGTGTGGAACTAACTTAGGGGGTCTGGTTCACAAAAACATACTGCTAAGCTTCTCTAGAAAGGCTTAAACTACTCAACACACTCCACTAAAGAGACTAATTAGACCCCCTAAATTAAAAAGGACATAAAGGCCAAAATACAAAGCCAAAAAGAAAAATAAAAACACCTCCAAACTCCTAAAGAAAAAATCTATACATGAAGGACTAAAAAGAAGACTATGACCTAATTTTCATCATCTTGATCTCCATGAGAAGGTGAGGTCTTCTTCCCTCCTCTCTTGCCATGTCTTCCTTAATCCTCCCAGCCATGTCCCTTGTGATAGGACCCTTGCTAGGTAGGAATGAATCAAGTATTCTCACTGCCACTCCTTGCTTATTACATTGAGTGCATAAACCACTCTTGGTTCTACCTTTAAGCTCCCTCTAAGGTTAAGACTGCTTAAACAAAGTCACTCCTAGCTATCACTAAGTATTCTTTAAAGACTAAGTCACTCTTGGCTTACAACCCAACGACTAAGGTATGTGTTATACAAGATAAATGTCAAGGACAATTGAAAGTACGATATGAAAAATATTTTGAGTAAGATGTGAAAAAGATTTTGAAAAGATCTTTGCGAAAGTTTGTATTTACTATCAAGACAAATATCAGTAACTGAATGAGAATGAGTATGGATTGTCATGGTGTGAAAACTTTGGGCTTTGAATATATTACTATTCTCAATGGTGGTTAGGATTGGGATGCTTTATAAGTGGGATCACATAATCTAGACATTGCTTGTTTATTGACAATTCCACATGTAACACATATGTTTCGTTATGATTGTGCAGTAGTCTTTTCGGTACACTACCACCATCTCACTATTGCCTATCGATTCAGTCCAACAGGTTGTACTCCTAATTATAGTGAACATTTTATATTTATAGTGGATGATAAATCTCTTAGGACAATGCAAGAAGATTTGTTATAATAGAGTAACATGTTGGACAAGCTGTAATTTTATTGATGATATATGTTTGAGATGTACTTACAAAACAAAAAAAAACTAATTTATTACTTTATTTAGGTTATTGACCACCCAGAACTTCAAGTTTGATATTGATAATCTTTTAAATAAAACTAAAAATATAGGTGCAGTTTTACATGTATTAGGTTATATTTAGAAATTGCTGCAGCTACAGAAGTTGAACTTTCCATCAAAACTCGTGAAATAAACCTATATATACAATTTTTATGATTGAGAACAATATAATAAGTTGAGAAAAGAGTTTAAAGAAGAATAAGAATAAACAAGACAAGGTAAACAATGACTCGTAACTTCTCCTTGTTAGTGTTCCTTCTATATATTACGTCCTCTTGTGCAATCCAAGGTGTGGAGTTGGATGCCATTTGTAATAAAATTTGAATCCTACATTTTGTTTTAATCTTCTTGATTCAAAGCCCGGTGGGGTAACTAAAGCAACCCTTGTTGATCTTGTCCAATATGCCCTTGACGTAACACATGCCAATATCACTACCACAACAAAATTAGCTAAAAGGTTGATTCGTAGAAATACTAATGATCTTGAGGCAATAGATCATTACGCATTATGTTTGAATCAAATTCATATTGGTGCCCTCAGCAAAGTTGAGTCAACTTAACAAGTATTAAAATCGGGAGACTACCAAATCTTGAATGTAGTTGCCTCTAGAATTCGAACACACATTGATCTGTGTATTGATGGAGACTCACTATCTGATACTCCTTACTACGATAATTCGTTACTCCCAACATATGCAAATGACATCTCACAAGTTCTTGAGATTATTGTTATCATGTCCAATATTTTGTGTACGTAAACATAATAGAAATTTAAAAAATTATCTTAAATTATAAAGATAAATTATCTTTGATGATCCTTCATTTTATATAATTGAAATTATAAATAAATTCCAATTTCATAAACTTATCAAGGAAGTATTTTTCTTAAATGAAGATTAGACTTATATAGCATCACTATTGAATCTAAGACTTTATCTAGGATGGCATCTTAAATCCTAACAATCATTTGCAAGATCATCCTGAGTATTATTGAAATAAAATAAAAGATTAGCTAAGAGGATCGAAATAGGGTATAAGAACGAAACCCTAGGCATGAAAGAACAAGTCAAATCTAGAAGGGGATTGAAGAAAACTATAAGAAAGTTGTTTTTTGCAATCCTTTTCATAAAAATGTTTCTTAAGATGCTTAATGAGAACCTCTAGGAAAGAACTTTCTAATAATCACATGTTAGGTTAAAATGTATGATAAAAGAACTTGTTTTGAACATAGAAATGCACGTTTTAATATACAAACAACTTTTGATATACATATGCAAGCACAAACATTTTATAAAACATTGTAATAAGCGGCAGACGATCTGATGGACCTTCTACTTGATGCATTCTCCCCAAGCAAGGGCCCTATCACTAGGCCATGGCTAGGAGAATAGAAGAAGACGTGGCTAGACTAGAAGGAGGAAGATCTCACCTCCATATGACCATCAAGTTATGCAAGTCATGACTTATTTACTTGTAATTTTTCTTTTAGGAACCTAGGATTTTATTTTGGACATGTATTAGTCCATTTAATTTTCTAGGAGGTGTCTTAGTCATAAGAAGGGGTAAGATTAGTTTTTGGGCCTTTATTTAGGAAATAAGGGGGTAGTTTGATAACTACACCCTCTTTTCCTAAATAAAACCCAAAACTAATAAAGGAGTAATCTTGGCCCTTGGATGAGGTAGCTTGGGCACCAATTCTCATCTAAAGGAGGGTATTGATTGGACTTTGGGATTCAATCCTCCTCCCTTGGATGACTCTTTTAATCCTAGCCTTTCATTTCCTTCATGACTTGTCCAAGAGGTTAGCTCCCTCTATAAAAACGTGCTCCTTCACATTCTTGTATTTTTTACACTTTATTGAATGGAAAAACCTTGAGTTGGCCAAAATTTTCTTAGTGTCCACCCTTCTCTCTTTGAGAATTCCTTAGGTTGTTATCAAGGGTTTCATCCCTTGTGGCAAACTTTCCCTCTTAGGCTTATCTTACCTTAAGTGGTGCCTAAAACCACCTCACTTCTTACCTCTCCACAAACCATTTCACCAAAGAAGAAAACCTTTGGAAAAAGATCAAGGGAGGCATGCATCATTTGGTATCTAGAGCATTGGTTCTAAAGGTCTAAACTCTCTTCCTACCTCATTTATTTTTTCTTTCCGTTTTCCTATTTTATTTTATCTTTAATTTCCGCAATTTTTTCTAGCTTTCCATTGTTGTTTATCATTTCCATGTATGTCTTGAGTTTATTGTTTTGAGTTATAGTTTATTTGCGCCATTGATTTTTTGCTTGATGCAATTTATATTTTTCTTTTATTTGCATCTACATCTCTCCCATATTCATTAATTTCCACTTAAGCTTTGAGTTGGGTGCTTTCTTGCTTGAATTTTGGTTTTGAGAATTTCTTGCTAAAAATCCATGCCGTTGTGGTGAATTCCACAACCTTGTGGTCAAGAAATTTATACCAAATTCTTGTGTTTCCTTGCACCTAGTTGCCTTGTTTTTGCCTTATTTTTAGCTTTTATTTTTCACTTTTATACTCTTGTCTAGTTGTCTATAAGTCATGTTTATAGTTTCCCATTTTGTCTATTAATTCCTTTTAAGTTTAGCCTCTTTTGTTTTTACAAAAAAGCTTTTGAAACTTCTTAAATTGAGCAACATAGAGGGTCATACCGCATCTATAAGTCTCTTTAGAGGTTCATGTGCTTTTAGTTTCAAGCATATTCTTAAAAAAAATTCCAAAATAGTTACTCAATCCCCTTTGTCTTTATTTTCCTTATACGTATAATTAGTAGCTCATTTGTATGGTAAAAGTAGTTCTTGTTTGTGGGTGCTTTCACTTAAGCTATAAGTTTGGTATTTATGTTCAACAAATTACTAAAAACTTAACAAAGCTTGAGTCCAGTGGCACACCAAACTACTAAACCATTAACACATATATAGCTACTTTGCATTTTAAAGTCATTTCTAGTAGTACCTAAATTGTTGCTTTTAATTTTCTTTATTGTTCCAAGCGCATAACTCTTTGTTATTAAGCACTAAATTCACAATCAAGTTAGGTGCATCTAGTAAATATTCAAAAAAAAAAAAGAGAACAAACAGAAGAAAAGAAAGTTTGAAAAATTCATTTGATGTACCTAACCTAAAATTAGCAAGTGCTTCAACTTTGAACTTGGAACCTTAAACGAAATTTTATTACTTTTGGTACGCTAGAACTTGATATTTGTGTCTTTCTACTCTTGAATCTAGTGTTATTCTTAGGTATTCCATTGTGTGCTCTCTTTCTTTTGTTTACCTTTTAGTTTTTGCTTGTCTTTTAAATCATCTTTCTAGTTTATCTTATATACTCTTACCATTTGGTTAAGTGTCCTTTTGATTGTGTTATCTTTTATTGCTTTTTGAGTTTCTATTCGCACCTCCCCTTGCTACTTTTGGTTTCTTTGGTTTGTGTGTTAGTGCCACTTTTGGGAGAAAGCTTGAAAGAAGAGTTTATCACAAGGGTAGCATATTTTGGAAGGTTGGACTAAGAGCGTAAGGGATCACCTCAAAAGGAAACACACCTAGCCGTGAGGACTTTGATTTGAGGGAGCATTTGGAGAATCATTTTTTGAAGACTTTACTTTTTCTTTAATTTGGGTGTATTAATTTTATAGTTGGGAGTTTGAGTGCCCTTAAGGCCCTCCCTTTGGTTGTAATAAGATTTAGTCAATTTTTTATTTTCTCGAAAATTAGGTGAAGAAGGAAGAAGTGGTACACTTCCTTCAACACCTTAGGAGCTCGCTTTAGATCCCTTCTCTTTTGAATTTTTGCTTTAAAATTCTTGCTTTATTTTTCTTATTCAAAGTGCTTAGAAGGCTAAAGAGTTCCAAAGACTCATCAAGCCATTTTAGGCAAGAAAACACAAAAAGAGAGGAGTGTTTGTTTGTGAAAAGTTTTTGGCCACCTTTTTCCTCTTAGAAATTCAAGCATAATGGCATCACACACCAACTCTAGTGCTCATAGTTATTCATTAAACAAGAGTATAAACCAAAGAAATATTTCTAAAGATTACACTCTAGAAAACTTAAACATGGACTTTAGGGAGTGGATGACAAAAGAACAAGAGAGAAGAGAAGAAAAAAGGACAGAAAAAGAGTCCAAGGAGAAAAGAAAAATAAAAGAAAGAGAGGAAGAAAAGAGAGAAAAAAGAGAGAAGGAAGAGAGAAGAATAAGAGAAAGGAGAGAAGATGAAGAAAGGAGAGAAAGAAAAGAAAGAAAAAGAAGAAAAGGGAAAGAAGAAGAAAAAAGAAAGCATGGGAATGGTGAGAATTACAAAATGAAAGGGATAGTCTTAAGTTCCCCATCTAGACATACCCATAGGAGTGAAAGTGAGGAAGAATACTACAATCATCCTAGGAGAAACTCCCATTCATCCATGCATAATAATAGGGCCCTTCCAAGGGGCCCAAAATTGATCTCCCCCCATTTCATGGGAGGGAAGATGTGGAAGCCTACCTTGATTAGGAAATAAAGGTAGAACAACTATTCACTTGCCATGAGGTAAAAGAAGAAAGAAAGGTTCCAATGGTAACCCTTAGCTTCCAAGGGCATGCCATGCATTGGTGGGTTGGGTTAACCAATGAGAGAATCCGCACCAATATGCCTTCCATAAGATATTGGAATGGTCTTATAAGTGTTCTAAGAAGAAGGTATATTCCCTCTTGGTATAAAAGAGAACTTTTGGATAGACTCCAAAGGCTAAGGCAAACCAACCTTAGTATAGAAGAGTATAGACAAAATATGGAACTTCTTATCTTGAGGGCGGGTATCATTGAGGAACCCAAGGCCACTATGGCAAGGTTTTTGTGTGGGTTGAGCCTCAAAATTCATGATAAGGTGTAGCTCTTCTCATACAATTCCCTTGATGAGTTAGTTCAACTTTGCATCAAGGTGGAAAATCAACTTAGAAGGAAAACTTTTAAAAAGGATAACCCACCTTATGTAAAGAGGGACCAACCTAAGGGGAACTCTTTCAAGAGTTACCCCAAAGACGAACATCCCAAGCACTTCAAATAGCATAAAACATCACATGTAGAGAGAAAAACCCCTACTACTAACTCTCATGAGAAAGTTAGTAGTATCAAATGCCTTAAATGTCTTGGGAGAGGCCACATTGCCTCTCAATGCCCTACTAAGAGAAACATCATCATGAGGGCCCAAGATGTTTATAGTAGTGAGTCTAGCTCACACTCCTCTAGTGAGAGCGAAGGAGAAGGGGTTCATGCATACCAATCTGATTGTGATGAAACCCCTTATGCATGTGAGGGAGACCTCTTAATGATAAGTAGGCTTCTTGGAAGCCAACCTTTGAAAGTGTCCTCATCTCAAAGGAAGAACATATTCGACACTCGCTGTAAGGTGAATGACAAAATGTGTTCTCTCATTGTGGATAGTGGGTCATGCTGCAATTGTTGTAGCTCAAGGTTGGTAGAAAAGCTAGCCTTGACCCCACTTCCCCACCCTAAGCCTTACAAGCTTCAATGGCTCAATGAGCAAGGGGAAATGGAGGTCAATGAGCAAGTCAAGGTTCCAATTTCCATTGGGTCTGATAAAGATGAGATCCTGTGTGACATAGTCCCAATGGAAGTTGGCCATATCTTGCTAGGAAGACCATGCAAATTTGATAAGAAAGCCATACACCATAGTCATTCCAATAACATCATCCTCACTCATAAGGATAAGTGCATTAAGTAATGTCCTCTAACACCTTCACAAGTGGCGGAGGACCAACTCATCATGAAACATAAGAGAGATGAGGAGAAAAAAAAAGCAAATGTTTGCCCCTAAAGCTTGAAAGGGGTAAGGAGGTTGAGTTGGAAGTTGGTGCCCCTTCCAAGAAAGTCATTAGTAAAGGGAGTTTATTTGCGAAAAAATTGGATTTAAAGGAAGCCCCCTTAACTAACATACCTTTTTATCTCCTCCTATTCAAAGAGGCATGCCCCATTTCTTCCCCCTCCACTTTTTTCCCTTATAGTTCTAGCACTGCCATAGAACTTGGACATGAGAACCTACCTCAAGAGGTTTAAGAGCTTTTAAAGGAGTTTTGTGATATATTACCTAATGAAGTTCCCAAAAGATTTCCTCCAATTAGGGGTATAGAACACCAAATAGACTTGGTACCTAGGGCTAGCCTGCCTGATAGGCCTACTTATAGGACTAATCCCATGGAGACCAAGGAGACTGAATCTCAAGTCTAAGAACTATTGGAGAAGGGTTGGGTTCAAGAGAGCCTAAGCCCTTGTGTTGTGCCTGTCTTGTTGGTGCCTAAGAAGAATTGCCAATGGAGGATGTGCATTGATTGTCGAACAATCAATAAAATCACCATCAAATATAGGCACCCTATCCCTAGGCTTGATGACATGCTTGATGAATTGCATGGGGCCCAATTATTTTCGAAAATTGATCTTAAGAGTGGTTATCACCAAATCCGCATCAAGGAAGGTGATGAGTGGAAAACCGCTTTTAAGACCAAGTTTGGGCTTTATGAGTGGTTGGTAATGCCCTTTGGGCTTACCAATGCCCCAAGCTCCTTCATGAGGCTTATGAATCAAGTCCTTAGGGATTGCTTAGGAAAATTTTGTGTAGTTTACTTTGATGATATTTTAGTGTATAGCAAGAGCCTAGATGAGCATGTAGGTCATCTTGGGCGCGTCTTTTGGATCCTTAGGTCACACCAACTATATGGAAACCTTGAAAAGTGTAATTTTTGTGTAGAGAGTGTGGTGTTTTTAGGTTTTGTAGTCAATAAAGATGGGGTTCATGTGGACCCGAAAAAAATCAAAGCCATCCAAGAATGGCCTACACCAAAAAGTGTGACTGAGATCAAGAGCTTTCATGGTCTCGTGAGTTTCTATACGCGCTTTGTGCCTAATTTCTCCACACTTTTCTCACCAATCAATGATTTGGTGAAGAAGGAGGTTCCCTTCCTTTGGGGTGCTAAACAACAAAAAGCTTTCGAGCTTATTAAAGAAAAACTAACCCATGCACATGTTCTAGCTCTACCTGACTTTTTAAAAACTTTTGAGCTAGAGTGTGATGCATCGAGTGTTGGAATAGGTGTTGTGTTATTGCAAGGCGGCCAACCTGTGGCTTATTTTAGTGAAAAACTAAATGGTTCTGCCCTCAATTACCCCACCTATGACAAAGAGTTTTACTCCTTAATGAGGGCCCTTCAAACTTGGGAATATTACCTTATTCCCAAAGAGTTTGTCATTCATAGTGACCATGAGTCACTAAAATATTTGAAGGGTCAAGGTAAGCTTAAGAAGAGGCTTGCAAAGTGGGTTGAGTTTTTGGAAACTTTTCCCTATATCAAATACAAGAAAGGGAAGCACAATGTAGTGGCCGATGCCCTATCTAGAAGACATACTCTTCTTGCCACTTTGAGCTCCCAAATCTTTGGATTTGATTATATTAAGGACCAATATGTTTCCGACCAAGAGTTTGGCCCCATTTTTGCTACGTCCTTGTCCAAACTTACTGATGGGTTTCATGTGAGTGAGGGGTACTTATTCAAAGAAAGTAAACTTTGTGTACCCCAAGGATCTCTTAGAAAATTGCTTGTGAGAGGGAGCCATGAGGGTGGGCTCATAGGGCATTTTGGAATAAACAAAACTTTGGTCATTTTAAAAGAAAAATTTCATTGGCCTCATATGAAAAAAGATGTCCAATGACATTGCTCTAGATGCATAGCTTGTTTACAAGCTAAATCTAAAGTAATGCCTCATAGACTTTACACACCCTTACCAGCTCCCTCCGCTCCTTGGGTAGACATAAGCATGGATTTCATCCTTGGACTTCCTAGAACCCAAAAGGGAGCGGATTCTATCTTTGTGGTAGTGGACAGGTTTTCTACAATGGCCCATTTTGTACCTTGCCACAAAATAGATGACGCAAGCAACGTTGCAAGACTTTTCTTCAAAGAAGTTGTCCATCTGCATGGCATACCTCAATCCATAGTGTCTAATAGAGATGTTAAGTTCCTTAGCCACTTTTGGAAAACTTTGTGGGCTAGGCTGGGAACTAAACTCCTATTTTCTACCACATGTCATCCCCAAACTGATGGGAAAACTGAGGTAGTAAATAGATCCTTATCCACTATGCTAAGGGCACTTCTTAGGGAAATCATAAGTCTTGGGATGAGTACCTTCCCCATATAGAGTTTGCATATAATAGGGTGGTCCAAAGAACCACCAAGCACTCACCATTTGATATTGTTTATGGCTTCAACCCTCTTACACCTCTTGATATTTTGCCTTTACCTTTCCCTTCTTCTATTCATAAAGAAGGATTAGCTAAAGCGGATTTTGTTAAAAAATTACATGAGAGGTCAAAGCCAACATTGAACGACACTCTAAAGGGTATGCTGCTAAGGCTAATAGGGGAAGGAAAGAAATTATCTTCAATGAAGGGGATTGGGTATGGCTTCATTTGAGGAAGGATAGCTTCCCTACTCACAGGATGTCCAAGCTTAGCCCCCGAGGAGATGGTCCCTTTCAAGTCCTCAAGAGAGTGAACAACAATGCATACATATTAGATCTCCTTGAGGACTATGGTGTCCGTACTACCTTTAATGTTTGTGATTTGATCCCTTTTCTAGGTACTGATGAAGAAGAAGAAGACCTATCAGATTTGAGGTCAAATCCTTCCCAAGAGGGAGGAGATGATGCATTCTCCCCAAGCAAGGGCCCTATCACTAGGGCCATGGGTAGGAGAATAGAAGAAGACATGGCTAGAGTAGAAGGAGGAAGATCTCACCTCCATATGACCATCAAGTTATGCAAGTCATGACTTATTTACTTGTAATTTTTCTTTTAGGAACCTGGGATTTTATTTTGGACATGTATTAGTCCATTTAATTTTCTAGGAGGTGTCTCAGTAATAAGAAGGGGTAAGATTAGTTTTTGGGCCTTTATTTAGGAAATAAAGGGGTAGTTTGATAACTACACCCTCTTTTCCTAAATAAAACCCAAAACTAATAAAGGAGTAATCTTAGCCCTTGGATGAGGTAGCTTGGGCACCAATTCTCATCTAAAGGAGGGTATTGATTGGACTTTGGGCTTCAATCCTCTTCCCTTGGATGACTCCTTTTAATCCTAGCCTTTCATTTCCTTCATGACTTGTCCAAGAGGTTAGCTCCCTCTATAAAAAGGTGCTCCTTCACACTCTTGTATTTTTTACACTTTATTGAATGGAAAAACCTTGAGTTGGCCAAAATTTTCTTAGTGTCCACCCTTCTCTCTTTGAGAATTCCTTAGGTTTTTATCAAGGGTTCCATCCCCTGTGGCAAACTTTCCCTCTTAGGCTTATCTTACCTTAAGTGGCGCCTAAAAACATCTCACTTCTTACCTCTCCATAAACCATTTAACCAAAGAAGAAAACCTCTAGAAAAAGATCAAGGGAGGCATGCATCACTACTACTTTGAAAACAAGTTTGTAAATATAGGTTTATAAAAAATTTAAAGTAAAACTAACTTGTTTACATAGACGTTGTAATAGGAGATGCAAAAGTGGGCTTTTGTACTGGCTCACTCCAATTGAGCTAAGTTGATTTCTCTTTCGAGCAACTCTTGGAAAGTTCCACTAGATTCACTGATATGCAAGATAAGTATTCTCACTGCCACTCCTTGCTTATTACAATGAGCGCATAAACCACTCTTGGTTCTACCTTTAAGCTCCCTCTAAGGTTAAGACCGAGTAAACAAAGTCGCTCCTAGCTATCACTGAGTATTCTTTAAACACTAAGTCACTCTTGGCTTACAACCCAACGACTAAGATATGTGTTATACAAGATAACTCTCAAGGACAATTGAAAGTAAGATATGAAAAATATTTTGAGTAAGATATGAAAAAGATTTTGAAAAGATCTTTGCCAAAGTTTGTATTCACTATCAAGACAAATATTAGTAACTGAATAAGAATGAGAATGGATTGTCATGGTGTGAAAATTTTCAGCTTTGAATAAATTACTGTTCTCAATGGTGGTTAGGATTGGGATGTGTTGTAAGTGGGATCATATAATCTAGAGATTGCTTGGTTTATTGACAATTCCACGTGCAACACATATGTTTTGTTATGATTGTGCGGTAGTCTTTTCGGTACACTACCACCATCTCACTATTGCCTATCGATTCAGTCCAACGGGTTTTACTCCTAATGATAGTTAACATTTTATATTTGCAGTGGATGATAAATCTCTTAGGACAATGCAAGAAGATTTGTTATAATAGAGTAACATGTTGGACAAGATGTAATTTTATGGATAATATATGTTTGAGATGTACTTATTAAAAAAAAAACTAATTCATTGCTTTATTTAGGTTATTGACCACCCAGAACTTCAAGTTTGATATTGATAATCTTAGAAATAAAACTAAAAATATAGGTGTAGTTTTACATGTATTATGTTATATTTAGAAATTGTTGCAACTACAGAAGTTGAACTTTCCATCAAACCTCTTGAAATAAACCTATATATACAATTTTTAGGATTGAGAACTATATAATAAGTTGAGCAAAGAGTTTAAAGAAGAATAAGAATAAACAAGACAAGGTAAACAAGGACTTGTAACTTCTCTTTGTTAGTGTTAGTGTTCCTTCCATATATTACATCCTCTTGTGGAATCCAAGGTGTGGAGTTGGATGCCATTTGTAAGAAAACTCAAAATCCTACATTTTATTTTAATCTTCTTGATTCAAAGCCCGGTGGGGTAACTGAAGCAAACCTTGTTGATCTTGTCCAATATTCCCTTAACATAACATGTGCCAATATCACTGCCACAACCAAATTAATCAAGAGGTTGATTCGTAGAAATACTAATGATCTTGAAACAACAGATTATGACGCATTATGTTTGAATCAAATTCATATTGGTGCCCTCAGCAAAGTTGAGTCAACTCAACAAGTATTAAAATCGGGAGACTACCAAAACTTGAATGTAGTTGCCTCTGGAATTCAAACACACATTGATATGTGTATTGATGGAGACTCACCATCTGATACTCCTTACTACGATAATTCCTTACTCCCAACATATGCAAATGACATCTCACAAGTTGTTGAGATTATTTCTATCATGTATAATATTTTGTGTATGTAAACATAACACAAATGTAAAAACTCATTTTAAATTATAAAGATAAATTATCTTTGATGATCCTTCATTTTATATAATTGAAATTATAAATAAATTCCAAGTTCATAAACTTATCAAGGAAGTATTTTTCTTGAATGAAGATTAGACTTATATAGCATCATTATTGAATCTAAGACTTTATGATGCATTTCTCCATAGCAAGGGTTCTATCACAAGGGCCATGGCTAGGAAGATTAAGGAGACATGGCAAGAGAGGAGGGAAGAATACCTCACCTTCTGATGGAGATCAAGATATTAGAAAATAGGTCATAATCTTCTTTTTGGTCCTTATTGTGTACGTTTTTTCTTTAGAACTTTAAAGGTGTTTTTGTTTTCATTTTTGGGGTTGTATTTTGGCCTTTATTTCTATTTTAATTTAGGGGGTGTAATTAGTCTCTTTTGTGGAGTGTGATGAGTAGTTTGGGCATTTTTGGAGAAACTTAGGAGTGTGGTTTTTGTGAACCACCGCCCTTAAGTTAGTTCCACACCCCTCCAACTCACACATGAAGCATGAGAGACATGCGGGTCCCCTTGGTTCTCTCTCCACACTGACGTCACATTATCTCTCCTCTAAGGTGGCTTCCACATGTTTTTTATGTGCTCTCATTTTTGAATTTGAATTTTGAAGATGTCATGTGGCTTCCCTCCAAAATTCAAATTCAAATTGAGAAGGGACCAAGATCTTAAAATTAAGGGCATATTTGGATCTTCCTAGAAACTAATCAAGTGTTAATTGGCTCTAGCTCAATTAACACTTGATTAATCTCTCCTTAGCTCCCTAATGGTGGATGTCCACCTTATCTCCCCTAAATCCCATTTTATTTCTTATAAATAGGCACCTCCTCTTCTTTGTTCATTTTATACTTGATTTTGAATACAAACGTATTTTGTGAATCTTATTGAGTGTCTTCTTTCTCTCCCCATTTGAGAGCTTCTATGGATTTTATCAAGGGCTCATTCCCTTGTGGCAAGCTTCTTCCATGGCTTACCTCACCATGAGTGGCGCCTACACTTTCATCTCTTCCCTTTCCATCCTTCACTTCTTCAAAGGAACCAAGCTAGAAGGTGATCTTGGGAATGGAATCAACATGAATGCATCAAGTGGTATCTAGAACCTCCTTCTGGAGGTTGTGATACATTCCTCCCTAGCAAGGGTCCTATCACAAGGGTCATGACTAGGAGAATTGAGGAAGACATGGCAAGAGAGGAGGGAAGAGAACCTCACCTTCTCATGGAGATCAAGATGTTATAAATTACGCCATAATCTTCTTTTTAGTCCTTCATGTATATGTTTTTTCTTTAGAAATTTGAAGGTGTTTTTATTTTCATTTTTGGCCTTGTATTTTGGCCTTTATGTTCATTTTAATTTAGGGGTTGTAATTAGTCTCTTTTGTGGAGTGTGTTGAGTAGTTTGGACCTTTTTGGAGAAGCTTAGGAGTGTGGTTTTTATGAACCACACCCCCTAAGTTAGTTCCATACCCTCTAAGTTAGTTCCATACCCCTTAAGTTAGTTCCACACCCTTCCACTCACACATGAAACATGAGAGACATGTGGGTCCCTTTAGTTCCCTCCACTTTGGACGTCACCTTCTCACTCCTCCAAGGTGGCATACACATGTATTTTATGTGCTTTCATTTTTTAATTTGAATTTTGAAAGTGCCATGTGGCTTCCCTCCAAAATTCAAATTCAAATTTAGAGGGGACCAAGATCTTAAAATTAGGGGCATGTTTGAATATTCCTAGAAATTAATCAACTGCTAATTGGCTTTAGCTCAAGTAACATTTGATTAAGCTCTCCTAAGCTCCTCTAATTTGGACGTCACTCTTCTCCCCTTTTAAACCCATTTTATTTCTTATAAATAGACACCTCCACCCGTCTTGTTCATTTTACAGTTGATCTTGAATACAAACCTCTTTTGTGAGTTCTATTGAGCGTCTTCTTTCTCTTCTCATTTGAGAGTTTCTATGGCTTTTATCAAGGGCTCCTTCTCTTGCGGCAAGCTTTTTCCATGGCTTATCTCACCATGAGTGGCACCTACACCTTCATCTCTTCCCTTTCCATCATTCACTTCTCCAAAAGAGCCAAGCTAGAAGGTGATTTTAGGAATGGCATCAACAAGAATGCATCAGGTTCACCTTCTTCCTTTGCTCTTTTTAAATTTTTTGTCTACTCCTCTTCATCTCGATTCTATTTTCATTTTTCTATTTCCTTGTTGTTTATCAATTCTAGCATGTCTTGAATGTTTGTCTTGTGTTTTTTTTCTTTAATTCTTGCACATTTGTTGTGTTGTTTACCTTTATTTTTTTAGTTCAATCCTTTGCTTCCATTCATTGAACTATTTGTTCTGTTTAGAATTTGCTTATTCAGCCATAGCTTTGAGTTTGTGTTCATTTGTGTGATTGTGAGGTGCCTAAGAAGCATTCTATAAAAAATCCACAAGGTTGTGGAGAAATCCACAGTGCTATGGCGAAATCCACAACGCTATGGTGAATGCTTTGGTCTCAAAATTCTACACTTCTTTGGTTCAATTCGTGTGCTATTGTTGTTTTCTATTTTAGGACTTTATTTTAAAATTTTATACTCTTAATTTTTGTCTTAATAGAGTCATGTTTAGTCCTTATATGTCATATCAATTTCTCTAGGTTTAACTTCTTTATTTTTGCTTCTAAAATTTGCTAAGTGTGTGATGTGAACCTTCTTTGAAATTGAGCATCTAAAAGGTTCTTACCTCTTGTGTAAGTCTTCCAAAGAATTCAGCCATGCTTATAGACTAAGCATGTTCTTATAAAACAAAATCTCAAAAAGTAGTTTTTGGTCAATTTCGATCATTTGTTTTTTAATCATTCAAATTAGTAGCTCTTGTGTGTGTGCCTTATTGTAAAGTGAAATTTTTGAGGAGTGTGAGAGCAAATTGGCATGACATTTGGCCCTTCTTGTTGAAACAAGTAAGTGTCAAAATACACTAACCAAGGACTCATTAGACACTACCTAATTCACTTCTAAAAGTAATACACTAGAGTTACTTGTGTTTTCTCTAATTGCATTTCTTTTAGTTCAAATTTCATGTGCCTTAGCCTAGCCTTTTGGCCAAGTGTTTAGCACCTCTAAATTCTCCATAAAATTTTGAATCTAACAAGTACTTGGGTACATCTAGAAAAAAAAAGAAGAAGAAGAAAGTATTAAAACAAAATAAAAAAAAACAAGCAAAATTATGGAGAAAAATACTAAAAGTTAAAAGAAATAGGTGTACCTAATTGTAAGTCAAATAAATTGCAAAAAGGATTCTAGAAATGGTCTAATTGTTCTTGCCATTGTTCCTACACTATTCGGCCATAAGTGCTAACCTTTTTGCAATTTTTGAAAACATTTTGAGTCATTTTCGATTTTAGTCCTTATTCTACTTTAGATCCATTCTAGGAGTTCTATTTGTGTGCCTACTTCTTTCTCATATTTTAATTTTTAGTTTGTCTTCAATTTTATAATCCTTCAAGTTGTTTCATATCTTCTTCCAGTTGGAATGTTTCCTATTACTTCATTATACTTTTATTGCCTTTTTCCTTGTACTCTTGCATTCTTGTTTTTGCCTTGGTGTGGTGTTACTCTTGTGTAGAAAGCTTTGGAAAGAGAAAACTACAAGGGTAGCATTCTAGGAGGTGTTGAAAAAGCCTAAGAAGACTTGAGCAAGGGGGAAAGCAAGGCCTTGAGAGTAAACACTTATGCGAGCTAGGAGGAAGACTTGGAGAATTTTGCTTCTAAATTTTTGCTTTCATTTCTTTGTATTCATTTTAAGGAGTGTTGATACCATAGTGGTCACTCCATTTGTGTGTAATAGCTTATTCTTTCATTTTAGTTTCTCGCAATTAAGGTGTGAAGGATGAAGTGGTACACCACCTTCATCACTCCATTTTTACTTTTCTTGCTTTTATTTTCCTTGCAAAACTGAGTAGTTGAGGCCAAAAGAGTTCCAAAGACTCATTGTGGTGTGATCATTGATCATCACTTACCCAAAAGGATCCTTTCTAAGGTCACTTGGAAGGAAATGGATTTATGTTGAGGAAAGGAATAGGGTGAGGCGCTATAAACATTAGGTTTGATAAGCCAAAGGGGAGAGGCCACAAGGGAGGGGTCCCTTGATAACTCTTAGAAGCTCTCACAAAGGAGAAGGGGATGACACTCAAAGGTAATAACCTCACGGCCAAATATTGTCTATTGGATTAAATTCAAGTGTAAAAAACACAAGTGAGGGGAGGAGCTCCTATTTATAGAGGTAGCTAGCCTCTTGAACAAGACAACCTAATAAACTAGGATTAAAAGGAGAGATTTAAGGGAGGATTGAGAAATAATCCCCTCCTTAGATCATCAAACTTGGTGCCCAAGTCTCTCAACCTAAGGGCCACGATTCCTTCTTATTAGTTTAGGGGGTTTATGTTGGAAAAGAGGGGTGTAGATATCAAGGCTACCCTTTATTTCCTTCATAAAGATCCAAAAAGCTAAATCCATCCTCTAAATTCCTAAGACACCTCCTAAAATAAAAATAGACTAAATACATGTCCCAAATTAAATTACTAATGCTCCTCAAAATTAAAATGAAGGAAAATTACATTTTATTAACTAAAGACCCTAGCCTAATATCTTCACTCTCCACAGGAGGTAAAGTCTTCCTTTGTCTGCAAGGGCTAGGTCTTCTTTAATCCTTCTAGCCATGGCCCTAGTGATAGGTCCTTGGCTAGGAATGGACACATCACATTTCCTCTTAGGGAGAAAAATCTTAAAGAGATAAGAGTGTTTGCTTATCTTGTTGGCCTACCTCTTAACTTAGAATCCAAGCATAATGTTTAATCACTCACATGCTAGTATCTCTAGCAACAAGAGTGTTAACCAAAGACACTATTCTAAGGTTAACTCTCTTGAACACCTCACTATGGATTTTCGTGAGTGGATGATAAAGGAGAGGATGAGACGTGAGGAAAAAAATAAAGGAGAAGAAAAGAAAAAGAAGAGGAAAAGAGAGAGAAAAAAGAGAGAAAAAGGAGGGGGAAAAAGTTAGAGAAAAGAGAATGATGCATCCCTCTCCAAGGAAAGAATGAAGAATCCTTGATGAATAGAATGCTCCCAAGATCCTTGCTCATAGAGGTTCCAAGGTTGAAGAAATGGAGGTGGAAGACTAGAAGATGAAGGTGAGGTAGGCGCCACTTCTACTTTGTAGATGATAAGCCATGAGTGAAGCTAGCCACAAGGGAAAGAACCCTTGATAATAGCATGAAGGACTCTCACAAGAGTAGAGAGAACATGAACACTCTCTAAGAACAAAGACCTTTCAAATTTAGAGAAAGGTTATTTTCATTCAAATGAGTGTTAAAAGCTACATGAAGGAGGGAATGCTCTATTTATATAGCAAAGAATGAACCATGGGCTTAATTAAGGGTTAGTTGGCTTAATTTAGTATTAATTTAGAATGTGCTCAATTAACACTAATTTAATCCAACTAAAGATCCAAACATGGGCCTAAAATATATGGATCTATATTCCCTCTAGTTTGAATTTGAATTTTGGAGGGAAATGACATGACACTTCCAAAATTCAAATTCAAATAAGAAGCAACAAGAAACAGCCATGTAGGAGTGAGAAATCACATATGGAGTGAAACAAGGGGACAAGGGGGCCCACATGTCTCCTACATGCTTCATATGTTGGTTAGAAGGGTGTGAAGGGGAACTATGGGTGTAGAAATAATATACTACACATTCAAACTCTCTTGGACTAGCCCAAACTATTTAACACACTCCACAAAAAGGCTAATTACACCTCCTAAATAAAAAAGAACCTATAGGCCAAAATACAAGGCCGAAAATAAAACTAAGTACACTCCTAAAATCCTAATGATTTAAGGGTGCTTATACAAGCCTAAAAATGGTAAAATTAATACAATTAAATGGAACATGTCCTAAACTAAGCTCCTTGAAGCTTCATCTAAGTCATGCTCCTTTCTTATTGGTCTTGCTTAAGCCTATGCTAGGAGTGTATGCATTAGAGAAAAAGAAGGAAGGAAAAAGAGAGAAAAAAAAGAGGAAGAAGAAAGAAGAAGAGAGGAAGAAAAGAGAAGAGAGGAAGAGAGAAAACAAAGAGAGGGGGAGAGGAAAGAAAAAACATAGAGTATGGTTCTCCTTCTAGAAAATTTAGTGAGAATGGAAAAAAGTACTATGAGGAAAGAACTAGAAGGAGAGGCTACCCCCATTCTCATGAACATGAACATGTGGCTCCAATAAGGGAGCGAAGAATTGATCTTCCTCTATTTCATGGAAGAGAAGATGTGGAAGCCTACCTTGATTGGGAAATCAAGGTAGAACAATTATTTCATTGCCATGAAATAAAAGAAGAAAAGAAAGTCTCATTGGCAACCCTAAGCTTCCAAGGGCATGCCATGCATTGGTGGGTTGGGGCAACTAATGAAAGAGCCCGAACTCATATGCCTTTTATAAGATATTGGAATGATTTAAAAAGTTCTTTAAGAAGAAGGCATATAGCATGCACGCCTAGCATGGGCTTGAGCTAGGACCAATAAGGAAGGAGCATGACTTGGATAAAGCTTCAAGGAGCTTAGTTTAGGACATGTTCCATTTAATTGTATTAATTTTACCTTTTTTAGGCTTGTATAAGCACCCTTAAGTCATTAGAATTTTAGGGGTGTAGTTAGTTTTATTTTCGGCCTTGTATTTTGGCCTATAGGTTCTTTTTTCTTTAAGAGGTGTAATTAGTCTCTTTGTGGAGTGTGTTAATTAGTTTGGGTTGGTCCAAGAGAGTTTGGATGTGTAGGATCTTATTTCTACACCCCTAATTCCTCTTCACACCCTTCTATCCAACACATGAAGCATGTAGGAGACATGTGGGCCCCCTTGTCCCCTTGTTTCACTCCACATGTGATTTCTCACTTCTACATGGCTGATTCATATTCCTTCTTATTTTAAGTTGAATTTTAGAGGTGCCATGTCATTTCCCTCCCAAATTCAAATTCAAACTAGAGGGAACATAGATCCATAGCAACAATATCTCACAACTGTACTAAATTTCATTCCTAACCACAGCTAAAATGGCTCCTTATCAGGCATCCCCAACTCATACCATCAATCACACTATCTCAAATCGTGCTCATGTTCATCAATACATCACACACATTTGTTGGTCCCCAGGGGGGGGGATTTAGATGGGGGGTTGAATAGATTCACCAAAATATTTTTCAAAACTTTTCTATTCAAATCAATATCAAAGTTTTCCAAAAGTTTCCCCTTAAAGTAATTTTCAAAATCTACCTTGTAATTTTTGCAAATGGGTTTTTCAAGAAACAAGACAAGACTCAATCCTTATAGTGTGTATGCCAATAAAGTTGATATATAGAAATTCCTTCAAGAATGGTTTACTATTACAATTAGTCAAAATACAATATGAATTGCACCAACAAGTTTATCAAACACGAAAGAAATGGGTAGATAAAAAATTCAATCAAGTTTCAAACTTATAATTCTTGTTACCATTACCCAAACCCAATATCAAAATAAAAGTATTGTAAAGTGTAATTTGTTGCAAGAAAACTACAAAAATTTGTTTCAGCTGCAAAACCTAATCAATGGTTATCCAAGATCTCAACAAAATTTTAGACTTAGCCTTCTGCTAATCTTTTTTCCACTAAAATCTCAGTACATGCACACCACACGTACAAATTTTACACCCGAAAAGATTCAAACCACACAAAAAGAGGCTTCCTCTTGCACCCTACAAGAGTTTGCTACATCATGACACTTCATCACTCACAATTCCTCACTCACAATACCCTGTTGCAAGATTTTACAACAATCTCAAGAACACCTCAAGAGATTATCAAAGATTGTGCAAAAACACAAAATAGGGTATAGAACAATATCACTTGTAGTGATGAATACACAGCAAGATAGATCAAATCTCAATATAGTCTCTTCCTTGAATCTTGAATTTCTTGTACCTTCAAATCATAAAAAATGGGTATAGTTCTTGGAGAGAATTTGGGTAAAACAGTTAAAAGCAAAACTAAGAAGTAAAATCCAAAACCAAAACACCAAAAGGGATACTCCATGCTCTCCAAAGCCTTTGGTTCCAACAAAATTTATAAATCATACACCTTTATGAATCACACACATCATCTTAACATCATGTTTACATCTTCAACACATCACATTTATTTATAAATTAAATAAAACACTTCATCATATACTCATTCTCATAACACAAATTCGCCACACTACAAGATACTCTCAATGCATCTATCCATGAAAGAATTTTTAGCATATATTATGACTAAAAACAAAATTCATAATTAATACTCACAACCTAAGTCACCATGGTACTATCTTAGATCAAATTTAAAATCCACAAGTAACATAGGATCCTAAAACATAGTTAATTACTTGTATTTTATTATCTCTCACTCTAGACGTTATTTTTGTTGATCCAACTGTTGAAAGTAAACATTATTACCTTATGAACTCACTATATAAAAAATAAACCAAATCTAACAGTGAACGAATTCTATAGACTCTCCAGACGAAGTCTGCCACAGATGTGAGATCCTAAAAATATAGTTTTACTCTGACTTTATTATCTCCCACTCCATACATTATTTTCAATGACCCCACCATTGAATATAAAGATTAATATCATCGAAACTTGCTATCCACAAATAAAGCAAATCCAACAGTTAAACAATTCTATATATGCTCAAGACGAAATTTGCTATTGGTATAAGGTCCTAAAAATACAATTCTTACTCTGACTCCATTATTTCTCACTCCAGACATTATTCCAACGATCTCACCGTTGAAAATAAATATCAATATCTTAAAACCTACTACTAAAAAAAAAAACTAAATCCAACGGTTGAAACATTCTATAAATGCTCCAGACAAAGTCAGACATAATATCATCTTACCAAATCAAAACATCGTTGTTTAACCACCAAAAATAAAATTAACACATCATTTACTCATGTAATTTAACAAAATTTATATACCAATCAACAAGACCCAAGAACACCTCAAAGAAACATCACTCAACCCACATTAAATATTTACATCACTTAATCAAAATTTAAGATTAACCAATAATCATCCAATGTTTACACAATCATCTTACCACATCAAAACACCACTCAACCCATCGAAACATAACATTAACCACATTGTTTACTCATGTAATTTAACATAATTTACATAATAATAAACAAGACCTAAGAATACCTTAAAGAAAAATCACCCAACCCACATAAAATATTTACATCACTTTACCGAAACATAAGATTAACCAATAATCATCCAATAATTACACAACTACCACATTAAAACATCACTCAACCTGCCAAAACATAATATTAACCTCATTGTTTACTCATGTAATTTAACATTATTTACACACTAATAACCAAGACCTAAGAACAACCCCAAAGAAATATAAATACATATAAAAAAATACAAATCCAACCATCAAATAACTCAAGAATCATATGAAAGTGCACAAAATCATCAACAATAATTATGATACGAAATTGAAGGATTATGAAAGTAGAACAACAACTACAGAGGGACTTAGGGTTTTCCCCCACTACTCACATATCTTAACATGCATATAGTAAGGTAATCTCAATCCTCTTACCTCGATAAAGAAACAAAGACGAACAAAGATTTTCCTTTTCTGATCAGACAAACCCTTGCCAGATAGAGTTCTAATGAGCTGCCTTTTTCTCCCAAACCAGGGATCCAAATGCAGATCCGAACGGTCTTAGTAAAGAGCCACACGTCTGTAACCTACTGTCCAATTTCTATCACAATCCAATGGTTAACGAATTCACAATGATGAGATTACGAGAACTGCATAGGGTTTGTGTGGGAATAGTTTTCTTTCTTTCTTTTTCTCTCTATAACTTCTCTATTTCTTTCCCCAAGCTTTCAAGGGTAAAAATGAGGCAAGCGTGGTCATGTCTCTTCTTTCCCTTCTCACATAACAACCTTAATAGGCCTAACCCTTGCAAATCCTTTGCCTTCTCACTTAATCTCCTAACTTATAATATGTAAATGTCTACTATATGAATATACATCTCCTTATTATTATTGTTGTTTAAGACAATATTTATTTTAGTCTTTTCTCTAATAATATATATATATATATACACACACACTTTAGCCTCTTTGAAATAATTAATTATAATAAATGACTAAATTGCTATCAACTAAGTCAATTAATTTAAAATAACTAAAATATCTCATTTAAGAAAATTAGGTTGTTACACTAGGTTGTATGATGTTGTATTTTAATTTATTTTGTATGATGTTGGTTTTTTATTTTATATATTTAAAAAAAAAAAATATATCCTAGCATGACAAGCAAGGATAACCATTTTACGACCATGATCAGAATAATTTATTAAAAAATAACTACAAAAGAAGTGAGTCAAGATTGACCTAATAGAAAAAGTCACATAAAAAAATAATGAGTCAATGTAAAACTTTTTACGCTGTTAGTTAGTGTATACTAATTTTAAACTCTAATATTTATTCTTAAAAATAACTAACATTTATAAAAAAAATAGTGATATGATAATATACATTATTCCATCATTCATGCAAAGCCTTTTCTTCCACCTTGGAACAATATTTGTCTAGGACAAGACAACCACCTTACTAAGAATCCAAAGCACTAAAGAAAACTCAAAGGCAAATAGAGTATGAAGCAATCCTCGGTCAAGTGAATATCCATATAATGTTATTCCTCCATGATTGTGTTGCAAATATGTCACTGCAAAAATCAAACACGATTAAGTATTTAGTTTAGAGTTTGAAAGAGCTGCTTTTTATATTTTTAAAAATTTAGTTATATTTGAGATATTATCTAACCTAAATTGAAGAATATATTTATATGGAAAATACATTTTTTTACTGAAAAGTATTTATTTTCTAACTTTTTAGTAAAACATGACCTTATCTTTTAATTTTGACATAACAAATACTTAATTATTTTTCTCTAAATTGTAATATTTATAACGTATATAAAGGCAATTACATGTTTGGTGTTCAGATTTTTCATATTTTACCTTCAATTATTTTTTCAATAACTTCCTATTTAAAAATTAAAAAACAAAAATAAAAAATACTTTCAAAACATATATAACCAACCTATGTAATTTTCTTACTATTTTAAAAAAATTATTTTTTTTATGAGTGAGGTAGAAGTACTTCTTTTGTGTCTAGTATTTAATAAATTCTCCTTATAATGGAGATACGAGAAAGTATATTCTTTTACACAATTTATATACAGAGAGATGAATTAACCATTTTAGCACAAACTCTATTTCATTTATTCAATAAATATAATGAAAATTAATTTGAAAATAATTATTTTATCTTATTTTATAGATATTACAGTCTAATTTATAAATAATTTTTTTACTAATTTGTTAAAATTGTCAACAAGTAATAAATTAATTTAGGTTTTTTTTGGGTAAGTTTCTTGATAAAAGAAAAAACACGAAAAAAATAAAAACTTAAATAATCTTTTACTATCAAGCGTTTTGCTTTTCACTCTTCATTTTTCTTTTATTTTCATACCTATAAATTGCTTTGACTGATTTCAGTTTCTACTATTAGATTTATCTGTCAAATCAAATTTTAAAAAAATAACAAAGTCACAAATAGCAAAGGTTGATAATTATAGGAACTACGAATGATCAAGAGAAAAAAAATTATATTATAGGGTCTGACACTTATTGAAGTCAAATTTATAAAAATTAAATAAGTTGTAGAAAAATCAAATCTACATTGATATATGCTAGTAATCAGAAAAAAAAAAGTTATTAAGATATATATATATATATATATATATGTATATATATATATATATATATATATATAATTTTGTAGAAGTCGTGAAATTAAGATTTCTTTTTCATATTTTTTTAAGGCTTACCAATGCATTCATAGTAGATTTATTTCGTTCACATAACTACATTTCAGTATTTGAAAATTTAGAGATCGTTTATCTTGAAAAAACATTTTGCTTCCATTTCTATATTTTTATTTTTAAACTTTTTATTGAAAACATGGAAAATAACTTTTGTTTAGTACTTTCTGTTCTAATTCTAAAATAAGAAACACAAATTAAAAATAAGATTACAGTTGTATGATCGAAAGTAAAAGCAAAATATCAAAATAGAAGAAAATGAGTCCTTAATTTTTATAATTTTTTCTTAAATAACTCTTTAATCCCTATAATCTTAGGTTTTTTCGTTTTTATCCTTTTAATTTTTTTTGCCCATGTATTTTTTGTTTTTGTATTTGCTTCCTATAATTTCTTCTATTAGATTTTGACGGACAAAACTAATGAAGAACAAAACAAAGAAAACATTATAGAGACAAATGAAAAAAAAATAAAGGATATTTAAAAAATAAAACAATAACTAATTTCATCAAAACTAAACTAAACATTTGATTAGGTTAAAAATAAAATAAACTTCTTTTGAGCCAATATTGGGTGAGTTTGTTAGTCCAAAGTGATATTAAAATAAGTAATTTATTTATAAGTAATTTTTTTAAAAGTAGAAATATTTTATATCTACCTACAACTATTCTATGTAGTGTTTATGTTTTTCTAAGTTATGTTTATGTTTTTTTTTTTTAGTTTAATTAGAGGCACTAAAAGTGTTAAAGAATTTTACAATAACGTACAATTACAATCCTTTATTTATATGACTTTTAATGTATTAATTATTAAAATTAATAAACTTATCATAAATGAAGAATTATAATTAAATTTTGGTGTAAAACATTTTACACTCACAATGCACAATTATTTTTCTTTCTTTTTCAGCTTCTACTTCTTTAAAAAATTTAACCAAATATTTAGAAAATAAGTTAAATTAGTATGCATTGATAGTGTAAAAGAGTTTTACACTAACATTTATTCACAATTCTTCATTTTAAAATATTGGTAAAGTCAATAAAGTAACTATGAATAAAGAGTTGTAATTGAATGTTAGTATAAAATTTTGTACACTGACAGTGCATACTAGTTAATTAAACTCTTAAAAAATTACCATAAGTTCTCTTTCAGTTTAAATAAATAGTTTCTTCTCATAAATCATTATTAAAAATTGGTTAAGCTAATTAATTAATTTATGAAAAAATATTTCATTTTCCTATTTTTTCTTACAAGTGCTCACAAATATGAATATTGTTTCAAAATATATATATATTCTTTCAGAGATTAAACTCACCTAGAGTTTGTCTGGTTTGGAAAGAAGAAAGTTGTTGTGGAATCAGTGATACATGTATGTTGGAGGAATCATCAGAATCACTGTCACTAGCTAACCCCTCAGACACCTCAGCTTTGCAATGCTCTGATTCTGCAGATGCAGTAGTCACCAGCATGTGCCATCTTGTGGCAATTGCCACTATTCCTTGTGCCCTGTGCGTGATTCTTGCTGCTCCCAGAATGCACAAGAAGAAACCACTTAATTGCACAGCTGAACAAATCTGCATATATCACATTTGAGAAATATCACCAGCACACTCTTTTATATACTTTTTTTTAATGTTTTGGTTAAAATTTATTGAAAAACACAAATTCATGTGAGTCTCACTTGATATTAATAGAAACTCTTTTTTAATTTTTTAATTATCGTTCTAATCAATGATATTGTATGTGTTAAAAAGAATGTATTAGAGAGTATAATGATAACACTTCTTCTCATAAAATTGTGCTACTCTTGATTAGGAGATTCTTTTCCACCTTCTTTTGTTAAAAACATGACAGCTGAAAAGTATAGCCATGTCAACAAATTAAATTTAAAAGAATAAATTCTAATTAATACTTGCAAATTAGAGGACAGGTCGTATTAATTAGTCCATCAAGGATGGAAATTAGTTACACTTGAGTTAATCAAAGTTGTGCATTTTAAGATTAAATGCATATATACTCATGAACTAATTGTAATAATGAAATTAAAAGAAAATCATCTAAGTGGTATTGACTTGCATCCTCTTATATTGGATTTTACATTCAAATTTTGTGAATAAAAAAATTATGGTTAAAAGAAGAGATTACACTAAAAATAATCAATCTAGTTTCATAACGATAATTAATCATTGATAATTATTGATGAATATATGCATCAATAACATGATAACAAAAAAATTGTACTAATATCAAGCTACCATAACTTTTTATTGCCTAATAAAACATCATCATTTAATCATAGATAGTAAAAAATAATAAGATTGTTTTACATCAAAGTTGTATTTAACAATTTTTAATTGATTCACAATATAAAAATATTTAGATTGAGAGGGTATGAAATTAAACTTTACATAAGATTCTTCAAAAATACTCTTTTGCTAGAAAATATAAAAAATAAATAAATTTTTATAAATTAAAATTAACTTAAAGAAAAAGATTCATGCAATAACAATATAAAAATATTTTACACATCATTTCATCTTTATATAAATTTATTGATTTTATCAATACTTTTTAAAATCATAAATAATAGATTGGGATTGAATAATGTAAATTTTTTTTAAGTCGTATCAACATAATCACTCAGTAACTTATGGATAAGGAAGCTACTCTATAATATATGAGAATATATACGCTTACCACAATGTCACCAGAATTGAAGAAGGTTTTTTCAGACTTGGAAGCCAAAACTAGCAACAAAGCACCCAATTGACTAATAGTGATTGTAACCCCACATCCAATTATGAAGAACCTATATCTATGACTTGTAACCCATAATTGTCTTCTAATCCTCACATGCTCTTTGAATATCTCCCCTGCCTCAGACCCACACCCTTCAAAAAGCTTATGAACCCCTTCAAATCTAAGCTTTTGAAGCTCACAAGTGAGCCTAAAGAGCACACACACCAACAGGAACACCCCGGTTCTGTAGACCCAAGACACCAACACAAACACAAACACAATTGAGTTTAATGGGAAGCCAAGGCTGATGTGTGGGACTGAAATCTTAACTTCTAAAAAGAATATGATTTTGTGGGCAAGTTCTACCAAAAAAGAGGGTAGGATTATGTATGTTAAGTATCTAAAAGCCTTCTCTAATTCCCTTGTGTAGCCACGTTTGACATAGTTTGTGTCGTCTTGTAAAGCATCTAGGAACAAAAGTTGCCTAAGGCCATACCTGCATTGAAAAATTACTCAAATAATTAACATGTTCAATATTTTTTTGTCTTAGGTTAACGACAATAATGAGGCAGTAAGAAGAAGAGGTTACATGGAACTCAAATTTTAAATGAATTGGATAAATTCAATCCAGTTAAATAATAGATGTTTTATGAATTTGTATCGGATCCGCAAGTTTGTACACTTAATAGATTAGTGTGGAAGTCCGCATATATTAATATATTTTTAAAAAATTAAACATTTTTAAACTAACTAAACTTTATTTATATCATACTAAAAATTATATTATCATTTACAATAATTTAAAACATTAAATATTTTTAACACTAAAAATTTAAAATATCATAATTCAAAACAAATAAATTATAACATTAATATAAATTAATAATTTAAATTACAAACTTATCCTTTTAAATGGTTCATTTCATTTATTTAATATATCTTATCAATTATCATAAAAGTAAGTTTTATTAAAATTAATTTATAATTTTTATACACTTATTTTAAGAAGACTCCATTTATTTGACTCACTAACCGGAATTTACACGTCACCATGCAAAATGTCTCATTTTCTCAAAGAAAAAAAAAATCCTAATTCTAATTTCAAGAACTTTACGTGGTATTTGGCTTAAAAAATTTGCTTATTTCATTTTCTAAAAACTGTTTTTATTTTTAACTTTTTAACAGAAATATATTTACTTTGATATTTTTTATTTTCTGAAAAATAATATTATTAAATTTAATCAATTTTAATAAAAATATTATAAATCATTTATATATAATTTAAAATATTTTCATATATTATTCTTCATATAATTACAATATTGTTATTAGACTTTTATATAATATTAATTTTTAAAAATACTGAAAATAATTTTTATTTGTTTTCTGTTTTCAGTTGTTTTTTAAAAATATTTAAAAATAAATAAATAAATTTATAATCAAACATATTTTTATTACTGATTTTTATTACTTTTATGATACCCATGTTGAAAATGTTAAATGTGGATCTCATTGGATAGAATGGACTCGACAAAATGTATCAAAATTAATTTGAGAGGTGCATCTTTAATTAGGTAGATTCAACCCCTCTAAGCCTTTTGCGTGATGTGAGATCTATAGTTCTCCTAGCAACGAATAAATTCTCCTACTCTATAAAAATTTTGTGACTCTTATATATTCATTTATTGTTTTTTCTCTTCTAATTTTATAATTTTTATTAAATTTTAATGTGTGTGTTTTAGAAATGTATGTTGGACTAAAGCTAACTCTCTTATTTAATAATAGTATTGCCAAAATACTCTTAAAGTTTTATCCGTAACAACCTTCTTTTTTTTTTCCTATGTAACTAATGTAAAAACTAAAAGCATTTTTAACAAAGATTTTCTTCTTTTAATTCTTCAATCATTACTATAATAATATCGAGTATGAAGACCAATAATCAAAATTTCTCATAGAGTTAATATTATATGTTATTAATTAATATTCTTCTTATATCACAGTCAGAAAGAACTAACGTTTTTCAAATGTTAAACTTTAGTGGCATAGATTGTACTCAACATTTGATAAAAGGAGGGATTTCATTTATTGAAGTGTAAGTATAATAAATGAGTAAGTATAAGAAACTTTTTATCTATACTTCATTTTCTTAAAATCAAAGAATTGTAATAAACAATTCATATAAACTATTTAATTATCAAAAAAATGAATAATGAAGATAAAAAGCAAGTTTGTTATATTTACTCGAGAAACGGATCCTTTCTCTTTGATAAAATGCTGCAAAAGTCTATGTAAATTTGGAAGAGTTTATTAAACTCAACATATAATTAAATAACTCAACAACATAATAAATTAAAATAGTAAATCATAAATTGTTTTAGAGGTGAGTATTCTTCAATTTAAGAACGAAAAATTGAACAAAAGTACATTGAGCTATGAATGTTTACAAAATAACCCAATTTGTTGACTCGACGACTCAGTCGTAAATTTAAGAGTCTATGGAGTTTCCATAGAGCCTACCGAGTTTATTTAGAACTTATTAAAAATAAAGTTTACACATGAGTTAACTTGTAGATATTAAGTAGACTTGTAAACTCGTAAGACTTAGAAAGTTAACTCCATAGTTTAATCATGTTAGTAATATTTATTTATAATTTAGCAACATTTTTTAAATGTTGTCAAAGAATTTTAACTAAATTTTTCTTGAATATCATACAAAAAAAAATTTACTAGAGGTGTTTTGGTACCTTTTGAAGAAGCTAGAGAAAGTGAAGAAGGCAATAATAGCAAGGCCAGACTCTGGCAGTTGAACAAGCTTGTTGAAAGATATGGGGTCATCTTCTGGTGCAGTGGCAGGGATTTCCACAAAGATTGCCACAAGGAGAGGAACAATGATGGTGAAGAGTGTGAAAGTCACATAGGAGATGAGTTTTCCAATGCATGAAGAGTGATCTAGGGCACACCACTTGAGACTTATGCGAAAGTTTTTGAGTTCATCAAAGATCATGGACTTTGATCTTGCATATGATGGCTGCAGAAGCAAGGGAACACTGTGATTATTAGGTTGATGATGATGGGATGGTGGTGATTCTTCATTTGGGTGGTTTTCATCAGCAAAAGACACTCTTCTGCTGGAGGGTTCAATGTCTATGCTTGTTTCATTTTGTTTGGATGGATTCATTGTTGAAATGGGAAATGGGAAATTTGTAGTGTGAAGAGAAAGAAAGAGAAGATGTGGCAGATGTGTGTTTATTATATAAACCTGAAAGTAGGATCTGAAACATATTGGCACCATATTAGTTTTTAAATTTCTTTTAAACGAATTATAGTTTTGAAAATGTTTTAGACAATATTTTTAATATATTTTAAAGTTTTATTAATTTAAAAGGAATAAATTGTAAAATAACATAATTATTGGAGGATAAAATGAAATTTTTTTAAGAAATTTAAGTGCTAATGGTTATACTTTCAATTTCTACTGTCAATCTAAGAAAATTGTTAGGATTACCAAGTTAGAGATATTGTTCCGTTTTAGAGTTCAACAATTCTTATATTTTGTCTTATCTCAGTGGAGAGAAAAAAAGTACTTACAAACGATCATTAATCTCCATAGGAACATTGACATTAGAAGGAGAATTCAAACCACTTTCTCAGTTGCCATCAAGTTAGTATAAAAAATCAGGATTTAATCCTATATGAACTGAACTGCAACGTTAAAAATTCCTAAAAACAAAGTATATAAGCAGTTTAGTTAGTTTTAATACATGCAAAATCTCATATCGTTTAAGAATAAGATTAAAAAACATTTATAGGTATACTCTTCTTAAACCACTTGCTTGTTTTAGGATAAATCTGTTACAGAACCATTTAACATAAAAACAAACAATACTTGAGATGCCGTGATTTTAATGATGTACGTGAACTTGTTGCTTAATAATGGTACAAATGTTGAAGGGAACTAGACAGAAGAAAAGGTTTCTACCTTGCTTTGTCTCGTGAGTGTTCTCTTTGCCTTGTACTGGAGGTTTCAGTTTGAAGCCAAGAATAAAGGGTATTGGAGAACATCGCTGGACACAGAAAAAGGTTTAGGTTGTCCTTTTATTTTCATGCCACGTAATGCTTTTCTTTAATAATGCTAGCTCAGTTGTTAAATGGCATGGGACTTCTTTTATTGTTTTGTGCTACGTATAAAAAGGAGCTTCAATAATTGTGGAATATTTCTGGTGTTAAATATAATAAATTAGTAGGTGATCTAGAATTAATTAGTATGGTTCTCATTACTTTAATTTTTACACATTTTGTTACATTAATTTTCATATAATGTACCACATTCTTCCTAATTATAAGACTATCTTACGAAATTATATTTATTAAAAATATTAAATTTAAGTATTAGTATTAAGTTTGACTATAACTAAAATATTTTTCCAAATTTATCCGCAACATTTTTTGAGAGAAAAAATACTCAATAATAAATAATATATTAGTGTCTATTAATCTTTTCTCCAAAAGAAAAGTGTCTACGAATTTCTTACAAAAGAGAAAGAGAAAATTAAAAGTTTAACAAGTACATTTAAGTAAACAAAACAATTAATAAAAAACACTTATTATATTAAGTACATTGATGAAATAACAAGTGATAATTTCAAATTTTCAATTATCTAATAAAACTTTTTCAATAATTTTTCCTTCAATATGTGAGAAAATGAAGCTTAATAAAAAAATGATAAAAATTTGAATAATAAGCGTGTATATATAAAAAGTAATACTTTAAACAAATCTTCATCCTTCACAAGAGGATTTAGTATTTATTTTTAATCTCCTAACAGGAGGAGTTGATAATCGTGTCAGAAAATTTATAACAACTCATGCATCCTACTCAACCACTGACCTAGACCTCCTTAACTACAGGAGCATTTAAGTATTATGTCTGTCCAGATATTTTTAATATTTCACCTTGAGTTAATGGTTATTAAAGGAATGAGATAATTTTGTTTGCCTAAAAAATCTTTCTTGAAAAATTAAATTTATTTTTCATGTGAAAATAGAATCAGATAAATAGGTTTGAATTTTCCAAAATCCTTTATCACACATTTGTATCTTATTTTTTGTTTCAATCAATTAATAAATATCACAGTCATTTAATAAATTTTATTTTATAATTTTTTTATAAGTTATATAACTCATTAAATAGCATGATATTTATTTATTGATTGAGAAAAAATATGAAACACAAATTTTATACCAAGAATTTTCATTCTTAGATTTACATACTATCCATTTAACTTACAACTTATATAGGATACAGAGTCAATTGTTCTATGTACATATAAAATGTAGGCTTTTAAGTCCAATGCATTTAGCACGTAAGCTAAGTGAAACCGATCCCCGACTCATGTAATTTAAAAAATAATATATATTTAACTTCTTAAATATTTTTATTAAATATTAATTTAAAAATAATAAAAATGTTAAGAGAAAACAAAAAGATATTTAGATAACATTTGAAAAACTTCATAATTAAAAACGATAGAAAAGTAATTTAATTATAGTAAAAAATAGATTAAACTAGAAGACTTTAATTATTTTATTTTTTTTTTTTTATGGTTAATGGCCTACTCGTTTAACCTTTGAACTATGCATATGAATACCGGTTAGAAAAATTTGAATCCATTAAAATTATATATTTTACAGGACAAAAGGACGGATTATTCGTTCGTCCAGCTACGTGAGAATATCTTTTTCACTCAAAGAAGAATAAAAGAATTAAAAGATTAATGTACATCACATGTTTGTTTTTTATATTAGTGCTAATTATAATTACTTAGGATTAGCCAGTTTTGTTATGTCTGGTAAGCAAAAGTCCATCTGGAATGAATATAAAGAGAGTTAGTTAGGTACTGTCACGGAAATTGGTTCCTCACACGTGGCTCTGTTAGAGGATGGTATTGAAAACCTACAAAGAACCTGGCTTCAACGTTTTTATGATTGTCACGTGTTTATTTTTTTTTTGTTAATTAATTATTTGGTTTTTTAAATTTTCTTTAACTATTATTTTATGAAAATGATTATGAAATTATTTGATGAGGACAATTCATATAATTATTTTCTCTATTAATTCCTTTTTATATATAAAACAATCTATAGTCTATATATCTTTTATATTAATTACTTTTTATGTAAAGATTTTTATACTAATCATTAATCATAATCTTTCGTTCATGATAAACTTATTGACTTTACTTATTATTACTTTAAAAATTATATAAATAAAAAATTATGATTAAATTTTGGTATCACATTGAGAGTTTATTCTGATTAAACTCAAAAAATATATATATACTTGAACGCAATAAGACTATGTTAATCTCACATCAAAAGTCAAATAAGTTAACATAAGTTCAATGTATACTTCTCTAAGGAATAGCAAGTTTGTTCTATGTAAGAAGTCTTTGAGTACAAGAAGAGAAGGTAAGCATGTTGTTTTGTCTTATTATTAGAGTTGGTAATTTATGAAAAAGAATCGATGTAAAATTAAATGCATCAATGAACTCGTTAGGTAGATGTTTAGGAAAGAAGAGATGAGTCACATAATTAATAGACACTTTCTCTTCTCTGCCTATGAATACAAAAAGATTAAAAAATTTGACGTTAAAAAAGAAACATTATACTATTATGAACTAACAAAAGCTCTGAGCTTTCTAAATTCTTTTTTTCTTGAATGGGTTGGGCAACAATACCTCAAACCTAAGAATAATTAAAGCTCAAATCAAGATTTTACAGCCCAATCAACAACCAGTTGACAGAATTTCGTCTCAGCTCATAGAATCGCAT
This sequence comes from Psophocarpus tetragonolobus, assembly GCA_037954015.1. NCBI lineage: Eukaryota > Viridiplantae > Streptophyta > Magnoliopsida > Fabales > Fabaceae > Psophocarpus > Psophocarpus tetragonolobus. The sequence goes on along the minus strand of CM075695.1, from coordinate 22,313,258 downwards.
GATTTTGATAGGTTTTTCCACATTAGTTCCCATTCGAACTTGTTTCTTGACAGAATTGTTAGAATAGATAGACGCCTCTACACGTTTCCAACATTGTCTATTCTATGGGTTTGGGTTTCGAAAACCCAAACACAACATTGTCTATAAGGTCCCGTTTAGGGTGATTCTGAGTTTCTTGTTTTTTATTTTGAAATGTATTTTGAAAATTGAAACTTGTTCGGCAAAAATGGTTCTGTTTTGGTTTTTTACTCATTTTCGGAACAGTTTTCACTCAATTTTAAAAACAATAAAATTTGGTCTTTAGATTTCTGTTTCTGTTTTTATTTAAATTCATTACTTGACATCATTTGTCATCCTTGACGATCACCTCCGACCAAAAGTCACTGACGGTCATCACCTCCGATCGGCGGTCACCATCCCCCACCTCCGACTAGCAGTCACCGGTAGTTACTTCCGATTGACAGTCACCAATCGCCACCTCCAACCGGCTGTCACTGATGACCACCTCCAATTGCTGGTCACCAACTGCCATCTCTGATCACCGACCACCACCTCCGATCGACGGTCACCAGTTGTTACCTCTGACCGATGATCACCAGCCTCCACCTCCAACCGACAATCACCGGCCGCCACCTCCGACCGGTGATCACTGGCCGCCACAGCTAACCAATGGTCATCGGTCGCCACCTCCGACCAGCAATCACCTGCCGCCACCTCCGATCGCCGGTCACCGACTGTTACCTCCGACGAACGGTCACTGGTAGCTACCTCAAACCGACAGTCACCAACCACACCTCCGACTGGCGATCGCCAATGACTGATTGTCACATTTAACGATCGCTACCTTCAACTAGTGTTTTGGTTAAAATTTGAAACCAATGTTTTAAATTTGGAAACAAAAACAATGTTGTTTTTAAAATTTTGAAAACTTTAAACTAAAACTAGTTTTTTATTTTAGAAATTTTAAAACTAGAAACCAAAAACCATTCCGAACAATCACACACTCACCCTTGTATAAATGGTCGGTCACACACTCACCCTTATGCAAATCTCTTCATTTACTCCTATGACTCTTTCCTGTCTCATGCCTTTTCATGTATTCCGATGAATCTTCAATGTGTCTTTTTTGGGTTGTTTTATTTATCATTTTGACTATATAAATTTAGTGTAGATCTTAATTGTTGACTATTTGCCTTATATTATTCTTATGTTATTAATTTTTCATCATGAATTTAAGTTTAATTTAGTATTTTATAATTCTTATACAATTTATGTTTTGACTTATGATTTAATGTTTACGATTTTGTGACTTTTTTCGAATCAGAATAGAATTTTGTTTTATTAACCTTATGAATATGCTTTGCCTAACAGACATGAAAGTAGTCCTTCAACCTGTAAATCAAAACGAAGAGTAAAAAACGTCAGATATTAACCAAATAGTTCGAAGAGAATCGAATTCCACGTTTAAATTATGAATGTCATTATTTTTTTTTCTCTTGTTAAATGTTAATTATTAATATAATAAAAATTAACATAATTATGAATGCCAATATCTATTATCATTTGTAGATCATAGAGAATTGTTCATAATTTTGCCTCAAGAATAGAACAATGGCCTAATCTCCTGGCAAAAGTGTGAACAAATTCACCATTTGGATGTTTAATTACAGCCTGTAGGAACCAATGTTAGCTTCAACAAAGTAGGCTCCCTCACATCTCAATATGAAACAATTGGGGATAGATCTTCCCCAGAAAGTGTCAACATTATCATGAAAATTAGCATTTGTTGACAGAAATGAGTTAATATCATGGTTGCATTGAATGTCTTTAACCATAGCTCCAACATTAGCAATGACATAACCATTTGTTAGCCACTTGTGATTGAAAATAAATTCATTACTCCTCCACCAGATCCTATCAAGAGTAAGACCAAAGAAAATGCACCAAGGAGTCCCATCCAAAGCCTTTGAGTTATTCAAATTTGTGAACAACCATTGGGGCAGATTATGGATGTAAAAAACAGAAAAATCAGTCACTTTCTAACTCTTTATTCTACATTACCTATTTCTTGACTTTAGTTATTTTCTTCTGCTTTAATTTTTTCTTATACTTTTACTTTAATCTTCTTCTACTTTTACTATTTTTCTCATGTAACCTTAAACTCTCCAACATCATTGTATTTTTTTTTTTTTTGAAAAGCTAAACATGTATTCAATGAAGAAACAAATTGTTTCTTAGGATACAAATAGATTGTTTACTCCTCCATATCCTGTGAGAGCATATGACAAACTATTCAGCTATTTCAAATTTAACAAGCATAATCTGGGATTGGCATACCAATCCGAAAACCCGCACCCCCTATTAAAACCAAAGGAAAATGATCCAACATCATTGTATATCATCATGAGAGAATAAACTTGTTTTAAAATGTAATCCATCTTGCAAGACAAAGATAAATCTATACTTAATAAAATCAAACCTTATCTTTTCATTTGATTTGTGTCTTACAAATTAAGATAATATAAATATTATGTGGAATATAATTTTACACATTGTTTGCAAAGCAAATTAGAATGCACTTCTACTTTATGTGAAAGAGAAACCAATGGTGTTGAACAACCTACTAATTAATATTAATTTAATGACTCAATTTTCACTTTATAGGAATTTGAATTGTTTAATATATTTTTATAAAGTTATTTTTTATAGAATTATAATGGTTTGATTTTTAAGGAAATTAATTCACAAGTGATATGTGTGGTTATTTATTTCCTTACGAGTTGATATTGGGCGATCATGAAATTTAATTCATGAAAAACGAATATAATTAGCTAATTGCGTATAAGTAGTGTTTGACTTAATTAATTTCGTTGATTTTGTATGTTGGTTTGATTTTAATTAAATTAGCATGTTATTTTTAAATATTTAAAGATATGAGGACTATTCATTATTAAAATGTTAATAAAAAAATTATTATTGAAATATTTGTGAAGTTAAGAATTAAAAAGATTAAATAAAATAAGTGAATTGGACTAAAATATTAAAATAAAAAGGTTTAAATATATTTTAGATTGCACATATGAATGATTTTATATTGAATCAATGTTAATTTTTTTCTTTAGGTTGAATTTTTAATCATTTTTATTTTATTTTTTACCCTAATGGACTTTAAACTATTTTATAAGTAAATTGTTTAAGAAGTACTTTAGGAAAATAGTTATTAAAAATTTAACAAAAAATAAAAATTACTAAAGAACTAAGATAAAATTAACTATATATCTTAAATCCCAAACATACTTAAGTTAAATAAAAATACGCTAGAGGGATATCCAAACAAAAAAGTTGGATTTTGTTTTAGATTCAAATATAAGTAAATTCAACTACTTTTACCTTATTTAATATTATTATTCCTAAAATACCTTTCATTTTAATTTCAACCCTGATTCTTTTTATTCATAATATCAAGTTTCAATGAAAGATGTTTCAGAAATTTTCTTATTCATAACATCATGATAACTAATTTTCTTACTATGTGTAAACTTAGATATTTTTACTTATATATGAGTCTAGAGATAATTCTACGGGTGTGATTAGTAGAGGCGGTCTTATGCAAAATCGGGTGTTGTTAGCATGTTTAGGGAGGTGCTGACAGTAACACTTTGGACTAGGGTTTTCGACCCATTAAGATTTTAAATCAGAGTTTTGGCAATGGCATTAATTACATTTTTCTTCTTCAAGTTTTAGTATTCTTTTTTAATTTTAAACCATGGTATTGTGTCTTTTAAATTTTAAAATTATTGAACTTGTTTCCAACTATTAGTGGATTGATGTTGACTACTACGTGACAAGTGTTGATTAATACATTACAATAATTTAATGACGTGATAAGCTCTAATTATGTAATATAAAGGTAATTATAATTAAAATGATTTTTCATTATCCAAATTGTCGTTAAATTATTGTCATATGTCAGTAAACAATATTAATACTTAATAGTCAACACCAATTTATCAAATTGTTGGACAAAAGTTATAAAGTTGATTTAGCCCTGTTTAGAAAGCTTAATTACAACTCATTTGAGCTTTTTATAAAAGCACTTATATAGGATTCATTAGTTGTTTTAAGCTTATTTGAATAAACTATCTAGACTGGCTTTTTGAAAAAAGTTGTCTAAAAGCTTATTAAAAATTTGCATTTTCTTTGACTCATACCTCTTAACTTTTTTTGTCTCTTTCATGATTAAAATTTGCTACTAAGTCTCTTCCTCTCCCCCTCCATTTCTCTTTTTCTCCTCTCTTCCTCCCTCCCTTTCTCCCCCTCTCTCTATATCTCTCTCTTTCTCTTTATCTATATGTATATATATATATACAAGAATATATATAAATTATTGAATTTAAGAAGTTATACTATATATATATAACAATAAGTATTGATACACAACCCCCCCCCCCACACACACACACATATATATATATATATATATTCAAACATTTTATTTTCATATAAGTGCTTTTAAATTTGTATATCTAAACACAAATAGCTCATCAATTTAAGAGTTTATACTATAAGTTATTATGTAAGAAGCTCTTCTACTATAAACTCTTCCAAATCACATAAGCAGTAGAAGGAAGAAAGAGATTGTTAGTTTGAATCTTTCCACTAACAAAACTAACACACTAACAACAACATTTATCTATCTAAAAATAAAATAGTTGGACATAAATTTAACATTCTAAAATTTGAGAAACATAATGTCATAATTTAAAAATAGAAAATAAAAAATTAAAAATTTAAAAAGTAAGGCACAAAGTGTAATTATATTTTTTGTATATGACACTATTTTTACACTAATCTAACATATTTAGACCCAACTACACATAAGATAATAATTTAGAGAGGGAGGGTGACTCATGGAGAAGAGGGTGAGATTTTGTGCAAAATTTGTTTAGCTTTGCCGACAGTACGTCTTGACCGGACAACAAATGAATGATTTAAAAATCAGAGGAGTTGTCACCAATATTTATTAAGGGAAACATCGGAAAAGCCTTTTAAAAAGAAACATGGTTTGAGAAGTAGATTTTGAGTTTGGGAGTTGATTATATATAGAGAAGGTATTAGCACCCTACAACGTTCGTCATAAAGACAATTACCTCTAATTAACTAAGCAAATTATTTACCCTTTAAAATATTTATCTTGCTTCAAAATGATAGTAATAAGAAAAGAGTGATATTATTATTTTTATTTTTTTATTTTTTTAGTTTTTTAGCTCGATAGGAGTGGCCTTCTACCCCTACAAATCTCCGGGTGCAATGGAGAATCAAAGTTTACATAGTTTTTTAGAAAATATTTATGTGTTGAGATTTTATCTTTAATTTTTAGTTTTGTTAAGACTTAGGATTTCTTGAACTGTCATAGCTCATGCATCCCAATCTTGGAGTGGTCAAAAGTCTACACCCAAGCCAACCCACTTGATTGTCCCTTATCCCTTAGGATTGTTTTTTAATCTTTATGGATTTTGTCTAGCATTGTAGAAACGAGATCTTGATGAGTCTAAAATATATATCTCCATCATTAGCTGGGGTCTTGATGGGTCTTTCTGGGCCAAGTCCTCTTCAATCCTCCTAGCCATTGCCTTAGTAAGAGGCCCCTTGGTAGGTAGGATTGCATCATCTCCTTCCCGTTGGAAGGATTTGTCCTCAAATGAAGGATCGTTCTCTTCCATGTCAGCACCTAAAAAGGGGGTAAGATCACAAACACCAAAAAGTGGTGCTAACTCCATAATCCTCGGGAAGGTCTAACTTATATGCATTATTATTTACCTTCTCAGAGATTTGGAAGGACCATCTCCTCGGGGGCTAAGTTTGGACTTCCTCTTAGAAGGAAAACGATCTTTTCTTAGGTGAAGCCAAACCTAGTTGGTCTTTTTGAAGATGACTTCCTTCCTCCCCTTGTTGCTAGATGAAGCATACCTCTTAGATTGGTTTTCAATATTGGTTTTGACCCTCTCATGTAATTTTTTGACAAAATCAGCCTTAGCTTCCTCTTCTTTATGAAAAAAACGGGTGTTAGGGAGTGGCAATAAGTCCAAAGGAGTGAGAGGATTAAAACCATATACAACCTATTATATGCAAATTCAATGTGGGGGAGATGTTCATCCCAAGACTTGTGGTTGCCTTTCAAGAGTGCTCTCAACATAGTGGATAGGGATCTATTTACTACTTCAGTTTGACCATCCATTTGGGGATGACAAGTGGTAGAAAATAAGAGCTTAGTTCCTAGCCTTGCCTAAAGAGTTTTCAAAAAATCACCAAGCAACTTGGCATCCCTATCAGAGACTATGGTTAAGGGTATTTCGTGCAAGCGGATAACCTCACGAAAGAAAATTCTTACAATGTGACTTGCGTCATCCACTTTGTGGCAGGGAATGAAATGAGCCATTTTACTAAAGCGGTCCACTACCACAAAGATGGAGTCTACACCTCGTTGGGTTCTTGGGAGCCCAAGGATAAAATCCATACTAATATTTACCCAAGGTGTAGAGGGAGTGGGTAAAGGTGTGTAGAGTCCATGAGGCATTACTCAAGACTTAACTTGTACACAAGCTATACATCGCAAGCAATGTCTTTGGAGATCTTTCTTCATATGCGGCCAAAAGAATTTTTCTTTCAAAAGTATTAAGGTTTTATCAATTCCAAAATGCCCTATGAGCCCACCTTCACGGCTCTCTTTTTTTAGCAATTTCCTAGTGGATCATTGGGGTACACAAAGTTTTCCCTCTTTGTACAAGTATCCCTCACACAAGTAGAAGCCATCTTTGGATTTGGAAGATGAGGCAGCATAAATGGTTCCAAAGTATTGGTCAGAAGGATACATTTCCTTTATGTCATCAAATCCCAAAATTTGAGCATTAAGGGTGGCAAGGAGTGAATGCCTCCTTGAAAGAGCATCGACTACCACATTTGTTTTTCTCTTTTTATATTTGATGACATAAGGAAAAGTCTCAAGAAATTCAACCCATTTAGCATGCCTCTTGTTCAACTTTCCGTGCCCCCTCAAATACTTAAGTGACTCATGGTCACTATGAATGAAAAACTCCTTGGAAACAAGATAATGTTCCCAAGTTTGGAGGGTACAGATCAAGGCATAAAACTTCTTGTTGTAGGTGGGGTAGTTAAGGTGGGCACCATTGAGTTTTTCACTAAAATAAGTAATGGGTTGCTCCCCTTGCAACATCATAGCTCCCACACCTACTCTTGATGCATCACATTCTAGCTTGAAAGTTTTTGAAAAGTCGGGGAGAGTTAGAATAGGTGCATTAGTGAGTTTATCCTTGAGCAGTTGAAAAACTTCTACTTGTTTTTCACCCAACAATAATGGAACTTCCCTTTTCACAAACTCATTGAGTAGCGAAGCTAGTGTGGAGAAGTTAGGCACAAAGCGCCTATAAAATCCTGTGAGACCATGAAAACTTTTGATCTCAGTCACATTAGTAGGGGTGGGCCACTCTTGAATGGCCTTGATATTTTGGGGATCCACTTGGACCCCTTGGACACTAATGACTAAGCCTAAGAAAACTACGCTAGAAACACAAAAAGTGCATTTTTCTAAGTTTACAAAAAAGTTTATTTATTCTAAGAACAGATGATACTTCCCTAAGATGCCCTAAATAAACGACTACAAACCTACCAATAAAATCCCTAAGTACATGATTCATGAGGTGCATGAAAGTGCTTGAAGCATTGGTGAGCCCAAAAGGCATCACCAACCATTCATAAAGACTGAATTTGGTCTTAAAAGTGGTTTTCCATTCCTCTCCTTCTTTGATTCTAATTAGATGGTAACCACTTCTAAAATCAATTTTTGAAAATATTTGGGCTCCATACAATTCATCAAGCATATCATCTAGCCTAGGGACTAGGTGCCTATACTTAATGGTGATGTTGTTGATGGCACGGCAATCCATACACATCCACCATTTCTCATCCTTTTTGGACACCAACAAAACAGGAACTGCACAAGGACTAAGGCTCTTTTGAACCCTACCCTTCTCCAACAAGTCTTGAACTTGAGACTCAATCTCTTTGGTCTCAATGGGGTTTATCCTATATGCGGGCCTATTGGGTAGACTCATGCCAAGAACAAGGTCAATTTAGTGTTCTATTCCCCTTAGAGGTGGTAATCCCCTTGGAACCTCTTGAAGGAAGAGATCATCAAATTCTTTTAAAGGGTTTTGAACCCCTTATGGAAGAGACTCAATTTCATGACTTGTGGTAGTGCTAGAAGGTACCTCTTTACAAAGAAGGAGAAAAAAAGGTCAATCAAGCAAGAGAGCTTCTTTAATGTCTATTTTTGTTGCAAAATGACTCTCTTTCTTAATTATCTCTTTGGAAGGGGTACCTCCTTCCAACTGTTCCTCTTTACCCTTTCAAGCTTTAAGGATGGAAACTTTTTTTTTTACCTTGAACTTTTTTTTCCTCATCTCTTTTATGTTTCATGATTAGTTGATCCTCAACCACTTGAGAAGGTGTTAGAAGAGTCAACTTTATTTTTTCCCTTATGAATGAGGATTATCTCATTAGAGTAGCCATGGTAAATGACTTGTTTGTCAAACTGCCAAGGCCTCCCTAGCAAGATATGGAAAGCCTCCATTGGAACTATATCACATAAAATCTCATCTTGATACTTTCCAATATAGAATGACACCTTTACTTATTGGTTTACAACCATTTCCCTTTCCTCATTAAGTCATTACAGTTTGTAAGGTCTAGGATGAGAAATTGGTTGTAAGGTGTAACGTCCCCCGTTACATAACACCCAAGGTGATAGAAATCCAAAGGGGTTGGATTCGTTTTGCGGATCTATCTAGGTTGGAAGGTAATAAGTTAACAAAACAATGAGAATTGGGTAAACAATAAAATGGAAAGGATGAAAATGGTTTAACGAAAAGATAGATGACGCCACTTCCAAGGATGGAAGATAAGTCATATGACGCCACAAGGGTGGTGATTTACCCTTGATAAGTCTAGGAGAACGCCACAAGGAAAAATTCCTTGATAAGTTCTAAAGAGAAATTCATCTCTCACAAAAGGGTAAAACCCAAATATAATTTCACTAATTCAATGGTTGTCCTTAGAGTACAATTCAGCCCCTATTTATAGAATTAGGTGACTGTTCAAAATCGTAACTCCCAAAAGAAAAATTAAATACTCCATTATCACGCAATTATCACATATGATTAATTGCATGTTACATTAATTCCTAAATTAATGAAACGTTACAAAAATGAAAAGTCATTGTCTTCGGCATTCACGTCATTCCCTCCTTCTTCGAAAAGATTCGTCCTCGAATCTATGACTTTATTTTCCTATCAATTTTATTCACTTATAATTTAAAATAAACAAAATCAACCTCCAGGATCAAATATAACTTGTAAAAATTCATGCATCAAAGAAGTTTTCCTTTTTGGTTTCCAAACCCAAACATTGGAATCAAGAGGAATTTTTCTTTTAAAATAGACTTGTGCATTTTCTTCAGGAGTTTTAACCTCAACCATGTACTGAATATACAATGATTCTGGAAAAGGGATATCCACATTTTTCTTCCTCAAATATGGCAATTTGTGGGTTGTATTGTCATCGTCTTGTGCATTCAAAATACCAATAAAAGAAGAAAAATCATTAGCAGTTTTTATTTTAACGTTCTTTTTCTCTATTTCTCTTTCCTTTTCTCTCTCTTCCTCTTCACTCTTTTCTTTTTCTATTTTTCTCTTTTCTTCTCTTTCTTTTTCTATTTTCTCCTTCAACTTATGTTGATTATCAGAAACTTCACTTGGTGTCAGAAATTTCAAATTAAGTTTGCGTCCTTCATGAACCAAAGAAACTGAAAGTCTTTCAGAATTTATCCTTTTACCCTGCAACCAAGGTCTCCCTAAAACAAAATGACATGAGTCCATGGGAGCAATATCGCATGTCACTTCCTCCACATATTTTCCAATAGTGAATCTAAACTTAGTTTGCCTAGGATGAAGACTCGTTGGTAAGTTAAGTTTATTCACCAATCTTTCGCTCACCACGTTGCTATAACTTTCTTCATCAACTGCAAATAAACACAAATGACCTTCGATTAAACACCTTGTATAAAAAATATCCACCATAGTTCCAAACCTAGAGCCGAAGCTCTGATACCAACTGATATAAATCCAAAGGGGTTGGATTTGTTTTGCAGATCTATCTAGGTTGGAAGGTAATAAGTTAACAAAACAATGAGAATTGGGTAAACAAGAAAATGGAAAAGATGAAAATGGTTTAAGGAATGGATAAATGACGCCACTTCCAAGGATGGAAGATAAGTCATATGACGCCACAAGGGTAGTGATTTACCCTTGATAAGTCTAGCAGAACGCCACAAGGAAAAATTCCTTGATAAGTTCTAAAGAGAAATTCATCTCTCACAAAAGGGTAAAACCCAAATATAATTTCACTAATTCAATGGTTGTCCTTTGAGTACAATTCAACCCCTATTTATAGAACTAGGTGGTTGTTCAAAATCATAACTCCCAAAAGAAAAATTAAATACTCTATTATTACGCAATTATCACACATGATTAATTGCATGTTACATTAATTTCTAAATTAATGAAACGTTACAAAAAATGAAAAGACATTGTCTTCGGCATTCACATCACAACTGATAGAAATCCAAAGGGGTTGGATTCGTTTTGCGGATCTATCTAGGTTGGAAGGTAATAAGTTAACAAAACAATGAGAATTGGGTAAACAATAAAATGGAAAGGATGAAAATGGTTTAACGAAAAGATAGATGACGCCACTTCCAAGGATGGAAGATAAGTCATATGACGCCACAAGGGTGGTGATTTACCCTTGATAAGTCTAGGAGAACGCCACAAGGAAAAATTCCTTGATAAGTTCTAAAGAGAAATTCATCTCTCACAAAAGGGTAAAACCCAAATATAATTTCACTAATTCAATGGTTGTCCTTAGAGTACAATTCAGCCCCTATTTATAGAATTAGGTGACTGTTCAAAATCGTAACTCCCAAAAGAAAAATTAAATACTCTATTATTACGCAATTATCACACATGATTAATTGCATGTTACATTAATTTCTAAATTAATGAAACGTTACAAAAAATGAAAAGACATTGTCTTCGGCATTCACATCACAAGGTATAATAATTAAGTAATTATTATAAATAGAAATAAAATCTCAAAATAATAAAAAAGGATAATTGCAATAACAACGTTCATAAAAAGGAAAATTCTTCTAAATTATAATAGCAACATTCATAGAAGGAAAATCTCAACTACAGGCTAAATCTTCATCCCTCCTTAGCCTTCACAACTTCCTCCTTTTCTGACTCTGAAAACAACACTTTTAAAATGAGATGAAAATCTCAGTGAATAAAATAGTTTTTAAAATAGGTTCACAAATAGCATTGTTCCCAGCTGGTGCAGAATCCGGAAAAACAACCATGGTATCCGCAAATAAAGGAGGTTTCTTTTTATTAAACAAAATTATTTATTCCAAATAATGTATAATATGAATAATTTATGAACACAAAAAGAGAAGGGTATTTTAAATAACACCCTCATAACACAATCGCAGCGAAAAATAGTGATGCTCAAGATCACTCGCTCCCACTCTATGGTTCCCAAAACCAAGGTTTTTAATAGATTCTTCGAAAGGGCTTATGAGCTAATATTCCATACAATGGCGTCCCATTGCCTTCCCCACGCTATTATGAAGGTATCCAGAATCTCTTCTCCATCCCAGATGGAGGTATCTAACCTCTTTCCTGTGTTAAACGGAGGTATCTTATACATCCATCCCGAATGAATGTATGTCAAGTTTCACCCTCATCCAAATGGAGGTATCTCAAACAATAATTAAAACAATTTTCAAACACCAAAAATAGCTTTTAAATTCATACCATGGAAGGTTAAACAAGGTGTTTTACTCACCTCTTGATGTGAGATCCCACCACTTTAATTCTTCTGCTCCTATGTCCCTCTTTCTCAACCCTAGAATAATCAACTAACCAATGATATTCTGAGGGAACTAGTTAACCCTATATATAGTAGTTTAGGGTTGGTTTTACCCTCTCTATATTTTCTATAAAAGATTGATTTTACCATATTAAATGCAAAATAGTATCAAATATTTAATTATTTTATCTTATTCCTATTCCCTGAATTTGTTATTTAAAGTGATATCAAATCTTTTTATTTGTTTTGTCTTATTTATATTTTAAAGGACCTGAATTTGTTATTCAAAGTAATATTAAATCTTTTTATTTGTTTTGTCTTATTTCTATTTTAAAGGGAATATTATCTGAATTTGTTATTCAAAGTGATATAAAAATTTTTTATTTGTTTTATCTTATTTTTATTTCAAAAGGAATATTATCTGAATTTGTTATTCAAAGTGATATCAAATCTTTTAGTTTGTTTTTTTAACAACTTAATCTATCTTCTCTTAATTGAATGTTTATTCGAATATTTGTATTTTAAATTTTGGGATGTTACATTTTCTCCCTCCTTAGAGAATTTCGTCCTCGAAATTAATGTCACTAATAAAATTAACATATAACACATAAATCCACATATAAAGGTAATATACCTCAATCGAAGAGATACAAATATTCTTGTGTAACATCATCCTCAAGTTCCCATGTAGCCTCTTCTGGAGTCAATCCCTCTCAAATCACCTTCACCAATGGGATTATCTTGTTCCTTAGAGGTTTAGTGCTTTTGTCGATGATTTGAATAGGCTTGGGCTTAAAAGTCAAATTACTTTTTAGTTGTATTGACTCAGGAGCTAGAATATGTGAGACATCTTGTACGTACTTCGAAAATTGAGAAATATGGAAGACATCGTGGAGGTTTGACAATCAAGGTGGAAGAGCCAGTTGGTAAGCAACAGGGCCAACTCTTTTTATAATTTGGAAAGGACCAATAAAACAAGGGCCTAGATTTCTGACCTTCTGATGTGACCATGCCTAGCCAAGGACCTATCACTAGGACCATGGCTAGAAGGATTGAAGAAGACCTAGCCCTTGCAGATAAAGGAAGACTTCACCTCCTGTGGAGAGTCAAGATATTAGGCTAGGGATTTTATTTAATAAAATGTAATTTTCCTTTATTTTAATTTTGAGGAGTATTAGGAATTTAATTTGGGACATGTATTTAGTCCATTTTTATTTTAGGATGTGTCTTAGGAATTTAGAGGGTGAATTTAGTTTTTTGGGTCTTTATGAAGGAAATAAGGGGTAGCCTTGATATCTACACCCCTCTTTTCCTACATAAACCCCCTAAGCTAATAAGAAGGAATCTTGTCCCTTGATTTGAGAAACTTGGGCACCAAGTTTGATGATCTAAGGAGGGGATTGTTTCTCAATCCTTCACCTTTAGATCTCTCCTTTTAATCCTAGCCCTTCTTTTTTAGGTTTTCTTGTTCAAGAGGTTAGCTACCTCTATAAATAGGAGCTACTCCCCCCTTCGCCTTTTTTAGAGCTTCTAAGAGTTATCAAGGTACCCCTCCCTTGTGGCCTCTCCCCTTTGGCTTATCAAACCTAGTATTTGCGACGCCTCGCCCCATTTGTTTCCTCTCTATAAATCCATTTCCCTTCCAAGTGACCTTAGAAAGGATCCTTTGGGCAAGTGATCATCAAAGATCACATCAAGTGGTATCTAGAGCCATTTTCTAAAGGTCACGTTCTTTCTCAAAAAATTTACTTGATTTTTTGTTTATCTCTTTGCTCTCTTTATTTGAAAGTCCTTCATTTTTTGTCATATTTATTTCCTTTATTGTCTAGTAGTATAGGTTTTTATTCTTGCTATTATATGCGCTTTTGTCCCATCTATGCGCCTATGTTCCATTTAATTTGATGCAATTTTATTTGTCACTTTCTTTGCATCTTATTCCGTGTTCAAGTTGCTTAGTTTTCCCTTGGTTTTTTATGTTAAAGTGCGCCTAATAAGTTGTGACCATTAAACCCACATGTTTGAGGATTTTTCCACACCGTTGTGGTGATCAACTTTAGCCACGTTGTTGTGCCTTTTGTTTTGAGTCTCTTGCTGAAATTTTTGCTCTATTTTTAGGTGTGTTATTTTTTCTTAATCTTATGTTTTGTCAAATACTGGTCATGTTAGTTTCCTATTTTGTCTCATTTAAATTCCATAGGTTTTAGCCTCTTAAAAATTTTACAAAAAAGCCTTCAAAAACATTTTGAATTGAACTCCTAAGAGGTGAACCTCTTGTTGAGTCTCTTAAGTCTTTTATGCTTTTAATTCAAGCATAGTAATCTCTTTGTTGTTCTTAAATATTTTCTCAATTCAATCTTTATATGCTTCTTGTTTTATGTTGAATTATTAGTAACTTTCCACTTGATTTACCTTCACTATTGGTGCCTCTTTATGGAATTTTAGCTTGGGTGAATTGTGTTAGTAATTTGAGCAATCAATTTACTTCAAAGTCAACCCTAAATCATTCCTTAAGCACCATTACTTCAGTGGTATTTGGAACTACTAAGTTGTTTTGCCTTTAGTTGCATGCATTGCTTGAAAATTGTGTGACCTTACTTTGTGCTTATTCACTCAAGTGTTATTATTTCAAGCATCCTTATTAAAATTTCAATTCAAGAAACTATTAGGTACAGAAAAATGATTAGAAAAAGTTAAAAAATATATATTAGAACAAGTTCAAGTTAAAAAAAAAAGATAAAGAACTCAAAAGAAAGACAATTTTGAAGTTGTGTACCTAATAGTAGAAACATTTGATATGAGGAACCATTTGTGATTCAAAAAAAAAATTACTTGAGTAAGCTTTTTAGCTTTTGGTCACTTAAATTTTATTAAGTGTGCAACTATTAGTTTCATTTTTTTTTGTTTGATCTTTTTTCATCTCCACTCTTAGAGCTAATCTAGGAAAGTTATTTGTGTGCTACCTTTCTTTGTGAGCCTTATGTTTTCTTGCTTGTCTTATTTACTTCTTTGAGTTTGTCATTGTTTAATCTCTCCACTTGGATTTGTGAACCTTGTTTTGTTATTCACCTTTGTTTTTTGTCTTGTGTTGTATTCGGCCTTGGTAAGTAAATCTTGGGAAAGGTGCCATACACAAGATTTTGGCAAGTCCAAACAAGAGGAAACAAGGGTAGCATTCTTAGGGTGGGTTGATGAAACTCAAAGCAGCTTGATCAAAAGGAGCCAAACACCAACAAGCTTAGAGTGAAGACTTCTTTTTATTCTTTGTATTGTGTAAACTTAATTTTAGATTGGGAGTTTAAGTGCCCTTAAGGCCCTCTCTTGGTTTGTACTAATTTTTGGTTAATTTTAGCTTAGTTCCTCGTTAATTAGGTGAAGAAGGAAGAAGTGGTACACTTCCTTCAACACCTTAGGAGCACGATTAGAACCCTTTCTCTTTTACATTCTTCCCCTTTTAATTTTTTTTGCAAAAAATGTGTAGAGACTAAGAGTTCCAAAGACTCATCAAGCCACCTTAGGTGCGAAAACAAAAAGAGAGGAATGTTGCTTGAGAAAAAGAATTTTGGCCTACCCTCTTGTTTTTAGCATCCAAGCACCATGACTTCCCACACACATTCTAGTGCACATAGTTATTCATAAAGCAAGAGTGTCAACCAAAGAAACATTCTAAGGGAGAAACTCTTGAAAAAGTTAACTTAGAATTTAGGGAATGGATGGCTAAAGAACAAGAAAAGAGAGAAGAAAAAGAGAGAAAAAAAGAAATCAAAGAAAAGGAAAAGCAAAAGGAGAAGGAAGAGTTAAAAAAAGAGATGTTGGAAATGAGAAAAGAGAAAAAAGAGCGAGAAAAGAGAAGGCAAAGAGAGAGAAGAGAGGATGAAGAAAGGAGAAGAAGGAAAGAACTAGAAAGAAAGAGAGAAAAAGAGGAAGAAGAAAGAAGGAGAGAAGAAGAGAGTCAGAGGAGAGATGGGAGGGAGAGTGATAGAAAAAAGAAAGGAATTCTCATAAGATCCCTATCTAGGCATTTTAGCTCTAGCGAAGAAGAATACTATAGAAATCAACATAAGCATCACTCCCATTCATCATACAATCATAATTCTCCTCAAGAGAACACAAATCATGCTAGGGAGACAAAGGTAGACCTATCCTATTTTCTTGGTAGGGAAGATGTTGAGACTTACCTAGATTGGAAAGTCAAAGTGGAACAACTCTTCCGATGCTATGAAATAAGGGAAGAAAGGAAAGTACCTTTGGCCTCCCTTAGTTTTCAAGGTTCTGCTTTGCATTGGTGGGATGGGTTAGTCAAGGATAGGGCCCGTAAACAAATGTCTGACATTCGCTACTGGAATTATTTAAAAACTTGTTTGCGAAGAAGGCACATTCCTTCATATTATGAGAGGGATCTTTTGGATAGGCTCCAAAGACTTAGGCAATGTAACCTAAGTATTGAGGAGTATAGACAAAAGATAGAGCTTCTCATACTAAGGGCCAATATCATGAGGAACCCAATGCCACCCTTGCTAGGTTTTTGTGTGGATTAAGCTCTGACATTAGAGATAAGGTAGAGCTTCTTTCATACTCAAACCTTGATGAGTTGGTAGAACTTTGTGTAAGAGTTGAGAATCAACTCAAGAGAAAAAGCTTTAAAAAATATTCTCCCTCTTACTCAAAGAGAGACCAACTTAAGGGAAACTCTTTCAAGGGTTTTCCCAAAGAGGAACCCAAGCATTTTCAAGATACAAAAGCACCTCATGTAGAGAGAAAACCCCCTACTACTAAGCCTACTGAGAGGCAAAGTAGTATCAAATGCTTCAAATGTCTTGGGAGAGGCCACATTGCCTCTCAATGCCCCAACAAGAAAACCATGATCATGAGGGGACAAGACATTTGTTGTGAGAATAGCTCATCTTCCTCTTCTAGTGAGAGTGAGGAAGAAGGGGGACATACTTTTGAACAAGAGTGTGAGGAAGCTTTTACTTATGAGGGGGACCTCCTTATGGTTCCAACGCTTCTTGGAAGCCAACCTCTAGTGATGCATTCTCCCCAAGCAAGTGCCCTATCACTAGGGCCATGGCTAGGAGAATAGAAGAAGACATGGCTAGAGTAGAGGGAGGAAGATCTCACCTCCATATGACCATCAAGTTATGCAAGCCATGACTTATTTACTTGTAATTTTTATTTTAGGAACCTAGGATTTTATTTTGGACATGTATTAGTCCATTTAATTTTCTAGGAGGTGTCTTAGTAATAAGAAGGGGTAAGATTAACTTTTGGACCTTTATTTAGGAAATAAGGGGGTAGTTTGATAACTACACCCTCTTTTGCTAAATAAAACCCAAAACTAATAAAGGAGTAATCTTGGCCCTTGGATGAGGTAGCTTAGGCACCAATTCTCATCTAAAGGAGGGTATTGATTGAACTTTGGGCTTCAATCCTCCTCCCTTGGATGACTCCTTTTAATCCTAGCCCTTCATTTCCTTCATGACTTGTCCAAGAGGTTAGCTCCCTCTATAAAAAGGTGCTCTTTCACACTCTTGTATTTTTTACACTTGATTGAATGGAAAAACCTTGAGTTGGCCAAAATTCTCTTAGTGTCCACCCTTCTCTCTTTGAGAATTCCTTAGGTTTTTATCAAGGGTTCCATCCCTTGTGGAAAACTTTCCCTCTTAGGCTTATCTTACCTTAAGTGGCGCCTAAAACCACCTCACTTCTTACCTCTCCACAAACCATTTCACCAAAGAAGAAAACCTCTAGAAAAAGATGAAGGGAGGCATGCATCATTTGGTATCTAGAGCATTGGTTCTAGAGGTCTAAACTCTCTTCCTATCTCATTTATTTTTTCTTTTTGTTTTCCTATTTTATTTTATCTTTAATTTCTGCAATTTTTTCTAGCTTTCCATTGTTGTTTATCATTTCCATTTATGTCTTGAGTTTATTGTTTTGAATTATAGTTTATTTGCACCATTTATTTTTTGCTTGATGCAATTTATATTGTTCTTTTCTTTGCATCTACGTCTTTCCCATATTCATTAATTTCCGCTTAAGCTTTGAGTTGGGTGCTTTCTTACTTGAATTTTGGTTTTGAGAATTTCTTGCTAAAAATCCATGCCATTGTGGTGAATTCCACAACCTTGTGGTCAAGAAATTTAGACCAAATTCTTGTGTTTCCTTGCACCTAGTTGCCTTGTTTTGCTTTATTTTTAGCTTTTATTTTTCACTTTTATACTCTTGTGTAGTTGTCTATAAGTCATGTTTATAGTTTCCCATTTTGTCTATTAATTCCTTTTAAGTTTAGCCTCTTTTGTTTTTACAAAAAAAAATTTGAAACTTATTCAATTGAGCAACATAGAGGGTCATACCTCATGTCTAAGTCTCTTTAGAAGTTCATGTGCTTTTAGTTTCAAGCATATTCTTAAAAAAAAATTCAAAAATAGTTGCTCAATTTCCTTTGTCTTTATTTTCCTTATACGTATAATTAGTAGCTCATTTGTGTGGTAAAGGTAGTTCTTGTTTGTGGGTGTTTTCACTTAAGCTATAAGTTTGGTATTTGTGTTCAACAAATTACTAAAAACTTAACAAAGCTTGAGTCCAGTGGCACACCAAACTACTAAACCATTAACACATCTATAGCTACTTTGCATTTTGAAGTCATTTCTAGTAGTACCTAAATTGTTGCTTTTAATTTTCTTTATTGTTCCAAGCGTATAACTCTTTGTTATCAAGCACTAAATTCACAATCAATTTAGGTGCATCTAGTAAATATTAAAAAAAAAACAAGAAAACAAAGTCTAAAATAAAATACAAAAAAAAATGAAGGATTCAAAAAAAAAAAAAGAGAACAAACAAAAGAAAAGAAAGTTTGAAAAAAAATTCATTTGATGTACCTAACCTAAAATTAGCAAGTGCTTCAACTTTGAACTTGGAACCTTAAAAGAAATTTTATTACTTTTGGTACACTAGAACTTGATATTTGTGTTCTTCTACTCTTTAATCTAGTGCCATTCTTAGGTATTCCATTGTGTGCCCTCTTTCTTTTGTTTACCTTTTAGTTGTTGCTTGTCTTTTAAATCATCTTTCTAGTTTGTCTTATATACTCTTACCATTTGGTTAAGTGTCCTTTTGATTGTGTTATCTTTTATTGCTTTTTGAGTTTCTATTCGCACCTCCCCTTGCTACTTTTGGTTTCATTGGTTTGTGTGTTAGTGTCACTTTTGGGAGAAAGCTTGAAAAAGGAGCTTACCACAAGGGTAGCATATTTTGGAAGGTTGGACTAAGAGCCTAAGGGATCACCTCAAAAGGAAATACACCTAGCCGTGAGGACTTTGATTTGAGGGAGCATTTGGAGAATCATTTTTTGAAGACTTTACTTTTTATTTAATTTGGGTGTATTAATTTTGTAGTTGGGAGTTTGAGTGCCCTTAAGGCCCTCCCTTTGGTTGTAATAAAATTTAATCAATTTTTTAGTTTCTCAAAAATTAGGTGAAGAAGGAAGAAGTGGTACACTTCCTTCAACACCTTAGGAGCTCGCTTTAGATCCCTTCTCTTTTGAATTTTTGCTTTAAAATTCTTGCTTTATTTTTCTTTCAAAGCGCTTAGAAGGCTAAAGAGTTCCAAAGACTCATCAAGCCATTTTAGGCAAGAAAACACAAAAAGAGAGGAGTGTTTGTTTGTGAAATTTTTTAGCCACCTTTTTCCTCTTAGAAATTCAAGCACAATGACATCACACACCCACTCTAGTGCTCATAGTTATTCATCAAACAAGAGTGTAAACCAAAGAAATATTTCTAAAGATTACACTCTAGAAAACTTAAACATGGACTTTAGGTTGTGGATGGCAAAAGAACAAGAGAGAAGAGAAGAAAAAAGGGGAGAAAAAGAGTCCAAGGAGAAAAGAAAAATAAAAGAAAGAGAGGAAGAAAAGAGAGAAAAAAGAGAGAAGGAAGAGAGAAGAATAAGAGAAAGGAGAGAAGCTGAAGAAAGGAGAGAAAGAAAAGAAAGAGAAAGAAGAAAAGAGAAAAAAAAAGAAAAAAGAAAGCATGGGAATGGTGAGAATTACAAAATGAAAGGGATAGTCTTAGGTTCCCCATCTAGACATACCCATAGGACTGAAAGTGAGGAAGAATACCACAATCATCCTAGGAGAAACTCCCATTCATCCATGCATAATAATGGGGCCCCTCCAAGGGAGCCCAAAATTGATCTCCCCCCATTTCATGGGAGGGAAGATGTGGAAGCCTACCTTGATTGGGAAATCAAGGTAGAACAACTCTTCACTTGCCATGAGGTACGAGAAGAAAGAAAGGTTCCAATGGCAACCCATAGCTTCCAAGGGCATGCCATGCATTGGTGGGTTGAGTTAACCAATGAGACAATCCGCACCAATATGCCTTCCATAAGATATTGGAATGATCTTAGAAGTGCTCTAAGAAGAAGGAATATTCCCTCTTGGTATGAAAGAGATCTTTTGGATAGACTCCAAAGACTAAGGCAAACCAACCTTAGTATAGAAGAGTATAGACAAAAGATGGAACTTCTTATCTTGAGGGCGGGTATCATTGAGGAACCCAAGGCCACTATGGCAAGGTTTTTGTGTGGGTTGAGCCCCGAAATTCGTGATAAGGTGGAGCTCTTCTCATACAATTCCCTTGATGAGTTAGTTCAACTTTGCATCAAGGTGGAAAATCAACTTAGAAGGAAAACTTTTAAAAAGGATAACCCACCTTATGTAAAAAGGGACCAACCTACGGGGAACTCTTTCAAGAGTTACCCCAAAGAGGAACATCCCAAGCACTTCAAATAGCATAAAACATCACATATAGAGAGAAAAACCCCTACTACTAACTCTCACGAGAAAGTTAGTAGTATCAAATGCTTTAAATGTCTTGGGAGAGGTCACATTGCCTCTCAATGCCCTACTAAGAGAAACATCATCATGAGGGCCCAAGATGTTTATAGTAGTGAGTCTAGCTCACACTCCTCTAGTGAGAGTGAAGGAGAAGGGGTTCATGCATACTAATCTGATTGTGATGAAACTGCTTATGCATGTGAGGGAGACCTCTTAATGATAAGAAGACTTCTTGGAAGCCAACCTTTGAAAGTGTCCTCATCTCAAAGGGAGAACATATTCCACACTCGCTATAAGGTGAATGACAAAATATGTTCTCTCATTGTGGATAGTGGGTCATGCTGCAATTGTTGTAGCTCAAGGTTGGTGGAAAAGCTAGCCTTGACCCCACTTCCCCACCCTAAGCCTTACAAGCTTCAACGGCTCAATGAGCAAGGGGAAATGGAGGTCAATGAGCAAGTCAAGGTTCCAATTTCCATTGGGTCTTATAAAGATGAGATCCTGTGTGACATAGTCCCAATAGAAGCTAGCCATATCTTGCTAGGAAGACCATGGCAATTTGATAAGAAAGCCATACACCATGGTCATTCCAATAACATCATCCTCACTCATAAGGATAAGCGCATTAAGTTGTGTCCTCTAACACCTTCACAAGTGGCGGAGGACCAACTCATCATGAAACATAGGAGAGATGAGGAGAAAAAAAAAAAGCAAAGCTTTACCCCTAAAGCTTGAAAGGGGTAAAGAGGTTGAGTTGGAAGTTGGTGCCCCTTCCAAGAAAGTCATTAGTAAAGGGAGTTTATTTGCGACAAAATTGGATTTAAAGGAAGCCTCCTTAACTAACAGACCTTTCTATCTCCTCCTTTGCAAAGAGGCATCCCCCATTTCTTCCCCCACTTTTTTCCCTTCTAGTTCTAGCACTGCCATAGAACTTGGACCTGAGAAACTACCTCAAGAGATTCAAGAGCTTTTAAAGGAGTTTGGTGATATATTCCCTAATGAAGTTCCCAAAGGACTTCCTCCAATTAGGGGTATAGAACACCAAATAGACTTGGTACCTGGGGCTAGCCTGCCTAATAGGCCTGCTTATAGGACTAATCCCATGGAGACCAAGGAGATTGAATCTCAAGTCCAAGAACTATTGGAGAAGGGTTGGGTTCAAGAGAGCCTAAGCCCTTGTGCTGTGCCAGTTTTGTTGGTGCCTAAGAAGAATGGCCAATGGAGGATGTGCATTGATTGTCGAGCAATCAATAACATCACCATCACATATAGGCACCCTATCCCTAGGCTTGATGACATGCTTGATGCATTGCATGGGGCCCAATTATTTTCAAAAATTGATCTTAAGAGTGGTTATCACCAAATCCGCATCAAGGAAGGTGATGAGTGGAAAACCGCTTTTAAGACCAAGTTTGGGCTGTATGAGTGGTTGGTAATGCCCTTTGGGCTTACCAATGCCCCAAGCACCTTCATGAGGCTTATGAATCATGTCCTTAGGGATTGCTTAGGAAAATTTTGTATTGTTTATTTTGATGACATCTTAGTGTATAGCAAGAGCCTAGATGAACATGTAGGCCATCTTAGGCGCGTCTTTTGCATTCTTAGGTCACACCAACTCTATGGAAATCTTGAAAAATGTAATTTTTGTGTGGAAAGTGTGGTGTTCTTAGGTTTTATAGTTAATAAAAATGGGGTTCTAGTAGACCCCGACAAAATCAAAGCCATCCAAGAATGGCCCACCCCAAAAAGTGTGACTGAGATCAAGAGTTTTCATGGTCTCGCGAGCTTTTACATGCGCTTTGTGCCTAAATTCTCCACACTTTTCTCACCAATCAATGATTTGGTGAAGAAGGATACTCATTTCCTTTGGGGTGAAAAACAACAAAAAAGCCTTTGAACTTATCAAAGAGAAACTGACCCATGCACCAGTTTTAGCTCTTCCTGACTTTTCTAAAACTTTTGAGCTAGAGTGTGATGCATCGGGACTGGGTGGGGGAGCTGTGTTGTTACAAGGTGGTCATCCTGTGGCTTATTTTAGTGAAAAACTAAATGGAGCCGCCTTAAACTACCCCACCTATGATAAAGAGTTTTACTCTTTGATAAGGGCCCTTCAAACTTGGGAACATTATCTTGTACCCAAGGAGTTCATCATTCATAGTGACCATGAGTCACTTAAGTATTTGAAGGGTCAAGGCAAGCTTAATAAAAGCCATGCTAAATGGGTAGAATTTCTTGAGACTTTCCCTTATATCATCAAATACAAGAAAGGAAAACATAATGTGGTGGTTGATGCTTTGTCTCGTAGATATACCCTTTACACCACCTTAAGTGCAAAGATTCTTGGATTTGATAATAGTAGAGAAATGTATCTTTCCGATAAGGATTTTGGATCCATTTATGCTGCCTCTACATTTGCATGTAAAACACAAAATGGGTTCTTTGTGAGTGAGGGGTACCTTTTCAAAGGTAGCACACTTTGTGTACCCCAAGGATCTATGAGAAATCTGTTGACAAAAGAGAGCCATGAGGGTGGGCTCATGGGGCATTTTGGAATTAACAAAACTCTTTTGCTTTTACAAGAAAAATTCTTTTGGCCCCATATGAAGAAAGATGTCTATAGACATTGTCGTAGATGCATTGCTTCCTTGCAAGCTAAGTCTAAGACAATGGCTCATGGATTGTACACACCCTTACCTGCTCCTTCTGCACCTTGGCTGGATATTAGTATGGATTTCATCCTTGGCCTGCCTCGAACCCAACGAGGTGCAGACTCTATCTTTGTAGTGGTAGATAGATTTTCAAAAATGGCTCACTTTATACCATGCCACAAGATAGATGATGCGAGCAACATTGCGAGACTTTTCTTTAAAGAAGTTGTCCGTTTACATGGAATTCCCCAATCCATAGTCTCTGATAGAGATGTGAAGTTCCTTAGCCACTTTTGGAAAACATTGTGGGCAAGGCTAGGAACTAAACTCTTATTTTCTACCACATGTCACCCCAAACTGATGGGCATACTGAGGTAGTAAATAAATCTCTATCTACTATGCTTAGGACACTTCTTCGAGGAAATCACAAGTCTTGGGATGAATACTACCCCATATTGAGTTTGCATACAACCGGGTGGTTCAAAGGACCACCAAGCATTCTCCCTTTGAAGTTGTTTATGGCTTCAACTCCCTTAATCCTCTTGATATCTTGCCCTTACCCTTCCCTTCTTCTGTTCACAAAGAAGGAGTAGTAAAAGCGGATTTTGTTAAAAAATTACATGAAAGGGTAAAGGCCAACATTGAACATCATTCAAAGGAGTATGCTAGTAAAGCCAATAGGGGCAGGAAAGAAATTATCTTTAATGAAGGGGATTGGGTATGGCTTCATTTGAGGAAGGATCGCTTCCCTTTTGTAGGTACTGATGAAGAAGAGGAGGACCTATCAAATTTGAGGTCAAATCCTTCCCAAGGGGGAGGGGATGATGCATTCTCCCCAAGCAAGGGCCCTATCACTAGGGCCATGGCTAGGAGAATAGAAGAAGACATGGCTAGAGTAGAGGGAGGAAGATCTCACCTCCATATGACCATCAAGTTATGCAAGCCATGACTTATTTACTTGTAATTTTTATTTTAGGAACCTAGGATTTTATTTTGGACATGTATTAGTCCATTTAATTTTCTAGGAGGTGTCTTAGTAATAAGAAGGGGTAAGATTAACTTTTGGACCTTTATTTAGGAAATAAGGAGGTAGTTTGATAACTACACCCTCTTTTGCTAAATAAAACCCAAAACTAATAAAGGAGTAATCTTGGCCCTTGGATGAGGTAGCTTGGGCACCAATTCTCATCTAAAGGAGGGTATTGATTGGAGTTTGGGCTTCAATCCTCCTCCCTTGGATGACTCCTTTTAATCCTAGCCCTTCATTTCCTTCATGAGTTGTCCAAGAGGTTAGCTCCCTCTATAAAAAGGTGCTCCTTCACACTCTTGTATTTTTTACACTTGATTGAATGGAAAAACCTTGAGTTGGCCAAAATTCTCTTAGTGTCCACCCTTCTCTCTTTGAGAATTCCTTAGGTTTTTATCAAGGGTTCCATCCCTTGTGGCAAACTTTCCCTCTTAGGCTTATCTTACCTTAAGTGGCGCCTAAAACCACCTCACTTTTTACCTCTCCACAAACCATTTCACCAAAGAAGAAAACCTCTAGAAAAAGATCAAGGGAGGCATGCATCATCTAGAGCTTGGTCAGTCACAAAGAGAGAACATCTTCCATACAAGATGTAAAGTAAATGACAAAGTATGTTCTCTCCTTGTTGATAGTGGTTCCTGTTGTAACTGCTGTAGCTCTAGGTTGGTTGAAAAGCTAGCCTTAACTACCATGCCCCATCCCAAACCTTACAAATTGCAATGGCTCAATGAGTAAGGGGAGATGGTAGTCAATGAATAAGTTATGGTTCCAATTTCCATAGGATCTTATAATGATAAGATTCTTTGTGACATAGTTCCTATGGAGGCTGGCCATATCCTGTTGGGGAGAGCATGACAATTTGACAAGAAAGCGATTCACCATCGTCACTCCAACCAAATAATCCTCACCCATAATGAAAAACGCTTCAAATTGTATCCTTTGTCACCTTCTCAAGTGGCTGACGATCAATTTGCGATGAAAAAGAAAAGAGTTGAGGAAAAACAAAAAAAAAAAACACAACAAGCTTCACCCCTAAAGCTTGAAAAGGGTAAAGAGAGAAAGTTGGAAACTGATGCCCCTTCCAAATGTAATATTAGTAAGAGGAGTCTATTTTCTACTAAACGTGATTTAAAATAAGCTCCTTTGACTAACAAGCCCTTTTATCTCCTCTTTTGCAAAGAAGCATCAAATCCTTCTCCCATTTTGTATTCTTCTGCTGAGAGCACTGCCACAACCCTCTGCATCTGCATTTGCATTAAAGGCCCATGATGGTACTTCATCAGTGAGGGGTATCTTTACAAAGGGAGTAAGCTTTGTATACCCCAAGGATCAATTAGGAACTTACTTACAAAAGAGAGTCATGAAGGTGGGCTCACGGGGCATTTTGGGATTTCAAAAACCCTCATGCTTTTACAAGAGAAATTCTTTTGGCCCCATATGCGTAGAGATGTCCATAGACATTGCTCTAAATGTATAGCTTGCTTGCAAGCAAAGTCTAAAGCAATGCCTCATGGACTATACACACCTTTACCTGCTCCTTCTGCACCTTGGGAGGATATTAGCATGGATTTCATCCTTGGGCTCCCAAGAACCCAACGAGGTGCAGACTCCATATTTGTGGTGGTGGACCGATTTTCAAAAATGGCCCATTTTATTCCCTGCCACAAAGTGGATAATGCGAGCAACATCGCAAGACTTTTCTTTAAAGAGGTTGTCCGATTGCATGGTATACCCTCTTCAATAGTGTCAGATAGGGATGTGAAGTTCCTTAGCCATTTTTGGAAAACTCTTTGGGCTAAGCCTGGAACTCAACTTCTTTTTTCCACTACCTATCACCCTCAAACTGATGGGCAAACAGAAGTGGTGAATAGATCTTTATCCACTATGCTGAGGGCTCTCCTTAAAGGCAACCATAAGTCTTGGGATGAGTACCTTCCCCATATTGAATTTGCTTATAACCGGGTGGTTCATTGAACCATCAAGCATTCTCCTTTTGAGGTGGTCTATGGCTTTAATCCTCGTACTCCTCTAGATCTTTTATCTCTTCCTCTTTCTGTTGCTGTGCATAAAGAAGGAGAGGAAAAAGCCATTTTTGTAAAACAATTACATGAAAGGGTTAAAGTTAACATAGAGCGCCAATCCTTGAGATATGCTACTTTCGCCAATAGGGGGAGGAAAGAAGTCATCTTTGAAAAGGGCGACTGGGTATGGCTTCACTTGAGAAAGGATAGATTTCCTTCTCAAAGGAAGTCCAAACTTAGCCCTAGAGTAGATGCACCTTTCCAAATCCTTGAGCGGATCGGTAATAATGCCTATGTTTTAGATCTGCCAGAGGATTATGGGGTAAGCACCAGTTTTAATGTTTTTGATTTGTCTCCATTTGTAGGTGCTGAAAATGACGAAGACCCCATGGATTTGAGGTCAAATCCTCTTCAAGGGGGAGAAGATGATGTGACCATGCCTAGCCAAGGACCTATCACTAGGGCCATGGCTAGAAGGATTGAAGAAGACCTAGCCCTTGCAGACAAAGGAAGACTTCACCTCCTATGGAGAGTGAAGATATTAGGCTAGAGACTTTAGTTAATAAAATGTAATTTTCCTTTATTTTTATTTTGAGGAGCATTAAGAATTTAGAGGGTGAATTTAGCTTTTTGGGTCTTTATGAAGGAAATAAGGGGTAGACTTCATATCTACACCCCTCTTTTCTACATAAACCCCCTAAGCTAATAAGAAGGAATCTTGGCCCTTGGTTTGAGAAACTTGGGCACCAAGTTTGATGATCTAAGGAGGGAATTGTTTCTCAATTCTCCTCCCTTAGATCTCTCCTTTTAATCCTAGCCCTTCTTTTTTAGGTTATCTTGTTCAAGAGGTTAGCTACCTCTATAAATAGGAGCTCCTCCCTCACTTGTATTTTTTACACTTGAATTTAATCCTAGAGACCATATTGGTTGAGGTTCTTACCTTTGAGTGTCCCCCTTTCTCCTTTGTGAGAGCTTCTAAGAGTTATGAAGGGACCCCTCCCTTGTGGCCTCTCCCCTTTGGCTTATCAAACCTAGTATTTGTGGCGCCTCACCCCATTCCTTTCCTCTCCATAAAACCATTTCCCTTCCAAGTGACCTTAGAAAGGATCCTTTGGGCACGTGGTCATCAAAGATCACATCAGGTAAAGAGAGAGAGTCGGAAGGTGATGCCCCTTCGAAAAGGAATATTAGTAAAAGGAGCCTTTTTGCTACTAAACGTGATTTAAAAGAAGCTCCTTTGACTAACAAGCCCTTTTATCTCCTCTTTTGCAAAGAAGCATCAAATCCTTCTCCCATTTTGCATTCTTCTGCTGAGAGCACTGCCACAGCCCATGCACATAAGCACCTTACTCAAGGGGTTCAAGATATTTTAAAAGAATTTGATGACATATTCCCTAATGAGGTTCCGAAAGGACTTCCTCCCATCAGGGGTATAGAACATCAAATTGATTTGGTGCCTGGCGCAAGTCTACCTAATAGACCTGCCTATAGGACCAACCCCATGGAGACCCAAGAGATTGAGTCTCAAGTGAATGAGCTTTTAGAGAAGGGTTGGGTTTAAAAGAGCCTAAGCCCTTGTGCTGTGCCAATCTTGTTGGTGCCCAAGAAGAATTCCCAATGGATGATGTGTGTTGATTGTCGTGCAATCAACAACATCACCATCAAATATAGGTACCTAATCCCCCATCTTGATGACATGTTGGATGAATTGCATGGGGCAAAAATATTTTCAAAAATAGATCTTAGAAGTGGTTACCACCAAATAAGGATCAAAGAGGGTGATGAGTGGAAAACTGATTTTAAGACTAAATTTGGTCTTTATGAGTGGTTGGTTATGCCTTTTTGGCTAACTAATGCCCCAAGCACATTCATGCGCTTAATGAATCATGTACTGAGGGATTGCCTTGGTAAATTTTGTGTAGTTTACTTTGATGACATTTTAGTTTACTCTAGGAACCTAGATGATCATTTAGGACATTTAAGGCATGTTTCTTCTCTTCTTAGGAGTAATCATCTTTTTGGTAACTTAGAAAAATGCACATTTTGTGTAGATAGTGTAGTTTTCCTAGGTTTTGTAGTTAGCACAAAAAGGGTTCATGTTGACCCCGAAAAGATAAAAGCTATTCAAGAATGGGCCACCCCAAAGAGTGTGACAGAGATCAAAAGCTTTCATGGTCTCGCTGGATTTTATAGGTGCTTTGTGCCTAATTTCTCCACGCTCTTCGCACCAATAAATGATTTGGTGAAAAGGAAGTTCCTTTCCTTTGGAGTGAGAAACAAGAGAAAGCCTTCTAGCTAATTAAGCATAAACTGACCCATGCACCAGTCATGGCATTACCTGACTTTTCTAAAACATTTGAACTTGAATGTGATGCCTTTGGTGTAGGTGTGGGGGCTGTCTTGTTGCAAGGAGGGCACCCCATTGCGTATTTCAGTGAAAACTCAATGGTGCCCCCCTCAACTACCCCACCTATGATAAGGAGTTTTATGCTCTAATTAGGGCCCTTCAAACTTGGGAGCATTACCTTGCTCCCAAGGAGTTTGTCATTCATACTGACCATGAGTCACTAAAATATTTGAGGGGTCAAGGTAAATTGAACAAAAGGCATGCAACGTGGGTGGAATATCTTGAATCCTTCCCTTATGTCATCAAGTACAAGAAAGGAAAACAAAATGTGGTGGCTGATGCTCTTTCTAGGCGTCATGCCCTTTATTCATCCTTGAGTGCAAAAATCTTGGGATTTGATGACATTTGGGCTATGTATTCGTTTGATAAGGATTTCAGCCCCATATTTGCTACCTCTGCATCTGCATTCGCATTAAAGGCCCATGATGGGTACTTCATCAGTGACGGGTATCTTTACAAAGGGAGTAAGCTTTGTATACCCCAAGGATCAATTAGGAACTTACTTACTAAAAAGAGTCATGAAGGTGGGCTCATGGGGCATTTTGGGATTTCAAAAACCCTCATGCTTTTACAAGAGAAATTCTTTTGGCCCTATATGCGTAGGGATGTCCATACACATTGCTCTAAATGTATAGCTTTCTTGCAAGCAAAGTCTAAAGCAATGCCTCATGGACTATACACACCTTTACCTGCTCCTTCTGCACCTTGGGAGGATATTAGCATGGATTTCATCCTTGGGCTCCCAAGAACCCAACGAGGTGCAGACTCCATATTTGTGGTGGCGGACCAATTTTCAAAAATGGCCCATTTTATTCCCTGCCACAAAGTGGATGATGCGAGCAACATTGCAAGACTTTTCTTTAAAGAGGTTGTCTGATTGCATGGTATACCCTCTTCAATAGTGTCAGATAGTGATGTGAAGTTCCTTAGCCATTTTTGGAAAACTCTTTGGGCTAAGCTGGGAACTAAACTTCTTTTTTCCACTACCTGTCACCCTCAAACTGATGGGCAAACAGAAGTGGTGAATAGATCTTTATCCACTATGTTGAGGGCTCTCCTTAAAGGCAACCATAATTCTTGGGATGAGTACCTTCCCCACATTGAATTTGCTTATAACCGGGTGGTTCATAGAACCATCAAGCATTCTCCTTTTGAGGTGGTCTATGGCTTTAATCCTCGTACTCCTCTAGATCTTTTACCTCTTCCTCTTTCTGTTGTTGTGCATAAAGAAGGAGAGGCAAAAGCCATTTTTGTAAAACAATTACATGATGGGGTTAAAGCTAACATAGAGCGTCAATCCTTGAGAGATGCTACTTTCGCCAATAGGGGGAGGAAAGAGGTCATCTTTGAAAAGGGCGACTGGGTATGGCTTCACTTGAGAAAGGATAGATTTCCTTCTCAAAGGAAGTCCAAACTTAGCCCTAGAGTAGATGCACCTTTCCAAATCCTTGAGCGGATCGGTAATAATGCCTATGTTTTAGATTTGCCTGAGGATTATGGGGTAAGCACCAGTTTTAATGTTTCTGATTTGTCTTCATTTGTAGGCGCTGAAAATGACGAAGACACCATGGATTTGATGTCAAATCCTCTTCAAGGGGGAGGAGATGATGTGACCATGCTTAGCCAAGGACCTATCACTAGGGCCATGGCTAGAAGGATTGAAGAAGACCTAGCCCTTGCAGACAAAGGAAGACTTCACCTCCTATGGAGAGTGAAGATATTAGGCTAGGGACTTTAGTTAATAAAATGTAATTTTCCTTTATTTTCATTTTGAGGAGCATTAAGAATTTAATTTGGGACATGTATTTAGTCCATTTTTTATTTTTAGGAGGTGTCTTAGGAATTTAGAGGGTGGATTTAGCTTTTTGGGTCTTTATGAAGGAAATAAGGGGTAGCCTTGATATCTGCACCCCTCTTTTCCTGCATAAACCCCCTAAGCTAATAAGAAGGAATCTTGGCCCTTGGTTTGAGAAACTTGGGCACCAAGTTTGATGATCTAAGGAGGGAATTGTTTCTCAATTCTCCTCCCTTAGATCTCTCCTTTTTAATCCTAGCCCTTCTGTTTTAGGTTATCTTGTTCAAGAGGTTAGCTACCTCTATAAATAGGAGCTCCTCCCTCACTTGTATTTTTTACACTTGAATTTAATCCTAGAGACCATATTGGTTGAGGTTCTTACCTTTGAGTGTCCCCCTTTCTCCTTTGTGAGAACTTCTAAGAGTTATCAAGGGACCCTTCCCTCGTGGCCTCTCCCCTTTGGCTTATCAAACCTAGTATTTGTGGCGCCTCACCCCATTCCTTTCCTCTCCATAAATTCATTTCCCTTCCAAGTGACCTTAGAAAGGATCCTTTGGGCACGTGATCATCAAAGATCACATCACTTGTTATTAATGCTTAATAACCTTAAGGTTGCAGCTCCACTACAGTAGTGAAAATTTTTAGTAGGAAGAGAAACATTTATAAGGTATGTGAGATCCACCTACACATGTAGGTCTCATATACCCTATCAATATTTCTCTCTCTACTGAAAATTTTCAATGATTGTAGAAGAGTTTTTTTCACCTTAAGGTGGTGGTTGGTATGATTTTAAGTCATGTTGGTTAACTTTTGAGGTGGATCTAGAGCAAGGATAGGGAAGATAATAACTCCTTCATTTTTTATGTTGTAAGGATGAGTGCAATTTGCACCTATATTTGTCAATAAACATAATCTCATGATTATGTAAGAAAGGAGATAGGTACTTCCTTTGGAGGTTTTTATCCTCCCATGTAGGCCCTTTTAGTATGGGATTATGGTTAAGTTTTGAAGTTATCTCAAACATGAATTTTGAGAACAAATTGTAAAATTAAAATGCTTGGAAAAAGTAACGCAAGTAAAAGTGTTTTAAATGTAAATGAAAAAGTAAGTGAAGAACAACAATTGAAAGATGAAATGCAAAACTAATAGAAATGACTATATTTTGACATTTAGTCTTTAGTTTTTACCATTGATGTCGATTATTCTACAAAACTAATTGAAACAGAGGATAAGAAGAATGAATTGAATTCAGTTAAGCTCTATTTGAAGCATAACTGAAATAATTGATTGTAGGGACATTCTTCCATTTACAGTGTCTCTAATGAAGAGTTCTTAGATGGGTTGTTTAATATTAAAATATTATTTTAGTGTGGGTTTCACAATGTTGGGTGCATAACATTATGAAACTCATTAAAATAAAATTTTAATTTTAAACAATCCATATAGGAACTCTTTATGGAAGATGCTATTATTCATCTATACACACACACACACATATATATATATATATATATATATATATATATTATATATATATAGAGAGAGAGGACATATCTAGTGAGAAAACTAAATTTATACGAGTAAAACGAACAAATCTCAGCCATTGAAATAAAAATTAACAGTTGAGATCAATCACTTATTATCTCTCTTTCCAACATTTATTATCGGTCACTCTTTTTTCTTTTTCTTCTTTTAATGGCCGAGATTTTTCAAATATTCTTCTCTCTCCTCTCTCAATGGCTAAAATTTTCTCCTCTCACTCTAATATAGATTTGATTTTCTCACTATATATGCCAAATTTATATGAGAATAAGAAGAGTAAATCTCAGCCATTAAGAGAGGAAAGAGAACAATATTCGAAAAATCTCAATCATTGAAAGAGGAGAGAGAAAAAAGAGTGACAGATAATGTTAAAAAAAAGATAATAAAAGAGAGTGGATGTGCAGAATTTGATCTCAACCATTAATTTTTATTTCAATGATTGAGATTTGCTCTATCACTCTCATATAAGATACCTTACTCTTATATGATATGTACTCTCATGCACACACTCTGAAGTTTTGTCACTTTTATTCTTCCTCTGCAATTTTTTTTTCTTATTGTGATATTTTCTTATGTTACTAAACTGAATATTGTTTTTATTATTACTTTTGGTGTGCACCAAAAAAGCTAAATAAAGTGAAAAGTATGTTCAGGTTATTAATTAAAATAAAAAGTCAAAGCATAAAAAAATGGTTGTACAAGTTCATAAATAAGTGCTCCACTATAATTCTATAAATCTAATTCAAACAGTTTTATTAATTAATCAAAGGAAAATATATACATATGTTCTTCCTCATCGGTAAGTTTTATGAAAGAAAAAGGTTAATTTAATATGTATCAATGTCTTGTTTTAAAATTAATAAACTTAAAACTAGTTATGAAACGCTATGCGTTGTGATTGTTTATAATTGTACTCACTTTATATAATAAAAAAAATGAATATTTAGTAAACTGAGATAATTGTAATAAATATTTTGAAGGTAAAAAACATGTAAGATCGTGATATTGAGAAATTAAAGAATAATAGAGATTTGTTAGTAATCTTTAAGTTCAAAACATACAATAATTAAAAATTACAAAAAATAGATTATCAGTCTAATGATCTAATCAAAGACAACCTAACATGTAAGTAGTCAACAAAAATTAATAAAAAAAAACACACATGTGGGTTTGGTTATTGTAATTCAAAATTTAAACACCATGTAGTTTGATTGTGAAACTGACAAAAACTCATTATCTTATAAATTGAATGAATAAAATGCTAGATTAGGTGAAGTAAAAGGCATTAAATAATAATATAAAGTGAATAAAATAAAATAAAAATTTTGATATGGGACATTATCAAATGTTAAACATATTGGCAAAAAAAATAATATTGGATTCAATATCCCTTTTCACGTCCAAATTCCATTTAAGTTAAATGTAAAAGCAAAATATTGTGTACATGTATTATTAACATAATTTTGGATAAATGATTGTGTATATAATCAATAAAATAATTTAGTGAACTTACGATTAAACATAATAGCGGTTACATTAAACAAATTTATAAGTAAATTAAAACCTCATTTGTAAAATTAAATATTATTAGTAGAATAGAGATTACATAAGAAAACGCCATAATAAGTTTAAGTTAGAGTTGTTTCTGTGTTGCCAGCCCAAAAATATGCCACCATAGTTATTTTTTATTGATTCGAGTGCTATAATAGGAAGACGTACTATCTTCATACATTCACCGCCCCAAAAAAAAAATACACTATCTTCATATTCATAATTTTACTTACTTTTCATCATGGCCTGCATTTTTTCAGCAACTTAATATATATTCCTATATTTTTACATAATTATTCTTTTTAATTATTTAATTTAATAAATGGAAAAATTATTTAATTTTCATATGTTTAATTTATCATGTGATGCATTTCTTTTGATATTTTGATTGATTTTAATCGTTAGATTGTATTTATTTCATGTTCAATTGAGGCTTAGTTATGCATCAACTGAGTTTCTCTTCTTTTTTTCCCTTTTTTTTACCATTGTTACACTTTTGCCTCTAGAGAACAACTTAAAATAAGAAACTAACCAATAAAAAAAAAAAGTCATTTATCACTAAAATTATCAATTAAAAATTGCCAAGAGGATTAAAAAGTATTATTTCACACTCGGTAAACTTTAGCTTACATAAAATATTTATCACAAAATTTAATTAAGAAATTTAAAATTATCAAAAGTCTACATATAATCAAAATATTTATTCACAGATGGACCACTTCGACGTTCATGGATGTCAATCACCTGCAAACAGCACAAATAATAACTATATTAATATTCATTTTCCAATTTTTGCCAAAAAAAAGCATCAATAAGTAGAATACAAAATATAATGTAAGCCATAAATAAAAAAATAATGTTACCGAAGAGCATAAATGGAGGTTTAGCTATTAGCGAAGAAGAAGAACAGACAGAGTACGAACGATGTTCTAAAATTTGTAGTTTAATAATCTATATTTTGATTGTTGACCAATACGATTCAAGAGGAAGAATATTAAAATAATTATATATGGGTAGCAATTGATAATTAAAGTATTATCTTCTGTTATTACGCTGTACACAAAATTATACTTAATTAAAGTAGTAATTAAAATTATATATCTTCCTAAATTATGAGAGTATTGTTTTCGTGTCCCAAAACATTATAAAACGGTGTGTGAATATACTCTTATATAAAATGAGAAAAAAATCAGTATATATAGAGATAATTTTGATAGTAATTTAGATTAAAGAATATAAACTTTATAGCAGGTATGAATACGTACCTGACAATCCATTTTCTTAGTCTCGGCGATTTCAGCATATTTTGTGATTTAATCTCTATCTTAATCGTTTTTGTTATCTTTATCGTCTTTGTCATCATCATGGTCACTTTTCTTGCCAAAAGGACTGTAAAATAAAATAAAAGACATAACTTGAAGATATGATTTACCATGAACAAAAACACTAACAATAATGATGAAAGAATAATAAAAATTATATTTGAATTTACAGAAACAAATGGAATAGAGTGAAATAAAATATAATAAAATAAAATTTTTATTTTATTATTTGGATATATTAAGATAAAAAGGGGAAAAAAGATGTTGTATTAGATGATACACCTGATTTGGAGACAAGAGAAATGATGATAGAACAAAAATATGATATGCATAATTTCATCAACTATCTTTTAATCCAAACACTGGTTTTTAAATTTTTATTTTATATAATTTGCTTGAATTTTATTAGTTTCCATTAATCCATAGTCTAGCAAATAGTACGGATATAAACAGATTTTCTAAAATAAAACATTAATATTTAATATATATTAGTAAAGTGATCACTTGTGTTTCACATATTTTAAATTTTTAAATAATTTGTTATTAAAAATTAGTTGATAAAATTAAGACTAAATTACAATAACAATCTTAAAATTTGATATAATAACACATGTACTATCTGTTTTCTTATCCATTTGTTTTTATACTTTTGAAGAGGGATTAACGTAAGATTTAAAATGAATACTATTCAAATGTTTTCAAACATATAAAAAGTTTCAGGGTAATATTTTTAAATTTTAAAAAAATATAGTATAGGAAAATATAAAAAAAAATAGAGTTATGTATAATTATATAAAAGTGTGTAATTTACTAAATTAATAATTTAAAAAATAATAACTAAAGTAATTATTCACAAATTTTTAAATTTAGAAGTAAATATTTGAAAAAGATATAATATATTGTATCACATAAAAGTATAAGGGAAAAGATTACTGGGAAATTTTGTCATAAGCCCAATGCACAAAAGACTCATCAGACTTTTCGCCGACCGGTCCGGGGGCATCAGCTGTGGGTGCGAAGGCATCCACCGCAGATTCAACGGTGGGCGCGGTGGCGTCCTCCGCCTCCTCTTTCATGGCTTTGGTGCTATCGAGCACATCAGCTCTGCACAGTGCCACCCACACCGAAAGGCACAACACCAAGACAATAATCAATAGGTTTTGGGTCTTCATCTTTGTTTTATTCTTTGTTTATTAATTTCTGAAACAAGA
The DNA here is from genome assembly GCA_037954015.1 of Psophocarpus tetragonolobus. NCBI lineage: Eukaryota > Viridiplantae > Streptophyta > Magnoliopsida > Fabales > Fabaceae > Psophocarpus > Psophocarpus tetragonolobus. The sequence continues at coordinate 22,276,889 of CM075695.1, read as the reverse complement.
TCTTCTTTTATTACTTTTTCTCTTATTATTCCAAACTGAAACTTGATGTGAAAATGATGTGCAGAAGGGTGTATTTATATGGGTGTAGTGAGAAAGTGGTGCCATGCATTTTGTGCTATTAATATTGTGGGAGACTCGTTAAGTGCAACCAATGTGATCACTTTAACGATTTATTACTATTTTTTTTGGGTTGTGCTTGGTCCTCAACCATGCAAATAGTTTTGTGGTGTGGCGGTAGATTTGGATTGATTGATTTATTTTGGTCTAAGAGTGAGAGTGATAGAAATGTTGATGTAATGACACATATGAGTGTGTTGATTAGGTGATATGAGTTGTTATAAATGAAATTTGATACTTTCAAACACTTTGTTGATCGAAGTTTGACTTTGGATAGATGGGCTTGTAGTTGAAGAAGCAAACAGATCAAAACTTTATGTATAAGAAGACACTGTCAATCCGTACCACTTAGTTTTGACGTATGTTATTTAAAAACGTGTAAGCATATCTATTATTAAAATATGTGAAATTTGATCAACATATTTAATAAAATAATATTATAAAATTCAACTGTTGTAATCGTTTATTATCGTTTATTACTATTTTTACTACTATCATCATAATCATTGTCATTAGTTATGACATGATAACAGTAATCATAATTATAATAATCATTATAATATTTATCATGATAGTATAGTAGTGTAACTTATGATAATAATATATTATAGAGGTAACAACAATAGAAATATGACAGCGATTATAATGAATATGTTTTGTAATATAGTAATTGAAATATTTTTTATATTTGATTTTATTGATAAATTTTTTAAAAACTTAAGATTTGATGGTAAAAAAAAAATCAACATTTAAATTTGAATTAAAAGTATCTTAAACTCTGATTTATTATTATTATTATTATTATTATTATTATTATATATGTATATATATTTGATTTTATTGATAATTTTTTTAAAAACTTAAGATTTGATGGTAAAAAAAAAACTAACATTAAATTTGAATTTAAAAGTATTTTAAAATCTGATTTATTATTTTATATATATATATATATATATATATAATTAAACTCAATCTTGGACAGTACTCACATTATTACACTAACTTTTTTTTAAAAGATTACATTAGTTAATGATAGATAAATAAGTTTCTTCCTTTTTTTTCTAAAATAAATGTAATTTTTTTTCTAAAAAATGTTTTTTTTTTCTGATTTTAATTCTTTCGCGAACGCGGTGTCATAATGAAACTACAACTTTTTTGTAACAAAAGGACAATAATAAAGTAAAAATCAAAATTTTAAAAATATTAATATTAAAATTAAAAAATTAAGAACAAAAATTGAAAATTTTCAATTTACTGAAACTATTTTAATTGAGTTTAATTGGTATACATTGTCAGTGTAAAGATTTTTACACTAACATTCAATCATAACTCTTCATCCATGGTAAATTTGTTGACTATACTCATTACTACTCTAAAAATCACATAAATAAAAAATCATGGTTAGATGCTAGTGTAAAACTCATTTTAATTAATTAACCCTTTCCACTTGATCTCGTTAAGCAAAAACATGTATTATTCAACACTATCTCTGTTGATACAAAAGGTTATGGTAATTCTAGCCTCTAATAACAGAGATTTTATTTTATTCATAAAACATAAGTATTAAGTAGAATTCCATTTTATTAACTGTGAGGCTTACCCTAAGTTTGTGCATCAACTGCTTCTTCACCAGTATAAGGGCAAAACATAACGGCCACCACAACATTCAAATGACAGCCACCTAGTAGAAGGGTCAAGAGTATGTATCATTTGGTCTACATATTACTAACAACTGACTTATGTCTCCAAAATGATCAATTTCAATTTACTTTGGAGGAAAGGCAAAGATGCATATGCTGGTGTGACAATTAGAAGTAAACATGTTACCAACAAAGGTGAATTCAATGAAACCTAGAATACTTCAACAATAACAATGTGTGGGCTTTATGGGAAGGAGGTCGAACCATGCCACATTTGTTTCTAACTTACAGAGTGTTTGTATGGGTATATCTACAATGCTATCTAGTATAGTCAGATGCCACACATTTCATTTTTGTAGTTTATTAAACGACAATTAACAAATTAAGGCAGACATGGCCTTTCGTATGATTTGTAGGACTGTAGCACATCTGGAAGTTTCGAAACAATGCAGTATCCAATGCCATGGCGTTGATGCTCATGAAATTGTTCAACACACACAACTCAATTTGTGAGGCGTCAAGTAGATAAGTTTACAACGCACTCCTATGCCAAATGAATTTTGAATCCAATGTATTGTATTTGAAGGGTTTTGTTCTTGTATGCATGTTGCTTTGTTTACTTTTGTGTTGTTGAAAGACATATCTTATGCTTTCTATTGATTTGTTAATAATATTATATTTTTTGATAAAATAATGGTGTTTACGACAATTCATAATAGAAATTTAAATAAAATATAAAGTATAATTTATTTTTAGAGTAAATTAGATTAGTATATCTCCTAAAATGTTAGTGTATGCATGCAAGAAAATTTTGAAGGAAATCGGTTTAATTTACTCTTATATATTTTTCTCTTTATATAGAGCTTTGAATAAGTAATTGTGTTCATCAATAGCCAACAACATGACTTCCAAAAAAAAAAAATATGGATGCAACCTTGATTGCACTTCCCCTTATCTTTCTTCATGAGGTTCTAAGTCAATAAGAAGATGGAGGATGGAAGGAAGTAGATAGAGGTGGTTGACGCCACTCTCTCTTTGAGGAGGAAGATAAATCAAAATTAATTTGAAGTTTTCCACAAGGGAGAGAACCCTTGATAAAATTCTTAAGGAACAATATTCTCTAGAGTGAGAAAATTCAAGATACTTTTACTAAATAGAAAGATCTCTCAAATTAAGTCTTATCTAATATCAGTCATTCAAAAGTGTGAAAACATGAGGTGAAGAGGGGAGGAGTGGATGTGAGACTTGAGCAATGTGGGACTTGAGTTAATTAGCTCTTAAAGCTAATTAATTAATGTTAAAACTCACTTAGATCTAACAACCACTAAAGAGATTAGCACATGATTTGTCTCATTCTCTCTCCTATGTGGTGGTTCAACAAGAGAGGACATGAGGAGTCTGCATGTTGGTCATGTTTTGTGAGTGCAAAGAAGGGTGCAAAAACAAGTCAAGGGGTGTGGAAAATAATCCACATGTCCAAATGGACCAATTCCCCTTCTACACACACTTCAACATACTAACTAATGACACCTCATGTTCTAATAATGGAAAATGGCCAAAATACAAGGTCTAAAGGGAAAATACCAAAACGCCCTACCTTCTAAACAAGTCTAAAATTATTTACAAGTAAAATTAAATCAAGACTATGGCCTAAAGTCTTCAACAGGCTCCATTTTAACTAAGTTCCATACTAGGTGGGATTGCATCAAATATCAAACAACATGATCTAAAATAAAAGTGAATCATGGAGCATAGTTGGAGAAGTTGTTGTCCCTAAATAACTTTTTATCTACAAGAATATGACTCGGTACCTTCTTTAATTAGAGAGTTTTGATATCCCTTATGACGTGGATCAATCATTTTATGCCACATGTTTAATGAATCCACATCATTAGGACATTTTTAATTTCTTTTATTTAGAAGACCTAACAATAAAAACATTAAATTATTATTTTATTTTAATTAAAAATTAAAAATAAGTTTAGAAATTTATTTTTAAATCCCAAAGTCAATTTTATTTTTTTGCAATTTCTATCTTTCATTATCAAAACCCTATTTTGGTGCTTAGTTAGTAATTAGGTTTTCCGTCTTGTTCCTCACACAAACACAATGCTCTTCCATTGCTTGCATTGTTGCCACTCAAGTTTACGTCTTGTAATTCCATTGTTGCTTTGTTGTCTATTTTCTTGTTGGCTCTTCTACAACTAGCTCTATTTTGTTATGAGCATAAAAAGGTGAATTCAATTGTCTATTTTTTAATTATTGATTTGTGATGCATGTTCTCTGAAATTAGTTTCTTGTTCTGGTTAGTTTAAGATTTTTCCTTTGTTCTTATTAGTACTTATAATGTTTTATTAGAGTTCCTTAAAACTGCCATTAGATGGACATTTAGGAGTGGGGTTTAAGAGAGAAAGACATTGTGGTAAAATTTTCCATGTTGCATAAATATTACACATCTTTTTCTAAGTCCTAGTTGAACCTCCATCAAGCTTTAGACGGTGTGCATTTTTTAAAAACTAACTTGTGATCGATGTGTAGTTTTAACTATTCTAAGAATCAAGTCAATAATCTATTTTCTGGTAATTATATCATATAGCAAAATAGATGGTTTCTCGTGTGTAATAATTTGGGGATCGAACTCTCAATCACTCACCAACTTCAATATTTAATAAGCACAAAATTTGACGATTGTTAAATGTTATATTAATATTTTTACTCCCCATTATCTTAAGGAAATCAGTTGGGCTGATTGACCTAAGTAGGTTCTTTTTTAAAAATAATTACCTAAAAGGCATGTTTTAAAAAAATTTATCAAGATGGGTTATTTTGTGGTTTGACTTGATCAAACCGCAATTCACAATTGCACTTTTAGTGTCACGTCAATTGTGTGCTTATGTGACATATAGGGAGACATAAATATTGCATTAAAAGCGTAACTGACATTTGTGGTTAAACTAGTCAACCACAAAACTACAACTTGCAGTTGCGGTTTGACTAGTCTTAGACCAACACCCCATATTTGTCCAATGGTCATAGATTCACACGTATTTTCAATGCCCATAAATGGCAAGTGGCTCTTGCGGTTTTCTTATTTTATTTTTTTTTAATGTCCATAGAAAGGAGGTGCCGATTATAATTTATAATACCAGACTGACGACCATGAATTGCTTGTATAATCTCAAAAAGTAAGAGTGAGAGGAAAAACGTGGGTGTACCTTGAAAAAAGTCATTTGCATAAGATTTAATTTTATATATTTGGCGAAATGTTCTTTTTGCAAGATAAGTAAGCTCAAAAGTTGAAAACCAAATGCTTAAAAGAAGGAAAACAAAAAGAAGAACAAGGATGTAGAACAAAAAGTAGGAGAAGAAACCTAGATGTTACTAGCACCTCCCTTTTTATGGACATTAATAAAAAAAGAAAATCACAAGAGCCACTTGTGGTTTATTTGCATTAGAAATACACGTTGGTCTCTAACAACTAGACAGGGATGGATCGTTGGTCTAAGAATAGTCAAACCGCAATTGCAAGTTGCGGTTTTGTGGTTGACTAGGCTAATCGCAAGTGTCAAATGCAACATTTGTGTCCCCCTAGATGTCACGTAAGCACATAATTGACGTGATACTAAAACTACAATTGCAAATTTCGGTTTGACCAAGTCAAACCACAAAACAAACCCACCCTGACAAATGTTTTTAAAACAGACCCATTTTGGTAATTATTTTTTTAAAAAAACCCACTTAAGTCCATAAGTCAAAATTAGTTAATTATTTATATAATAATTATGTAGAACAATTAATTAATTTTTTAAGAGAATAAGAAATAATTATCATAATAACTTTAAAAGATATTTTATTTATTTTGTGACTTTCTTAAAATATAATTATTAGAGTAATTAACTTCAATGCAATTGCTTTACCAAGTTTTTAACTCTTCTTATTAGATTATTTATAAATATTTACTTACTATACAATATTGATTTAACATGATTTATTAATCTTATTTATAATATCATAAATTTTTTTATAATACATTCATTTTTTGTGAATTCGAAATTAATTTAATTTATTTCATGGTTTTTCATGTATATACTATAATATATTTTTATTTATTGTTAATATGTACAATTTTTCACGTACTAATACTAATTTATTGTTAATCTAAAATTAACTTAACATTTTTTTTATATTTATTGTATTAAAATCAATATTAATTTAAGACTAACAAAAATACCATGATATCATTATTTTTTTATGAAAAAATAAGAGTAAATACTTAATAAGTTCAAATAGTTTTTTAACAGAACACTAATTACGTTAATAATTATAATTAATTTTTTTATAATAACTCTTACTCTATGTTTTTTATAGGAAAATATTTAAATAAGACAAAAAGAAATCGCGCTCACAAATATCAATGAATAAAAATCATTAAAATATTTCACAGATAATATAAATAGGTATTCACGACTTATAGGTACAGGTTTTGTTTATCCGTGTTTCTTATTAGGTATGGGTTCTGATATCATAATACCTGTACCTGTAGGTAGAGTTATAAAAAATAGATTTAGATCGTGGGTTAGCCCAATCCACCATGGATCTGGGCTAGACCTGATTTAAAAATTAAAAACAATATTATTATTCTAGTTGATCCACTTATAACTTGTGATGTATTTCTTTTCATATTTTCATTGATTTTAATCCATAGATTGTCTTTATTACATGTTGATCGAGGCTTAGTAATACATCAACTGAGTTTCTCTTTTTTTAACCATTGTTACACTTTTGGTTCTAGAGAACAACTTAAAATAAGAAACTAACCAATAAAAAAATTTATTTATCACTAAAATGATCAATTAAAAATTAAAAATTGCCGATAAACCTTTATAGGTTTAGAAAGTATTATTTCTCACTCGGTAAACTCTAGCTTACATAAATATTTATCACAAACTTTAATTAAGAAATTTAAAATTATCAATAATCTTTACATATAATCAAAATATTTATTCACATATGGACCACTTCCACGTCCATGGATGTCAATCACTTGCAAACAACATAAATAATAACTATATTAATATTCATATTCTAATTTTTGCCAAAAAAAAAACATCAATAGAATTGAATACAAAATATAAATTATCAATAATCTTTACATATAATCAAAATATTTATTCACAGATGGACCACTTCCACGTCCATGGATGTCAATCACTAAATAATAACTATATTAATATTCATATTCTAATTTTTGCCAAAAAATAAAAAAAGGATCAACAGAATTGAATACAAAATATAATGTAAGCCATAAATAAAAAAATAATCTTGCCATTAAGAAGAGCATGAATGGAGGTTTAGCTATTAGCGAAGAAGAACAGAAAGAGTATGAACCATGTTCTAAACTTTGTAGTTTAAAAGTCTATATTTTGATTACTAACCAATACGATTCAAGAGAAAGAATATTAAAATAATTATATATGGGTAATAATTGATAATTAAAGTATTATCTTCTGTTATTATGCTATACATAAAATTATACTTAATTAAAGTAGTAATTAAAATTATATATCTTCCTAAATTATGACAGAATTGTTTCCGTGTCCCAAAACATTATAAACCGGTGTCTGAATGTACTCTTTTATAAAATGAGAAAAAATTAAGTATATATATATATATATATATATATATATATAATTTTGATAATAATTAGATTAAGGAATATAAACTTTATAGCATGACAATTCATTCTCTTATAGTCTTGGTGATTTCAGCATATTTTGTAATTTAATCTGTATCTTTATTGTCTTTATCATCTTTGTTATCTTTATCGTCTTTTATATTACTTTTCCCACCACCAAAAGGATTGTCACAAGAATTATAACTTAGAGCTAATAAGATAGATAACTTTGAGATGTGGTCTAATATGAAGAGAAACACTAACAATAATATTATAAGAATAATAAAGGTTATGTTGGAATTTTCAAAAAAAATGGAATGGAGTGAAATAAAATATACTGAAATAAAATTCATTAATTTTATTGTTTAGATATATAGAGATAAAATGAAAAAAAAAACATTCTATTGGAAACACCACAATGGGAGGATAAGTAAATTGACGATAGAATAAAAATATGATATGCATCATTTCATCAATACTATCTTTTAATCCAGACATTAGTATTTAAATTTTTATTTTATATCATTTGTTTGAATTTTATTAGTTTCTATTAATCCATAGTCTAACAAATAGTATTGACTGATTAAACATATTTTTTAAAATAAAAATATAAATATTTAATGTATAATTAGTAAAGTAACCTGTGTTTCACAGTTTTATAATTTTTAGATAATTTGTTACTAAAAATTAGTTAATAAAATTAAAGCTAAATTACAATAATACCCTTAAAATTTAATATAATTACACATGTACTACTTTTTTTTTTAACCATTTTCTTTTACCTTCTTGAAGAGGAGTTAGTATAAGATTTAAAATGAATGTTACTACAATATTTTCAATCATATAAGAAATTTTAGTGTAATAGTTAACAAAATATAAAAAATAAATCATTTGTAATTATATAAAAGTATGTAATTTGCTAAATTAATAATTTAAAAAATAATAACTAAAATAATTATTGACATTTTTTAAATTTAGAAGCAAATATTTAAAGATTTTAATTGGTATACATTGTCAATGTAAAAGATTTTTACACTGACATTCAATCATGACTTTTCATTTATATGACTTAGTAACGAGTAAAGTCAACAAATGTACCATAAATGAAGGGTTGTGATTGAATGTCAGTGTAAAAATCTTTACACTGACGGTGTATATCAATTAAACTCATATTTAAAAAAAAAATATATTAGGGGGCATGCATCATCCCCTCCCCCTTGGGAAAGATTTGCCCTCAAATCTGATAGGTCATCCTCTTCTTCATCAGTACCTACAAAAGGAAGTAAGTCACACACATTAAAAGTAGTACTGACGCCATAGTCCTCAGGGAGATCCATAATGTATGCATTATTGTTCACTCTCTTGAGGACTTGAAAAGGACCATCCCCTAGGGGGCTAAGCTTGGACTTCCTTTGAGTAGGGAAGCGATCCTTCCTCAAATGAAGCCATACCCAATCCCCTTCATTGAAGATAATTTCTTTCCTTCCCCTATTAGCCTTAGCAGCATACCCTTTAGAGTGTCATTCAATGTTGGCTTTGACCCTCTTATGTAATTTTTTAACAAAATCTGCTTTAGCTAATCCTTTTTTATGAATAGAAGAAGGGAAAGGTAAAGGCAAAATATCAAGAGGTGTAAGAGGGTTGAAGCCATAAACAATCTCAAAGGGTGAGTGCTTGGTGGTTCTTTGGACCACCCTATTATATGCAAACTCTATATGGGGAAGGTGCTCATCCCAAGACTTATGATTTCCCCTAAGAAGTGCCCTTAGCATAGTGGATAAGGATCTATTTACTACCTCAGTTTGCCCATCAGTTTGGGGATGACATGTGGTAGAAAATAGGAGTTTAGTTCCTAGCCTAGCCCACAAAGTTTTCCAAAAGTGGCTAAGGAACTTAACATCCCTATCAGACACTATGGATTGAGGTATGCCATGCAGACAAATAACTTCTTTGAAGAAAAGTCTTGCAATGTTGCTCGCGTCATCTATTTTGTGGCAAGGTACGAAATGGGCCATTTTAGAAAACCTATCCACTACCACAAAGATAGAGTCTGCTCCCCTTTGGGTTCTAGGAAGTCTAAGGATGAAATTCATGCTTATGTCTACCCAAGGAGCAGAGGGAGCCGGTACGGGTATGTAAAGTCCATGAAGCATTACTTTAAATTTAGCTTGTAAACAAGCTATGCATCTAGAGCAATGTCTTTGGACATCTCTTTTCATATGGGGCCAATGGAATTTTTCTTTTAAAATGAGCAAAGTTTTGTTTATCCCAAAATGTCCCATGAGCCCACCCTCATGGCTCTCTCTCACAAGCAATTTTCTAGGAGATCCTTGGGGTACACAAAGTTTACTTTTTTTTTAATAAGTACCCCTCACTCACATGAAACCAATCAGTAGGTTTAGACAAGGAGGTAGCAAAAATAGGGCTAAACTCTTGGTCAAAAGCATATTGGTCCTTAATATAATCAAATCCTAAGATTTGGGATCTCAAAGTGGCAAGAAGAGTATGTCTTCTAGATAGGGCATTCACCACTACATTGTGCTTCCCTTTTTTGTATTTGATTATATAGGGAAAAGTTTCCAAAAACTTAACCCACTTTGCATGCCTCTTGTTGAGCTTACCTTGACCATTCAAATATTTTAGTGACTCATGGTCACTATGAATGACAAACTCCTTTGGAATAAGGTAATGTTCCCAAGTTTGAAGGGCCCTTATTAAGGAGTAAAACTCTTTGTCATAGGTGGGGTAATTGAAGGCGGCACCATTTAGTTTTTCACTAAAATAAGCCACGGGGTGGCCGCCTTGCAATAACACAACACCTATTCCAACACCCGACGCATCACACTCTAGCACAAAAGTTTTTGAAAAGTCAGGTAGAGCTAGAACAGGGGCATGGGTAAGTTTTTCCTTAATAAGCTCAAAGGCTTTTTGTTGTTTAGCACCCCAAAGGAAGGGAACTTCCTTCTTCACCAAATCATTGATTAGTGAGAAAAGTGTGAAGAAATTAGGCACAAAGTGCTTATAGAAACTCGCGAGACCATGAAAGCTCTTGATCTTAGTCACGTTTTTTAGGGTGGGCCATTCTTGGATGGCTTTGATTTTGTCGGGGTCCACATGAACCCCATCTTTATTGACTACAAAACCTAAAACACCACACTCTCTACACAAAAATTACACTTTTCAAGGTTTCCATAGAGTTGGTGTGACCTAAGGATCCAAAAGACGTGCCTAAGATGACCTACATGCTCATTTAGGCTCTTGCTATACACTAAAATATCATCAAAATAAACTACACAAAATTTTCCTAAGCAATCCCTAAGGACATGATTCATAAGCCTCATGAAGGTGCTTGGGGCATTGGTAAGCCCAAAGGGCATTACCAACCACTCATAAAGCCCAAACTTGGTCTTCAAGCGGTTTTCCACTCATCACCTTCCTTGATGCAGATTTGGTGATAACCACTCTTAAGATCAATTTTTGAAAATAATTGGGCCCCATGCAATTCATCAAGCATGTCATCAAGCCTAGGGATAGGGTGTCTATATTTGATGGGTGATGATATTGATTGCTCAACAATCAATGCACATCCTCCATTGGCCATTCTTCTTGGGCACTAACAAGACTGGCACAACACAAGGGTGTAAGCTCTCTTGAATCCAACCCTTCACCAATAGTTCTTAGACTTGAGACTCAATCTCCTTGGTCTCCATGGGATTAGTCGTATAAGCAGGCCTATTAGGCAGGCCAGCCCCAGGTACCAAGTCTATTTGGTGTTTTGTACCCCTAATTGGAGGAAGTCCTTTGGGAACTTCATTAGGGAATATATCACCAAACTTCTTTAAAAGCTCTTAAACCTCTTGAGGTAGGTTCTCATGTCCAAGTTCTATGGCAGTGCTAGAACTAGAAGGGAAAGAAGTAGAAGGGGAAGAAATCGGGGATGCCTCTTTGCAAAGGAGGAGATAGAAAGGTCTGTTAGTTAAGGGGTCTTCCTTTAAATCCAATTTTGTTGCAAATAAACTCCCTTTACTAATGACTTTCTTGGAAGGGGCACCAACTTCCAACTCAACCTCCTTGCTCCTTTCAAGCTTTAGGAGTAAAGCTTTGCTTTTTTTTTTCTCCTCATCTCTCTTATGTTTCATGATGAGTTGGTCCTCCGCCACTTGTGAAGGTGTTAGAGGACACAACTTAATGCACTTATCCTTATGAGTAAGGATGATGTTATTGGAATGACCATGGTGTATTGCTTTCTTATCAAATTGCCATGGTCTTCCTAGCAAGATATGACCAGCTTCCATTGGGACTATGTCACACAAGATCTCATCTTTATAAGACCCAATGGAAATTGGAACCTTGACTTGCTCATTGACCTCCATTTCCCCTTGCTCATTGAGCCATTGAAGCTTGTAAGGCTTAGGGTAGGGAAGTGGGATCAAGGCTAGCTTTTCCACCAACCTTGAGCTACAACAATTGCAGCATGACCCACTATCTACAATGAGAGAACATATTTTGTCATTCACCTTATAGCGAGTGTGGAATATGTTCTCCCTTTGAGATGAGGACACTTTCAAAGGTTGGCTTCCAAGAAGCCTTCTTATCATCAAGAGGTCTCCCTCACATGCATAAGCGGTTTCATCACAATCAGATTGGTATGCATGAACCCCTTCTCCTTCGCTCTCACTAGAGGAGTGTGAGCTAGACTCACTACTATAAACATCTTGGGCTCTCATGATGATGTTTCTCTTAGTAGGGCATTGAGAGGCAATGTGACCTCTCCCAAGACATTTAAAGCATTTGATACTACTAACTTTCTCATGAGAGTTAGTAATAGGGGTTTTTCTCTCTACATGTGATGTTTTATGCTCTTTGAAGTGCTTGGGATGTTCCTCTTTGGGGTAACTCTTGAAAGAGTTCCCCTTAGGTTGGTCCCTCTTTGTATAAGGTGGTTTATCCCTTTTAATAGTTTTCCTTCTAAGTTGGTTTTCCACCTTGATGCAAAGTTGGACTAACTCATCAAGGGAATTGTATGAGAAGAGCTCCACCTTATCATGAATTTTGGGGCTCAACCCACACAAAAACCTTGCCATAGTGGCCTTGGGTTCCTCAATGATACCTGCCTTCAAGATAAGAAGTTCCATCTTTTGTCTATACTCTTCCATACTAAGGTTGGTTTGCCTTAGTCTTTGGAGTCTATCCAAAAGATCTCTTTCATACCAAGAGGGAATATGCCTTCTTCTTAGAGCACTTATAAGATCATTCCAATATCTTATGGAAGGCATATTGGTGCAGATTCTCTCATTGGTTAACCCAACCCACCAATGCATGACATACCCTTGGAAGCTAAGGGTTGCCATTGGAACCTTTCTTTCTTCTCTTACCTCATGGCAAGTGAAGAGTTGTTCTACCTTGATTTCCCAATCAAGGTAGGCTTCCACATCTTCCCTCCCATGAAATGAGGGGAGATCAATTTTGGGCTCCCTTGGAGGGGCCCCATTATTATGCATGGATGAATGGGAGTTTCTCCTAGGATGATTGTAGTATTCTTCCTCACTTTCACTCCTATGGGTATGTCTAGATAGGGAACCTAAGACTATCCCTTTCATTTTGTAATTTTCACCATTCCCATGCTTTCTTTTTTCTTCTTCTTTCTCTTTTCTTCTTTTTCTTTCTTTTCTTTCTCTCCTTTCTTCATCTTCTCTCCTTTCTCTTATTCTTCTCTGTTCCTTCTCTCTTTTTTCTCTTTTTTCTTCCTCTCTCTCTTTTATTTTTCTTTTCTCCTTGGCCTCTTTTTCTCTCCTTTTTTCTTCTCTTCTCTCTTGCTTTTTTGCCATCCATTTTCTAAAGTCCATGTTTAAGTTTTCTAGAGTGTAATATTTAGAAATATTTCTTTGGTTTACACTCTTGTTTGATGAATAACTATGAGCACTAGAGTGGGTGTGTGATGCCATTGTGCTTGAATTTCTAAGAGGAAAAAGGTGGCCAAAAACTTTTCACAAAACACTCCTCCCTTTTGTATGTTTCCTCACCTAAAATGGCTTTGATGAGTCTTTGGAACTTTTTAGCCTTCTAAGCATTTTGACAAGAAATTAAAGAAAGACTTGAAAGGCAAAAAAAGTTTAAAAAGGTAAGGGATCTAAAAACGTGTTCCTAAGGTGTTGAAAGAAGTGTACCAATTCTTCCTTCTTCACCTAATTTTCGAGAAACTAAAGCTAAAAAAACCAATTATTACAATAAAAAAGGAAGGGGCTTAAGGGCACTCAAACTCCCAATTCTAAAGGGAAGAATTAACTACAACCAAATTAAAAATGCAAAATTTAAAGTCTTCAAGTCCTTTGGTCTCCAAATGTGCTCTAAAGCTCACGGCTAGTGTTTGCCCCTTTGAGTTGGTCCCTTAAGCTCTTAGTTCAAGTTTCCAAAGTATGCTACCCTTGTGGGAAGTTCTTCCTTGAAGCTTATTGGAAATTAGCACTATTACACAAACCAAAGAAAGTAGCAAGGGATATGCAAAATAGAAACTTAAAAGCAATAAAAGGATAAACACAAGAAAGGGAACTAACCAATTGGTAAGATTAATTCGACAAGACTAGAAATAATTTGAAAAAAGAAGACAAGCAACAATTAAAGGTAAACAATAAAGAAAGCACACAAAGGAATACCTAAGAAAGGCACTAGAGTGGAATGAAAAACAAACTAAACAAGACTTCAAAATTTCACAAATTGCACTAACCTTAAAATTATAGTGGTCGAATTCTTTTAAGAAGGTTATCAAGCTCTTACAAGTAATTTTAAGTCCTCAAAGTGTCTTAATCAAATAGGTACACAAGTTTTTCATAATTTTTTTTTGTTCCTTCTTTGGAATTCTTTTCCTCTCTTTTTTTTTTTTGAACTTCAACTTGTTTGGTTTTTTTTATCCTTTACTTTTTATTTTTTTTAAACTTAATGTTGTTGTACCTAGCTTAACGGAAAGAAAAATTAATGAGGAACAACAAATTATAATCGCTTGAGCTAAAGGTAAAAGGAACAAGCCACCAAAATTGTAAACAAATGCAACTAGTGAACATTAAAATTAAAGAAACAACAAATTTTAGTAGCCCCAATTGCCACTGAACTAATGGCATTTTAGGAGTACTTTAAGGCTTTCAAATGAGTGATTTGGTTTCCCAAGTTCAACTAACAATTTGCCCAAACAAATATACTCAAAAGAATAACCAATAGTGAAAGCAAAACCAAGGGGGAAACTACCAAAAGCATGCGCAAACAAAAAAGAATACAAAGGATTGAATTGAGAAATTATTTAAGTATATTTATAAACTAGAATGCTTGAATTAAAAGCATAAACACATAAGAACACAAACAAGAGGATCACCTCTTAGAAGCTCAATCCAAAGATGTTTTATAAGGCTTTTTGTAAAATAAGAAAAGGTTAAACCTAAGGAAGTTTATATGACATGAAAGGAAACTAACATGACCATTTTTGACAAAACTTAGAGATTATAAAAGTAAAAATAAACCTATAAAGTGAGAAAAAATTTCAGCAAGAAATGCACCAAGGATTAGCCCAAAAGGAAAGCCATAAGTTTGTACAAAATGCACACTTAGGTGGACTTACACTACCTCTTTTGTTTAGGCACCTAACTTCAGCACATTAAACATAAAATAAAGCTATACTAAGGGCAAGAACACTTAAAATGAAGCAAAAGATGCAATGAAAAGAACAAAATAAAATTGCATCAACAATAAAGACAATAGCGAATAAAATAAGGAAAATTAAGAAACTACTAATATTAACTCCAAGACATGAAATGAAAGAAATAAACAACAAGGGAAGACAAGAATAAAATTTCAGAAATGAAGTAAACAATATATAAGAATGCGCAAAATTAAAAAGATAGAGAAAAATAAATTTTGACCTCTGGAACTTATGCTCTGATACCAAATAATGCATACCCTTGATCTTTTCTAGAGGTTTAAAGTATTTAGTGAAATGGTGTATGGAGACGTAAGGGATGAAGTGTTTAGGCGCCACTCAAGGGAGATAAGCCTAAGGAAGGAAGGTTGGCTTGCCACAAGGGATGGAACCCTTGATAAAAGCTAAGGGAACTCTCAAAAGAGAAGGTAGGGGACACTAAGAAAGAATTTACCCAAAGAAAAATTTCTATTGATCAAAGTGTACAAAATACAAGAGTGGTGAGGAGCACTTATTTATAGAGGTAGCTAGCCTCTTGAACAAGACATAAAAGAAAGGAAGGGCTAAGATTAAAAGGGAGAATCCAAGGGACGAGGATTGAAGCCCAAAGTCCAATCAATCCTTTCCCTTAGCTTCTTAATTGGCGCCCAAGCAAGTAGATCTAAGGGCCAAGATCCCTTCTTATTAGCTTAGGGGTTTTATTTAGGAAAAGAGGGGTGTAGTTATCAAACTATCCCCTTATAACCTAAATAAAGGCCCAAAAGCTATCCTTACCCCTTTTTATTACTAGAACACCTCCTAGAAAATTAAATGGACTAATACATATCCAAAATAAAATCCTAAGCTCCTCTAAGTAAAATAAATGAAAAATTACAAATAATAAAAGCATAAAGAAATTCGCCCAAGCTAATAGTGAGTCATGGTTTGCACATCTTGATGGTCATATAGAGGTGAGGTCTTTTTCCATCTATTCTAGCCATGTCCTCTTCTATTCTTCTAGCCACGGCCCTTGTGATAGGGCCCTTGCTTGGGGACCATGCATCAAAGGCCCTTCAGACTTGGGAGAATTATCTTGCTCCTAAGGAGTTTGTCATTCATAGTGACCATGAGTCACTTAAATATCTGAGGAGACAAGGTAAGCTGAACAAAAAGCATGCTAAATGGGTTGAATTCCTTGAATCCGTCCTATATGTCATAAAATACAAGAAAGGGAAAAGTAATGTAATAGCTGATGCCCTGTCTAGGAGGAACAACCTTTATACCACATTGAGTGCTAACATTCTAGGATTTGATGATATAAGGGTCATGTATCCCTCTGATAAGGATTTTGGCTCCATTTATGTTGCCTCTGCATCTGCATCTAAAACCTAAGATGGGTTCTTCACTAGTGAGGGGTATCTTTCCAAAGACGGCAGACTTTGTATACCCCAAGGATCTATGAGAAATCTGGTAACAAAAGAGAGTCATGAAGGTAGGCTTATGGGGCATTTTGGAATGAATAAAACTCTTATGCTTTTGAAAGAAAAATTATTTTGGCCCCATATGAAGAGAGATGTCCATAGGCATTGTTCTAGATGTTTAGCTTGTGTTCAGGCTAAGTCTAAGGCAATGCCCCATGGACTCTATACACCTTTACCTGCTCCTTTTGCACCTTGGTTGGACATTAGTACGGACTTTGTCCTAGGCTTTCCTCGTACCCAACAAGGTGAAAACTCCATCTTTGTGGTAGTGGAAATTTTTTTTAAAATAGCCCACTTTATACCCTGCCACAAAGTGGATGATGCGAGCAACATTGCAAGACTTTTCTTTAGAAATTTTGTCTATTTGCATGGTATACCCTCTACTATAGTATTTAATAGGGATGTGAGTTCCTTAGCCATTTCTAGAGAACTTTATGGGCTAGGCTGGCTAAACTTTTGTTTTCCACCACTTGTCATCCTCAGACTGATGGGAAAATTGAGGTGGTGAACAGATCCTTATTCACTATGATGAGGGCACTACTTAGAGGCAACCATAAGTCTTGGGATGAATACCTTCCCCATGTTGAGTTTGCATACAATAGGGTGGTCCAGAGAACCACCAATGATGTGATCTTTGATGATCACGTGCCCAAAGGATCCTTTCTAAAGTCACTTGGAAGGGAAATGGATTTATGGAGAGGAAAAGAATGGGGTGAGGCGCCACAAATACTAGGTTTGATAAGCCAAAGGGGAGAGGCCACAAGGGAGGGGTCCCTTGATAACTCTTAGAAGCTCTCACAAAGGAGAAAGGGGGACAATAAAAGGTAAGAACCTCACAACCAATATGGTCTCTAGGATTAAATTCAAGTGTAAAAAAAACAAGTGAGGGTAGGAGCTCCTATTTATAGAGGTAGCTAACCTCTTGAATAAGATAACCTAAAACAGAAGGGCTAGGATTAAAAGGAGAGATCTAAGGGAGGAGGATTGAGAAACAATTCCCTCCTTAGATCATCAAACTTGGTGCCCAAGTTTCTCAAACCAAGGGCCAAAATTCCTTCTTATTAGCTTAGGGGGTTTATGTAGGAAAAGAGGGGTGTAGATATCAAGGCTACCCCTTATTTCCTTCATAAAGACCCAAAAGCTAAATCCACCCTCTAAATTCCTAAGACACCTAAAATAAAAAAAGGACTAAATACATGTCCCAAATTAAATTCCTAATGCTCCTCAAAATAAAAATAAAGGAAAATTACATTTTATTAACTAAAGTCCCTAGCCTAATATCTTCACTCTCCACAGGAGGTGAAGTCTTCCTTTGTCTGCAAGGGCTAGGTCTTTTTTAATCGTTCTAGCCATGGCCCTAGTGATAGGTCCTTGGCTAGGCATGGTCACATCAACCAAGCATTCCCCTTTTGAAGTGGTGTATGGTTTCAACCCTCTCACACCTTTGGACCCCTTACCTCTCCCTCTCTCTCACTCTTTTCACAAAGATGGAGAGGCAAGAGCTACTTTTGTTAAAAATTTACATGAAAAGGTGAGGTAGGCACCACTTCTACTTTGTAGATGATAAGCCATGAGTGAAACTAGCCACAAAGGAAAGAAGCCTTGATAATAGCATGAAGGAACTCTCACAAGAGTAGAGATAACATGAACACTTTCTAAGAACAAAGAACTCTCAATTTTAGAGAAAGGTTATTTTTATTCAAATGAGTGTTAAAATCTACAGGAAGGAGGGAATGCTCTATTTATAGAGCAAAGCATGAACTATGGGCCTAGGCACTAAAATGAACGTCCAACATGCTTAAACAAGGGTTAGTTGGCTTAATTTAGTGTTAATTTAGCATGTGCTCAATTAACACTAATTTAATCCAAGTAAAGATCCAAATATGGCCCTAAAAATATGGATCTACGTTCCCTCTAGTTTGAATTTTAATTTTAGACGGAAATGAAATGGCACTTCCAAAATTCAAATTCAAATAAGATCCTACACATCCAAACTCTCTTGGACCAGCCCAAACTAATTAACATACTCCACAAAGAGACTAATTACCCCTCTTAAATAAAAAAGAACCTATAGGCCAAAATACAAGGCCGAAAATATAACTAACTACACTCTTAAAATCCAAATGACTCAAGGGTGCTTATAAAAGCCTCAAAATGGTCAAATTAATACAATTAAATGGAACATGTCCTAAACTAAGCTCCTTGAAGCTTTATCCAAGTCATGCTCCTTTCTTATTGGTCCTAGCTTAAGCCCATGCTAGGCATGCATGCATCACTTTGTCAAAACCTCCTAGAATTCTACCCTTGTAGTTTGTTATTTCCAAAGCTCCTCTACACAAGAGTAACACCACACCAAAATAAGAACAAGACTGCAAGAGTGCAAGAAAAAAGGAAATAAAAGTATAATGAAATAAGAGGAAACTTTCCAAGTGGAAGAAGATAAGAAACAACTTGAAGGAGTGTAGAATTCAAGACAAACTAAAATTAAAGAATGAGAAAGAAGTAGGCACACAAAAGAACTCTTAAAATGGATCTAAAGCAGAATTAAGGACTAAAAGAGAAAAGGACTCAGTGTTTTAAAAAATTGCAAAAACTTTAGCAATTATGGCCGAATAGTGTAGGGACAATGGCAAGAAAGATTAGACCATTTCTAGACTCCTTTTTTGAAATTTATTTGACTTACAATTAGGTACAACTATTTCTTTCACTTTTAGTATTTTTCTATAATTTTGCTTGTTTTTTTTTGTTTATTTTATTGTAATACTTTCTTCTTCTCTCCTTTTTTTAAATTCTTTTAGATGTACCTAAGTACTTGTTAGATTGTGAATTTTATGAGGAAGATAGAGGTCATAAATGCTTAGCCGGCATCCTAGGCTAAGGCACATAAAATTTGAACTAAAAGAAATGCAAGTAGAGAAAACACAAGTAACTCTAGTGTACTACTTTTAGAAGTGAATTAGGTAATGTTTAATGAGTCTTTGTTTAGTGTATTTTGACACTTGTTTGCACAAGAAGAGCCAAATGTCATGCCAAATTTTCACTCACACTCCTTAACAATTCCACTTCACATACACACACAAGAGCTACTAAATGAAATGATTAAACAAAAACATGATTGAAATTGAGCAAATTTTTTTTTGAGATTTTGTTTTATAATAACATGCTTAGGCTATAAGCATGGATGACTTCTTTGGAAGACTTATACAAGAGGTAAAAACCTCTTAGATGCTCAATTTCAAAGAAGGTTAACACACTTAGCAAATTTTAGAAGCAAAAAATAAAGAAGTGAAACTTAAAGAAATTAATATGAAATATAATGATTAAACATGACTCTATTAAGACAAAACTTGAGAATATAAAATTTTTAAATAAAGTCCTAAAATAGAAAACAAAAATAGCACAAGAATTGAACCAAAGAAGTGTAGAAAATTGAGTCCAAAGCATTCACTACAGCACTTTTGCCACAACTTTGTGGATTTTTTGTAGAATGCTTCTTAGGTACCTCAAATTCACACAAATGAACACAAACTCAAAACTATGGCTAGTGAAGCGAATTCTAAACAGAAAACTTAGTTCAACGAATGGAACTAATGAATTGAACTAAAAAATTAAAAGTGAACATCACAATAAACGTGCAAGAATTAAAGAAGACAAACACAAGAAAACATTCAAGACATGCTAGAATTTATGAACAACAAGGAAGTAGTAGAATGAAAATAGAATGGAGAAGAAGAGAAGTAGATGAAAATTTAAAAGAGCTAAGGAAGAAGGTGAACCTTTAAAAGGAGGCTCTAGATACCACTTGATGCATTCTTGTTGATGCCATTCCCAAGATCACCTTCTAGCTTGGTTCCTTTGGAGAAATGAATGGTGGAAAGGGAATGAATGGAGATGTAGGCGCCATTCATGGTGAGATAAGCCATGGAAGAAGCTTGCCAAGAGGTAAAGAGCCCTTGATAAAAGCCATAGAAGCTCTCAAACTAGCGAGAGAAAGAAGACACTCAAATGAATTTAAGGGAGGTTTGTATTCAATATCAAGTGTAACATGAACATAGGAGGGGGAGGCATCTTTATAAGAAAAATAAGGGGCTAAGGGGGAGAGAAGAGTGACTTGTAAGCTAGGGGAGATTAGGAGAGTTTAATCAAGTGTTAATGAGCTAGAGCCAATTAGCACTTGATTAATCTCTAGGAAGATCCAAACATGCCCCTAACTTTAAGATCTTGGTCACCTCTCAATTTGAATTTTAATTTTGGAGGGAAGCCACATGGCACCATCAAAATTCAAATTAAAAAAATGAGAGCACATAAAAAACATGTGGAAGCCACCTTGGAGGAGAGAGAAAGTTCCATCCAAGTGGAGGCGAACCAAGAGGTCCCACATGTCTCTCATGCTTCATTTGTGAGTTGGAGGGGTGTAGAACTAACTTAGGGGGTGTGGTTCACAAAAATCACACTCCTAAGCTTCTCCAATAAAGCCCAAACTACTCAACATACTCCACAAAAGAGACTAATCACACCCCCTAAATTAAAAAGGACATAAAAGCCAAAATACAAGGCCAAAAATAAAAATAAAACCACCTCCAAACTCCTAAGGAAAAACTGTATACATGAAGGACTAAAAAGAAGACTATGGCTTATTTTCTATCATCTTGATCACCATGAGAAGGTGAGGTCTTCTTTCCTCCTCTCTTGCCATGTCTTCCTCATTCCTCCTAGCCATGGCCCTTGTGATAGAACCCTTGCTAGGGAGGAATGCATCATCCCCTCCCCCTTGGGAAGAATTTGACCTCAAATCTGTGGGGTCCTCTTCATCATCAGTACCTACAAAAGGAGATAGATCACATATATTAAAGGTGGTACTGACTCCATAATCTTGAGGGAGATCTAACTTATATGCATTATTGCTTATTCTCTCTAGGATTTGGAAGGGCCCATCCCCTCTAGGGCTAAGTTTAGACTTCTTTTGAGTAGGGAAAGCAATCGTTTCTCAAATGAAGCCAAACACAATCCCCTTCATTGAAGATTACTTCCCTTTTTCCCCTATTAGTAGAAGAAGCATACCCTTTTGAATGATGTTCTATGTTAGCTTTGACCCTCTAATGTAAATTTTTAACAAAAGTAGCTCTTGCCTCTCCATCTTTGTCAAAAGAGTGAGAGAGAGGGTTGAAACCATACACCACTTCAAAAGGGGGAATGCTTGGTGGTTCTCTGGACCACCCTATTGTATGCAAACTCAATATGGGGAAGGTAATCATCCCAAGACTTATGGTTGCCTCTAAGTAGTGCCCTCACCACCTTAGTCTGCCCATCAGTTTGAGGATGACAAGTGTGGAGAGCAAAAGTTTAGTTCCTAGCCTAGCCCATAAAGTTCTCCAGAAATGGCTAAGGAACTTCACATCCTATCAGACACTATAGTAGAGGGTATACCATGCAAACAGACAACCTCTCTAAAGAAAAGTCTTGTGATGTTGCTTGCATCATCTACTTTGTGGCAGGGTATAAAGTGGGCCATTTTAGAAAATCTGTCCACTACTACAAAGATGGAGTCTGCACCTTGTTGGGTACGAGGAAGGCCTAGGACAAAGTCCAGACTAATGTCCAACCAAGGTGCAGAGGAGAAGGTAAAGGTGTATAGAGTCATGGGGCATTGCCTTAGACTAAGCCTGAAGACAAGCTAAACATCTAGAACAATTCCTATGGACATCTCTCTTCATATGGGGCCAAAATAATTTTTCTTTCAAAAGCATAAGAGTTTTATTCATTCCAAAATACGCCACGAGCCCACCTTCATTGGTCCCTTTTGTTAGCAGATTTTTCATAGATCCTTGGGGTATACAAAGTCTACCATTTTTTAAAAGATACCCCTCACTAGTGAAGAACCCATCTTGGGTTTTAGATGTAGATGCAGAGGCAGGATAAATGGAGCCAAAATCCTTCTTAGAGGGATACATGGCCCTTATGTCATCAAATCCTAGAATGTTAGCACTTAATGTGGTATAAAGGTTATGCCTCCTAGATAAGGAATCAGCTACCACATTTTTTCCCTTTTTTGTATTTGATGACATATGGGAAGGATTCAAGGAATTCAACCCATTTAGCATGTCTTTTGTTTAGCTTACCTTGTCCCCTCAGATATTTAAGTGACTCATGGTCACTATGAATGAAAAACTCCTTAGGAGCAAGATAATGCTCCCAAGTCTGAAGGGCCCTAATCAAAGCATAAAACTCCTTGTCATAGGTGGGGTAGTTAAGAGGGGCTCCATTGAGTTTTTAAATGAAATAGGTAATAGGGTGCCCACCCTGCAACAAAATAGCTCCCACACCCACACCAGAGGCATCACACTCAAGTTCAAAAGTTTTAGAAAAATCTGGTAATGTCAAGACTGGTGCATGAGTAAGCTTATGTTTTATTAGAGAAAAGGCTTTCTCTTGTTTGTCACCCCAAAGGAAAGGAGTATCCTTCTTAACCGACTCATTTATTGGTGAGAAAAATGTGGAGAAGTTAGGCACAAATCGCTTATAAAAACTAGCGAGACCATGAAAGCTCTTGATCATTTATTGGGGTGGGCCATTCTTGGATGGCTTTGATTTTTTCAGGATCCACATGAATCCCTTGAGAATTAACTACAAATCCTAAAAATACCACACTCTCATCACAAAAGGTACATTTTTCAAGATTCCCAAAGAGGTGGTTGGTCCTAACTATGCAAAAAACTTGCCTAAGATGTCCTAAGTGATCATCCAGGCTCCTACTATACACTAGTATGTCATCAAAATAAACTACATAAAATTTTCCTAAACAATCCCTTAATATATGATTCATTAGTCTCATGAGAGTGCTAGGGGCATTTGTTAGGCCAAAAGGCATGACCAACCATTCATAAAGACCAAATTTGGTCTTAAAAGAGGTTTTCCATTCATCACCCTCTTTAATCCTTATCTGATGATAAGCACTTCTAAGATCAATTTTTGAGAAAATTGTTGCCCCATGCAATTCATCTAACATGTCATCAAGCCTAGGGATAGGGTGCCTGTATTTGATAGTGAGGTTGTTGATTGCTCTACAATCCACACATATCCTCCATTAGCCATTCTTCTTGGGCACCAACAAGACTGGCACAACACAAGGACTGAGGCTCGTTTGAACCCAACTCTTCTCCAATAGATCTTGAACTTGAGACTCAATCTCCTTGGTCTCCATGGGATTGGTCCTATAGTCAGGCCTATTGGGTAGGCTAGCCCCAGGAACTAAATCAATTTGGTGTTCTATACCCCTAACAAGAGGAAGTCCTCTTGGAACTTCACTAGGGAATATATCACCAAATTCTTTTAAAAGCTGTTGAACCCCAATAGGAAGGTTCTCGCTTTCAAGATATATGGCAGTGCTAGAAGCAGAAGTAGCAGGGGAAACAAAATGAGATGCCTCTTTGCAAAGGAGAAGATAGAAAGGTTTATCACTTAAGGGAGCCTTTTTTAAGTCCAATTTTGTTGTAAACAGACTCCCTTTACTCCAAACCTTCTTGGAAGGGGCATCACCTTCCAACTCTTTCTCCTTAACCCTTTCAAGATTTAGGGGTAAAGCTTTTTTTTCTGACACTTTTTATTTGTTATGCTCTTCCTCTCTCTTGTTTTTTATGAGTAGTTGATCCTCAGCTACCTGAGAAGGTGATAGAGGATACAACTTGATGCGTTTATTCATATGAGTGAGGATGATGTGGTTGGAATGACCATGATGGAATGGCCAGCCTCTATAGGGACTATGTCACAAAGTATTTCATCATTGTAAGTCCCTATAGAAATTAGAACCTTCACTTGCTCATTGACCTCCATTTCCCCATGCTCATTGAGCCATTGGAGTTTATAAGGTTTTGAATGGGGAACTAGGGTCAAGGCTAGCTTTTCCACCAACCTAGAGCTGCAATAGTTACAACAAGACCCACTATCTACAATGAAAGAACACACTTTATTATTCTCTTTTTGCACTTTTATGTGAAATATATTCTCTCTTTGAGATTGGGTAAGCTCTAAAGGTTGGCTTCCAAGAAGCCTTCTAATCATCAGGAGGTCTCCCTCATATGCATAAGCATCTTCACAATCTAAGTATGATGCATGACCCCCTTCTTCCTCACTTTCACTAGAGGAGGAAGGTGAGCTACTCTCACTACTATAAATGTCTTGCCCCCTCATGATCATGGTTTTCTTGTTGAGGCATTGAGAAGCAATTTGGCCTCTCCCAAGACACTTAAAGCATTTTATACTACTTTATTTCTCATGGAAGTTAGTAGTGGGGGGGTTTCTTGTCTATATGAGATGCTTTTGGATGTTTGGATGGATCCTCCTTAGGGAAACTCTTGGAAGAATTTCCCTTGAATTGGTCCTTCCTTGCATAAGGTTGAGAATCTCTTTTAATTCCTTTTCTCTTGACTTGATTCTCAACCTTGATGCAAAGTTGTACCAATTCATATAGGCTCGAATATGAGAAGTTCTCAACTTTATCTCTTATCTCATTGCTCAACCCACATAAGAACCTAGCCATGGTGGCTTTGGGTTCCTCAATGATGCCCGCCCTTAAAATAAGGAGTTCCATCTTTTGTTTATACTCCTCTATGCTTAGGTTTTGTTGCCTAAGCCTTTAGAGTCTATCCAAAAGGTCTCTCTCATAGTAAGAGGGAATATGCCTTCTTTGTAAAGTACTTTTTAAATTATTCCAATATCTTATAGAAGGCATATGAGTTCGGGCTCTTTCCTTAGTCACCCCAACCCACCAATGCATGGCATGCCCTTGGAAGCTTAGGGTTGCCAATGAGACTTTCTTTTCTTCTTTTGTTTCATGGCAATAAAACAATTGTTCTACCTTGATTTCCCAATCAAGGTAGGCTTCCACATCTTCTCTTCCATGAAATAGAGGAAGATCTATTCTTTGTTCCCTTATTGGAGCCACATGTTCATGTTCATGAGAATGGGGGTAGCCTCTCCTTCTAGGTCTTTCCTCATAGTACTCTTTTTCACTCTTACTAAATTTCCTAGAAGGAGAACTATACTCTATGTTCTTTTCTTTCCTTTCCCACTCTCTTTGTTTTCTCTCTTCCTCTCTTCTCTTTTCTTCCTCTCTTTTTCTTTTTTTTTCCTTTCTTCTTTTTCTCTCTTTTCTAACTCTTTTTCCCTCCTTTTTCTCTCTTCCTTTTCTTCTTTTTTCTCTTTTTTCATCTTCTTTTTTCTTTCCTCCTCCTCTCTTCTTTTTCTTCATGCCTCATCCTCTCCTCAATCGTCCACTCACAAAAATCCATCGTGAGATGCTCAAGAGAGTTAACCTTAGAATAGTGTTTTTGGTTAACACTCTTGTTGCTAGAGTTACTAGCATGTGAGTGATTAGACATTGTGCTTGGATTCTAAATTAAGAGGTAGGCCAACAAGATAAGCAAACACTCCTCTCTTTTTAAGGTTTTCTCCCTAAGAGGCAATGAGTCTTTGGAACTCTTCTTTTTGGCCTCAACTACACGGTTTTTTGCAAGAAAAATTAAAGGCAAGAAAAGTAAAAGTGTAAGGAGTCTAAACGTGCTCCTAGAAGGTGATGAAGGTGGTGTACCACTTCCTCCTTCTCACTTAATTACTAGAAACTAAAATGAAAGAATAAACTATTACACATAAATGGAGTGACCACTAGGGTATCAACACTCCTAAAAATTTAATACAAGGAAATGAAAGCAAAATTTTAGAAGTAACAAATTCTTCAAGTCTTCCTCTTAACTCGCACAAGTGTTTACTCTCACAGCCTTGCTTTCCTCCTTGTTCAAGTCTTCTATGCGTTGTCAACACCTCCTAGAATTCTACCCTTGTAGTTTGCTCTTTCAAATCTCCTCTACACAAGAGTAACACCACACCAAAAACAAGAACAAGAATGCAAGAGTACAAGCAAAAAGGCAATAAAAGTATAATGAAATAGGAGGATAATTTCCAAGTGGAAGAAGATAGGAAACAACTTGAAAGAATATGAATTCAAGACAAACTAAAATTAAAGAATGAGAAAGAAGTAAGCACACAAAAGAACTCCTAGAATGGATCTAAAGTAGAATAAGGATTAAAAGAGAAAATGACTCAAAGTGTTTTAAAAAATTGCAAAAAATTTAGTAATTATGGTTGAATAGTGCAGGGATAATGGCAAGAAGGATTAGAGCATTTCTAGACTCCTTTTGTGAAATTTTTTGACTTACAATTAGGTACACCTATTTCCTTTACTTTTAGTATTTTGCTATAATTTTTTTTGCTTTTTTCTTTTGTTTATTTTGTTGTAATACTTTCTTTTTTTTTAAATTATTTTAGATGTACCTAAGTACTTTTTAGATTGCAAATTTTTTGGAGAAAGAAGAAGTCCTAAACGCTTGACCAAATTCCCAAGCAAAGGCACATGAAATTGAACTAAAAATTGCAATTAGTGAAAACACAAGTAACTCTAGTGTACTACTTTTAGAAATGAATTAGGTAGTGCTTAAAGAGTTTTGGTTAGTGTAGTTTGACACTTACATTTTTGCACAAGAAGATCCAAATGTCACGCCAATTTGTACTCACACTCCTTAACAAATCCACTTCACAACAAGGCACGCACACAAAAGCTACTAAATTGAAATATTAAACAAAACATGATTGAAATTGAGCAAATTTTTTTTTGAGATTTTGTTTTATAAGAACATGCTTAGGCTATAAGCATGGATGACTCCTTTGGAAGACTTATACAAGAGGTAGAACCTCTTAGATGCTCAATTTCAAAGAAGGTTAACACACTTTACCAAATCGTAGAAGCAAAAATGAAAAATTAAAGAAGTGAAACCTAAAGAAATTAATATGACATATAATAACTAAACATGACTCTATTAAGACAAAACTTGAGAGTATAAAATTTTAAAATAAAGTCCTAAAATAGAAAACAACAATAGCACAAGAATTGAACCAAAGAAGTGTAGAAAATTGAGTCCAAAGCATTTGCTACAGCACTGTGGATTTCGCCACAGCCTTGTGGATTTTTGGTAGAATGCTTCTTAGGTACCTCAAATTCACACAAATGAACACAAACTCAAAGCTATGGCTAGAGAAGTGAATTCTAAACAGAAAACTTAGTTCAATGAAAAATTAAAGAAGTGAAACCTAAAGAAATTAATATGACATATAATGACTAAACATGACTCTATTAAGACAAAAATTGAGAGTATAAAATTTTAAAATAAAGTCCTAAAATAGAAAACAACAATAGCACAATAATTGAACCAAAGAAGTGTAGAAAATTGAGTCCAAAGCATTCGCTACCGCACTGTGGATTTCGCCACAACCTTGTGGATTTTTGATAGAATGCTTCTTAGGTACCTCAAATTCACACAAATGAACACAAACTCAAAGCTATGGCTAGATAAGTGAATTCTAAACAGAAAACTTAGTTCAATGAATGTAACTAATGAATTGAACTAACAAATTAAAAGTGAACATCACAATAAACGTGCAAGAATTAAAGAAGACAAACACAAGAAAACATTCAAGACATGCTAGAATTTATGAACAACAAGGAAGTAGTAGAATGAAAATAGAATGGAGAAGAAGAAAAGTGGATGAAAATTTAAAAGAGCTAAGGAAGAAGGTGAACCTTTAGAAAGAGGCTCTAGATACCACTTGATGCATTCTTGTTGATGCCATTCCTAGGATCACCTTCTAGCTTGGTTCCTTTGGAGAAATGAATGGTGGAAAGGGAAGGAATGGAGATGTAGGCACCATCATGGTGAGATAATCCATGGAAGAAGCTTGCCAAGAGGGAAAGAGCCCTTGATAAAAGCCATAGAAGCTCTCAAACTAGGGAGAGAAAGAAGACACTCAAATGAATTCAAGGGAGGTTTGTATTCAATATCAAGTGTAACATGAACATAAAAGGGGGAGACATCTTTATAAGAAAAATAATGGGCTAAGGGGGAGAGAAGAGTGACGTGTAAGCTAGGGGAGATTAGGAGAGCTTAATCAAGTGTTAATTGAGCTAGAGCCAATTAGCACTTGATTAATCTCTAGGAAGATCCAAACATGCCCCTAACTTTAAGATCTTGGTCACCTCTCAATTTGAATTTTAATTTTGGAGGGAAGCCACATGGCACCTTCAAAATTCAAATTAAAAAATGAGAGCACATAAAAAACATGTGGAGTACACCTTGGAGGAAAGAGAAAGTTCCGTCCAAGTATGAGGGGAACCAAGGGGCCCTAGATGTCTCTCATGCTTTATGTGTGAGTTGGAGGGGTGTGGAACTAACTTAAGGGGTGTGGTTCACAAAAACATAATGCTAAGCTTCTCTAGAAAGGCTTAAACTACTCAACACACTCCACTAAAGAGACTAATTAGACCCCCTAAATTAAAAAGGACATAAAGGCCAA
This sequence comes from Psophocarpus tetragonolobus, assembly GCA_037954015.1. Classification (NCBI taxonomy): domain Eukaryota; kingdom Viridiplantae; phylum Streptophyta; class Magnoliopsida; order Fabales; family Fabaceae; genus Psophocarpus; species Psophocarpus tetragonolobus. The sequence goes on along the minus strand of CM075695.1, from coordinate 22,247,915 downwards.
AATACAAAGCCAAAAAAAAAAAATAAAAACACCTCCAAACTCCTAAAGAAAAAACGTATACATGAAGGACTAAAAAGAAGACTATGACCTAATTTTCATCATCTTGATCTCCATGAGAAGGTGAGGTCTTCTTCCCTCCTCTCTTGCCATGTCTTCCTTAATCCTCCCAGCCATGTCCCTTGTGATAGGACCCTTGCTAGGTAGGAATGAATCAAGTATTCTCACTGCCACTCCTTGCTTATTACATTGAGTGCATAAACCACTCTTGGTTCTACCTTTAAGCTCCCTCTAAGGTTAAGACTGCTTAAACAAAGTCACTCCTAGCTATCACTAAGTATTCTTTAAAGACTAAGTCACTCTTGGCTTACAACCCAACGACTAAGGTATGTGTTATACAAGATAAATCTCAAGGACAATTGAAAGTACGATATGAAAAATATTTTGAGTAAGATGTGAAAAAGATTTTGAAAAGATCTTTGCGAAAGTTTGTATTTACTATCAAGACAAATATCAGTAACTGAATGAGAATGAGTATGGATTGTCATGGTGTGAAAACTTTGGCCTTTGAATATATTACTGTTCTCAATGGTGGTTAGGATTGGGATGCTTTATAAGTGGGATCACATAATCTAGACATTGCTTGTTTATTGACAATTCCACATGTAACACATATGTTTCGTTATGATTGTGCAGTAGTCTTTTCAGTACACTACCACCATCTCACTATTGCCTATCGATTCAGTCCAACAGGTTGTACTCCTAATTATTGATGTGACCATGCCTAGCCAAGGACCTATCACTAGGGCCATGGCTAGAAGGATTGAAGAAGACCTAGCCCTTGCAGACAAAGGAAGACTTCCCCTCTTATGGAGAGTGAAAATATTAGGCTAGGGACTTTAGTTAATAAAATGTAATTTTCCTTTATTTTAATTTTGAGGAGCATTAAGAATTTAATTTGGGACATGTATTTAGTCCATTTTTTATTTTTAGGAGGTGTCTTAGGAATTTAGAGGGTTGATTTAGCTTTTTGGGTCTTTATGAAGGAAATAAGGGGTAGCCTTGATATCTACACCCTCTTTTCCTACATAAACCCCCTAAGCTAATAAGAAGGAATCTTGGCCCTTGGTTTGAGAAACTTGGGCACCAAGTTTGATGATCTAAAGGTCACGTTCTTTCTCAAATATTTTTTTTTCCTTTGTTGTTTATTTCTTTGATCTCTTTATTTTAAAGTCCTTCATTTTTTGTCATCTCTATTTCCTTTATTGTCTAGTAGTATAGCTTTTTTATTCTTGCTATTATATGCGCTTTTGTTTTCTATCTATGCGCCTATGTTCCATTTAATTTGATGCGATTTTATTTGTCCCTTTCTTTGCATCTTATTTTTGTGTTCAAGTTGCTTAATTTTCCCTTGGTTTTTTATGTTAAAGTGTGCCTAAGAAGTTGTGACCATTAAACCCACATGGTTGAGGATTTTTCCACACCATTCTGGTGATCAACTTTGGCCACTTTGTTGTGCCTTTTGTTTTAAGTCTCTTGCTGAAATTTTTGCTCTATTTTTAGGTGTGTTATTTTTTCTTAATCTTGTGTTTTGTTAAATACTAGTCATGTTAGTTTCCTATTTTGTCTCATTTAAATTCCATAGGTTTTAGCCTCTTAAATTTTTTACAAAAAAACCTTCAAAAACAGTTTGAATTGAGCTCCTAAGAGGTGAACCTCTTGTTGAGTCTCTTAAGTCTTTTATGCTTTTAGTTCAAGCATATTAATCTCTTGGTTGTTCTTAAATATTTTCTCAATTCAATCTTTATATGTTTCTTGTTTTATGTTGAATTATTAGTAGCTTTCCACTTTGTTTACCTTCACTATTGGTGCCTCTTTATGGAATTTTAGCTTGGGTGAATTGTGTTAGTAATTTGAGCAATCAATTTACTTCAAAATCAACCCTAAATCATTCCTTAAGCACCATTAGTTCAGTGGTATTTGGAACTACTAAGTTGTTTTGCCTTTAGTTGCATGCATTGCTTGAAAATTGTGTGACCTTACTTTGTGCTTATTCACTCAAGTGTTATTATTTCAAGAATCCTCATTAAAATTTCAATTCAACAAGCTATTAGGTGCAGCTAAATGATTAGAAAAAGTTAAAAAAAAATAGAAAAAGTTCAAGTTAAAAAAAAAAAGAAGATAAAGAACTCAAAAGAAAGACAAATTTGAAGTTGTGTACCTAATAGTAGAAACATTTGATATGAGGAACCAATTGTAATTCAAAAAAAAAAAATTACTTGAGTAAGCTTTTTAGTTTTTGGTCACTTAAATTTTATTAAGTGTGCAACTATTGGTTTCATTTTTTTTGTTTGAGTCTTTTTTCATCTCTACTCTTAGAGCTAATCTAGGAAAGTTATTTGTGTGCTACCTTCCTTTATGAGCCTTATGTTTTCTTGCTTGTCTTCTTTACTTCTTTGAGTTTGTCATTGTTTAATCTATCCACTTAGATTTGTGAACCTTGTTTTGTTATTCACCTCTGTTTGTTGTCTTGTGTTGTATTCGGCCTTGTAAGCAAAGGTTGGGAAAGGTTCCATATATAAAATTTTGGCAAGTCCAAACAAGAGGAAACAAGGGTAGCATTCTTGGGGTGAGTTGATGCAACTCAAAGGAGCTTGATCAAAAGGAGACAAACACCAAAAAGCTTGGAGTGAAGACTTTGTTTTATTTTTTTTTATTCTTTGTATTGTGTATACTTAATTTTAGATTGGGAGTTTGAGTGCCCTTAAGGCCCTCCCTTGGTTTGTAATAATTTTGGTTAATTTTAGCGTAGTTCCTCGTTAATTAGGTGAAGAAGGGAGAAGTGGTACACTTCCTTCAACACCTTAGGAGCACGATTAGAGCCCTTTCTCTTTTACATTCTTGCACTTTTATTTTATTTTATGTTGTTTTGAAAAAACGTGTACAGGCTAAGAGTTCCAAAGACTCATCAAGCCACCTTAGGTGAGAAAACAAAAAAAAAAAAAGAAGTTTTTGGCCTACCCTTTAGTTTTTAGCATCCAAGCACCATGACTTCCCACACACATTCTAGTGCACATAGTTGTTCATCAAGTAAGAGTGCCAACCAAAGAAAACCTTCCAAGGGAGACACTCTTGAAAACCTTAACTTAGAATTTAGGGAATGGATGGCTAAAGAACAAGAAAGGAGAGAAGAAAAAGAGATAAAAAAAGAAATAAAAGAAAAGGAAAAACAAAAAGAGAAGGAAGAGTTAAAAAAGAGATGTTGGAAATGAGAAAAGAGCAAAAAGAGCGAGAAGAGAGAAGGCAAAGAGAGAGAAGAGAGGATGAAGAAAAGAGAAGAAGGAAAGAACTAGAAAGAAAAATAGAAAAAGAGGAAGAAGAGAGAAGGAGAGGAGAAGAGAGTAAGAGGAGATATGGGAGGGAGAGTGATAGAAAAAATAAAGGAATTCTCATAAGATCCCCATCTAGGAATTTTAGCTCAAGTGAAGAAGAATACTATAGAAATCAACATAAGCATCACTCACATTCATCATACAATCATCATTCTCCTCAAGAGAACATAAATCATGCTAGGGAACCAAAGGTAGACCTACCCTATTTTCATGGTAGGGAAGATGTTGAGACTTACCTAGATTGGGAAGTCAAAGTGGAACAACTCTTTCGATGCTATGAAATTAGGGAAGAAAGAAAAGTACCTTTGGCCTCCCTTAGTTTTCAAGGTTCTGCTTTGCATTGGTGGGATGGGTTAGTCAAGGATAGGGCCCGTAAACAAATGCCTGACATTCGCTACTGGAATGATTTAAAAACTTGTTTGCGAAGAAGGCACATTCCTTCATATTATGAAAGGGATCTTTTGGATAGGCTCCAAAGACTTAGGCAACATAACCTAAGTATTGAGGAGTATAGACAAAAGATGGAGCTTCTCATACTGAGGGCCAATATCATTGAGGAACCCAATGCCACTCTTGCTAGGTTTTTGTGTGGATTAAGCTCTAACATTAGAGATAAGGTAGAGCTTCTTTCATACTCAAACCTTGATGAGTTGGTAGAACTTTGTGTAAGAGCTGAGAATCAACTCAAGAGGAAAAGCTTTAAAAAAGATTTTCCCTCTTACTCAAAGAGAGACCAACTTAAGGGAAACTGTTTCAAGGGTTTTCCCAAAGAGGAACCCAAGCATTTTCAAGATACAAAAGCACCTCATGTAGAGAGAAAACCCCCTACTACTAAGCCTACTGAGAGGCAAAGTACTATCAAATGCTTCAAATGTCTTGGGAGAGGCCACATTGCCTCTCAATGCCCTAACAAGAAAACCATGATCATGAGGGGACAAGACATTTGTAGTGAGAATAGCTCATCTTCCTCTTCTAGTGAGAGTGAGGAAGAAGGGGGACATACTTTTGAACAAGAGTGTGAGGAAGCTTTTCCTTATGAGGGGGACCTCCTTATGGTTCAAAGGCTTCTTGGAAGCCAACCTCTAGAGCTTGGCCAGTCACAAAGAGAGAACATCTTCCATACAAGATGTAAAGTAAATGACAAAGTATGTTCTCTCCTTGTTGATGGTGGCTCCTATTGTAACTGTTGTAGCTCTAGGTTGGTTGAAAAGCTAGCCTTGACTACCATGCCCCATCCCAAACCTTACAAATTGCAATGGCTCAATGAGCAAGGGGAGATGGTAGTCAATGAACAAGTTATGGTTCCAATTTCCATAGGATCTTATAATGATGAGATTCTTTGTGACATAGTTCCTATGGAGGCTGGTCATATCCTGTTGGGGAGACCATGGCAATTTGACAAAAAAGCTATTCACCATGGTCACTCCAACCAAATAATTCTCACCCATAATGAAAAGTGCTTCAAATTGTATCCTTTGTCACCTTCTCAAGTGGCTGAGGATCAATTTGCGATGAAAAAGAAAAGAGTTGAGGAAAAACAAAAACAAAAAGAAGCACAACAAGCTTTACCTTTAAAACTTGAAAAGGGTAAAGAGAGAGAGTCGGAAGGTGATGCCCTTTCGAAAGGGAATATTAGTAAAAGGAGCCTATTTGCTACTAAACGTTATTTAAAAGAAACTCCTTTGACTAACAAGCCATTTTATCTCCTCTTTTGCAAAGAAGCATCAAATACTTTTCCGATTTTGCATTCTTCTGCTGAGAGCACTGCCACAGCCCATGCACATGAGCACCTTCCTCAAGGGGTTCAAGATATTTTAAAAGAATTTGATGACATATTCCCTAATGAGGTTCCGAAAGGACTTACTCCCATTAGCGGTATAGAACATCAAATTGATTTGGTGCCTGGCGCAAGTCTACCTAATAGACCTGCCTATAGGACCAACCCCATGGAGACCCAAGAGATTGAGTCTCAAGTGAATGAGCTGTTGAAGAAGGGTTGGGTTCAAAAGAGCCTAAGCCCTTGTGCTGTGTCAGTCTTGTTGGTGCCCAAGAAGAAGGGCCAATGGAGGATGTGTGTTGATTGTCGTGCAATCAACAACATCACCATCAAATATAGGCACCCAATCCCCCGTCTTGATGACATGTTGGATGAATTGCATGGGGCAAAAATATTTTCAAAAATAGATCTTTGAAGTGGTTACCACCAAATAAGGATCAAAGAGGGTGATGAGTGGAAAACTGCTTTTAACCCTAAATTTGGTCTTTATGAGTGGTTGGTTATGCCTTTTGGGCTAACTAATGCCCCAAGCACATTCATGCGCTTAATGAATCATGTACTGAGGGATTACCTTGGTAAATTTTGTGTAGTTTACTTTGATGACATTTTAGTTTACTCTAGGAACCTAGATGATCATTTAGGACATCTAAGGCATGTTTTTTCTCTTCTTAGGAGTAATCATCTTTTTGGTAACTTAGAAAAATGCACCTTTTGTGTAGATAGTGTAGTTTTCCTCGGTTTTGTAGTTAGCACAAAAGGGGTTCATGTTGACCCCGAAAAGATAAAAGCTATTCAAGAATGGCCCACCCCAAAGAGTGTGACAGAGATCAAAAGCTTTCATGGTCTCGCTGGATTTTATAGGCGCTTTGTGCCTAATTTCTCCACGCTTTTTGCACCAATAAATGATTTGGTGAAAAAGGAAGTTCCTTTCCTTTGGGGTGAGAAACAAGAGAAAGCCTTCCAGCTAATTAAGCATAAACTGACCCATGCACCAGTCTTGGCATTACCTGACTTTTCTAAAACATTTGAACTTGAATGTGATGCCTCTAGTGTAGGTGTGGGGGCTGTCTTGTTGCAAGGAGGGCACCCCATTGCGTATTTCAGTGAAACACTCAATGGTGCCCCCCTCAACTACCCCACCTATGATAAGGAGTTTTATGCTCTAATTAGGGCCCTTCAAACTTGGGAGCATTACCTTGCTCCCAAGGAGTTTGTCATTCATAGTGACCATGAGTCACTAAAATATTTGAGGGGTCAAGGTAAATTGAACAAAAGGCATGCAACGTGGGTGGAATATCTTGAATCCTTCCCTTATGTCATCAAGTACAAGAAAGGAAAACAAAATGTGGTGGCTGATGCTCTTTCTAGGCGTCATGCCCTTTATTCATCCTTGAGTGCAAAAATCTTGGGATTTGATGACATTCAGGCCATGTATCCGTCTGACAAGGATTTTGGCCCCATATTTGCTACCTCTGCATCTGCATTCGCATTAAAGGCCCATGATGGGTACTTCATCAGTGAGGCGTATCTTTACAAAGGGAGTAAGCTTTGTATACCCCAAGGATCAATTAGGAACTTACTTACAAAAGAGAGCCATGAAGCTGGGCTCATGGGGCATTTTGGGATTTCAAAAACCCTTATGCTTTTACAAGAGAAATTCTTTTGGCCCCATATGCGTAGAGATGTCCATAGACATTGCTCTAAATGTATAGCTTGCTTGTAAGCAAAGTCTAAAGCAATGCCTCATGGACTATACACACCTTTACCTGCTCCTTCTGCACCTTGGGAGGATATTAGCATGGATTTCATCCTTGGGCTCCCAAGAACCCAATGAGGTTGAGACTCCATATTTGTGGTGGTGGATCAATTTTCAAAAATGGCCCATTTTATTCCCTGCCACAAAGTGGATGATGCGAGCAACATCGCAAGACTTTTCTTTAAAGAGGTTGTCCGATTGCATGGTATACCCTCTTCAATAGTGTCAGATAGGGATGTGAAGTTCCTTAGCCATTTTTGGAAAACTCTTTGCGCTAAGCTGGGAACTAAACTTCTTTTTTCCACTACCTATCACCCTCAAACTGATGGGCAAACAGAAGTGGTGAATAGATCTTTATCCACTATGCTGAGGGCTCTCCTTAAAGACAACCATAAGTCTTGGGATGAGTACCTTCCCCATATTGAATTTTCTTATAACTGAGTGGTTCATAGAACCACCAAGCATTCTCCATTTGAGGTGGTTTATGGCTTTAATCCTCGTACTCCTCTAGATATTTTACCTCTTCCTCTTTCTGTTGTTGTGCATAAAGAAGGAGAGTCAAAAGCCATTTTTATAAAACAATTACATGAGAGGGTTAAAGCTAACATAGAGCGCCAATCTTTGAGAGATGCTACTTTCTCCAATAAGGGGAGGAAAGAGATCATATTTGAAAAGGGCGACTGGGTATGGCTTCACTTGAGAAAGGATAGATTTCCTTCTCAAAGGAAGTCCAAACTTAGCCCTAGAGGAGATGGACCTTTCCAAATCCTTGAGTAGATCGATAATAATGCCTATGTTTTGGATCTGCCTGAGGATTATGGGGTAAGCACCAGTTTTAATGTTTTTGATTTGTCTCCATTTGTAGGTGCTGAAAATGATGAAGACCCCATGGATTTGAGGTCAAATCCTCTCCAAGGGGGAGGAGATGATGTGACCATGCCTAGCCAAGGACCTATCACTAGGGCCATGGCTAGAAGGATTGAAGAAGACCTAGCCCTTGCAGATAAAGAAAGACTTCACCTGTTGTGGAGAGTCAAGATATTAGGCTAGGGATTTTAGTTAATAAAATATAATTTTCCTTTATTTTAATTTTGAGGAGCATTAGGAATTTAATTTGAGACATGTATTTAGTCCATTTTTATTTTAGGAGGTGCCTTAGGAATTTAGAGGGTGGATTTAGCTTTTTGGGTCTTTATGAAGGAAATAAGGGGTAGCCTTGATATCTACACCCCTCTTTTCCTACATAAACTCCCTAAGCTAATAAGAAGGAATCTTGACCCTTGATTTGAGAAATATGGGCACCAAGTTTGATGATCTAAGGAGGGAATTGTTTCTTAATCCTCCTCCCTTAGATCTCTCCTTTTAATCCTAGCCCTTCTTTTTTAGGTTATCTTGTTCAAAAGGTTAGCTACCTCTATAAATAGGAGCTCCTCCCCTCACTTGTATTTTATATACTTGAATTTAATCCTAGAGACCATATTGGTTGTGAGGTTCTTACGTTTGAGTGTGCCCCCTTCTCCTTTGTGAGAGCTTCTAAGAGTTATCAAGGGACCCTTCCCTTCTGGCCTCTCCCCTTTGGCTTATCCAACCTAGTATTTGTGGTGCCTCACCCCATTCCTTTCCTCTCTATAAATCCATTTCCCTTCCAAGTGACCTTAGAAAGGATCCTTTGGGCAAGTGATCATCAAAGATCACATCACCTTCATTGACCTCCCTACCCCAGTCTTAGGAGTGACCCTAAAAGATATATGTTCACCTTCTCAGAAGTAAATCTAAGGTCTCTATCTGATACTATAGTCGTGGGTATGCCATGAAGTTTAACTATCTCTTTGATGTATAAGTCCTCTAACTTGTTCAGACTGTAAGTTGCCTTAATTGGCAAGAAGTGAGCCGACTTGGTTAACCTATCCACAATTACCCATATGGCATCAAGACTTAGGCGGGTCTTAGACAAGCCCATTACAAAGTCCAATATTTTCCCACTTCCACTCAGGAATTTCCAAGGGTCTCAACAACCCTGAAGGCTTCTAGTGTTCTATCTTAACCTTTTGACACACTAAACACCTAGTCACAAAACTAGCCACATCCTTCTTCATCCCTGGCCACCAATACATCTTCTTCAAATCCTGATACATCTTAGTTATCCCTGGATGTAAGGTGAACTTACCCTTATGACCTTCTTCTAGAATTTTCTCTCTAAGATTTCCCCCCTTAGGAACTATGATTCTATCCTTAAACATCACTAAATCATCAGCAGACAAGGTATAACCTTCCTGGTTCACTAGAGACTGTAAGTCTTGGTTTGAAAGTTATTCCTTCTTAATTAACTCTCTCAAGTCACTACCTATCTCCAACCTATACAATCTCATACTTAAGGCATTTAATGACACACTTAAATTTAGGTCTCTAAACTCCTCTATCAGGTTCATCTCTTGCACCATCAAACTAGACATATGTAACGATTTCCTACTTAGGGCATCAGCCACTACATTGCCTTTTCCTGAGTGGTACTTCAACTCAAAATCATAATCCTTAAGGAACTCCATCCACCTTCTCTGTCTCATATTCAACTCCTTTTGATCAAACAAATACTTAAGGATCTTATGGTCACTAAAAACTTCAAATCTTGCACCATACAAAAAGTGCCTCCAAATCTTTAAAGCAAACACTACGGCTGCCAACTCAAGGGTATGGGTAGGATAATTCCCTTAATGAGTCCGAAGTTACCTAGATGCATACGCCACTACTCTTCCTTCCTGCATCAACACACATCCTAAACCATTTCTAGATGCATCACAATACATAAAAAAGTTCACTAAAGGATCTGGAATAGTCAATATGGGTGATGAAACCAATCTCTTCTTGAGCTCCTGAAAACTTTCTTCGCACCTATTATTCCATTCAAAGGGTTTCCCTTTCCTAGTTAGCATGGTCAGAGGTAAGGCTAGTCTAGAGAACCCCTCTATGAACTTTCTATAGTAACCTATCAATCCTAGAAAACTCTTCACTTCAGTCACTCTTTTAGGTTGCTCCCATTCTAACACTGCATCAACTTTACTAGAATCAACCGCTACACCCTTCTTGGAAATAGTATGCCCTAAAAACTTCACCTCATCAAGCCAAAACTCACACTTTTTTGGCTTGGCGAACAAGTGTTGATCCCTCAAAATCTGCAACACTATCCTTAAGTGTGTCTTATGTTCTTCTGGTGTCTTTGAGTATATCAAGATATCGTCTATGAATACCACCACAAAACTATCCAAGAAAGGTCTAAAGATTCAATTCATGTAATCCATGAAGACTGCTAGAGCATTAGTCGCACCAAAGGGCATCACTACATACTCATAATGTCCATACCTCGTCCTAAAGGCTGTTTTAGGGATGTCTACACCTAATCTGATGATACCCTGATCGTAAATCTATCTTAGAGAATGTCGACACTCCCTTTAACTGATCTAAAAGGTCATCTATCCTAGGCAAGGGATACTTATTCTTAATAGTCACCTTATTTAATCGCCTATAGTCTACACATAACCTCATACTTCCATCCATCTTCTTCACTAAGAGTACCGGTGCTCCCTAAGGTGATACACTGGGCCTAATGAACCCCTTTTCTAACATCTCCTCTAATTGTTTCTTAAGTTCACTCAGCTCCAAAGGTGACATCCTGTAAGGTGCTACTGAAACTGGACTACTCCCTAGCATAAGGTCTATGCTGAACACCACATCCCTATTTGGAGGCAAACTAGAAACCTCTTTACGAAAAACATCTTGGAATTCACACACCATAGGTATAGTTGCCACATCTAAATCAACCTCTACTTTAGCCAAAAATAAGAACATGTATCCTTGGGCTCTTTCAACTAAGCACTTGAGGCATAAGGCAACAGAGGTAACATGATTTGACACAAATGAGTCAATGGTCATGGTTGACAGCAATAGAAATAGTCTTATCAGAACAATTTATAACAACACGATTTGCAGACAACCAATCCATACCAAGTATGAAATCCAAACCAGACAAAGGCAAACATATTAAGTTAACAGGATATGACACATCTTGATACACTAAGGGACAATTCAAGCAAATAATGGAAGTGACAAGCTTGTCCTTTGTAGGAGTAGCAACACTCAAATCATATGGCAATTTAGAAATAGGTTAGGCTAACCTTTTTGCACAGTCAAGAGATATGAAGGAATGTGTTGCTCCTGAATCAAACAATATAATTATTTCTTTCTTTTTAATAAAGCCCATACCTTGAATCAAACCATCAAACTCCTTCACCTCCTCTTTGGATTGTAAAGACTCTCCCTTGGTTTTGGGGCTTTGGTTGGGATTGCCCATCATTTTTGCAATTCCTAGCATAGTGCCCTATCTTGCCACATTTGCAGCAAGTAGTGTTTAGTGCAGGACACAAGCGATCTCCATGAATAAAGCCATATTTATGACATTCACTACCTTTGTCAATCTTTATTCCTTGTGTCTTCTTACCTTTAGTGATGGTGGACATCAGTCAAAGCCGTTTTTGAAATTTCCATCTTTGTTATTGGTCTTCTTCTCGTAATAATTACCCTTCTCATTAGATTGTTGTGGTGCCATTACTGCTTGGATATTCTGCTCTACCACCCGAAACTTATTTACTAACATAGGATAGTCTCTAATTTCCAGGATGCCAACACTATTCCGTAACTCTGGTTTTAGGCCCTGCTCAAACTTGATAGCCTTCCATTCATCTTGGGGATGATCTCTCAAAAAATGAGAAAACCTAGCCAAGCTCTCAAACTTAACCACATACTCTGCTACAGTCATCTCTCCTTGGCAAAGGTTAAGGAACTCAACCTCTTTTTGAATGCAAACATTGTGAGGAAAATATTTTTCCAAGAATACTGCCTTGAATTTATCCCAAGTGATAGGAGCTCCTTGAGTTACCAAACAACCTCGGGCGCTGTTCCACCAGTATTCAACATCGGATTTTAACAAGTAAGTAGTGAAGTCCACTTTTCTTGCATCCTCACACCTCATAACTCGAAAAATATTCTGCAGCTTCTGGATCCATTCTTCAACCTCGACAGGATTTGAGCTACCTCGAAAGGATGGTGGATCATGGTTATGAAATTCACATAACCCGACGTATTGGGCATTTTGGGGTGCAATTGCTCCTGCAAGTGCTCCACCTCTATTTTGCCCCATCTGACAGATAGCATCCGTCTGCACTTACATAACTGTGGCCATCCAGTCCAAAGTTGCTGCAAGTGCATATTCGTGTTTGCCCCACGCTATTAGTCGCCATAAATATGCCTGTCATCAATCAAACACTAGGTTGATCAAGTCCAATATCTAAAGGATAACATGCAATTTTATAACTCTAATAAGCAATCCTATGCGTCCACAATTGACTTTTTTTTAACAAAAAAAAGAACCACTATCACAGTCCGATTTAGAATCAAACCGCTCTGATACCGTAATGTAACGTCCCCCGTTACAATAACACCCAAGGTATAATAATTAAGTAATTATTATAAATAGAAATAAAATCAAAATAATAAAAAAGGATAATTGTAATAACAATGTTCATAAAAAGGAAAATTCTTCTAAATTATAATAGCAACATTCATAGAAGGAAAATCTAAACTATGGGTTAAGTCTTCATGCCTCCTTTCACAACTTCCTCCTTTTCTGACTCTGAAAACAATACTTTTAAAATGAGATGAAAATCTCAGTGAATAAAATAGTTTTTAAAATAGTTTCACAAATAGTGTTGTTCCCAACCGGTGCGGAATCTGGAAAAACAACCATGGTATCCTAAAATAAAGGAGGTTTCTTTTTATTAAAAAAATGATTTATTCCAAATAATGTCTAATATGAATAATTTACGAACACAAAAAGAGAAGGGTATTTTAAATAACACCCTCATAACACAATCGCTGCGAAAAATAATGATGCTCAAGACCACTCCCTCCCACTCTATGGTTCCCAGAACAAAGGTTTTTAATAGATTCTTCGAAAGGGTTTATGAGCTCATATTTCATACAATGGCGTCCCATTTCCTTACTCACGCTATTATGGAGGTATCCAGAATCTCTTCTCCATCCCATATGGAGGTATCTAAAACCTCTTCCCCGTATTAAATGGAGGTATGTTATACATCCATCTCGAATGAATGTATCTCAAGTTTCACCCCCCATCCAAATGGAGGTATCTCAAACAATAATTAAAACAATTTTAAAACACCAAAAATAACTTTTAAATTCATACCATGAAGGGTTAAACAAGGTGTTCTACTCACCTCTTGACACGAGATCCCACCACTTTAATTCTTCTGCTCCTATGTCCCTCTTTCATAACCCTAGAATAATCAACTAACCTATGATATTCTGAGGGAACTAGTTAACCCTATATATAGTAGTTTAGGGTTGGTTTTCCCCTCTCTATATTTTCTATAAAAGATTGATTTTACCAGATTAAATGCAAAATAGTATCAAATATTTAATTATTTTATCTTATTCCTATTTTAAAGGGAATATTATCTGAATCTATTATTTAAAGTGATATCAAATCTTTTTATTTGTTTTATCTTATTTCTATTTTAAAGGACCTGAATTTGTTATTCAAAGTAATATCAAATCTTTTTTATTTGTTTTATCTTATTTCTATTTTAAAGGGAATATTATCTGAATTTGTTATTCAAAGTGATATCAAATCTTTTTATTTGTTTTATCTTATTTCGATTTCGAAGGGAATATTATTTGAATTTGTTATTCAAAGTGATACAAAATCTTTTTATTTTTTTTAACAACTTAATCTATCTTCTCTTAACTGAATGTTTATTTGAATATTTGTATTTTAAATTTTGGGATGTTACATAAGGCTAGCTTCTCTACCAACCTTGAGCTACAACAATTGTAGCAGGACTCACTGTCTACAATGAGAGAACAGGTTTTGTCTAAAACTTTTACACCGTGTCTGAAATATGTTCTCTCTTTGGGAGTGGTTCACCTCAAGGGGTTGGCTTCCAAGAAGGTGCCTAACCATTAAGAGGTCTCTATCACAAGGGTTTTCAACAATGTCATGCTCATGATGCTTATGACCCCCTTCTTCCTCAGTCTCACTAGAGGAGAAAGATGAGTTAATCTCACTAAAATATCTTAACCCCTCATGATCATGGTTTTCTTATTGGGGCATTGAGAGGCAATGTGGCCTCTTCCAAGACATTTAAAGCATTTAATACTAGTAGTCCTATTGCTAGAACTAGCAGGGGTTGTCTCTATGATGCATGAGTTTATGCTCTTTATGCACATGCTTGGATGGTTCCTCTTTGGGAGAGCTCTTGGAAGAGCTTCCCTTGCCTAGATCCCTCTTTGCATAATTGTAGGATGGAAATTCTCTTTTTGCTCCCTCTTTTTCTTTTTAATTGATTTCCACTTTTATACAAAGTTGGACTAGGTCATCTAGATTATTATATGGTAAGAGCTCAACCTTGTCTCTTATGTCAGAGCTCAAACCACTTAAGAATCTAGCTTCGGTGGCCCTTGGTTCTTCGGTGAAGCCCACTCTCATCATGAAAGGCTCCATGGTTTGTCTATACTCCTCAACACTTGAGTTGTACTATTTTAATCTTTGGAGTTTATCCAAGAGCTCTCTTTCGTAATAAAAGGGGATGTGTCTCCGTCTCATAGCCCCTTGAGATCACTCTAATAATCCACAAGAGGGTTACTAAGGCGGCGCCTCTCATTGACCAAGGAGGTCCACCAATACATGGCATGCCCTTGGAAGCTAAAGGTTGCTACCAGAACTTTTCTTTCTTCACTAATATTATAACAAACAAAGAGTTGCTCTACCTTCATTTCCCAATCAAGGTAGGCTTCAACATCCTCTTTGCCATGAAAATGAGGGAGGTCTACTTTTGGTTCCCTAGGTTAGGCTTGGGGTTGGTTATGATGTTGATGCACTCTCCTCACCCTAGGTCTTTCATACCCCTCACTTCCACTTACCTCACTAGTGGCAGACCTATACCTATGCCTCTCTTTTTCTTCTCTTTCTCACTCTTCTCTCTCTTCTCTCTTCCATTTCTCTCTCTTCTCTTTCCCTTCTTTCTTCTCTTTCTCTTTGTTCTCTTTCTTTCTCTTCTCTCTATCTTTCTTCTCTCTCTTCTTGTTCTTGTCTCTCTCTTTTCTCCTTTCTTTCTTTCTCCCTTTTCTAACATTCTTTTTCCTTTCTTTGTTGTTCTTCACTTATATCTCTTTTCTTTTTCTTTCTCTTCACGCCTCTTTTCTTCTCTCTTCTCCTTTTCTCTTCTTTCTTTTCTCTCTTCTACCCTCCACTCCCTAAATTCACTCACAAACTTATCCATGTTGGTTGTTTTTTGAGAACCTTGTTGGTTTACACTACCTTTACTAGATGTGTGTGAGCTCATTTTGTAAGTGATTGGGAAGAACCTATAGGTAACACTCCTTATCTTTTGTTTTTTTTCTCCCTAAGTGAATTACTTAATAGTCTTTGAAACTCAAAAGCCTTTCACATTAAGATGCAAAGCAAATAAAAGAAAATTGAGACAAAGGTAAGGATCTAAGGCGTGCACCTAAGGTGGAGAGATGGGGTACCAATTCCTTCTCCCACCTATACGAGAAACTAAAGCTATTACAATCAAAGAGGTGACCCTTATAGGCATCCAACACCTCAATTAAAATAGCCTTGATAAAATTTACACCCAATTAAAAACAAAAAGAAACAAAAGGCTTGATGTTGGACGTTGCTCTTTATTCCAAGTGTTTGCCTCTCTCAAAGTAGTGTTGCTCCCTTGAATGAACCTCTTCCTTAGCTTGTTTCAACACACCTCAAGATGCTTCCCTTGTGGAAAGCTTGGTTTGGCCTCTCTTTCCCTTTCTCAAGGTGGCGCACCAATAGCAAGAGAATGCAAAGTCAAGAAAATAAGAAAAGCTCAAAACAAAAAAGAGGACACACATCCAAGTGGATAGATTATATATAGACAAACACAATGAATAAAGAACAAGACAAGAAAACAATTAAAGGGTTGGAAAGGAAATTAGCACATCAAAAGAAACCTAGAATGGTGCTAGATTAGAGTATGTGTATGGACTAAAACAAAAAAGACTCACAAAGTGTCTAAAATTTGCATTCCTTTTCTTTTGCAAATGGATGAAAAATTTAGGTCCCAAAATAAGCAAGTTGCTTTAAAAAATGAATACTCCTTTGTTTTGAAACAAAATGAGGTGCACTTATAATTTTTTTGTTTTGCTCTTTGTCTCTTTTACTTCATCTCTTGTTTTTATATATACTAAACCACTTTTGAATTACTTTAGTTCTTTTTCTCTTCTTTTGATTGCTATACTTTTTGGAAAAAGATTTTGCTACACCTCTTGAATGTTTATGGACACAAAATTAACAAGGAGTCTAAGGGTATTAAACGCTTGCTTAAATGGAAAAGAAGACAGCCACACAATTTTTCAAAGCAATGCAAATTAAAGGAAAAATAAGTAGCATAAAATGAACTAGTAGTTAAGGTATTACTTTTAGGTAACAAAGAGAGTTTAAGGGGTGTGAAGGTAAGTTTGATTGTTTAATTTTAAAGCCAAAACCACATGCCTAATTCACCCTCAATATTCAGTAAAAGAAAAATAACCCACCAAGAAAATAGTTCCAAAATAGACTACTCAAAGTGAGCAAGAATTAAAGAAAGAAATTGAGCACAATTTTGAAAATTTTTTTTGGAGATCATGCTCAAACTAAAGCATGTAGACTTCTTATAAGACTTACTCAAGAGGAATACTTCTATTAGATGCTCAATTTCAAGAAGCAACATGATGTGACCATGCCTAGCCAAGGACCTATCACTAGGGCCATGGCTAGAAGGATTGAAGAAGACCTAGCCCTTGCAGACAAAGGAAGACTTCACCTCCTATGGAGAGTGAAGATATTAGGCTAGGGACTTTAGTTAATAAAATGTAATTTTCCTTTATTTTAATTTTGAGGAGCATTAAGAATTTAATTTGGGACATGTATTTAGTCCATTTTTTATTTTTAGGAGGTGTCTTAGGAATTTAGAGGGTGGATTTAGCTTTTTGGGTCTTTATGAAGGAAATAAGGGGTAGCCTTGATATCTACACCCCTCTTTTCTACATAAACCCCCTAAGCTAATAAGAAGGAATCTTGGTCCTTGGTTTGAGAAACTTGGGCACCAAGTTTGATGATCTAAGGAGGGAATTGTTTCTCAATTCTCCTCCCTTAGATCTCTCCTTTTAATCCTAGCCCTTCTTTTTTAGGTTATCTTGTTCAAGAGGTTAGCTACCTCTATAAATAAAAGCTCCTTCCTCACTTGTATTTTTTACACTTGAATTTAATCCTAGAGACCATATTCGTTGAGGTTCTTACCTTTGAGTGTCCCCCTTTCTCCTTTGTGAGAGCTTCTAAGAGTTATCAAGGGACCCCTCCCTTGTGGCCTCTCCCCTTTGGCTTATCAAACCTAGTATTTGTGGCGCCTCACCCCATTCCTTTACTCTCCATAAATCCATTTCCCTTCCAAGTGACCTTAGAAAGGATCCTTTGGGCACGTGATCATCGAAGATCACATCAAGTGGTATCAGAGCCACTTTCTAAAGGTCATGTTCTTTCTCAATTTTTTTTGCTTTGTTGTTTATCTGTTTGATCTCTTTATTTTAAAGTCCTTCATTTTTTGTCACCTCTATTTCCTTTATTGTCTAGTAGTATAGCCTTTTATTCCTGCTATTATATGCGTTTTTCTCTTTTATCTACGCGCCTATGTTCCATTTAATTTGATGCGATTTTATTTGTCCCTTTCTTTGCATCTTATTTTCGTGTTCAAGTTGCTTAATTTTCCCTTGGTTTTTTATGTTAAAGTGTGCCTAAGAAGTTGTGACCATTAAACCCACATGGTTGAGGATTTTTCCACACCATTGTGGTGATCAACTTTGGCCACTTTGTTGTGCCTTTTGTTTTGAGTCTCTTGCTGAAATTTTTGCTCTATTTTTAGGTGTGTTATTTTTTCTTAATCTTGTGTTTTGTCAAATACTAGTCATGTTAGTTTCCTATTTTGTCTCATTTAAATTCCATAGGTTTTAGCCTCTTAAAATTTTTACAAAAAAGCCTTAAAAAACATTTTGGATTGAGCTCCTAAGAGGTGAACCTCTTGTTGAATGTCTTAAGTCTTTTATGCTTTTAGTTCAAGCATGTTAATCTCTTTGTTGTTCTTAAATATTTGCTCAATTCAATCTTTATGTTTCTTGTTTTATGTTGAATTATTAATAGTTTTCCACTTGGTTTACCTTCACTATTGGTGCCTCTTTATGGAATTTTAGCTTGGGTGAATTGTGTTAGTAATTTGAGCAATCAATTTACTTCAAAATCATCCCTAAATCATTCCTTCAGCACCATTAGTTCAGTGGTATTTGGAACTACTAAGTTGTTTTGCCTTTAGTTGCATGCATTTCTTGAAAATTGTGTGACCTTACTTTGTGCTTATTCACTCAAGCGTTATTATTTCAAGCATCCTCATTAAAATTTCAATTCAACAAGCTATTAGGTGCAACAAAAAGATTAGAAAATTTTAAAAAAAAAATAGAAAAATTTCAAGTTAAAAAAAAAATTACTTGAGTAAGCTTTTTAGTTTTTGGTCACTTAAATTTTATTAAGTGTGCAACTATTGGTTTCATTTTTTTTGTTTGAGTCTTTTTTCATCTCTACTCTTAGAGCTAATCTAGGAAAGTTATTTGTGTGCTACCTTCCTTTGTGAGCCTTATGTTTTCTTGCTTGTCTTTTTTACTTCTTTGAGTTTGTCATTGTTTAATCTATCCACTTGGATTTGTGAACCTTGTTTTCTTATTCACCTTTGTTTGTCGTCTTGTGTTGTATTCGGTCTTGGTAAGGAAAGGTTGGGAAAGGTTCCATATATAAAATTTTGGCAAGTCTAAACAAGAGGAAACAAGGGTAGCATTCTTGGGGTGAGTTGATGCAACTCAAAGGGGCTTGATCAAAAGGAGACAAACACCAAAAACCTTGGAGTGAAGACTTTGTTTTATTTTTTTTTTATTCTTTGTATTGTGTATACTTAATTTTAGATTGGGAGTTTGAGTGCCCTTAAGGCCCTCCCTTGGTTTTTAATAATTTTGGTTAATTTTAGCGTAATTCCTCGTTAATTAGGTGAAGAAGGGAGAAGTGGTACACTTCCTTCGACACCTTAGGAGCACGATTAGAGCCCTTTCTCTTTTACATTCTTGCACTTTTATTTTATTTTATGTTATTTTGAAAAAACGTGTAGAGGCTAAGAGTTCCAAAGACTCATCAAGCCACCTTAGGTTAGAAAGCAAAAAAAAAAAAAAGTTTTTGGCCTACCCTTTAGTTTTTAGCATCCAAGCACCATGACTTCCCACACACATTCTAGTGCACATAGTTGTTCATCAAGTAAGAGTGTCAACCAAAGAAAACCTTATAACGGAGACACTCTTGAAAACCTTAACTTAGAATTTAGGGAATGAATGGCTAAAGAACAAGAAAGGAGAGAAGAAAAAGAGATAAAAAAAGAAATAAAAGAAAAGGAAAAACAAAAAGAGAAGGAAGAGTTAAAAAAAGAGATGTTGGAAATGAAAAAAGAGAAAATAGAGCGAGAAGAGAGAAGGCAAAGAGAGAGAAGAGAGGATGAAGAAAGGAGAAGAAGGAAAGAACTAGAAAGAAAAAGAGAAAAAGAGGAAGAAGAGAGAAGGAGAGGAGAAGAGAGTAAGAGGAGAGATGGGAGGGAGAGTGATAGAAAAAATAAAGGAATTCTCATAAGATCCCCATCTAGGCATTTTAGCTCTAGTGAAGAAGAATACTATAGAAATCAACATAAGCGTCACTCTCATTCATCATACAATCATCATTCTCCTCAAGAGAACATAAATCATGCTAGGGAACCAAAGGTAGACCTACCCCATTTTCATGGTAGGAAAGATGTTGAGACTTACCTAGATTGGGAAGTGAAAGTGGAACAACTCTTTCGATGCTATGAAATTAGGGAAGAAAGGAAAGTACCTTTGGCCTCCCTTAGTTTTCAAGGTTCTGCTTTGTATTGGTGGGATGGGTTAGTCAAGGATAGGGCCCGTAAACAAATGCCTGACATTCACTACTGGAGTGATTTAACAACTTGTTTGCGAAGAAGGCACATTCCTTCATATTATGAGAGGGATCTTTTGGATAGGCTCCAAAGACTTAGGCAACATAACCTAAGTATTGAGGAGTATAGACAAAAGATGGAGCTTCTCATACTAAGGGCCAATATCATTGAGGAACCCAATGCCACCCTTGCTAGGTTTTTGTGTGGATTAAGCTATGACATTAGAGATAAGGTAGAGCTTCTTTTATACTCAAACCTTGATGAGTTGGTAGAACTTTGTGTAAGAGCTGAGAATCAACTCAAGAGAAAAAGCTTTAAAAAAGATTATCCCTCTTACTCAAAGAGAGACCAACTTAAGGGAAACTCTTTCAAGGGTTTTCCCAAAGAGGAACCCAAGCATTTTCAAGATACAAAAGCACCTCATGTAGAGAGAAAAACCCCTACTACTAAGCCTACTGAGAGGCAAAGTAGTATCAAATGCTTCAAATGTCTTGGGAGAGGCCACATTGCCTCTCAATGCCCTAACAAGAAAACCATGATCATAAGGGGACAAGACATTTGTAGTGAGAATAGCTCATCTTCCTCCTCTAGTGAGAGTGAGGAAGAAGGGGGACATACTTTTGACCAACAGTGTGAGGAAGCTTTTCCTTATGAGGGGGACCTCCTTATGGTTCAAAGGCTTCTTGGAAGCCAACCTCTAGAGCTTAGCCAGTCACAAGGAGAGAACATCTTCCATATAAGATGTAAAGTAAATGACAAAGTATGTTCTCTCCTTGTTGATAGTGGCTCCTGTTGTAACTGTTGTAGCTCTAGGTTGGTTGAAAAGCTAGCCTTGACTACCATGCCCCATCCCAAACCTTACAAATTGCAATGGCTCAATGAGCAAGGGGAGATGGTAGTCAATGAACAAGTTATGGTTCCAATTTCCATAGGATCTTATAATGATGAGATTATTTGTGACATAGTTCCTATGGAGGCTGGTCATATCCTGTTGGGAAGACCATGGAAATTTGACAAAAAAGCTATTCACCATGGTCACTCCAACCAAATAATTTTCACCCATAATGAAAAGCGCTTCAAATTGTATCCTTTGTCACCTTCTCAAGTGGCTGAAGATCAATTTGCGATGAAAAAGAAAAGAGTTGAGGAAAAAAAAATAAAAAAAAAATACAACAAGCTTTACCCTTAAAGCTTGAAAAGGGTAAAGAGAGAGAGTCGGAAGGTGATGCCCCTTCAAAAGGGAATATTAGTAAAAGGAGCCTATTTGCTACTAAACGTGATTTAAAAGAAGCTCCTTTGACTAAAAAGCCCTTTTATCTCCTCTTTTGCAAAGAAGCATCAAATCCTTCTCCCATTTTGCATTCTTCTGCTGAGAGCACTGCCACAGCCCATGCACATGAGCACCTTCCTCAAGGGGTTCAAGATATTTTAAAAGAATTTGATGACATATTCCCGAATGAGGTTCCGAAAGGACTTCCTCCCATTAGGGGTATAGAACATCAAATTGATTTGGTGCCTGGCGCAAGTCTACCTAATAGACCTGCCTATAGGACCAACCCCATGGAGACCCAAGAGATTGAGTCTCAAGTGAATGAGCTGTTGGAGAAGGGTTGGGTTCAAAAGAGCCTAAGCCCTTGTGCTGTGCCAGTCTTGTTGGTGCCCAAGAAGAATGGCCAATAGAGGATGTGTGTTGATTGTCGTGCAATCAACAACATCACCATCAAATATAGGCACCCAATCCCCCGTATTGATGACATGTTGGATGAATTGCATGGGGCAAAAATATTTTCAAAAATAGATCTTAGAAGTGGTTACCACCAAATAAGGATCAAAGAGGGTGATGAGTGGAAAACTGCTTTTAAGACTAAATTTGGTCTTTATGAGTGCTTGGTTATGCCTTTTGGGCTAACTAATGCCCCAAGCACATTCATGCGCTTAATGAATCATGTACTAAGGGATTGCCTTGGTAAATTTTGTGTAGTTTACTTTGATGACATTTTAGTTTACTCTAGGAACCTAGATGATCATTTAGGACATCTAAGGCATGTTTTTTTTTTCTTTGGAGTAATCATCTTTTTGGTAACTTAGAAAAATGCACTTTTTGTGTAGATAGTGTAGTTTTCCTAGGTTTTGTAGTTAGCACAAAAGGGGTTCATGTTGACCCCGAAAAGATAAAAGCTATTCAAGAATGGCCTACCCCAAAGAGTGTGACAGAGATCAAAAGCTTTCATGGTCTTGCTGGATTTTATAGGCGCTTTGTGCCTAATTTCTCCACGCTCTTCGCACCAATAAATGATTTGGTGAAAAAGGAAATTCCTTTCCTTTGGGGTGAGAAACAAGAGAAAGCCTTCCAGCTAATTAAGCATAAACTGACCCATGCACCAGTCTTGGCATTACCTGACTTTTCTAAAACATTTGAACTTGAATGTGATGCCTCTGGTGTAGGTGTGGGGGCTGTCTTGTTGCAAGGAGGGCCCCCCATTGCGTATTTCAGTGAAAAACTCAATGGTGCCCCCCTCAACTACCCCACCTATGATAAGGAGTTTTATGCTCTAATTAGGGCCCTTCAAACTTGGGAGCATTACCTTGCTCCCAAGGAGTTTGTCACTCATAGTGACCATGAGTGACTAAAATATTTGAGGGGTCAAGGTAAATTGAACAAAAGGCATGCAACGTGGGTGGAATATCTTGAATCCTTCCCTTATGTCATCAAGTACAAAAAAGGAAAACAAAATGTGGTGGCTGATGCTCTTTCTAGGCATCATGCCCTTTATTCGGGCTATGTATCCGTCTGATAAGGATTTCGGCCCCATATTTGCTACCTCTGCATCTGCATTTGCATTAAAGGCCCATGATGGGTACTTCATCAGTGAGGGGTATCTTTACAAAGGGAGTAAGCTTTGTATACCCCAAGGATCAATTAGGAACTTACTTACAAAAGAGAGTCATGAAGGTGGGCTCATGGGGCATTTTGGGATTTCAAAAACCCTCATGCTTTTACAAGAGAAATTCTTTTGGCCCCATATGCATAGAGATGTCCATAGACATTGCTCTAAATGTATAGCTTGCTTGCAAGCAAAGTCTAAAGCAATGCCTCATGGACTATACACACCTTTACCTGCTCCTTCTGCACCTTGGGAGGATATTAGCATGGATTTCATCCTTGGGCTCCCAAGAACCCAACGAGGTGCAGACTCCATATTTGTGGTGGTGGACCGATTTTCAAAAATGGCCCATTTTATTCCCTGCCACAAAGTGGATGATGCGAGCAACATCGCAAGACTTTTCTTTAAAGAGGTTGTCCGATTGCATATACCCTCTTCAATAGTGTCAGATAGGGATGTGAAGTTCCTTAGCCATTTTTGGAAAACTCTTTGGGCTAAGCTGGGAACTAAACTTCTTTTTTCCACTACCTGTCACCCTCAAACTGATGGGCAAACAGAAGTGGTGAATAGATCTTTATCCACTATGCTGAGGGCTCTCCTTAAAGGAAACCATAAGTCTTGGGATGAGTACCTTCCCCACATTGAATTTGCTTATAACCGGGTGGTTCATAGAACCACCAAGCATTCTTCTTTTGAGGTGGTCTATGGCTTTAATCCTCGTACTCCTCTAGATCTTTTACGTCTTCCTCTTTCTGTTGCTGTGCATAAAGAAGGATAGGCAAAAGCCATTTTTGTAAAACAATTACATGAGAGGTATAAAGTTAACATAGAGCGCCAATCCTTGAGAGATGCTACTTTCGCCAATAGGGGGAGGAAATAAGTCATCTTTGAAAAGGGCGACTGGGTATGGCTTCACTTGAGAAAGGATAGATTTCCTTCTCAAAGGAAGTCCAAACTTAGCCCTAGAGGAGATGGACCTTTCCAAATCCTTGAGCGGATCGGTAATAATGCCTATGTTTTAGATCTGCCTGAGGATTATGGGGTAAGCACCAGTTTTAATGTTTCTGATTTGTCTCCATTTGTAGGTGCTGAAAATGACGAAGACCCCATGGATTTGAGGTCAAATCCTCTTCAAGGGGGAGGAGATGATGTGACCATGCCTAGCCAAGGACCTATCACTAGGGCCATGGCTAGAAGGATTGAAGAAGACCTAGCCCTTGCAGACAAAGGAAGACTTCACCTCCTATGGAGAGTGAAGATATTAGGCTAGGGACTTTAGTTAATAAAATGTAATTTTTCTTTATTTTAATTTTGAGGAGCATTAAGAATTTAATTTGGGACATGTATTTAGTCCATTTTTTATTTTTAGGAGGTGTCTTAGGAATTTAGAGGGTGGTTTTAGCTTTTTGGGTCTTTATGAAGGAAATAAGGGGTAGCCTTGATATCTACACCCCTCTTTTCTACATAAACCCCCTAAGCTAATAAGAAGGAATCTTGGCCCTTGGTTTGAGAAACTTGGGCACCAAGTTTGATGATCTAAGGAGGGAATTGTTTCTCAATTCTCCTCCCTTAGATCTCTCCTTTTAATCCTAGCCCTTCTTTTTTAGTTATCTTGTTCAAGAGGTTAGCTACCTCTATAAATAAGAGCTCCTCCCTCACTTGTATTTTTTACACTTGAATTTAATCCTAGAGACCATATTGGTTGAGGTTGTTAGCTTTGAGTGTCCCCGTTTCTCCTTTGTGAGAGCTTCTAAGAGTTATCAAGGGACCCCTCCCTTGTGGCCTCTCCCCTTTGGCTTATCAAACCTAGTATTTGTGGCGCCTCACCCCATTCCTTTCCTCTCCATAAATCCATTTCCCTTCCAAGTGACCTTAGAAAGGATCCTTTAGGCACGTGATCATCAAAGATCACATCACAATACACTTTATTTATGGAGAAAAAAAAGTAGCACAAGTAGGAATTTAATGTGACAATTAAGGACTAAACAAGACAATCTAAATGACAAAACAAGGAAGAATAAAAGCTGAAAAATAAAGTGCAGAAAAATAAAAACTCACACTCACAACGAGAATTAAAAATGCCTAAATAAAAAATGGAAGGATAAGGAAAGCAAAGGATGTGATTCCAAAAGCTTAGACCACACTTGGGTGACTTCTTTCACAAAGATTGTGAAATCATTAACATAAGCTTCCTTAGGAAATCACAAGAAGAAGAATAAGGAAATACAATGGCAAGAAAGGAAACCTAAAGCATGACAAAGTGATTCAATGAAAGAACAAGGTAATTGAACCATAAAGAAAAATGTGCAAGGAATTTAAATTTCAAGAAAGTAAAGATAAACTAACAAGACAATAAAGGAGCAAGAAATAAAAGCAAGAAAACGGCAACAAAATAAGCTAATATTGATGCATAAATTTAAAGGGAAAGAGGAGGAAATGAACCTTCATGAAGATGGCTCATTATACCAAATGATGCACTCCCTTGATCTCTTCAACCAAGGTTCCTTCCTCTAATAAAATAGAGGATGGAGAGGCTAGAAATGGGGTAGGCTTGACGCCACTTTCTAGGAAAAACATGAGTCAAAAATTTTATGATGCTTTCCACAAGGGAAAAACCCCTTGATAAAATCTTTAAGGAAGAGAATCCTCAAGAGAGAGGTTTCTTAAAAATGAAACTGAAGAATAATAACTCAATGGAGTCTTACTTCATTCAATCAAGTGTAATTTTTACAAGGAAGACTAGGTGTATTTATAGCCCAAAGAGAGAGCAAGACACTCAAAAGTAGGCAATGTGGGACTTGGGCCTAATTAGGATTAGGAGCACTAATCCCTCTTATGACCACTAAAAGTGGCACCTGGCCTTAAGCCATGGAAGTGTCACGGCCTAATCAAGGGGGCATGGAAAGAGATCCACACTTCTTTGGGTTATTAGGCCCTCTACTCCCTTCACCTCCCTCCCTGAGCTAATTACACCCTAAACTCTAAAACTAACATAAGTGGCCAAAATACATGGCCCAAAAGGGAAATAAAAGCTAATTAACATTTACAAGAGGAAAACTGATGTGAATGTTGAAGACAATGACTTTTCATTTTTTGTAACGTTTTATTAATTTAGGAATTAATGTAACATGCAATTAATCATATGTGATAATTGCGTCATAATGGAGTATTTAATTTTTCTTTTGGGAGTTATGATTTTGAACAGCCACCTAGTTCTATAAATAGGGGTTGAATTGTACTCAAAGGCAACCATTGAATTAGTGAAATTATATTTGGGTTTTACCCTTTTGTGAGAGATGAATTTCTCTTTAGAACTTATCAAGGAATTTTTCCTTGTGGCGTTCTCCTAGACTTATCAAGGGTAAATCACCACCCTTGTGGCGTCATATGACTTATCTTCCATCCTTGGAAGTGGCGTCATCTATCTTTTCGTTAAACCATTTTCATCCTTTCCATTTTCTTGTTTACCCAATTCTCATTGTTTTGTTAACTTATTACCTTCCAACCTAGATAGATCCGCAAAACGAATCAAACCCTTTGGATTTATATCAGTTGGTATCAGAGCTTCGGCTCTAGGTTTGGAACTATGGTGTTTATTTTTTATACAAGGTGTTTGATCGAAGGTCATTTGTGTTTATTTGCAGTTGATGAAGAAAGTTATAGCAACGTGGTGAGCGAAAGATTGGTGAATAAAATTAACTTACCAACGAGTCTTCATCCTAGGCAAACTAAGTTTAGATTCACTATTGGAAAACATGTGGAGGAAGTGACATGCGATATTGCTTCCATGGACTCATGTCATTTTATTTTAGGGAGACCTTGGTTGTAGGTAAAAGGATAAATTCTGAAAGACTTTCAGTTTCTTTGGTGCATGAAGGATGCAAACTTAATTTGAAATTTCTGACACCAAGTGAAGTTTGTGATAATCAACATAAGTTGAAGGAGAAAATAGAAAAAAGAAAGAGAAGAAAAGACAAAAATAGAAAAAGAAAAGAGTGAAGAGGAAGAGAGAGAGAAGGAAAGAGAAAGAGAGAAAAAGAACGTTAAAATAAAAAACTGCTAATGATTTTTCTTCTTCTTTTATTGGTATTTTGAATGCCCAGGACGATGACAATACAACCCACCAATTGCCATATATGAGGAAGAAAAATGTGGACATCTCTTTTCCAGAGTCACTGTACATTCAGTACATTGTTGAGGTTAAAACTCCTAAACAAAATGCACAAGTCTATTTTAAAAGAAGAATTCCTCTTGATTCCAATGTTTGGGTTTGGAAACCAAAAAGGAAAACTTCTTTGATGCATGAATTTTTACAAGTTACATTTGATCCTGGAGGTTTATTTTGTTTATTTTAAATTATAAGTGAATAAAATTGATAGGAAAATAAAGTCATAGATTTGAGGACGAATCTTTTCGAAGAAGGAGGGAATGATGTGAATGCCGAAGACAATGACTTTTCATTTTTTGTAACATTTTATTAATTTAGGAATTAATGTAACATGCAATTAATCATATGTGATAATTGCGTCATAATGGAGTATTTAATTTTTCTTTTGGGAGTTATGATTTTGAACAGCCACCTAGTTCTATAAATAGGGGTTGAATTGTACTCAAAGGACAACCATTGAATTAGTGAAATTATATTTGGGTTTTACCCTTTTGTGAGAGATGAATTTCTCTTTAGAACTTATCAAGAAATTTTTCCTTGTGGCGTTCTCCTAGACTTATCAAGGGTAAATCACCACCCTTGTGGCGTCATATGACTTATCTTCCATCCTTGGAAATGGCGTCATCTATCTTTTCGTTAAACCATTTTCATCCTTTCCATTTTCTTGTTTACCCAATTCTCATTGTTTTGTTAACTTATTACCTTCCAACCTAGATAGATCCGCAAAACGAATCAAACCCTTTGGATTTATATCAGTTGGTATCAGAGCTTCGGCTCTAGGTTTGGAACTATGGTGTTTATTTTTTATACAAGGTGTTTGATCGAAGGTCATTTGTGTTTATTTGCAGTTGATGAAGAAAGTTATAGCAACGTGGTGAGCGAAAGATTGGTGAATAAAATTAACTTACCAACGAGTCTTCATCCTAGGCAAACTAAGTTTAGATTCACTATTGGAAAACATGTGGAGGAAGTGACATGCGATATTGCTTCCATGGACTCATGTCATTTTATTTTAGGGAGACCTTGGTTGTAGGTAAAAGGATAAATTCTGAAAGACTTTCAGTTTCTTTGGTGCATGAAGGATGCAAACTTAATTTGAAATTTCTGACACCAAGTGAAGTTTGTGATAATCAACATAAGTTGAAGGAGAAAATAGAAAAAAGAAAGAGAAGAAAAGACAAAAATAGAAAAAGAAAAGAGTGAAGAGGAAGAGAGAGAGAAGGAAAGAGAAAGAGAGAAAAAGAACGTTAAAATAAAAAACTGCTAATGATTTTTCTTCTTCTTTTATTGGTATTTTGAATGCCCAGGACGATGACAATACAACCCACCAATTGCCATATATGAGGAAGAAAAATGTGGGCATCTCTTTTC
This sequence comes from Psophocarpus tetragonolobus, assembly GCA_037954015.1. Classification (NCBI taxonomy): domain Eukaryota; kingdom Viridiplantae; phylum Streptophyta; class Magnoliopsida; order Fabales; family Fabaceae; genus Psophocarpus; species Psophocarpus tetragonolobus. Next base: position 22,219,445 of record CM075695.1, on the reverse strand, counting down.
CAGAGTCACTGTACATTCAGTACATTGTTGAGGTTAAAACTCCTAAACAAAATGCACAAGTCTATTTTAAAAGAAGAATTCCTCTTGATTCCAATGTTTGGGTTTGGAAACCAAAAAGGAAAACTTCTTTGATGCATGAATTTTTACAAGTTACATTTGATCCTGGAGGTTTATTTTGTTTATTTTAAATTATAAGTGAATAAAATTGATAGGAAAATAAAGTCATAGATTTGAGGACGAATCTTTTCGAAGAAGGAGGGAATGATGTGAATGCCGAAGACAATGACTTTTCATTTTTTGTAACATTTTATTAATTTAGGAATTAATGTAACATGCAATTAATCATATGTGATAATTGCGTCATAATGGAGTATTTAATTTTTCTTTTGGGAGTTATGATTTTGAACAGCCACCTAGTTCTATAAATAGGGGTTGAATTGTACTCAAAGGACAACCATTGAATTAGTGAAATTATATTTGGGTTTTACCCTTTTGTGAGAGATGAATTTCTCTTTAGAACTTATCAAGAAATTTTTCCTTGTGGCGTTCTCCTAGACTTATCAAGGGTAAATCACCACCCTTGTGGCGTCATATGACTTATCTTCCATCCTTGGAAATGGCGTCATCTATCTTTTCGTTAAACCATTTTCATCCTTTCCATTTTCTTGTTTACCCAATTCTCATTGTTTTGTTAACTTATTACCTTCCAACCTAGATAGATCCGCAAAACGAATCAAACCCTTTGGATTTATATCAGTTGGTATCAGAGCTTCGGCTCTAGGTTTGGAACTATGGTGTTTATTTTTTATACAAGGTGTTTGATCGAAGGTCATTTGTGTTTATTTGCAGTTGATGAAGAAAGTTATAGCAACGTGGTGAGCGAAAGATTGGTGAATAAACTTAACTTACCAACGAGTCTTCATCCTAGGCAAACTAAGTTTAGATTCACTATTGGAAAACATGTGGAGGAAGTGACATGCGATATTGCTCCCATGGACTCATGTCATTTTATTTTAGGGAGACCTTGGTTGTAGGTAAAAGGATAAATTCTGAAAGACTTTCAGTTTCTTTGGTGCATGAAGGATGCAAACTTAATTTGAAATTTCTGACACCAAGTGAAGTTTGTGATAATCAACATAAGTTGAAAGAGAAAATAGAAAAAAGAAAGAGAACAAATGACAAAAATAGAAAAAGAAAAGAGTGAAGAGGAAGAGAGAGAGAAGGAAAGAGAAAGAGAGAAAAAGAACGTTAAAATAAAAAACTGCTAATGATTTTTCTTCTTCTTTTATTGGTATTTTGAATGCCCAGGACGATGACAATACAACCCATAAATTGCCATATATGAGGAAGAAAAATGTGGATATCTCTTTTCCAGAGTCACTGTACATTCAGTACATTGTTGAGGTTAAAACTCCTGAAGAAAATGCATAAGTCTATTTTAAAAGAAGAATTCCTCTTGATTCCAATGTTTGGGTTTGGAAACCAAAAAGGAAAACTTCTTTGATGCATGAATTTTTACAAGTTACATTTGATCCTGGAGGTTTATTTTGTTTATTTTAAATTATAAGTGAATAAAATTGATAGGAAAATAAAGTCATAGATTTGAGGACGAATCTTTTCGAAGAAGGAGGGAATGATGTGAATGCCGAAGACAATGACTTTTCATTTTTTTTAACGTTTTATTAATTTAGGAATTAATGTAACATGCAATTAATCATATGTGATAATTGCGTCATAATGGAGTATTTAATTTTTCTTTTGGGAGTTATGATTTTGAACAGCCACCTAGTTCTATAAATAGGGGTTGAATTGTACTCAAAGGACAACCATTGAATTAGTGAAATTATATTTGGGTTTTACCCTTTTGTGAGAGATGAATTTCTCTTTAGAACTTATCAAGAAATTTTTCCTTGTGGCGTTCTCCTAGACTTATCAAGGGTAAATCACCACCCTTGTGGCGTCATATGACTTATCTTCCATCCTTGGAAATGGCGTCATCTATCTTTTCGTTAAACCATTTTCATCCTTTCCATTTTCTTGTTTACCCAATTCTCATTGTTTTGTTAACTTATTACCTTCCAACCTAGATAGATCCGCAAAACGAATCAAACCCTTTGGATTTATATCAGTTGGTATCAGAGCTTCGGCTCTAGGTTTGGAACTATGGTGTTTATTTTTTATACAAGGTGTTTGATCGAAGGTCATTTGTGTTTATTTGCAGTTGATGAAGAAAGTTATAGCAACGTGGTGAGCGAAAGATTGGTGAATAAACTTAACTTACCAACGAGTCTTCATCCTAGGCAAACTAAGTTTAGATTCACTATTGGAAAACATGTGGAGGAAGTGACATGCGATATTGCTCCCATGGACTCATGTCATTTTATTTTAGGGAGACCTTGGTTGTAGGTAAAAGGATAAATTCTGAAAGACTTTCAGTTTCTTTGGTGCATGAAGGATGCAAACTTAATTTGAAATTTCTGACACCAAGTGAAGTTTGTGATAATCAACATAAGTTGAAAGAGAAAATAGAAAAAAGAAAGAGAACAAATGACAAAAATAGAAAAAGAAAAGAGTGAAGAGGAAGAGAGAGAGAAGGAAAGAGAAAGAGAGAAAAAGAACGTTAAAATAAAAAACTGCTAATGATTTTTCTTCTTCTTTTATTGGTATTTTGAATGCCCAGGACGATGACAATACAACCCATAAATTGCCATATATGAGGAAGAAAAATGTGGATATCTCTTTTCCAGAGTCACTGTACATTCAGTACATTGTTGAGGTTAAAACTCCTGAAGAAAATGCACAAGTCTATTTTAAAAGAAGAATTCCTCTTGATTCCAATGTTTGGGTTTGGAAACCAAAAAGGAAAACTTCTTTGATGCATGAATTTTTACAAGTTACATTTGATCCTGGAGGTTTATTTTGTTTATTTTAAATTATAAGTGAATAAAATTGATAGGAAAATAAAGTCATAGATTTGAGGACGAATCTTTTCGAAGAAGGAGGGAATGATGTGAATGCCGAAGACAATGACTTTTCATTTTTTTTAACGTTTTATTAATTTAGGAATTAATGTAACATGCAATTAATCATATGTGATAATTGCGTCATAATGGAGTATTTAATTTTTCTTTTGGGAGTTATGATTTTGAACAGCCACCTAGTTCTATAAATAGGGGTTGAATTGTACTCAAAGGACAACCATTGAATTAGTGAAATTATATTTGGGTTTTACCCTTTTGTGAGAGATGAATTTCTCTTTAGAACTTATCAAGAAATTTTTCCTTGTGGCGTTCTCCTAGACTTATCAAGGGTAAATCACCACCCTTGTGGCGTCATATGACTTATCTTCCATCCTTGGAAATGGCGTCATCTATCTTTTCGTTAAACCATTTTCATCCTTTCCATTTTCTTGTTTACCCAATTCTCATTGTTTTGTTAACTTATTACCTTCCAACCTAGATAGATCCGCAAAACGAATCAAACCCTTTGGATTTATATCAGTTGGTATCAGAGCTTCGGCTCTAGGTTTGGAACTATGGTGTTTATTTTTTATACAAGGTGTTTGATCGAAGGTCATTTGTGTTTATTTGCAGTTGATGAAGAAAGTTATAGCAACGTGGTGAGCGAAAGATTGGTGAATAAACTTAACTTACCAACGAGTCTTCATCCTAGGCAAACTAAGTTTAGATTCACTATTGGAAAACATGTGGAGGAAGTGACATGCGATATTGCTCCCATGGACTCATGTCATTTTATTTTAGGGAGACCTTGGTTGTAGGTAAAAGGATAAATTCTGAAAGACTTTCAGTTTCTTTGGTGCATGAAGGATGCAAACTTAATTTGAAATTTCTGACACCAAGTGAAGTTTGTGATAATCAACATAAGTTGAAGGAGAAAATAGAAAAAAGAAAGAGAACAAATGACAAAAATAGAAAAAGAAAAGAGTGAAGAGGAAGGGAGAGAGAAGGAAAGAGAAAGAGAGAAAAAGAACGTTAAAATAAAAAACTGCTAATGATTTTTCTTCTTCTTTTATTGGTATTTTGAATGCCCAGGACGATGACAATACAACCCACAAATTGCCATATATGAGGAAGAAAAATGTGGATATCTCTTTTCCAGAGTCACTGTATATTCAGTACATTGTTGAGGTTAAAACTCCTGAAGAAAATGCACAAGTCTATTTTAAAAGAAGAATTCCTCTTGATTCCAATGTTTGGGTTTGGAAACCAAAAACGAAAACTTCTTTGATGCATGAATTTTTACAAGTTACATTTGATCCTGGAGGTTTATTTTGTTTATGTTAAATTATAAGTGAATAAAATTGATAGGAAAATAAAGTCATAGATTTGAGGACGAATCTTTTCGGAGAAGGAGGGAATGATGTGAATGCCGAAGACAATGACTTTTCATTTTTTTTAACGTTTTATTAATTTAGGAATTAATGTAACATGCAATTAATCATATGTGATAATTGCGTCATAATGGAGTATTTAATTTTTCTTTTGGGAGTTATGATTTTGAACAGCCACCTAGTTCTATAAATAGGGGTTGAATTGTACTCAAAGGACAACCATTGAATTAGTGAAATTATATTTGGGTTTTACCCTTTTGTGAGAGATGAATTTCTCTTTAGAACTTATCAAGAAATTTTTCCTTGTGGCGTTCTCCTAGACTTATCAAGGGTAAATCACCACCCTTGTGGCGTCATATGACTTATCTTCCATCCTTGGAAATGGCGTCATCTATCTTTTCGTTAAACCATTTTCATCCTTTCCATTTTCTTGTTTACCCAATTCTCATTGTTTTGTTAACTTATTACCTTCCAACCTAGATAGATCCGCAAAACGAATCAAACCCTTTGGATTTATATCAGTTGGTATCAGAGCTTCGGCTCTAGGTTTGGAACTATGGTGTTTATTTTTTATACAAGGTGTTTGATCGAAGGTCATTTGTGTTTATTTGCAGTTGATGAAGAAAGTTATAGCAACGTGGTGAGCGAAAGATTGGTGAATAAAATTAACTTACCAACGAGTCTTCATCCTAGGCAAACTAAGTTTAGATTCACTATTGGAAAACATGTGGAGGAAGTGACATGCGATATTGCTCCCATGGACTCATGTCATTTTATTTTAGGGAGACCTTGGTTGTAGGTAAAAGGATAAATTCTGAAAGACTTTCAGTTTCTTTGGTGCATGAAGGATGCAAACTTAATTTGAAATTTCTGACACCAAGTGAAGTTTGTGATAATCAACATAAGTTGAAGGAGAAAATAGAAAAAAGAAAGAGAACAAATGACAAAAATAGAAAAAGAAAAGAGTGAAGAGGAAGGGAGAGAGAAGGAAAGAGAAAGAGAGAAAAAGAACGTTAAAATAAAAAACTGCTAATGATTTTTCTTCTTCTTTTATTGGTATTTTGAATGCCCAGGACGATGAAAATACAACCCACAAATTGCCATATATGAGGAAGAAAAATGTGGATATCTCTTTTCCAGAGTCACTGTACATTCAGTACATTGTTGAGGTTAAAACTCCTGAAGAAAATGCACAAGTCTATTTTAAAAGAAGAATTCCTCTTGATTCCAATGTTTGGGTTTGGAAACCAAAAACGAAAACTTCTTTGATGCATGAATTTTTACAAGTTACATTTGATCCTGGAGGTTTATTTTGTTTATGTTAAATTATAAGTGAATAAAATTGATAGGAAAATAAAGTCATAGATTTGAGGACGAATCTTTTCGGAGAAGGAGGGAATGATGTGAATGCCGAAGACAATGACTTTTCATTTTTTTTAACGTTTTATTAATTTAGGAATTAATGTAACATGCAATTAATCATATGTGATAATTGCGTCATAATGGAGTATTTAATTTTTCTTTTGGGAGTTATGATTTTGAACAGCCACCTAGTTCTATAAATAGGGGTTGAATTGTAGTCAAAGGACAACCATTGAATTAGTGAAATTATATTTGGATTTTACCCTTTTGTGAGAGATGAATTTCTCTTTAGAACTTATCAAGAAATTTTTCCTTGTGGCGTTCTCCTAGACTTATCAAGGGTAAATCACCACCCTTGTGGCGTCATATGACTTATCTTCCATCCTTGGAAATGGCGTCATCTATCTTTTCGTTAAACCATTTTCATCCTTTCCATTTTCTTGTTTACCCAATTTTCATTGTTTTGTTAACTTATTACCTTCCAACCTAGATAGATCCGCAAAACGAATCAAACCCTTTGGATTTATATCAGTTGGTATCAGAGCTTCGGCTCTAGGTTTGGAACTATGGTGTTTATTTTTTATACAAGGTGTTTGATCGAAGGTCATTTGTGTTTATTTGCAGTTGATGAAGAAAGTTATAGCAACGTGGTGAGCGAAAGATTGGTGAATAAACTTAACTTACCAACGAGTCTTCATCCTAGGCAAACTAAGTTTAGATTCACTATTGGAAAACATGTGGAGGAAGTGACATGCGATATTGCTCCCATGGACTCATGTCATTTTATTTTAGGGAGACCTTGGTTGTAGGTAAAAGGATAAATTCTGAAAGACTTTCAGTTTCTTTGGTGCATGAAGGATGCAAACTTAATTTGAAATTTCTGACACCAAGTGAAGTTTGTGATAATCAACATAAGTTGAAAGAGAAAATAGAAAAAAGAAAGAGAACAAATGACAAAAATAGAAAAAGAAAAGAGTGAAGAGGAAGAGAGAGAGAAGGAAAGAGAAAGAGAGAAAAAGAACGTTAAAATAAAAAACTGCTAATGATTTTTCTTCTTCTTTTATTGGTATTTTGAATGCCCAGGACGATGACAATACAACCCATAAATTGCCATATATGAGGAAGAAAAATGTGGATATCTCTTTTCCAGAGTCACTGTACATTCAGTACATTGTTGAGGTTAAAACTCCTGAAGAAAATGCACAAGTCTATTTTAAAAGAAGAATTCCTCTTGATTCCAATGTTTGGGTTTGGAAACCAAAAAGGAAAACTTCTTTGATGCATGAATTTTTACAAGTTACATTTGATCCTGGAGGTTTATTTTGTTTATTTTAAATTATAAGTGAATAAAATTGATAGGAAAATAAAGTCATAGATTTGAGGACGAATCTTTTCGAAGAAGGAGGGAATGATGTGAATGCCGAAGACAATGACTTTTCATTTTTTTTAACGTTTTATTAATTTAGGAATTAATGTAACATGCAATTAATCATATGTGATAATTGCGTCATAATGGAGTATTTAATTTTTCTTTTGGGAGTTATGATTTTGAACAGCCACCTAGTTCTATAAATAGGGGTTGAATTGTACTCAAAGGACAACCATTGAATTAGTGAAATTATATTTGGGTTTTACCCTTTTGTGAGAGATGAATTTCTCTTTAGAACTTATCAAGAAATTTTTCCTTGTGGCGTTCTCCTAGACTTATCAAGGGTAAATCACCACCCTTGTGGCGTCATATGACTTATCTTCCATCCTTGGAAATGGCGTCATCTATCTTTTCGTTAAACCATTTTCATCCTTTCCATTTTCTTGTTTACCCAATTCTCATTGTTTTGTTAACTTATTACCTTCCAACCTAGATAGATCCGCAAAACGAATCAAACCCTTTGGATTTATATCAGTTGGTATCAGAGCTTCGGCTCTAGGTTTGGAACTATGGTGTTTATTTTTTATACAAGGTGTTTGATCGAAGGTCATTTGTGTTTATTTGCAGTTGATGAAGAAAGTTATAGCAACGTGGTGAGCGAAAGATTGGTGAATAAACTTAACTTACCAACGAGTCTTCATCCTAGGCAAACTAAGTTTAGATTCACTATTGGAAAACATGTGGAGGAAGTGACATGCGATATTGCTCCCATGGACTCATGTCATTTTATTTTAGGGAGACCTTGGTTGTAGGTAAAAGGATAAATTCTGAAAGACTTTCAGTTTCTTTGGTGCATGAAGGATGCAAACTTAATTTGAAATTTCTGACACCAAGTGAAGTTTGTGATAATCAACATAAGTTGAAGGAGAAAATAGAAAAAAGAAAGAGAACAAATGACAAAAATAGAAAAAGAAAAGAGTGAAGAGGAAGGGAGAGAGAAGGAAAGAGAAAGAGAGAAAAAGAACGTTAAAATAAAAAACTGCTAATGATTTTTCTTCTTCTTTTATTGGTATTTTGAATGCCCAGGACGATGACAATACAACCCACAAATTGCCATATATGAGGAAGAAAAATGTGGATATCTCTTTTCCAGAGTCACTGTATATTCAGTACATTGTTGAGGTTAAAACTCCTGAAGAAAATGCACAAGTCTATTTTAAAAGAAGAATTCCTCTTGATTCCAATGTTTGGGTTTGGAAACCAAAAACGAAAACTTCTTTGATGCATGAATTTTTACAAGTTACATTTGATCCTGGAGGTTTATTTTGTTTATGTTAAATTATAAGTGAATAAAATTGATAGGAAAATAAAGTCATAGATTTGAGGACGAATCTTTTCGGAGAAGGAGGGAATGATGTGAATGCCGAAGACAATGACTTTTCATTTTTTTTAACGTTTTATTAATTTAGGAATTAATGTAACATGCAATTAATCATATGTGATAATTGCGTCATAATGGAGTATTTAATTTTTCTTTTGGGAGTTATGATTTTGAACAGCCACCTAGTTCTATAAATAGGGGTTGAATTGTACTCAAAGGACAACCATTGAATTAGTGAAATTATATTTGGGTTTTACCCTTTTGTGAGAGATGAATTTCTCTTTAGAACTTATCAAGAAATTTTTCCTTGTGGCGTTCTCCTAGACTTATCAAGGGTAAATCACCACCCTTGTGGCGTCATATGACTTATCTTCCATCCTTGGAAATGGCGTCATCTATCTTTTCGTTAAACCATTTTCATCCTTTCCATTTTCTTGTTTACCCAATTCTCATTGTTTTGTTAACTTATTACCTTCCAACCTAGATAGATCCGCAAAACGAATCAAACCCTTTGGATTTATATCAGTTGGTATCAGAGCTTCGGCTCTAGGTTTGGAACTATGGTGTTTATTTTTTATACAAGGTGTTTGATCGAAGGTCATTTGTGTTTATTTGCAGTTGATGAAGAAAGTTATAGCAACGTGGTGAGCGAAAGATTGGTGAATAAAATTAACTTACCAACGAGTCTTCATCCTAGGCAAACTAAGTTTAGATTCACTATTGGAAAACATGTGGAGGAAGTGACATGCGATATTGCTCCCATGGACTCATGTCATTTTATTTTAGGGAGACCTTGGTTGTAGGTAAAAGGATAAATTCTGAAAGACTTTCAGTTTCTTTGGTGCATGAAGGATGCAAACTTAATTTGAAATTTCTGACACCAAGTGAAGTTTGTGATAATCAACATAAGTTGAAGGAGAAAATAGAAAAAAGAAAGAGAACAAATGACAAAAATAGAAAAAGAAAAGAGTGAAGAGGAAGGGAGAGAGAAGGAAAGAGAAAGAGAGAAAAAGAACGTTAAAATAAAAAACTGCTAATGATTTTTCTTCTTCTTTTATTGGTATTTTGAATGCCCAGGACGATGAAAATACAACCCACAAATTGCCATATATGAGGAAGAAAAATGTGGATATCTCTTTTCCAGAGTCACTGTACATTCAGTACATTGTTGAGGTTAAAACTCCTGAAGAAAATGCACAAGTCTATTTTAAAAGAAGAATTCCTCTTGATTCCAATGTTTGGGTTTGGAAACCAAAAACGAAAACTTCTTTGATGCATGAATTTTTACAAGTTACATTTGATCCTGGAGGTTTATTTTGTTTATGTTAAATTATAAGTGAATAAAATTGATAGGAAAATAAAGTCATAGATTTGAGGACGAATCTTTTCGGAGAAGGAGGGAATGATGTGAATGCCGAAGACAATGACTTTTCATTTTTTTTAACGTTTTATTAATTTAGGAATTAATGTAACATGCAATTAATCATATGTGATAATTGCGTCATAATGGAGTATTTAATTTTTCTTTTGGGAGTTATGATTTTGAACAGCCACCTAGTTCTATAAATAGGGGTTGAATTGTAGTCAAAGGACAACCATTGAATTAGTGAAATTATATTTGGATTTTACCCTTTTGTGAGAGATGAATTTCTCTTTAGAACTTATCAAGAAATTTTTCCTTGTGGCGTTCTCCTAGACTTATCAAGGGTAAATCACCACCCTTGTGGCGTCATATGACTTATCTTCCATCCTTGGAAATGGCGTCATCTATCTTTTCGTTAAACCATTTTCATCCTTTCCATTTTCTTGTTTACCCAATTTTCATTGTTTTGTTAACTTATTACCTTCCAACCTAGATAGATCCGCAAAACGAATCAAACCCTTTGGATTTATATCAGTTGGTATCAGAGCTTCGGCTCTAGGTTTGGAACTATGGTGTTTATTTTTTATACAAGGTGTTTGATCGAAGGTCATTTGTGTTTATTTGCAGTTGATGAAGAAAGTTATAGCAACGTGGTGAGCGAAAGATTGGTGAATAAACTTAACTTACCAACGAGTCTTCATCCTAGGCAAACTAAGTTTAGATTCACTATTGGAAAACATGTGGAGGAAGTGACATGCGATATTGCTCCCATGGACTCATGTCATTTTATTTTAGGGAGACCTTGGTTGTAGGTAAAAGGATAAATTCTGAAAGACTTTCAGTTTCTTTGGTGCATGAAGGATGCAAACTTAATTTGAAATTTCTGACACCAAGTGAAGTTTGTGATAATCAACATAAGTTGAAGGAGAAAATAGAAAAAAGAAAGAGAACAAATGACAAAAATAGAAAAAGAAAAGAGTGAAGAGGAAGGGAGAGAGAAGGAAAGAGAAAGAGAGAAAAAGAACGTTAAAATAAAAAACTGCTAATGATTTTTCTTCTTCTTTTATTGGTATTTTGAATGCCCAGGACGATGACAATACAACCCACAAATTGCCATATATGAGGAAGAAAAATGTGGATATCTCTTTTCCAGAGTCACTGTATATTCAGTACATTGTTGAGGTTAAAACTCCTGAAGAAAATGCACAAGTCTATTTTAAAAGAAGAATTCCTCTTGATTCCAATGTTTGGGTTTGGAAACCAAAAACGAAAACTTCTTTGATGCATGAATTTTTACAAGTTACATTTGATCCTGGAGGTTTATTTTGTTTATGTTAAATTATAAGTGAATAAAATTGATAGGAAAATAAAGTCATAGATTTGAGGACGAATCTTTTCGGAGAAGGAGGGAATGATGTGAATGCCGAAGACAATGACTTTTCATTTTTTTTAACGTTTTATTAATTTAGGAATTAATGTAACATGCAATTAATCATATGTGATAATTGCGTCATAATGGAGTATTTAATTTTTCTTTTGGGAGTTATGATTTTGAACAGCCACCTAGTTCTATAAATAGGGGTTGAATTGTACTCAAAGGACAACCATTGAATTAGTGAAATTATATTTGGGTTTTACCCTTTTGTGAGAGATGAATTTCTCTTTAGAACTTATCAAGAAATTTTTCCTTGTGGCGTTCTCCTAGACTTATCAAGGGTAAATCACCACCCTTGTGGCGTCATATGACTTATCTTCCATCCTTGGAAATGGCGTCATCTATCTTTTCGTTAAACCATTTTCATCCTTTCCATTTTCTTGTTTACCCAATTCTCATTGTTTTGTTAACTTATTACCTTCCAACCTAGATAGATCCGCAAAACGAATCAAACCCTTTGGATTTATATCAGTTGGTATCAGAGCTTCGGCTCTAGGTTTGGAACTATGGTGTTTATTTTTTATACAAGGTGTTTGATCGAAGGTCATTTGTGTTTATTTGCAGTTGATGAAGAAAGTTATAGCAACGTGGTGAGCGAAAGATTGGTGAATAAAATTAACTTACCAACGAGTCTTCATCCTAGGCAAACTAAGTTTAGATTCACTATTGGAAAACATGTGGAGGAAGTGACATGCGATATTGCTCCCATGGACTCATGTCATTTTATTTTAGGGAGACCTTGGTTGTAGGTAAAAGGATAAATTCTGAAAGACTTTCAGTTTCTTTGGTGCATGAAGGATGCAAACTTAATTTGAAATTTCTGACACCAAGTGAAGTTTGTGATAATCAACATAAGTTGAAGGAGAAAATAGAAAAAAGAAAGAGAACAAATGACAAAAATAGAAAAAGAAAAGAGTGAAGAGGAAGGGAGAGAGAAGGAAAGAGAAAGAGAGAAAAAGAACGTTAAAATAAAAAACTGCTAATGATTTTTCTTCTTCTTTTATTGGTATTTTGAATGCCCAGGACGATGACAATACAACCCACAAATTGCCATATATGAGGAAGAAAAATGTGGATATCTCTTTTCCAGAGTCACTGTACATTCAGTACATTGTTGAGGTTAAAACTCCTGAAGAAAATGCACAAGTCTATTTTAAAAGAAGAATTCCTCTTGATTCCAATGTTTGGGTTTGGAAACCAAAAACGAAAACTTCTTTGATGCATGAATTTTTACAAGTTACATTTGATCCTGGAGGTTTATTTTGTTTATGTTAAATTATAAGTGAATAAAATTGATAGGAAAATAAAGTCATAGATTTGAGGACGAATCTTTTCGGAGAAGGAGGGAATGATGTGAATGCCGAAGACAATGACTTTTCATTTTTTTTAACGTTTTATTAATTTAGGAATTAATGTAACATGCAATTAATCATATGTGATAATTGCGTCATAATGGAGTATTTAATTTTTCTTTTGGGAGTTATGATTTTGAACAGCCACCTAGTTCTATAAATAGGGGTTGAATTGTAGTCAAAGGACAACCATTGAATTAGTGAAATTATATTTGGATTTTACCCTTTTGTGAGAGATGAATTTCTCTTTAGAACTTATCAAGAAATTTTTCCTTGTGGCGTTCTCCTAGACTTATCAAGGGTAAATCACCACCCTTGTGGCGTCATATGACTTATCTTCCATCCTTGGAAATGGCGTCATCTATCTTTTCGTTAAACCATTTTCATCCTTTCCATTTTCTTGTTTACCCAATTCTCATTGTTTTGTTAACTTATTACCTTCCAACCTAGATAGATCCGCAAAACGAATCAAACCCTTTGGATTTATATCAGTTGGTATCAGAGCTTCGGCTCTAGGTTTGGAACTATGGTGTTTATTTTTTATACAAGGTGTTTGATCGAAGGTCATTTGTGTTTATTTGCAGTTGATGAAGAAAGTTATAGCAACGTGGTGAGCGAAAGATTGGTGAATAAACTTAACTTACCAACGAGTCTTCATCCTAGGCAAACTAAGTTTAGATTCACTATTGGAAAACATGTGGAGGAAGTGACATGCGATATTGCTCCCATGGACTCATGTCATTTTATTTTAGGGAGACCTTGGTTGTAGGTAAAAGGATAAATTCTGAAAGACTTTCAGTTTCTTTGGTGCATGAAGGATGCAAACTTAATTTGAAATTTCTGACACCAAGTGAAGTTTGTGATAATCAACATAAGTTGAAGGAGAAAATAGAAAAAAGAAAGAGAACAAATGACAAAAATAGAAAAAGAAAAGAGTGAAGAGGAAGGGAGAGAGAAGGAAAGAGAAAGAGAGAAAAAGAACGTTAAAATAAAAAACTGCTAATGATTTTTCTTCTTCTTTTATTGGTATTTTGAATGCCCAGGACGATGACAATACAACCCACAAATTGCCATATATGAGGAAGAAAAATGTGGATATCTCTTTTCCAGAGTCACTGTATATTCAGTACATTGTTGAGGTTAAAACTCCTGAAGAAAATGCACAAGTCTATTTTAAAAGAAGAATTCCTCTTGATTCCAATGTTTGGGTTTGGAAACCAAAAACGAAAACTTCTTTGACGCATGAATTTTTACAAGTTACATTTGATCCTGGAGGTTTATTTTGTTTATGTTAAATTATAAGTGAATAAAATTGATAGGAAAATAAAGTCATAGATTTGAGGACGAATCTTTTCGGAGAAGGAGGGAATGATGTGAATGCCGAAGACAATGACTTTTCATTTTTTTTAACGTTTTATTAATTTAGGAATTAATGTAACATGCAATTAATCATATGTGATAATTGCGTCATAATGGAGTATTTAATTTTTCTTTTGGGAGTTATGATTTTGAACAGCCACCTAGTTCTATAAATAGGGGTTGAATTGTACTCAAAGGACAACCATTGAATTAGTGAAATTATATTTGGGTTTTACCCTTTTGTGAGAGATGAATTTCTCTTTAGAACTTATCAAGAAATTTTTCCTTGTGGCGTTCTCCTAGACTTATCAAGGGTAAATCACCACCCTTGTGGCGTCATATGACTTATCTTCCATCCTTGGAAATGGCGTCATCTATCTTTTCGTTAAACCATTTTCATCCTTTCCATTTTCTTGTTTACCCAATTCTCATTGTTTTGTTAACTTATTACCTTCCAACCTAGATAGATCCGCAAAACGAATCAAACCCTTTGGATTTATATCAGTTGGTATCAGAGCTTCGGCTCTAGGTTTGGAACTATGGTGTTTATTTTTTATACAAGGTGTTTGATCGAAGGTCATTTGTGTTTATTTGCAGTTGATGAAGAAAGTTATAGCAACGTGGTGAGCGAAAGATTGGTGAATAAAATTAACTTACCAACGAGTCTTCATCCTAGGCAAACTAAGTTTAGATTCACTATTGGAAAACATGTGGAGGAAGTGACATGCGATATTGCTCCCATGGACTCATGTCATTTTATTTTAGGGAGACCTTGGTTGTAGGTAAAAGGATAAATTCTGAAAGACTTTCAGTTTCTTTGGTGCATGAAGGATGCAAACTTAATTTGAAATTTCTGACACCAAGTGAAGTTTGTGATAATCAACATAAGTTGAAGGAGAAAATAGAAAAAAGAAAGAGAACAAATGACAAAAATAGAAAAAGAAAAGAGTGAAGAGGAAGGGAGAGAGAAGGAAAGAGAAAGAGAGAAAAAGAACGTTAAAATAAAAAACTGCTAATGATTTTTCTTCTTCTTTTATTGGTATTTTGAATGCCCAGGACGATGACAATACAACCCACAAATTGCCATATATGAGGAAGAAAAATGTGGATATCTCTTTTCCAGAGTCACTGTATATTCAGTACATTGTTGAGGTTAAAACTCCTGAAGAAAATGCACAAGTCTATTTTAAAAGAAGAATTCCTCTTGATTCCAATGTTTGGGTTTGGAAACCAAAAAGGAAAACTTCTTTGATGCATGAATTTTTATAAGTTACATTTGATCCTGGAGGTTTATTTTGTTTATTTTAAATTATAAGTGAATAAAATTGATAGGAAAATAAAGTCATAGATTTGAGGACGAATCTTTTCGGAGAAGGAGGGAATGATGTGAATGCCGAAGACAATGACTTTTCATTTTTTTTAACGTTTTATTAATTTAGGAATTAATGTAACATGCAATTAATCATATGTGATAATTGCGTCATAATGGAGTATTTAATTTTTCTTTTGGGAGTTATGATTTTGAACAGCCACCTAGTTCTATAAATAGGGGTTGAATTGTAGTCAAAGGACAACCATTGAATTAGTGAAATTATATTTGGATTTTACCCTTTTGTGAGAGATGAATTTCTCTTTAGAACTTATCAAGAAATTTTTCCTTGTGGCGTTCTCCTAGACTTATCAAGGGTAAATCACCACCCTTGTGGCGTCATATGACTTATCTTCCATCCTTGGAAATGGCGTCATCTATCTTTTCGTTAAACCATTTTCATCCTTTCCATTTTCTTGTTTACCCAATTTTCATTGTTTTGTTAACTTATTACCTTCCAACCTAGATAGATCCGCAAAACGAATCAAACCCTTTGGATTTATATCAGTTGGTATCAGAGCTTCGGCTCTAGGTTTGGAACTATGGTGTTTATTTTTTATACAAGGTGTTTGATCGAAGGTCATTTGTGTTTATTTGCAGTTGATGAAGAAAGTTATAGCAACGTGGTGAGCGAAAGATTGGTGAATAAACTTAACTTACCAACGAGTCTTCATCCTAGGCAAACTAAGTTTAGATTCACTATTGGAAAACATGTGGAGGAAGTGACATGCGATATTGCTCCCATGGACTCATGTCATTTTATTTTAGGGAGACCTTGGTTGTAGGTAAAAGGATAAATTCTGAAAGACTTTCAGTTTCTTTGGTGCATGAAGGATGCAAACTTAATTTGAAATTTCTGACACCAAGTGAAGTTTGTGATAATCAACATAAGTTGAAGGAGAAAATAGAAAAAAGAAAGAGAACAAATGACAAAAATAGAAAAAGAAAAGAGTGAAGAGGAAGGGAGAGAGAAGGAAAGAGAAAGAGAGAAAAAGAACGTTAAAATAAAAAACTGCTAATGATTTTTCTTCTTCTTTTATTGGTATTTTGAATGCCCAGGACGATGACAATACAACCCACAAATTGCCATATATGAGGAAGAAAAATGTGGATATCTCTTTTCCAGAGTCACTGTATATTCAGTACATTGTTGAGGTTAAAACTCCTGAAGAAAATGCACAAGTCTATTTTAAAAGAAGAATTCCTCTTGATTCCAATGTTTGGGTTTGGAAACCAAAAACGAAAACTTCTTTGATGCATGAATTTTTACAAGTTACATTTGATCCTGGAGGTTTATTTTGTTTATGTTAAATTATAAGTGAATAAAATTGATAGGAAAATAAAGTCATAGATTTGAGGACGAATCTTTTCGGAGAAGGAGGGAATGATGTGAATGCCGAAGACAATGACTTTTCATTTTTTTTAACGTTTTATTAATTTAGGAATTAATGTAACATGCAATTAATCATATGTGATAATTGCGTCATAATGGAGTATTTAATTTTTCTTTTGGGAGTTATGATTTTGAACAGCCACCTAGTTCTATAAATAGGGGTTGAATTGTACTCAAAGGACAACCATTGAATTAGTGAAATTATATTTGGGTTTTACCCTTTTGTGAGAGATGAATTTCTCTTTAGAACTTATCAAGAAATTTTTCCTTGTGGCGTTCTCCTAGACTTATCAAGGGTAAATCACCACCCTTGTGGCGTCATATGACTTATCTTCCATCCTTGGAAATGGCGTCATCTATCTTTTCGTTAAACCATTTTCATCCTTTCCATTTTCTTGTTTACCCAATTCTCATTGTTTTGTTAACTTATTACCTTCCAACCTAGATAGATCCGCAAAACGAATCAAACCCTTTGGATTTATATCAGTTGGTATCAGAGCTTCGGCTCTAGGTTTGGAACTATGGTGTTTATTTTTTATACAAGGTGTTTGATCGAAGGTCATTTGTGTTTATTTGCAGTTGATGAAGAAAGTTATAGCAACGTGGTGAGCGAAAGATTGGTGAATAAAATTAACTTACCAACGAGTCTTCATCCTAGGCAAACTAAGTTTAGATTCACTATTGGAAAACATGTGGAGGAAGTGACATGCGATATTGCTCCCATGGACTCATGTCATTTTATTTTAGGGAGACCTTGGTTGTAGGTAAAAGGATAAATTCTGAAAGACTTTCAGTTTCTTTGGTGCATGAAGGATGCAAACTTAATTTGAAATTTCTGACACCAAGTGAAGTTTGTGATAATCAACATAAGTTGAAGGAGAAAATAGAAAAAAGAAAGAGAACAAATGACAAAAATAGAAAAAGAAAAGAGTGAAGAGGAAGGGAGAGAGAAGGAAAGAGAAAGAGAGAAAAAGAACGTTAAAATAAAAAACTGCTAATGATTTTTCTTCTTCTTTTATTGGTATTTTGAATGCCCAGGACGATGACAATACAACCCACAAATTGCCATATATGAGGAAGAAAAATGTGGATATCTCTTTTCCAGAGTCACTGTACATTCAGTACATTGTTGAGGTTAAAACTCCTGAAGAAAATGCACAAGTCTATTTTAAAAGAAGAATTCCTCTTGATTCCAATGTTTGGGTTTGGAAACCAAAAACGAAAACTTCTTTGATGCATGAATTTTTACAAGTTACATTTGATCCTGGAGGTTTATTTTGTTTATGTTAAATTATAAGTGAATAAAATTGATAGGAAAATAAAGTCATAGATTTGAGGACGAATCTTTTCGGAGAAGGAGGGAATGATGTGAATGCCGAAGACAATGACTTTTCATTTTTTTTAACGTTTTATTAATTTAGGAATTAATGTAACATGCAATTAATCATATGTGATAATTGCGTCATAATGGAGTATTTAATTTTTCTTTTGGGAGTTATGATTTTGAACAGCCACCTAGTTCTATAAATAGGGGTTGAATTGTAGTCAAAGGACAACCATTGAATTAGTGAAATTATATTTGGATTTTACCCTTTTGTGAGAGATGAATTTCTCTTTAGAACTTATCAAGAAATTTTTCCTTGTGGCGTTCTCCTAGACTTATCAAGGGTAAATCACCACCCTTGTGGCGTCATATGACTTATCTTCCATCCTTGGAAATGGCGTCATCTATCTTTTCGTTAAACCATTTTCATCCTTTCCATTTTCTTGTTTACCCAATTCTCATTGTTTTGTTAACTTATTACCTTCCAACCTAGATAGATCCGCAAAACGAATCAAACCCTTTGGATTTATATCAGTTGGTATCAGAGCTTCGGCTCTAGGTTTGGAACTATGGTGTTTATTTTTTATACAAGGTGTTTGATCGAAGGTCATTTGTGTTTATTTGCAGTTGATGAAGAAAGTTATAGCAACGTGGTGAGCGAAAGATTGGTGAATAAACTTAACTTACCAACGAGTCTTCATCCTAGGCAAACTAAGTTTAGATTCACTATTGGAAAACATGTGGAGGAAGTGACATGCGATATTGCTCCCATGGACTCATGTCATTTTATTTTAGGGAGACCTTGGTTGTAGGTAAAAGGATAAATTCTGAAAGACTTTCAGTTTCTTTGGTGCATGAAGGATGCAAACTTAATTTGAAATTTCTGACACCAAGTGAAGTTTGTGATAATCAACATAAGTTGAAGGAGAAAATAGAAAAAAGAAAGAGAACAAATGACAAAAATAGAAAAAGAAAAGAGTGAAGAGGAAGGGAGAGAGAAGGAAAGAGAAAGAGAGAAAAAGAACGTTAAAATAAAAAACTGCTAATGATTTTTCTTCTTCTTTTATTGGTATTTTGAATGCCCAGGACGATGACAATACAACCCACAAATTGCCATATATGAGGAAGAAAAATGTGGATATCTCTTTTCCAGAGTCACTGTACATTCAGTACATTGTTGAGGTTAAAACTCCTGAAGAAAATGCACAAGTCTATTTTAAAAGAAGAATTCCTCTTGATTCCAATGTTTGGGTTTGGAAACCAAAAAGGAAAACTTCTTTGATGCATGAATTTTTATAAGTTACATTTGATCCTGGAGGTTTATTTTGTTTATTTTAAATTATAAGTGAATAAAATTGATAGGAAAATAAAGTCATAGATTTGAGGACGAATCTTTTCGGAGAAGGAGGGAATGATGTGAATGCCGAAGACAATGACTTTTCATTTTTTTTAACGTTTTATTAATTTAGGAATTAATGTAACATGCAATTAATCATATGTGATAATTGCGTCATAATGGAGTATTTAATTTTTCTTTTGGGAGTTATGATTTTGAACAGCCACCTAGTTCTATAAATAGGGGTTGAATTGTACTCAAAGGACAACCATTGAATTAGTGAAATTATATTTGGGTTTTACCCTTTTGTGAGAGATGAATTTCTCTTTAGAACTTATCAAGAAATTTTTCCTTGTGGCGTTCTCCTAGACTTATCAAGGGTAAATCACCACCCTTGTGGCGTCATATGACTTATCTTCCATCCTTGGAAATGGCGTCATCTATCTTTTCGTTAAACGATTTTCATCCTTTCCATTTTCTTGTTTACCCAATTCTCATTGTTTTGTTAACTTATTACCTTCCAACCTAGATAGATCCGCAAAACGAATCAAACCCTTTGGATTTATATCAGTTGGTATCAGAGCTTCGGCTCTAGGTTTGGAACTATGGTGTTTATTTTTTATACAAGGTGTTTGATCGAAGGTCATTTGTGTTTATTTGCAGTTGATGAAGAAAGTTATAGCAACGTGGTGAGCGAAAGATTGGTGAATAAACTTAACTTACCAACGAGTCTTCATCCTAGGCAAACTAAGTTTAGATTCACTATTGGAAAACATGTGGAGGAAGTGACATGCGATATTGCTCCCATGGACTCATGTCATTTTATTTTAGGGAGACCTTGGTTGTAGGTAAAAGGATAAATTCTGAAAGACTTTCAGTTTCTTTGGTGCATGAAGGATGCAAACTTAATTTGAAATTTCTGACACCAAGTGAAGTTTGTGATAATCAACATAAGTTGAAAGAGAAAATAGAAAAAAGAAAGAGAACAAATGACAAAAATAGAAAAAGAAAAGAGTGAAGAGGAAGAGAGAGAGAAGGAAAGAGAAAGAGAGAAAAAGAACGTTAAAATAAAAAACTGCTAATGATTTTTCTTCTTCTTTTATTGGTATTTTGAATGCCCAGGACGATGACAATACAACCCACAAATTGCCATATATGAGGAAGAAAAATGTGGATATCTCTTTTCCAGAGTCACTGTACATTCAGTACATTGTTGAGGTTAAAACTCCTGAAGAAAATGCACAAGTCTATTTTAAAAGAAGAATTCCTCTTGATTCCAATGTTTGGGTTTGGAAACCAAAAAGGAAAACTTCTTTGATGCATGAATTTTTATAAGTTACATTTGATCCTGGAGGTTTATTTTGTTTATTTTAAATTATAAGTGAATAAAATTGATAGGAAAATAAAGTCATAGATTTGAGGACGAATCTTTTCGGAGAAGGAGGGAATGATGTGAATGCCGAAGACAATGACTTTTCATTTTTTTTAACGTTTTATTAATTTAGGAATTAATGTAACATGCAATTAATCATATGTGATAATTGCGTCATAATGGAGTATTTAATTTTTCTTTTGGGAGTTATGATTTTGAACAGCCACCTAGTTCTATAAATAGGGGTTGAATTGTACTCAAAGGACAACCATTGAATTAGTGAAATTATATTTGGGTTTTACCCTTTTGTGAGAGATGAATTTCTCTTTAGAACTTATCAAGAAATTTTTCCTTGTGGCGTTCTCCTAGACTTATCAAGGGTAAATCACCACCCTTGTGGCGTCATATGACTTATCTTCCATCCTTGGAAATGGCGTCATCTATCTTTTCGTTAAACGATTTTCATCCTTTCCATTTTCTTGTTTACCCAATTCTCATTGTTTTGTTAACTTATTACCTTCCAACCTAGATAGATCCGCAAAACGAATCAAACCCTTTGGATTTATATCAGTTGGTATCAGAGCTTCGGCTCTAGGTTTGGAACTATGGTGTTTATTTTTTATACAAGGTGTTTGATCGAAGGTCATTTGTGTTTATTTGCAGTTGATGAAGAAAGTTATAGCAACGTGGTGAGCGAAAGATTGGTGAATAAACTTAACTTACCAACGAGTCTTCATCCTAGGCAAACTAAGTTTAGATTCACTATTGGAAAACATGTGGAGGAAGTGACATGCGATATTGCTCCCATGGACTCATGTCATTTTATTTTAGGGAGACCTTGGTTGTAGGTAAAAGGATAAATTCTGAAAGACTTTCAGTTTCTTTGGTGCATGAAGGATGCAAACTTAATTTGAAATTTCTGACACCAAGTGAAGTTTGTGATAATCAACATAAGTTGAAGGAGAAAATAGAAAAAAGAAAGAGAACAAATGACAAAAATAGAAAAAGAAAAGAGTGAAGAGGAAGGGAGAGAGAAGGAAAGAGAAAGAGAGAAAAAGAACGTTAAAATAAAAAACTGCTAATGATTTTTCTTCTTCTTTTATTGGTATTTTGAATGCCCAGGACGATGACAATACAACCCACAAATTGCCATATATGAGGAAGAAAAATGTGGATATCTCTTTTCCAGAGTCACTGTACATTCAGTACATTGTTGAGGTTAAAACTCCTGAAGAAAATGCACAAGTCTATTTTAAAAGAAGAATTCCTCTTGATTCCAATGTTTGGGTTTGGAAACCAAAAAGGAAAACTTCTTTGATGCATGAATTTTTACAAGTTACATTTGATCCTGGAGGTTTATTTTGTTTATGTTAAATTATAAGTGAATAAAATTGATAGGAAAATAAAGTCATAGATTTGAGGACGAATCTTTTCGGAGAAGGAGGGAATGATGTGAATGCCGAAGACAATGACTTTTCATTTTTTTTAACGTTTTATTAATTTAGGAATTAATGTAACATGCAATTAATCATATGTGATAATTGCGTCATAATGGAGTATTTAATTTTTCTTTTGGGAGTTATGATTTTGAACAGCCACCTAGTTCTATAAATAGGGGTTGAATTGTAGTCGAAGGACAACCATTGAATTAGTGAAATTATATTTGGGTTTTACCCTTTTGTGAGAGATGAATTTCTCTTTAGAACTTATCAAGAAATTTTTCCTTGTGGCGTTCTCCTAGACTTATCAAGGGTAAATCACCACCCTTGTGGCGTCATATGACTTATCTTCCATCCTTGGAAATGGCGTCATCTATCTTTTCGTTAAACGATTTTCATCCTTTCCATTTTCTTGTTTACCCAATTCTCATTGTTTTGTTAACTTATTACCTTCCAACCTAGATAGATCCGCAAAACGAATCAAACCCTTTGGATTTATATCAGTTGGTATCAGAGCTTCGGCTCTAGGTTTGGAACTATGGTGTTTATTTTTTATACAAGGTGTTTGATCGAAGGTCATTTGTGTTTATTTGCAGTTGATGAAGAAAGTTATAGCAACGTGGTGAGCGAAAGATTGGTGAATAAACTTAACTTACCAACGAGTCTTCATCCTAGGCAAACTAAGTTTAGATTCACTATTGGAAAACATGTGGAGGAAGTGACATGCGATATTGCTCCCATGGACTCATGTCATTTTATTTTAGGGAGACCTTGGTTGTAGGTAAAAGGATAAATTCTGAAAGACTTTCAGTTTCTTTGGTGCATGAAGGATGCAAACTTAATTTGAAATTTCTGACACCAAGTGAAGTTTGTGATAATCAACATAAGTTGAAAGAGAAAATAGAAAAAAGAAAGAGAACAAATGACAAAAATAGAAAAAGAAAAGAGTGAAGAGGAAGAGAGAGAGAAGGAAAGAGAAAGAGAGAAAAAGAACGTTAAAATAAAAAACTGCTAATGATTTTTCTTCTTCTTTTATTGGTATTTTGAATGCCCAGGACGATGACAATACAACCCACAAATTGCCATATATGAGGAAGAAAAATGTGGATATCTCTTTTCCAGAGTCACTGTACATTCAGTACATTGTTGAGGTTAAAACTCCTGAAGAAAATGCACAAGTCTATTTTAAAAGAAGAATTCCTCTTGATTCCAATGTTTGGGTTTGGAAACCAAAAAGGAAAACTTCTTTGATGCATGAATTTTTATAAGTTACATTTGATCCTGGAGGTTTATTTTGTTTATTTTAAATTATAAGTGAATAAAATTGATAGGAAAATAAAGTCATAGATTTGAGGACGAATCTTTTCGGAGAAGGAGGGAATGATGTGAATGCCGAAGACAATGACTTTTCATTTTTTTTAACGTTTTATTAATTTAGGAATTAATGTAACATGCAATTAATCATATGTGATAATTGCGTCATAATGGAGTATTTAATTTTTCTTTTGGGAGTTATGATTTTGAACAGCCACCTAGTTCTATAAATAGGGGTTGAATTGTACTCAAAGGACAACCATTGAATTAGTGAAATTATATTTGGGTTTTACCCTTTTGTGAGAGATGAATTTCTCTTTAGAACTTATCAAGAAATTTTTCCTTGTGGCGTTCTC
This sequence comes from Psophocarpus tetragonolobus, assembly GCA_037954015.1. Taxonomy (NCBI): domain Eukaryota; kingdom Viridiplantae; phylum Streptophyta; class Magnoliopsida; order Fabales; family Fabaceae; genus Psophocarpus; species Psophocarpus tetragonolobus. The sequence goes on along the minus strand of CM075695.1, from coordinate 22,195,570 downwards.
CTAGACTTATCAAGGGTAAATCACCACCCTTGTGGCGTCATATGACTTATCTTCCATCCTTGGAAATGGCGTCATCTATCTTTTCGTTAAACGATTTTCATCCTTTCCATTTTCTTGTTTACCCAATTCTCATTGTTTTGTTAACTTATTACCTTCCAACCTAGATAGATCCGCAAAACGAATCAAACCCTTTGGATTTATATCAGTTGGTATCAGAGCTTCGGCTCTAGGTTTGGAACTATGGTGTTTATTTTTTATACAAGGTGTTTGATCGAAGGTCATTTGTGTTTATTTGCAGTTGATGAAGAAAGTTATAGCAACGTGGTGAGCGAAAGATTGGTGAATAAACTTAACTTACCAACGAGTCTTCATCCTAGGCAAACTAAGTTTAGATTCACTATTGGAAAACATGTGGAGGAAGTGACATGCGATATTGCTCCCATGGACTCATGTCATTTTATTTTAGGGAGACCTTGGTTGTAGGTAAAAGGATAAATTCTGAAAGACTTTCAGTTTCTTTGGTGCATGAAGGATGCAAACTTAATTTGAAATTTCTGACACCAAGTGAAGTTTGTGATAATCAACATAAGTTGAAGGAGAAAATAGAAAAAAGAAAGAGAACAAATGACAAAAATAGAAAAAGAAAAGAGTGAAGAGGAAGGGAGAGAGAAGGAAAGAGAAAGAGAGAAAAAGAACGTTAAAATAAAAAACTGCTAATGATTTTTCTTCTTCTTTTATTGGTATTTTGAATGCCCAGGACGATGACAATACAACCCACAAATTGCCATATATGAGGAAGAAAAATGTGGATATCTCTTTTCCAGAGTCACTGTACATTCAGTACATTGTTGAGGTTAAAACTCCTGAAGAAAATGCACAAGTCTATTTTAAAAGAAGAATTCCTCTTGATTCCAATGTTTGGGTTTGGAAACCAAAAACGAAAACTTCTTTGATGCATGAATTTTTACAAGTTACATTTGATCCTGGAGGTTTATTTTGTTTATGTTAAATTATAAGTGAATAAAATTGATAGGAAAATAAAGTCATAGATTTGAGGACGAATCTTTTCGGAGAAGGAGGGAATGATGTGAATGCCGAAGACAATGACTTTTCATTTTTTTTAACGTTTTATTAATTTAGGAATTAATGTAACATGCAATTAATCATATGTGATAATTGCGTCATAATGGAGTATTTAATTTTTCTTTTGGGAGTTATGATTTTGAACAGCCACCTAGTTCTATAAATAGGGGTTGAATTGTACTCAAAGGACAACCATTGAATTAGTGAAATTATATTTGGGTTTTACCCTTTTGTGAGAGATGAATTTCTCTTTAGAACTTATCAAGAAATTTTTCCTTGTGGCGTTCTCCTAGACTTATCAAGGGTAAATCACCACCCTTGTGGCGTCATATGACTTATCTTCCATCCTTGGAAATGGCGTCATCTATCTTTTCGTTAAACCATTTTCATCCTTTCCATTTTCTTGTTTACCCAATTCTCATTGTTTTGTTAACTTATTACCTTCCAACCTAGATAGATCCGCAAAACGAATCAAACCCTTTGGATTTATATCAGTTGGTATCAGAGCTTCGGCTCTAGGTTTGGAACTATGGTGTTTATTTTTTATACAAGGTGTTTGATCGAAGGTCATTTGTGTTTATTTGCAGTTGATGAAGAAAGTTATAGCAACGTGGTGAGCGAAAGATTGGTGAATAAACTTAACTTACCAACGAGTCTTCATCCTAGGCAAACTAAGTTTAGATTCACTATTGGAAAACATGTGGAGGAAGTGACATGCGATATTGCTCCCATGGACTCATGTCATTTTATTTTAGGGAGACCTTGGTTGTAGGTAAAAGGGTAAATTCTGAAAGACTTTCAGTTTCTTTGGTGCATGAAGGATGCAAACTTAATTTGAAATTTCTGACACCAAGTGAAGTTTGTGATAATGAACATAAGTTGAAGGAGAAAATAGAAAAAAGAAAGAGAAGAAAAGACAAAAATAGAAAAAGAAAAGAGTGAAGAGGAAGAGAGAGAGAAGGAAAGAGAAAGAGAGAAAAAGAACGTTAAAATAAAAAACTGCTAATGATTTTGCTTCTTTTATTGGTATTTTGAATGCCTAGGACGATGACAATACAACCCACAAATTGCCATATATGAGGAAGAAAAATGTGGACATCTCTTTTCCAGAGTCACTGTACATTCAGTACATTGTTGAGGTTAAAACTCCTGAAGAAAATGCACAAGTCTATTTTAAAAGAAGAATTCCTCTTGATTCCAATGTTTGGGTTTGGAAACCAAAAAGGAAAACTTCTTTGATGCATGAATTTTTACAAGTTACATTTGATCCTGGAGGTTTATTTTGTTTATTTTAAATTATAAGTGAATAAAATTGATAGGAAAATAAAGTCATAGATTTGAGGACGAATCTTTTCGAAGAAGGAGGGAATGATGTGAATGCCGAAGACAATGACTTTTCATTTTTTGTAACGTTTTATTAATTTAGGAATTAATGTAACATGGAATTAATCATATGTGATAATTGCGTCATAATGGAGTATTTAATTTTTCTTTTGGGAGTTATGATTTTGAACAGCCACCTAGTTCTATAAATAGGGGTTGAATTGTACTCAAAGGACAACCATTGAATTAGTGAAATTATATTTGGGTTTTACCCTTTTGTGAGAGATGAATTTCTCTTTAGAACTTATCAAGAAATTTTTTCTTGTGGTGTTCTCCTAGACTTATCAAGGGTAAATCACCACCCTTGTGGCGTCATATGACTTATCTTCCATCCTTGGAAGTGGCGTCATCTATCTTTTCGTTAAACCATTTTCATCCTTTCCATTTTCTTGTTTACCCAATTCTCATTGTTTTGTTAACTTATTACCTTCCAACCTAGATAGATCCGCAAAACGAATCCAACCCCTTTGGATTTATATCAAAAGCTAAGTACTATGACCTAAAATATCTATCTCCATCATGAGCTAGGGTCTTGATGAGTCTTTTCGAGCCAAATCTTCTTCAATCCTCCTAGCCATTGTCCTAGTGAGAGAGTCCTTGGTAGGTAGGATTGCATCACCTTCAATGATGATTTCCAATTAGCATTTAGTTAAGTCACAATGTGAATTTCAATAACCAATATTAAGTAATAAAAGATAATATGTAATTAATTACAATTTCAAGTTTCAATCATACAATTAAAGATTCAATAACCCAATCACAATTTCAACTATACAATACCCAAAGAAACAATTTTACTACATTAAAGATCCAATTAAATTTTGCAGCAGTAAAATCCAAGCACATGAACAATCAAGATATCAATTCAATCAATTACCAATAGTTAGAGAAAGAAAGAATTTTCATAGTTGTTTTATATTGGTTCAGTCGACCTACATCTAGTTTACAAACTTAGCCTTCTGCTAATCTGTTTTCCACTAAAAATCCAAGTACATTCACACCAAATGTGATTTTTACCTAGAAAGATTCAAAACAACACAAGAAAAGAGGTTTCTTCTTGCACCTCACAATAGTTTGCTAAAATATGATACCCTGCCCCTCACAACACCTCACTCACAACACCTCATTGCAATATTTCACAATAAACTCAAGAACACCTCAAGAGATTATCAAAACATGTGCAAAAAACATAAAGAAAAGGGTATAGAACAATATCACCTGATTGTGATGAATACCCAAGAACAGTAGAACTCTAATTCTTTCTCCTTCAACCAATCAATTCTTGATTCTCAAATCATCAATCTCTGGGTTTTTCTCTAGTCTCACATGGGTTTTTCTCTAGGAAAATCGCAAGCTTTCTTTTGGGTCTTTTTTATTTGAAATTTTGTTATGAAAAGTTGTTTTGAAATCGATTACTTGCTCAATTACCTGGTTAGTTATCTCAAAACAGTCTCATAATAGCTTGTTCTTAGGTTTAATCAATTAAATTTTTCAGGTAATCGATTATTCCTAAGAGCACAAAATAGAAAACCCAAATTTTTAAAATGGTAATCGATTACTTCTCAAGAAAACTCAGCTTTCATGTTTTTTTTTTCTTGTTCCAGCTTAGGTAATCTATTAACAACTTAAGTAATTGATTACATATGAGGTAAATCAACTCTTAACTTAGTAATTTTTATTCCTTTTCTACTCAAACACATTTCCATGCCTATCTAAACAATCAATACAAGTACCACACCTATTAAATGTTTTTGGTACTATAAAATGAATTAATTTATTACTACAAAACCAAAACTCCAAGGACTTCAGATGCTTCACATTTGCTTTCCAATCCTTCAATCTCAACACATGCCTGTTCTGAAGCTAGATCCATTTTCCTCAATCTCTTCACCTTACCTTAGGTGATCTTGGTCAACGTTAGCCAGAGCTAAAGTTCCATTCCACCAAAAAGACAAGAAATATTGTCTTAATTTGATACATTCAAAGTAGTAAAATTCCATTTGAAGCTTGGCAAATGTATTTTCAAACATAGCCTTAATCACTTAACACTCAAGGGCTTCAAAAAATTTAAAAAGCACAAACATCGCCACATGTCATAGTGTTGGACACCATACAGGTGGAACACAACAAAAAAATGTCAAAATTTCATCTTTAGAGACTTAAAAAATTTCAAAATTTTATCTTTGGCAAATTAAAAAATTATTTCCCAACCTTTTCTTATTTTTGGTTAGGATTTTGAATTTAGTAAAAGAAAATCAAAGATAAATATTCTCTTCTTTTTTCGAAGTATGTGCTAAATCTTTAAAATTTTTATACATTACAAAAGAATGTATAAATATTCTTAATTAATTTCTCAATAAATAGATAAATATTTAGTATGTATATGTAGTATCGTGGTGTTGTGTATTTTAAACCATTAATGTCTCTATGTGTCGATGTCGTGTTGAATGTGGAGTCACTTCTTTAGTTCAAAACTACCTTAGGACTAGCTTAGGCTTTGGTTATTGGATTTATGTTCATAAAATCGGACTATTGATGAAAGTATTGGTTTATGATTAATTGATTTAATCATTATTAAATTAATGGTTGAATCAGTCTTAATAAGATGATATTATTTTATTGTTAATGTACTATAATAATTAAAATTATAAAATAAAAAATGTATTAAGAATATAAATGTAAAAGAAAAAAGTATTTTTATGAAATAAACCTTTATATTCCTAAGTTAATTCATATTTTTATTAATTTTTGAATTAAAAAGGTGGACTTAGGAAAACAAGGGGTGCATGTAGTAAAATCTAAAAATTTTCTAGAAAATTATAAACCAGTAGAATCGGTTGAACCACTAGTTTTTTACTGATTTAACTGTTCATGACCAGTTTTTCAGTTTTAATAATGATTTACTTGTCTGGTTTTTAGTATTGACCAAATTGATTACTAAATTGGTTCATCGATTTTCCGATCAAACTGGCCTGTTTGGTTCAGTTTTTAAAAGATACATTGGGATAATAACTTTTGGTTATTGGGCATTTATGGTCACCCTTGCTGATGTGACCATGCCTAGCCAAGGACCTATCACTAGGGCCATGGCTAGAAGGATTGAAGAAGACCTAGCCCTTGCAGACAAAGGAAGACTTCACCTCCTATGGAGAGTGAAAATATTAGGCTAGGGACTTTAGTTAATAAAATGTAATTTTCCTTTATTTTAATTTTGAGGAGCATCAAGAATTTAATTTGGGACATGTATTTAGTCCATTTTTTATTTTTAGGAGGTGTCTTAGGAATTTAGAGGGTGGATTTAGCTTTTTGGGTCTTTATGAAGGAAATAAGGGGTAGCCTTGATATCTACACCCCTCTTTTCCTGCATAAACCCCCTAAGCTAATAAGAAGGAATCTTGGCCCTTGGTTTGAGAAACTTGGGCACCAAGTTTGATGATCTAAGGAGGGAATTGTTTCTCAATTCTCCTCCCTTAGATCTCTCCTTTTAATCCTAGCCCTTCTTTTTTAGGTTATCTTGTTCAAGAGGTTAGCTACCTCTATAAATAGGAGCTCCTCCCTCACTTGTATTTTTTACACTTGAATTTAATCCTAGCGACCATATTGGTTGAGGTTCTTACCTTTGAGTGTCCCCCTTTCTCCTTTGTGAGAACTTCTAAGAGTTATCAAGGGACCCCTCCCTTGTGGCCTCTCCCCTTTGGCTTATCAAACCTAATATTTGTGGCGCCTCACCCCATTCCTTTCCTCTCCATAAATCCATTTCCCTTCCAAGTGACCTTAGAAAGGATCCTTTGGGCACGTGATCATCAAAGATCACATCAAGTGGTATCAGAGCCACTTTCTAAAGGTCACATTTTTTCTCAATTTTTTCTGCTTTGTTGTTTATCTCTTTGATCTCTTTATTTTAAAGTCCTTTATTTTTTTGTCATCTCTATTTCCTTTATTGTCTAGTAGTATAGATTTTTATTCTTGCTATTATATGCGCTTTTGTTTTCTATCTACGCGTCTATGTTCCATTTAATTTGATGCAATTTTATTTGTCCCTTTCTTTGCATCTTATTTTCGTGTTCAAGTTGCTTAATTTTCCCTTGGTTTTTTATGTTAAAGTGTGCCTAAGAAGTTGTGACCATTAAACCCACATGGTTGAGGATTTTTTCACACCATTGTGGTAATCAACTTTGGCCACTTTGTTGTGCCTTTTGTTTTGAGTCTCTTGCTGAAATATTTGCTCTATTTTTAGGTGTGTTATTTTTTCTTAATCTTGTGTTTTGTCAAATACTAGTCATGTTAGTTTCCAATTTTGTCTCATTTAAATTCCATAGGTTTTAGCCTCTTAAAATTTTTACAAAAAACCTTCAAAAACATTTTGAATTGAGCTCCTAAGAGGTGAACCTCTTGTTGAGTCTCTTAAGTCTTTTATGCTTTTAGTTCAAGCATATTAATCTCTTTGTTGTTCTTAAATATTTGCTCAATTCAATCTTTATATGTTTCTTATTTTATGTTAATTATTAGTAGCTTTCCACTTGGTTTACCTTCACTATTGGTTTGCTCAATCAATTTACTTCAAAATCAGCCCTAAATCATTCCTTAAGCACCATTAGTTCAGTGGTATTTGGAACTACTAAGTTGTTTTTCCTTTAGTTGCATGCATTGCTTGAAAATTGTGTGACCTTACTTTGTGCTTATTCACTCAAGCGTTATTATTTCAAGCATCCTCATTAAAATTTCAATTCAAAAAGCTATTAGGTGCAGCAAAATGATTAGAAAAAGTTAAAAAAAAATAGAAAAAGTTCAAGTTAAAAAAAAGAAGAAGAAGATAAAGAACTCAAAAGAAAGACAAATTTGAAGTTGTGTACCTAATAGTAGAAACATTTGATATGAGGAACCAATTGTGATTAAAAAAAAAAATTACTTGAGTAAGCTTTTTAGTTTTTTGTCACTTAAATTTTATTAAGTGTGCAACTATTGGTTTCATTTTTTTTGTTTGAGTCTTTTTTCATCTCTACTCTTAGAGCTAATCTAGGAAAGTTATTTGTGTGCTACCTTCCTTTGTTAGCCTTATGTTTTCTTGCTTGTCTTCTTTACTTCTTTGAGCTTGTCATTGTTTAATCTATCCATTTGGATTTGTGAACCTTGTTTTGTTATTCACCTTTGTTTGTTGTCTTGTGTTGTATTCGACCTTGGTAAGGAAAGGTTGGGAAAGGTTCCATATATAAAATTTTGGAAAGTCAAAACAAGAGGAAACAAGGGTAGCATTCTTGGGGTGAGTTGATGCAACTCAAAGGGGCTTGATCAAAAGGAGACAAACACCAAAAATCTTGGAGTGAAGACTTTGTTTTATTTTTTTTATTCTTTGTATTGTGTATACTTAATTTTAGATTGGGAGTTTGAGTGCCCTTAAGGCCCTCCCTTGGTTTGTAATAATTTTGGTTAATTTTAGCGTAGTTCCTCGTTAATTAGGTGAAGAAGGGAGAAGTGGTACACTTCCTTCAACACCTTAGGAGCACGATTAGAGCCTTTTCTCTTTTACATTCTTGCACTTTTATTTTATTCTATGTTATTTTGAAAAAACGTGTAGAGGCTAAGAGTTCCAAAGACTCATCAAGCCACCTTTAGGTGAGAAAACAAAAAAAAAAGAGGAGTGTTGCTTGAAAAAAAAAAGTTTTTGGCCTACCCTTTAGTTTTTAGCATTCAAGCACCATGACTTCCCACACACATTCTAGCGCACATAGTTGTTCATTAAGTAAAAGTGTCAACCAAAGAAAACCTTCTAAGGGAGACACTCTTGAAAAACTTAACTTAGAATTTAGGGAATGGATGGCTAAAGAGAAAGAAAGGAGAGAAGAAAAAGAGAGAAAAAAAGAAATGAAAGAAAAGGAAAAACAAAAAGAGAAGGAAGAGTTAAAAAAAGAGATGTTGGAAATGAGAAAAGAGAAAAAAGAGCGAGAAGAGATAAGGCAAAGAGAAAGAAGAGAGGATGAAGAAAGGAGAAGAAGGAAAGAACTAGAAAGAAAAAGAGAAAAAGAGAAAAAGAGGAAGAAGAGAGAAGGAGAGGAGAAGAGAGTAAGAGGAGAAATGGGAGGGAGAGTGATAGAAAAAATAAAAGAATTCTCATAAGATCCCCATCTAGGCATTTTAGCTCTAGTGAAGAAGAATACTATAGAAATCAACATAAGCATCACTCTCATTCATCATACAATCATCATTCTCCTCAAGAGAATATAAATCATGCTAGGGAACCAAAGGTAGACCTACCCTATTTTCATGGTAGGGAAGATGTTGAGACTTACCTAGATTGGGAAGTCAAAGTGGAAAAACTCTTTTGATGCTATGAAATTAGGGAAGAAAGGAAAGTACCTTTGGCCTCCCTTCGTTTTCAAGGTTCTGCTTTGCATTGGTAGGATGGGTTAGTCAAGGATAGGGCCCGTAAACAAATGCCTGACATTCGCTACTGGAATGATTTAAAAACTTGTTTGCGAAGAAGGCACATTCCTTCATATTATGAGAGGGATCTTTTGGATAGGCTCCAAAGACTTAGGCAACATAACCTAAGTATTGAGGAGTATAGACAAAAGATGGAGCTTCTCATACTAAGGGCCAATATCATTGAGGAACCCAATGCCACCCTTGTTAGGTTTTTGTGTGGATTAAGCTATGACATTAGAGATAAGGTAGAGCTTCTTTCATACTCAAACCTTGATGAGTTGGTAGAACTTTGTGTAAGAGCTGAGAATCAACTCAAGAGAAAAAGCTTTAAAAAAGATTCTCCTTCTTACTCAAAGAGAGACCAACTTAAGGGAAACTCTTTCAAGGGTTTTCCCAAAGAGGAACCCAAACATTTTCAAGATACAAAAGTACCTCATGTAGAGAGAAAACCCCCTATTACTAAGCCTACTGAGAGGCAAAGTAGTATCAAATGCTTCAAATGTCTTGGGAGAGGCCACATTGCCTCTCAATGCCCTAACAAGAAAACCATGATCATGAGGGGACAAGACATTTGTAGTGAGAACAGCTCATCTTCCTCCTCTAGTGAGAGTGAGGAAGAAAGGGGACATACTTTTGACCAAGAGTGTGAGGAAGCTTTTCCTTATGAGGGGGACCTCCTTATGGTTCAAAGGCTTCTTGGAAGCCAACCTCTAGAGCTTGGCCAGTCACAAAGAGAGAACATCTTCCATACTAGATGTAAAGTAAATGACAAAGTATGTTCTCTCCTTGTTGATAGTGGCTCCTGTTGTAACTGTTGTAGCTCTAGGTTGGTTGAAAAGCTAGCCTTGACTACCATGCCCCATCCTAAACCTTGCACACTGCAATGGATCAATGAGCAAGGGGAGATGGTAGTCAATGAACAAGTTATGGTTCCAATTTCCATAGGATCTTATAATGATGAGATTCTTTGTGACATAGTTCCTATGGAGGCTGGTCATATCCTGTTGGCGAGATCATGGCAATTTGACAAAAAATCTATTCACCATGGTCACTCCAACCAAATAATTCTCACCCATAATGAAAAGCGCTTCAAATTGTATCCTTTGTCACCTTCTCAAGTGGCTGAGAATCAATTTGCCATGAAAAAGAAAAGAGTTGAGGAAAAACAAAAACAAAAAAAAGCACAACGAGCTTTACCCTTAAAGCTTGAAAAGGGAAATGATGTGACCATGCCTAGCCAAGGACCTATCACTAGGACCATGGCTAGAAGGATTGAAGAAGACCTAGGCCTTGCAGACAAAGGAAGACTTCACCTCCTATGGAGAGTGAAGATATTAGGCTAGAGACTTTAGTTAATAAAATGTAATTTTCCTTTATTTTAATTTTCAGGAGCATTAAGAATTTAATTTGGGACATGTATTTAGTCCATTTTTTATTTTTAGGAGGTGTCTTAGGAATTTAGAGATTGGATTTAGCTTTTTGGGTCTTTATGAAGGAAATAAGGGGTAGCCTTGATATCTACACCCCTCTTTTCTACATAAACCCCCTAAGCTAATAAGAAGGAATCTTGGCCCTTGGTTTGAGAAACCTGGGCACCAAGTTTGATGATCTAAGGAGGGAATTGTTTCTCAATTCTCCTCCCTTAGATCTCTCCTTTTAATCCTAGCCCTTCTTTTTTAGGTTATCTTGTTCAAGAGGTTAGCTACCTCTATAAATAGGAGCTCCTCCCTCACTTGTATTTTTTACACTTGAATTTAATCCTAGAGACCATATTGGTTGAGGTTCTTACCTTTGAGTGTCCCCGTTTCTCCTTTGTTAGAGCTTCTAAGAGTTATCAAGGGACCCCTCCCTTGTGGCCTCTCCCCTTTGGCTTATCAAACCTAGTATTTGACAAAACACAAGATTAAGAAAAAATAACACACCTAAAGGGTGACCATGCTTAGCCAAGGACCTATCACTAGGGCCATGGCTAGAAGGATTGAAGAAGACCTAGCCCTTGCAGACAAAGGAAGACTTCACCTCCTATGGAGAGTGAAGATATTAGGCTAGGGACTTTAGTTAATAAAGTGTAATTTTCCTTTATTTTAATTTTCAGGAGCATTAAGAATTTAATTTGGGACATGTATTTAGTCCATTTTTTATTTTTAGGAGGTGTCTTAGGAATTTAGAGGGTGGATGTAGCTTTTTGGGTCTTTATGAAGGAAATAAGGGGTAGCCTTGATATCTACACCCCTCTTTTCCTGCATAAACCCCCTAAGCTAATAAGAAGGAATCTTGGCCCTTGGTTTGAGAAACTTGGGCACCAAGTTTGATGATCTAAAGAGGGAATTGTTTCTTAATTCTCCTCCCTTAGATCTCTCCTTTTAATCCTAGCCCTTCTTTTTTAGGTTATCTTGTTCAAGAGGTTAGCTACCTCTATAAATAGGAGCTCCTCCCTCACTTGTATTTTTTACACTTGAATTTAATCCTAGAGACCATATTGGTTGAGGTTCTTACCTTTGAGTGTCCCCCTTTCTCCTTTGTGAGAACTTCTAAGAGTTATCAAGGGACCCCTCCCTTGTGGCCTCTCCCCTTTGGCTTATCAAACCTAGTATTTGTGGCGCCTCACCCCATTCCTTTCCTCTCCATAAATCCATTTCCCTTCCAAGTGACCTTAGAAAGGATCCTTTGGGCACGTGATCATCAAAGATCACATCACTTGTTATTAATGCTTAATAACCTTAAGGTTGCAACTCCACTACGGTAGTGAAAATTTTTAGTAGAAAGAGAAACATTTATAAGGTATGTGAGATCCACCTACACATGTAGGTCTCATATACCCTATCAATATTTCTCTCTCTACTGAAAATTTTCAATGATTGTAGAAGAGTTTTTTTCACCTTAGGGTGGTGGTTGGTAAGATTTTAAGTCATGTTAGTTAACTTTTGAGGTGGATCTAGAGCAAGGATCAATGCATTTAGGGAAGATAATAACTCCTTCATTTTTTATGTTGTAAGGATGAGTGCAATTTGCACCTATATTTGTCAATAAACATATTCTCATGATTATGTAAGAAAGGAGATAGGTACTTCCTCTGGAGGTTTTTATCCTCCCATGTAGGCCCTTTTAGTATGGGATTATGGTTAAGTTTTGAAGTTATCTCAAACATGAATTTTGAGAACAAATTGTAAAATTAAAATGCTTGGAAAAAGTAACGCAAGTAAAAGTGTTTTAAATGTAAATGAAAAAGTAAGTGAAGAACAACAATTGAAAGATGAAATGCAAAACTAATAGAAATGACTATATTTTGACATTTAGTCTTTAGTTTTTACCATTGATGTCGATTATTCTACAAAACTAATTGAAACAGAGGATAAGAAGAATGAATTGAATTCAGTTAAGCTCTATTTGAAGCATAACTGAAATAATTGATTGTAGGGACATTCTTCCATTTAGAGTGTCTCTAATGAAGAGTTCTTAGATGGGTTGTTTAATATTAAAATATTATTTTAGTGTGGGTTTCACAATGTTGGGTGCATAACATTATGAAACTCATTAAAATAAAATTTTAATTTTAAACAATCCATATAGGAACTCTTTATGGAAGATGCTATTATTCATCTATACATACACACACACACATATATATATATATATATATATATATATTATATATATATATATAGAGGACATATCTAGTGAGAAAACTAAATTTATACGAGAGTAAAACGAACAAATCTCAGCCATTGAAATAAAAATTAACAGTTGAGATTAATCACTTATTATCTCTCTTTCCAACATTTATTAGCGGTCACTCTTTTTTATTTTTCTTCTTTTAATGGCCGAGATTTTTCAAATATTCTTCTCTCTCCTCTCTCAATGGCTAAAATTTTCTCCTCTCACTCTAATATAGATTTGATTTTCTCACTATATATGCCAAATTTATATGAAAATAAGAAGAGTAAATCTCAGCCATTAAGAGAGGAAAGAGAATAATATTCGAAAAATCTCAATCATTTAAAGAGGAGAGAGAAAAAAGAGTGACAGATAATGTTAAAAAAAAGATAATAAAAGAGAGTGGATGTGCAGAATTTGATCTCAACCATTAATTTTTATTTCAATGATTGAGATTTGCTCTATCACTCTCATATAAGATACCTTACTCTTATATGATATGTACTCTCATGCACACACTCTGAAGTTTTGTCACTTTTATTCTTCCTCTGCAATTTTTTTTTCTTATTGTGATATTTTCTTATGTTACTTTACTGAATATTGTTTTTATTATTACTTTTGGTATGCACCAAAAAAGCTAAATAAAGTGAAAAGTATGTTCAGGTTATTAATTAAAAAAAAAAGTCAAAGCATAAAAAAATGGTTGTACAAGTTCATAAATAAGTGCTCCACTATAATTCTATAAATCTAATTCAAACAGTTTTATTAATTAATCAAAGGAAAATATATACATATGTTCTTCCTCATCGGTAAGTTTTATGAAAGAAAAAGGTTAATTTAATATGTATCAATGTCTTGTTTTAAAATTAATAAACTTAAAACTAGTTATGAAACGCTATGCGTTGTGATTGTTTATAATTGTACTCACTTTATATAATAAAAAAATGAATATTTAGTAAACTGAGATAATTGTAATAAATATTTTGAAGGTAAAAAACATGTAAGATCGTGACATTGAGAAATTAAAGAATAATAGAGATTTGTTAGTAATCTTTAAGTTCAAAACATACAATAATTAAAAATTACAAAAAATAGATTATCAGTCTAATGATCTAATCAAAGACAACCTAACATGTAAGTAGTCAACAAAAATTAATAAAAAAAAACACACATGTGGGTTTGGTTATTGTAATTCAAAATTTAAACACCATGTAGTTTGATTGTGAAACTGACAAAAATCATTATCTTATAAATTGAATGAATAAAATGCTAGATTAGGTGAAGTAAAAGGCATTAAATAATAATATAAAGTGAATAAAATAAAATAAAAATTTTGATATGGGACATTATCAAATGTTAAACATATTGGCAAAAAAAATAATATTGGATTCAATATCCCTTTTCACGTCCAAATTCCATTTAAGTTAAATGTAAAAGCAAAATATTGTGTACATGTATTATTAACATAATTTTGGATAAATGATTGTGTATATAATCAATAAAATAATTTAGTGAACTTACGATTAAACATAATAGCGGTTACATTAAACAAATTTATAAGTAAATTAAAACCTCATTTGTAAAATTAAATATTATTAGTAGAATAGAGATTACATAAGAAAACGCCATAATAAGTTTAAGTTAGAGTTGTTTCTGTGTTGCCAGCCCAAAAATATGCCACCATAGTTATTTTTTATTGATTCGAGTGCTATAATAGGAAGACGTACTATCTTCATACATTCACCGCCCCAAAAAAAAAATACACTATCTTCATATTCATAATTTTACTTACTTTTCATCATGGCCTGCATTTTTTCAGCAACTTAATATATATTCCTATATTTTTACATAATTATTCTTTTTAATTATTTAATTTAATAAATGGAAAAATTATTTAATTTTCATATGTTTAATTTATCATGTGATGCATTTCTTTTGATATTTTGATTGATTTTAATCGTTAGATTGTATTTATTTCATGTTCAATTGAGGCTTAGTTATGCATCAACTGAGTTTCTCTTCTTTTTTTCCCTTTTTTTTACCATTGTTACACTTTTGCCTCTAGAGAACAACTTAAAATAAGAAACTAACCAATAAAAAAAAAGTAATTTATCACTAAAATTATCAATTAAAAATTGCCAAGAGGATTAAAAAGTATTATTTCACACTCGGTAAACTTTAGCTTACATAAAATATTTATCACAAAATTTAATTAAGAAATTTAAAATTATCAAAAGTCTACATATAATCAAAATATTTATTCACAGATGGACCACTTCGACGTTCATGGATGTCAATCACCTGCAAACAACACAAATAATAACTATATTAATATTCATTTTCCAATTTTTGCCAAAAAAAAGCATCAATAAGTAGAATACAAAATATAATGTAAGCCATAAATAAAAAAATAATGTTACCGAAGAGCATAAATGGAGGTTTAGCTATTAGCGAAGAAGAAGAACAGACAGAGTACGAACGATGTTCTAAAATTTGTAGTTTAATAATCTATATTTTGATTGTTGACCAATACGATTCAAGAGGAAGAATATTAAAATAATTATATATGGGTAGCAATTGATAATTAAAGTATTATCTTCTGTTATTACGCTGTACACAAAATTATACTTAATTAAAGTAGTAATTAAAATTATATATCTTCCTAAATTATGAGAGTATTGTTTTCGTGTCCCAAAACATTATAAAACGGTGTGTGAATATACTCTTATATAAAATGAGAAAAAAATCAGTATATATAGAGATAATTTTGATAGTAATTTAGATTAAAGAATATAAACTTTATAGCAGGTATGAATACGTACCTGACAATTCATTTTCTTAGTCTCGGCGATTTCAGCATATTTTGTGATTTAATCTCTATCTTAATTGTTTTTGTTATCTTTATCGTCTTTGTCATCATCATGGTCACTTTTCTTGCCAAAAGGACTGTAAAATAAAATGAAAGACATAACTTGAAGATATGATCTACCATGAACAAAAACACTAACAATAATGATGAAAGAATAATAAAAATTATATTTGAATTTACAGAAACAAATGGAATAGAGTGAAATAAAATATAATAAAATAAAATTTTTATTTTATTATTTGGATATATTAAGATAAAAAGGGGAAAAAAGATGTTGTATTAGATGATACACCTGATTTGGAGACAAGAGAAATGATGATAGAACAAAAATATGATATGCATAATTTCATCAACTATCTTTTAATCCAAACACTGGTTTTTAAATTTTTATTTTATATAATTTGCTTGAATTTTATTAGTTTCCATTAATCCATAGTCTAGCAAATAGTACGGATATAAACAGATTTTCTAAAATAAAACATTAATATTTAATATATATTAGTAAAGTGATCACTTGTGTTTCACATATTTTAAATTTTTAAATAATTTGTTATTAAAAATTAGTTGATAAAATTAAGACTAAATTACAATAACAATCTTAAAATTTGATATAATAACACATGTACTATCTGTTTTCTTATCCATTTGTTTTTACACTTTTGAAGAGGGATTAACGTAAGATTTAAAATGAATACTATTCAAATGTTTTCAAACATATAAAAAGTTTCAGGGTAATATTTTTAAATTTTAAAAAAATATAGTATAGGAAAATATAAAAAAAAAATAGAGTTATGTATAATTATATAAAAGTGTGTAATTTACTAAATTAATAATTTAAAAAATAATAACTAAAGTAATTATTCACAAATTTTTAAATTTAGAAGTAAATATTTGAAAAAGATATAATATATTGTATCACATAAAAGTATAAGGGAAAAGATTACTGGGAAATTTTGTCATAAGCCCAATGCACAAAAGACTCATCAGACTTTTCGCCGACCGGTCCGGGGGCATCAGCTGTGGGTGCGGAGGCATCCACCGCAGATTCAATGGTGGGCGCGGTGGCGTCCTCCGCCTCCTCTTTCATGGCTTTGGTGCTATCGACCACATCAGCTCTGCACAGTGCCACCCACACCGAAAGGCACAGCACCAAGACAATAATCAATAGGTTTTGGGTCTTCATCTTTGTTTTATTCTTTGTTTATTGATTTCTGAAACAAGATCTTCTTTTATTACTTTTTCTCTTATTATTCCAAACTAAAACTTGATGTGAAAATGATTTGCAGAAGGGTGTATTTATATAGGTGTAGTGAGAAAGTGGTGCCATGCATTTTGTGCTATTAATATTGTGGGAGACTCGTTAAGTGCAACCAATGTGATCACTTTAACGATTTATTACTATTTTTTTTGGGTTGTGCTTGGTCCTCAACCATGCAAATAGTTTTGTGGTGTGGCGGTAGATTTGGATTGATTGATTTATTTTGGTCTAAGAGTGAGAGTGATAGAAATGTTGATGTAAAGCAAACAGATCAAAACTTTATGTGTCAGAAGACACTGCCAATCCGTACCACATAGTTTTGACGTATGTTATTTAAAAACGTGTAAACATATCTATTATTAAAATATGTGAAATTTGATCAACATATTTAATAAAATAATATTATAAAATTCAATTGTTGTAATCGTGATTGCATGTAGTTGTTATTATCATTTATTACTATTTTCACTGCTATCATCATAATCATTGTTGTTAGTTATGACTTATGATAGTAATAGTGACAACTACAACAGTAACTACAATTATAATAATCATTATAATATTGATCATGATAGACTGTCTCAGTGTTGATAATAATGTATTATAGAGGTAACAACAATAGAAATATGACTATGATGATAATGAATATGTTTTGTAATATAGTAATTCAAATATTTTTTATATTTGATTTTATTGATAAATTTTTTAAAAACTTTAGATTTGATGGTAAAAAAAATCAACATTTAAATTTGAATTTAAAATTATTTTAAACTCTGATTTATTATTATTATTATTATTATTATTATTATTATTATATATGTATATATATTTGATTTTATTGATAAATTTTTTAAAAACATAAGATTTGATGGTAAAAAAAAACTTAACATTAAATTTGAATTTAAAAGTATTTTAAACTCTGATTTATTATTATTATTATATATATATATATATATATTTGATTTTATTGATAAATTTTTTAAAAACTTAAGATTTGATGGTAAAACAAAAACTTAACATTAAATTTGAATTTAAAAGTATTTTAAAATCTGATTTATTATTATATATATATATATATAATTAAACTCAATCTTGGACAGTACTCACATTATTACACTAGTTTTTTTTTAAAAGATTACATCAGTTAATGATAGATAAATAAGTTTCTTCCTTTTTTTTCTAAAATAAATGTAATTTTTTTTCTAAAAAATGTTATTTTTTTTCC
The DNA here is from genome assembly GCA_037954015.1 of Psophocarpus tetragonolobus. Classification (NCBI taxonomy): domain Eukaryota; kingdom Viridiplantae; phylum Streptophyta; class Magnoliopsida; order Fabales; family Fabaceae; genus Psophocarpus; species Psophocarpus tetragonolobus. Next base: position 22,177,675 of record CM075695.1, on the reverse strand, counting down.
GATTTTAATTCTTTCGCGAACACGATGTCATAATGAAACTACAACTTTTTTGTAACAAAAGAACAATAATAAAGTAAAAATAAAAATTTTAAAAATATTAATATTAAAATTAAAAAATTAAGAACAAAAATTGAAAATTTTCAATTTACTGAAACTATTTTAATATTTTAATTGAGTTTAATTGGTATACACTGTTGGTGTAAAGATTTTTATACTAACATTCAATCATAACCCTTTATCCATGGTAAATTTGTTGACTTTACTTATTACTACTCTAAAACTCACATAAATGAAAAGTCATAGTTGGACGTCAGTGTAAAACTCATTTTAATTAATTAACCCTTTCCACTTGAACTCGTTAAGCAAAAACATGTATTATTCAACACTATCTCTGTTGATACAAAAGGTTATGGTAATTCAAGCCTCTAATAACGAAGATTTTATTTTATTCATAAAACATAAGTATTAAGTAGAACTCCATTTTATTAATTGTGAGGCTTACCCTGAGTTTGTGCATCAACTGCTTCTTCACCAATATAAAGGCAAAACATAACAGCCACCGCAACATTCAAGTGACAACCACCTAGTAGAAGGGTCAAGAGTATGTATCATTTGGTCTACAGATTAATAACAACTGACTTATGTCTCCAAAATGATCAATTTTCAATTTACTTTGGAGGAAAGGCAAAGATGCATATGCTGGTGTGACAATTAGAAGTAAACATGTTACCAACAAAGGTGCATTCGATGAAACCTGGAATACTTCAACAATAACAATGTGTGGGCTTTATGGGAAGGAGGTCTAAACACGGCACATTTGTTTCTAACTTACAGAGTGTTTGTATGGGTATATCTACAATGCTATCTAGTATAGTCAGACGCCACACATTTATTTTTGTGGTTTATTAAACGACAATTAACAAATTAAGGCAGACATGGTCTTTCGTATGATTTATAGGATTGTAGCACATCTGGAAGTTTCGAAACAATGCAGTATTCAATGCCATGGCGTTGATGCTCATGAAATTGTTCAACACACACAACTCAATTTGTGAGGCGTCAAGTAGATAAGTTTAAAACGCACTCCTACGCCGAACGAATTTTGAATCCAATGTATTGTATTTGAAGGGTTTTGTTCTTGTATGCATGTTGCTTTATTTACTTATGTGTTGTTGAAAGACATATCTTATGCTTTCTATTGATTTGTTACTAATATTATATTTATCGATAAAATAATGGTGTTTGCAACAATTCATAATAGAAATTTAAATAAAATATAAAGTATAATTTATTTTTAGAGTAAATTAGATTAGTATATCTCCTAAAATGTTAGTGTATACATGCAAGAAAATTTTGAAGGAAATCGGTTTAATTTACTCTTATATTTTTTCTCTTTATATAGAGCTTTGAATAAGTAATTGTGTTCATCAATAGCCAAAAACATGACTTCCAAAAAAAAAAAGATATTGATGCAACCTTAATTGCACTTCCCTTTATCTTTCTTCATGAGGTTCTAAGTCAATAAGAAGATGGAGGATGGAAGGAAGCAAATAGAGGTGGTTGACGCCACTCTCTCTTTGAGGAGGAAGATAAATCAAAATTAATTTGAAGTTTTCCACAAGGGAGAGGACCCTTGATAAAATTCTTAAGGAACAATATTCTCTAGAGTGAGAAAATTCAAGACACTTTACTAAATAGAAAGATCTCTCAAATTAAGTCTTATCTAATATCAGTCATTCAAAAGTGTGAAAACATGAGGTAAAGGGTTTATTTATAGGGAATGAAGGGGGGGGAGTGGATGTGAGACGTGAGCATGTAGGACTTGAGTTAATTAGCTCTGAAAGCTAATTAATTAATGCTAAAACTCGCTTAGATCTAACAACCACTAAAGAGATTAGCACATGATTTGTCTCCTTCTCTCTCCTATGTGGTGGTGCAACAAGAGAGGACATGAGGAGTCTGCATGTTGGTCATGCTTTGTGAGTGCAAAGAAGGGTGCAAAAACAAGTCAAGGGGTGTGGAAAATAATCCACATGTCCAAATGGACAAATTCCCCTTCTACACACACTTCACATACTAACTAATGGCACCTCATGTTATAATAATGGAAAATGGCCAAAATACAAGGCCTAAAGGGAAAATACCAAAACGCCCTACCTTCTAAACAAGTCTAAAATTATTTACAAGTAAAATTAAATCAAGACTATGGCTTAAAGTCTTCAACGGGCTCCATTGTAACTAAGTTCCATGCTAGGTGGTGATGTGATCTTTGATGATCATGTGCCCAAAGGATCCTTTCTAAGGTCACTTGGAAAGGAAATGGATTTATGGAGAGGAAAGGAATGGGGTGAGGCGCCACAAATACTAGGTTTGATAAGCCAAAGGGGAGAAGCCACAAGGGAGGGATCCCTCGGTAACTCTTAGAAGCTCTCACAAAGGAGAAAAGGGGACACTCAAAGGTAAGAACCTCACAACCAATATGGTTTCTATGATTAAATTCAAGTGTAAAAATACAAGTGAGGGAGGAGCTTCTATTTATAGAGGTAGCTAACCTCTTGAACAAGATAACCTAAAAAAAAAGGGCTAGGATTAAAAGGAGAGATCTAAGGGAGGAGGATTGAGAAACAATTCCCTCCTTAGATCATCAAACTTGGTGCCCAAGTTTCTCAAACCAAGGGCCAAGATTCCTTCTTATTAGCTTAGGGGGTTTATGTAGGAAAAGAGGGGTGTAGATATCAAGGCTACCCCTTATTTCCTTCATAAAGACCCAAAAAGCTAAATCCACCCTTAAATTCCTAAGACACCTCCTAAAAATAAAAAATGGACTAAATACATGTCCCAAATTAAATTCTTAATGCTCCTGAAAATTAAAATAAAGGAAAATTACATTTTATTAACTAAAGTCCCTAGCCTAATATCTTCACTCTCCATAGGAGGTGAAGACTTCCTTTTTTCTGCAAGGGCTAGGTCTTCTTCAATCCTTCTAGCCATGGCCCTAATTGATGTGACCATGCCTAGCCAGGGACCTATCACTAGGGCCATGGCTAGAAGGATTGAAGAAGACCTAGCCCTTGCAGACAAAGGAAGACTTCACCTCCTATGGAGAGTGAAGATATTAGGCTAGAGACTTTAGTTAATAAAATGTAATTTTCCTTTATTTTAATTTTGAGGAGCATTAAGAATTTAATTTGGGACATGTATTTAGTCCATTTTTTATTTTTAGGAGGTGTCTTAGGAATTTAGAGGGTGGATTTAGCTTTTTGGGTCTTTATGAAGGAAATAAGGGGTAGCCTTGATATCTAGACCCCTCTTTTCTACATAAACCCCCTAAGCTAATAAGAAGGAATCTTGGCCCTTGGTTTGAGAAACTTGGGCACCAAGTTTGATGATCTAAGGAGGGAATTGTTTCTCAATTCTCCTCCCTTAGATCTCTACTTTTAATCCTAGCCCTTCTTTTTTAGGTTATCTTGTTCAAGAGGTTAGCTACCTCTATAAATAGGAGCTCCTCCCTCACTTGTATTTTTTACACTTGAATTTAATCCTAGAGACCATATTGGTTGAGGTTCTTACCTTTGAGTGTCCCCCTTTCTCCTTTGTGAGAGCTTCTAAGAGTTATCAAGGGACCCCTCCCTTCTGGCCTCTCCCCTTTGGCTTATCAAACCTAGTATTTGTGGCGCCTCACCCCATTCCTTTCCTCTCCATAAATCCATTTCCTTCCAAGTGACTTTAGAAAGGATCCTTTGGGCATGTGATCATCAAAGATCACATCAAGTGGTATCTAGAGCCACTTTCTAAAGGTCACGTTCTTTCTCAATTTTTTTTTTTGCTTTGTTGTTTATTTCATTGATCTCTTTATTTTAAAGTCCTTCATTTTTTGTCATCTCTATTTCCTTTATTGTCTAGTAGTATAGTTTTTTATTCTTGCTATTATATGCGCTTTTGTTTTCTATCTACGCGCCTATTTTCCATTTAATTTGATGCGATTTTATTTGTCCCTTTTTTGCATCTTATTTTCGTGTTCAAGTTGCTTAATTTTCCCTTGGTTTTTTATGTTAAAGTGTGCCTAAGAAGTTGTGACCATTAAACCCACATGGTTGAGGATTTTTCCACACCATTGTGGTAATCAACTTTGGCCACTTTGTTGTGCCTTTTGTTTTGAGTCTCTTGCTGAAATTTTTGCTCTATTTTTAGGTGTGTTATTTTTTCTTAATCTTGTGTTTTGTCAAATACTACTCATGTTAGTTTCCTATTTTGTCTCATTTAAATTCTATAGGTTTTAGCCTCTTAAAATTTTTACAAAAAAGCTTTCAAAAATATTTTGAATTGAGCTCCTAAGAGGTGAACCTCTTATTGAGTCTCTTAAGTCTTTTATGCTTTTAGTTCAAGCATATTAATCTCTTTGTTTTTCTTAAATATTTGCTCAATTCAATCTTTATATGTTTCTTGTTTTATGTTGAATTATTAGTAGCTTTCCACTTGGTTTACATTCACTATTGGTGCCTCTTTATGGAATTTTAGCTTGGGTGAATTGTGTTAGTAATTTGAGCAATCAATTTACTTCAAAATCAGCCCTAAATCATTCCTTAAGCACCATTAGTTCAGTGGTATTTGGAACTACTAAGTTGTTTTGCCTTTAGTTGCATGCATTGCTTGAAAATTGTGTGACCTTACTTTGTGCTTATTCACTCAAGCGTTATTATTTCAAGCATCCTCATTAAAATTTCAATTCAACAAGCTATTAGGTGCAGCAAAAAGATTAGAAAAAGTTAAAAAAAATAGAAAAAGTTCAAGTTAAAAAAAAAAAGAAGAAGATAAAGAACTCAAAGGAAAGACAAATTTGAAGTTGTGTACCTAATAGTAGAAACATTTGATATGAGGAACCAATTGTGATTCAAAAAAAAAATTACTTGAGTAAGCTTTTTAGTTTTTGGTCACTTAAATTTTATTAAGTGTGCAACTATTGGTTTCATTTTTTTTGTTTGAGTCTTTTTTCATCTCTACTCTTAGAGCTAATCTAGGAAAGTTATTTGTGTGCTACCTTCCTTTGTGAGCCTTATGTTTTCTTTCTTGTCTTTTTTACTTCTTTGAGTTTGTCATTGTTTAATCTATCCACTTGGATTTGTGAACCTTGTTTTGTTATTCACCTTTGTTTGTTGTCTTGTGTTGTATTCGACCTTGGTAAGGAAAGGTTGGGAAAGGTTCCATGTAAAAAATTTTGGCAAGTCCAAACAAGAGGAAACAAGGGTAGCATTCATGGGGTGAGTTGATGCAACTCAAAGGGGCTTGATAAAAAAGAGACAAACACCAAAAAGCTTGGAGTGAAGACTTTGTTTTATTTTTTTTTTCTTTGTATTGTGTATACTTAATTTTAGATTGGGAGTTTGAGTGCCCTTATGGCCCTCCCTTGGTTTGTAATAATTTTGGTTAATTTTAGCATAGTTCCTCGTTAATTAGGTGAAGAAGGGATAAATGGTACACTTCCTTCAACACCTTAGGAGCACGATTAGAGCCCTTTCTCTTTTACATTCTTGCACTTTTATTTTATTTTATGTTATTTTGAAAAAACGTGTAAAGGCTAAGAGTTCCAAAGACTCATCAAGCCACCTGAGGTGAGAAAAAAAAAAGAGAGGAGTGTTGCTTGAAAAAAAAAAAGTTTTTGGCCTACCCTTTAGTTTTTAGCATCCAAGCACCATGACTTCCCACAGACATTCTAGTGCACATAGTTGTTCATCAAGTAAGAGTGTCAACCAAAGAAAACCTTCTAAGAGAGACACTCTTGAAAACCTTAACTTAGAATTTAGGGAATGGATGGCTAAAGAACAAGAAAGGAGAGAAGAAAAAGAGAGAAAAAAAGAAATAAAAGAAAAGGAAAAACAAAAAGAGAAGGAAGAGTTAAAAAAAGAGATGGTGGAAATGAGAAAAGAGAAAAAAGAGCGAGAAGAGAGAAGGCAAAGAGAGATAAGAGAGGATGAAGAAAGGAGAAGAAGGAAAGAACTAGAAAGAAAAAGAGAAAAAAAGGAAGAAGAGAGAAGGAGAGGAGAAGAGAGTAAGAGGAAAGATGGGAGGGAAAGTGATAGAAAAAATAAAGGAATTCTCATAAGATCCCCATCTAGGCATTTTAGGTCTAGTGAAGAAGAATACTATAGAAATCAACATAAGCATCACTCTCATTCATCATACAATCATCATTCTCCTCAAGAGAACATAAATCATGCTAGGGAACCAAAGGTAGACCTACCCCATTTTCATGGTAGGGAAGATGTTGAGACTTACCTAGATTGGGAAGTCAAAGCGGAACAACTCTTTCGATGCTATGAAATTAGGGAAGAAAGGAAAGTACCTTTGGCCTCCCTTAGTTTTCAAGGTTCTGCTTTGCATTGGTGGGATGGGTTAGTCAAGGATAGGGACCGTAAACAAATGCCTGACATTCGCTACTGGAATGATTTAAAAACTTGTTTGCGAAGAAGGCACATTCCTTCATATTATGAGAGGGATCTTTTGGATAGGCTCCAAAGACTTAGGCAACATAACCTAAGTATTGAGGAGTATATACAAAAGATGGAGCTTCTCATACTAAGGGCCAATATCATTGAGGAACCCAATGCCACCCTTGCTAGGTTTTTGTGTGGATTAAGCTCTGACATTAGAGATAAGGTAGAGCTTCTTTCATACTCAAACCTTGATGAGTTGGTAGAACTTTGTGTAAGAGCTGAGAATCAACTCAAGAGAAAAAGTTTTAAAAAAGATTCTCCCTCTTACTCAAAGAGAGACCAACTTAAGGGAAACTCTTTAAGGGTTTTCCCAAAGAGGAACCCAAGCATTTTCAAGATACAAAAGCATCTCATGTAGAGAGAAAACCCCCTACTACTAAGCCTACTGAAAGGCAAAGTAGTATCAAATTCTTCAAATGTCTTGGGAGAGGCCACATTGCCTCTCAATGCCCTAACAAGAAAACCATGATCATGAGGGGACAAGACATTTGTAGTGAGAATAGCTCATCTTCCTCCTCTAGTGAGAGTGAGGAAGAAGGGGACAAGACATTTGTAGTGAGAATAGCTCATCTTCCTCCTCTAGTGAGAGTGAGGAAGAAGAGGGACATACTTTTGAACAAAAGTGTGAGGAAGCTTTTCCTTATGAGGGGGACCTCCTTATGGTTCAAAGGCTTCTTGGAAGCCAACCTCTAGAGCTTGGCCAGTCACAAAGAGAGAATATATTCCATACAAGATGTAAAGTAAATGACAAAGTATGTTCTCTCCTTATTGATAGTGGCTCCTATTCTAACTGTTGTAGCTCTAGGTTGGTTGAAAAACTAGCCTTGACTACCATGCCCCATCCCAAACCTTACAAATTGCAATGGCTCAATGAGCAAGGGGAGATGGTAGTCAATGAACAAGTTATGGTTCCAATTTCCATAGGATCTTATAATGATGAGATTCTTTGCGACATAGTTCCTATGGAGGCTGGTCATATCCTGTTGGGGAGACCATAGCAATTTGACAAAAAAGCTATTCACCATGGCCACTCCACCCAAATAATTCTCACCCATAATGAAAAGCGCTTCAAATTGTATCCTTTGTCACCTTCTCAAGTGGCTGAGGATCAATTTGCGATGAAAAAGAAAAGAGTTGAGGAAAAACAAAAACAAAAAAAAGCACAACAAGCTTTACCCTTAAAGCTTGAAAAGGGTAAAGAGAGAGAGTCGGAAGGTGATGCCCCTTCGAAAGGGAATATTAGTAAAAGGAGTCTATTTGCTACTAAACATGATTTAAAAGAAGCTCCTTTGACTAACAAGCCCTTTTATCTCCTCTTTTGCAAAGAAGCATCAAATCCTTCTTCCATTTTGCATTCTTCTGCTGAGAGCACTGCCACAGCTCATGCACATGAGCACCTTCCTCAAGGGGTTCAAGATATTTTAAAAGAATTTGATGACATATTCCCTAATGAGGTTCCGAAAGGACTTCCTCGCATTAGGGGTATAGAACATCAAATTGATTTGGTGCCTGGCGCAAGTCTACCTAATAGACCTGCCTATAGGACCAACCCCATGGAGACCCAAGAGATTGAGTCTCAAGTGAATGAGCTGTTGGAGAAGGGTTGGGTTCAAAAGAGCCTAAGTCACTCTCAAAGAGAGATAAGCCAAAGTGTTTAGGTTTGCCACAAGGGAAGGAACCCTTGATAAAAACCAACTAGGAAGAGGTTCCTCAAGAGAGAGGATCCTCAAGACCTTTTACTAAGAATGTGCTCACAAAGAGACTATTTTCATTCAACTTCAAAGGTGAAATTTTACAATGAGGGGGAATGAGTATATATAGCCCAATGGGAGGGCTTGGGCACACTTTTCTAGGCAATGTGGGACTTGGGCTTAATTAGGATTAAAACTAATTAACCCAAGTCTTAGGCCTTAAGTGAGGCACCTAAGTTCACCCCCTATGGGTGCAATTAGCATATCTTAATGTGAATGGGCTAGCCCAAAATCATGTCTTAACTTATGCACCCATTATAAGCTTACTCCTCCTTTTTAACTAAAGACACCTATACCTTATAAACTAAGAAGATGGCCGGAAATACATGGCCTTAAGGGAATTAAAAATACTTTCCTATTTGTCTAATTAAAATAAAATATTTACAAGCTAAAAATAACAAAGACTATGGCTTCGAATCTTCAATGAGCTTTTGTCCATGCCATGCCTTCCTTGAGTCCTCCTAGCCATGATGCATGCTAGGTGAGATTGCATCATCTCCTCTCCCTTGGAGAGGATTTGACCTCAAATCCTGAGGTCTTTCTTCCGCTTTTTCAAAGTTTGCAAGAAAATAAGGAAAGCAGTAAGTATATGCAGACAAGTGATTTTGGGGGAAGTGAGAGGTCTATAAGGAGGCCTTTTAAGAATGGGGTAGTGGAGGTTGGCACTAAAGTTTGAAAATATTTTAGTGTGCATGTGCCTCCACACAACAGCTCCCCATCCTCCTCCAATTGCACTAGATACTAGCCTCAAAGGTTTTGAAATAGTTGGTGAGACTAGTCTAAGTGGAACGGAGCACTCATCAAGTTGGATTTGAGGGTGTGGATCAAGGTGCTCAAAAGATATAGGCACATCCTCAAATTCAACTTGTTCTTTTTGTAAGAGTTGGCAGGAAAATTTTTCTATGTAGAGAACCTCCTTTGAAGGCAAAGGCGGATCTTCCTTAGACTCGGTCTTCCTACCAACAACCTTATTTTCATTTTTATCCCTTTCTCTCTTAAGCTTCATGATCCTTCTATCCTCTATAACCTCGGTAGGGGTAAGAGGAAGTAAGGTGATCTTTTTCCCTTTATGAGAAAGTGATTTTATTAGTGAGGCCATTGTGCAAAGTTTCCTTATCATGTTGCCATGGCCTTCTCAGCAACATGTGACTAGCTTCCATAGGGACTACATCACATAACACTTTGTCGTGATACTTCCCTATGAAGAAGCTAATCTCCACTTGCTCTCTTACTACTACACCATCTTCATAATTAAGTCCATGCAAAGAATAAGGTGAAGGATGAGGAGTAGTAGCAAGTGATAGCTTTTCCACCACCCTCGTGCTACAAAAATTACAACATGATCCACCATCCACAATAAGAGAACAAGTTTTGCCCAAAATTTTGCATCTTGTTTGAAAAACTTATGTTTGGGTTTCCTTACAAGGATGGCTTCCAAGAAGTTGTTTCACTTTGAAGAGATCATCACATGAATGAATACCCTTTTCATTTGATGTTCCCTTTAAAGTCCTTTTTCTTTTGGGGCAAAACAAAGCAATATGCCCTTTTTCTAAACACTTAAAACATTTAGGACTTCGAAAACGAGTGCTCGAACTAGTGGTAGGGGTGTCACTCATACTCAAGGGTTTTCTCTCAATATGCTTTCTTTTGGATGACTCTCTTTTGGGTTTAATTATAGAAGGGTTTGTCTTTTTCTTAGGATGCCTCTTAGGGTTTTCCTTCTTACTAGAAGAAGCATGAATGTCATGGATTATTTTAGGCTCCTCTAAGTCTCTATAATGTGTGTAAATGTTACCACAAGAGCTCTTATAGGCATCTCTCTCTTTTTGTATCTTCATTTCTTCCCTTCTTTCTAACTTATTTTGTTCCTTTTCTCTCTTTTCCAATTCTTTCTTCTCTTTTTCTCTCCTTTCTCTTCTCTCTTTTCTCTCTAACTCTTTTTTTTTGTTTTCTTATTTTTCTCTTTCTTTTTCTCTTTTCTCTTTTTCTCTTCTCTCTTCTCTTTCTTTTTCTCTTGCTTCTCTTTCTTTCTTTTCATTTTCCCTACTCTCTATTTGTCTCTCTTTTTCTCTTCTTTCTTTTCTTTCTTGTCTCTCCTTTTCTTTTTGTTCTTTCTCTCTTCTCTCCTCTCTATCTAGTTCCTCTTGTTCTCTTTTCCTCATCTCTCTTTGTTTTCTCTCATTTTTCCAAAATTCCCTACGTTGTTTTTCTACTATTTCCCTATCAATAGAGTATGGATATGTGGGCAAGGTTGGTTTATCACTCTTCTCATTCTTTTCTTTTATTCTATTCTCACATTCTTCTCCTTTATTTTCCCTAGTTTCATTACTACTCCTAACACTCCTAGAAGTGTGTGAAAACATGTCAAAGTGTAAGGCCTAGGGAACTAATATGCAAAACACTCCTCTCTTTTTTGTTTTCTCCTAAAGTGTTAAGAGTCTTTGGAACTCTAACACTTTCTAAAACGTTGAAAGCAAATAAAGAAATTTAAAGCAAAGCTAAAGGATTCTAACGTGCTCCTAAGTATGAATAAGGGGTACCAATTCCTTATCCACACTAAAACGAGAAACTAAGGTTTATTACACACAAAAGAGGTGACCCTTATGGGCATCCAATACCTCTAATTAAAATGTCCTTTAAAAATACACCCAAATTAAACAAAGAAAATTAAAAGTAGTTGAATGTAGCTCCTTTCTTCAAGTGATCCTCACCAAGTGTATCACTCTAGTCTTGGCCTCCTTTTCAAGTCTCCTCTTCCTTGGTTTTAAGTCAACACTTCCTAAGGATGCTACCCTTGTGAAAATTTCAACAATTTGGCTACCTACCAAGAGAAAACAAGCGCCCAAGCAAGAGACCAAGGGAAGTAGAATTTGAAAGCAAAAAGCAATAAAAAGCACTTAACAAGAATAGGAACACATCCAAGTGGAAAGAATTTATTTGACAAACACAAAGAAAGCCAATAAGGACAAGCAATAAATAAAAGGTGTAGAAAGAAAGTTGGCACACAAAAAAAAATTCCTTGAATGGGCCTAAAATAGAATTGGACTTAAAACAAAAAAGACTCAACAAATTCAATGATTTGCACAATTGTAAAGCAAGGTGGCTAAATCATAGTCAAATAAATTCAAGCAAATTTCAATAAAATTTAACACTCCTTTGAATTTTTTAATAATTTTGAGGTGCACTAATTTTTATTTTATTTTTTTGTACTCTTTTTACTTGTTTTTAGCACTTTTTACTAACTCTTTTTTTTTTTTACTTATTTTACACTTTTGATTTCTTTTCTTCTTTTTTTTTTTTTGAAACAATTTTGCTACACCTCTTAACACATTTTGTAGCAAATATAGTGAGGAGTCAAAGAATCATAAATGCTTGAACAAAGGATAGGAAATGGCCACCATAATTGATATACAAAAGTGCAAAATTAAGAAACAAAGCAACCTAATATGAACTAGTAATTTTAGGTGATAAAAAATAAATGGCACAAGGAGAGTTTTATGGAAGTTGAGGACAACTTGATTACTCAATAATCAGCCCAATCATACCCAACATGCCTCTCAAAGCCAATCAACAAAAATCACCACAAAAACTAGCACAAAATTAAGATACTAAAATTATTGAACAAGTGAATGAAATTTGGAAGAAATTGAGCATTAATTTTTTTGAAGATTTTTTTTTTAAGAACATGCTAAGATCTAAATAGCATGTGAGACTCTAAGGACATGGGATCAAGAGTAAGCCTCTTTGATGCTCAATTTCCAATAGAGAAATAACACACTTTTATGGTAAAAATAAAAAGGCAAAACTATGTAGAATTAAGAGACAATAAAAGGGCTACAACATGACCAACTAAGACACAACTTGGAAGATTAAAAATTGAAATTAAATGACTCAAAATAACCAGAAATATATGCCCAAAACAGAGAACAAAGGGCTGGAAAAACAGAAAAATAGGTGCAGGAAAATAGAATTAAAAATTCAAATAAGAAGAACAACGTGCATCCAAAGATCAAGACCACAATGTGTGGCTTCCTTCACAAATTTTGTGAAGTCATTACAATGATCTTCTTAGGATTTGCACAAGAATAAGGAAAAAATAAAAAGCTGGGCAGAAAATTAAAGAAACAATCCTAAAGGAAACATATAAAGATTCAATGGAAAAGAACAAGATAAATTGAATCTAGAAAGCAATAAAAACTAGGAAATAAATTGCATAAAATGAAAACTACAAAAACATAAACTAACAAGACATAAAAGGAATTAAATGACAAGAATCAAAGGCTGGAAAAAATAAAGGAAAAAGCAAGAACTCTAAGAAGAAAAGCTGAAAAAAATTAAAGAAAATTAAGACTAGAAAAGAACCTCATGGAGTTGGCTCTGATACCAAATGATGCATGCCTCCCTTGATCTTTTTCCTTGAGGTTCCAACCACCATGAAATGGATGATGGAGGGGAAAGAAAATGGAGGTGGGGCGCCACTCTCAAAGAGAGATAAGCCAAAGTGTTTAGGTTTGCCACAAGGGAAGGAACCCTTGATAAAAACCAACTAGGAAGAGGTTCCTCAAGAGAGAGGATCCTCAAGACCTTTTACTAAGAATGTGCTCACAAAGAGACTATTTTCATTCAACTTCAAAGGTGAAATTTTACAATGAGGGGGAATGAGTATATATAGCCCAATGGGAGAGCTTGGGCACACTTTTCTAGGCAATGTGGGACTTGGGCTTAATTAGGATTAAAACTAATTAACCCAAGTCTTAGGCCTTAAGTGAGGCACCTAAGTTCACCCCCTATGGGTGCAATTAGCATATCTTAATGTGAATGGGCTAGTCCAAAATCATGTCTTAACTTATGCACCCATTATAAGCTTACTCCTCCTTTTTAACTAAAGACACCTATACCTTATAAACTAAGAAGATGGCCGAAAATACATGGCCTTAAGGGAATTAAAAATACTTTCCTATTTATCTAATTAAAATAAAATATTTACAAGCTAAAAATAACGAAGACTATGGCTTCGAATCTTCAATAAGCTTTTGTCCATGCCATGCCTTCCTTGGGTCCTCCTAGCCATGATGCATGCTAGGTGAGATTGCATCAGTTCTTGGGTGCCCAAGGATGAAATCCATGATAATATCCTCCCAAGGTGCAGAAGGAATAGGTATAGGTGTGTATAGTCCATGAGGCATTGCTTTAGACTTTGCTTGCAAGCAAGCTATACATTTAGAGCAATGTCTATGGACATCTCTACGCATATGGGGCCAAAAGAATTTCTCTTGTAAAAGCATGAGGGTTTTTGAAATCCCAAAATTCCCCATGAGCCCACCTTCATGGCTCTCTTTTGTAAGCAAGTTCCTAATTGATCTTTGGGGTATACAAAGCTTACTCTCTTTGTAAAGATACCCCTCACTGATGAAGTACCCATCATGGGCCTTTAATGCGAATGGAGATGCAGAGGTAGCAAATATGGGGCCGAAATCCTTGTCATACGGATACATAGCCCGAATGTCATCAAATCCCAAGATTTTTGCACTCAAGGATGAATAAAGAGCATAACGCCTAGAAAGAGCATCAGCCACCACATTTTGTTTTCCTTTCTTGTACTTGATGACATAAGGGAAGGATTCAAGATATTCCACCCACGTTGCATGCCTTTTGTTCAATTTACCTTGACCCCTCAAATATTTTAGTGACTCATGTTCACTATGAATGGAAAACTCCTTGGGAGCAAGGTAATGCTCCAATGTTTGAAGGGCCCTAATTAGAGCATAAAACTCCTTATCATAGGTGGGAGTTAGGTAATGCCAATACTGTTGCATGAGTCAGTTTATGCTTAATTAGCTGGAAGGCTTTCTCTTGTTTCTCACCCCAAAGGAAAGGAACTTCCTTTTTCACCAAATCATTTATTGGTGCAAAGAGCGTGGATAAATTAGGCACAAAGCGCCTATAAAACCCAGCGAGACTATGAAAACTTTTGATCTCTGTCACACTCTTTGGGGTGGGCCATTCTTGAATAGCTTTTATCTTTTCGGGGTCAATATGGACCCCTTTTATGCTAACTACAAAACCTAGGAAAACTACACTATCTACACAAAAGGTGCATTTTTCTAAGTTACCAAAAAGATGATTACTCCTAAGAAGAGAAAAAAACATGCCTTAGATGTCCTAAATGATCATCTAGGTTCCTAGAGTAAACTAAAATGTCATAAAAGTAAACTACACAAAGTTTACCAAGGCAATCCCTCAGTACATGATTCATTAAGCGCATGAATGTGCTTGGGGCATTAGTTAGCCCAAAAGGCATAACCAACCATTCATAAAGACCAAATTTAGTCTTAAAAGCAGTTTTCCACTCATCACCCTCTTTGATCCTTATTTGGTGGTAACCACTTCTAAGATCTATTTTTTAAAATATTTTTGCCCCATGCAATTCATCCAACATGTCATCAAGACGGGGGATTGGGTGCCTATATTTGATGGTGATGTTGTTGATTGCACGACAATCAACACACATCCTCCATTGGCAATTCTTCTTGGGCACCAACAAGACTGGCACAGCACAAGGGCTTAGGCTCTTTTGAACCCAACCCTTCTCCAACAGCTCATTCACTTGAGACTCAATCTCTTGGGTCTCCATGGGGTTGGTCCTATAGGCAGGTCTATTAGGTAGACTTGCGCCAGGCACCAAATCAATTTGATGTTCTATACCCCTGATGGGAGGAAGTCCTTTCGGAACCTCATTAGGGAATATGTCATCAAATTCTTTTAAAATATCTTGAACCCCTTGAGTAAGGTGCTTATGTTCATGGGCTGTGGCAGTGCTCTCAGCAGAAGAATGCAAAATGGGAGCAGGATTTGATGCTTCTTTGCAAAAGAGGAGATAAAAGGGCTTGTTAGTCAAAGGAGCTTCTTTTAAATCACGTTTAGTAGCAAATAGGCTCCTTTTACTAATATTCCCTTTCGAAGGGGCATCACCTTCCGACTCTCTCTCTTTACCCTTTTCAAGCTTTAAGGGTAAATTTTGTTGTGCTTTTTTTTGTTTTTATTTTTCCTCAACTCTTTTCTTTTTCGTCGCAAATTGATCCTCAGCCACTTGAGAAGGTGACAAAGGATACAATTTGAAGCGCTTTTCATTATGGGTGAGAATTATTTGGTTGGAGTGACCATGGTGAATGGATTTCTTGTCAAATTGCCATGGTCTCCCCAACAGGATATGACCAGCTTCCATAGGAACTATGTCACAAAGAATCTGATCATTATAAGATCCTATGGAAATTGGAACCATAACCTGTTCATTGACTACCATCTCTCCTTGCTCATTGAGCCATTGCAATTTCTAAGGTTTGGGATGGGGAATGGTAGTCAAGGCTAGCTTTTCAACCAACCTAGAGCTACAACAGTTACAACAGGAGCCACTATCAACAAGGAGAGAGCATACTTTGTCATTTACTTTATATCTTGCATGGAAGATGTTCTCTCTTTGTGACTGGCTAAGCTCTAGAGGTTGGCTTCCAAGAAGCCTTTGAACCATAAGGAGGTCCCCCTCATAAGGAAAATCTTCCTCACACTGTTGTTCAAAAGTATGTCCCCTTTCTTCCTCAGTCCCACTAGAGGAAGAAGATGAGCTATTCTCACTACAAATGTCTTGTCCCCTCATGATCATGGTTTTCTTGTTAGGGCATTGAGAGACAATGTGGCCTCTCCCAAGACATTTGAAGCATTTGATACTACTTTGCCTCTCAGTAGTGATGTGATCTTTGATGATCACGTGCCCAAAGGATCCTTTCTAAAGTCACTTGGAAGGGAAATGGATTTATGGAGAGGAAAGGAATGGGGTGAGGGGCTACAAATACTAGGTTTGATAAGCCAAAGGGAAGAGGCCACAAGGGAGGGGTCCCTTGATAACTCTTAGAAGCTCTCACAAAGGAGAAAGGGGGACACTCAAAGGTAAGAACCTCAACCAATATGGTCTCTAGGATTAAATTCAAGTGTAAAAAATACAAGTGAGGGAGGAGCTCCTATTTATAGAGGTAGCTAACCTCTTGAACAAGATAACCTAAAAAAGAAGGGCTAGGATTAAAAGGAGAGATCTAAGGGAGGAGAATTGAGAAACAATTCACTCCTTAGATCATCAAACTTGGTGCCCAAGTTTCTCAAACCAAGGGCCAAGATTCCTTCTTATTAGCTTAGGAGCTTTATGTAGAAAAGAGGGGTGTAGATATCAAGGCTACCCCTTATTTCCTTCATAAAGACCCAAAAAGCTAAATCCACCCTCTAAATTCCTAAGACACCTCCTAAAAATAAAAAATGGACTAAATACATGTCCCAAATTAAATTCTTAATGCTCCTCAAAATTAAAATAAAGGAAAATTACATTTTATTAACTAAAGTCTCTAGCCTAATATCTTCACTCTCCATAGGAGGTGAAGTCTTCCTTTGTCTACAAGGGCTAGGTCTTCTTCAATCCTTCTAGCCATGGCCTTAGTGATAGGTCCTTGGCTAGGCATGGTCACATCAAGTAGGCTTAGTAGTATGGGGTTTTCACTCTACATGAGGTGCTTTTGTATCTTGAAAATGCTTGGGTTCCTCTTTGGGAAAACCCTTGAAAGAGTTTCCCTTAAGTTGGTCTCTCTTTAAGTAAGAGGGAGAATCTTTTTTAAAGCTTTATCTCTTGAGTTGATTCTCAACTCTTACACAAAGTTCTACCAACTCCTCAAGGTTTGAATATGAAAGAAGCTCTACCTTATCTCTAATGTCAGAGCTTAATCCACACAAAAACCTAGCAAGGGTGGCATTGGGTTCCTCAATGATATTGGCCCTTAGTATGAGAAGCTCCATCTTTTGTCTATACTCCTCAATACTTTGGTTATGTTGCCTAAGTCTTTGGAGCCTATCTAAAAGATCTCTCTCATAATATGAAGGAATGTGCCTTCTTCGCAAACAAGTTTTTAAATCATTCCAGTAGCAAATGTCAGGCATTTGTTTACGGGCCCTATCCTTGACTAACCCATCCCAGCAATGCAAAGCAGAACCTTGAAAACTAAGGGAGGCCAAAGGTACTTTCCTTTCTTCCCTAATTTCATAGCATCGAAAGAGTTGTTCCACTTTGACTTCCCAATCTAGGTAAGTCTCAACATCTTCCCTACAATGAAAATGGGGTAGGTCTACCTTTGGTTCCCTAGCATGATTTATGTTTTCTTGAGGAGAATGATGATTGTATGATGAATGAGAGTGATGCTTATGTTGATTTCTATAGTATTATTCTTCACTAGAGCTAAAATGCCTAGATGGGGATCTTATGAGAATTCCTTTATTTTTTCTATCACTCTCCCTCCCATCTCTCCTTTTACTCTCTTCTCCTCTCCTTCTCTCTTCTTCTTCTTTTTCTCTTTTTCTTTTTAGTTCTTTCCTTCTTCTCCTTTCTTTATCCTCTCTTCTCTCTCTTTGCCTTCTCTCTTCTCGCTCTTTTTTCTCTTTTCTCATTTCCACCATCTCTTTTTTTAACTCTTCCTTCTCTTTTTGTTTTTCCTTTTCTTTTATTTCTTTTTTTCTCTCTTTTTCTTCTCTCCTTTCTTGTTCTTTAGCCATCCATTCCCTAAATTCTAAGTTAAGGTTTTCAAGAGTGTCTCCCTTAGAAGGTTTTCTTTGGTTGACACTCTTACTTGATGAACAACTATGTGCACTAGAATGTGTGTGGGAAGTCATGGTGCTTGGATGCTAAAAACTAAAGGGTAGGCCAAAAACTTTTTTTTTTCAAGCAACACTCCTCTCTTTTTTTTTTGTTTTCTCACCTAAGGTGGCTTGATGAGTCTTTGGAACTCTTAGCCTCTACACGTTTTTTCAAAATAACATAAAATAAAATAAAAGTGCAAGAATATAAAAGAGAAAGGGCTCTAATTGTGCTCCTAAGGTGTTGAAGGAAGTGTACCACTTCTCCCTTCTTCACCTAATTAACGAGAAACTACGCTAAAATTAACCAAAATTATTACAAACCAAGGGAGGTTCTTAAGGGCACTTATACTCCCAATCTAAGATTAAGTTTACACAATACAAAGAATAAAATATAAAACAAAGTCTTCACTCCAAGCTTGTTGGTGTTCGGGTCCTTTTGATCAAGCCCCTTTGAGTTGCATCAACCCACCCCAAGAATGCTACCCTTGTTTCCTCTTTTTTAGACTTGCCAAAATCTTGTGTATGGCACCTTTCCCAAGCTTTACTTACCAAGGCCGAATACAACACAAGACAAAAAATAAAGGTGAATAACAAAACAAGATTCACAAATCCAAGTGGATAGATTAAACAATGACAAACTCAAAGAAGTAAATAAGACAAGCAAGAAAACATAAGGCTCACAAAGGAAGGTAGCACACAAATAAATTTCCTAGATTAGCTCTAAGAGTGGAGATGAAAAAATACTCAAACAAAAAAAATGAAACCAATAGTTGCACACTTAATAAAATTTAAGTGACCAAAAGCTAAAAAGCTTACTTAACTAATTTTTTTTTTGGGAATCACAATCTTTTGAGTTCTGTATCTTCTTTTTTTTTTAACTTGAACTTTTTCTATTATTTTTTTAACTTTTTCTAATCATTTTGCTGCACCTAATAGCTTGTTGAATTGAAATTTTAATGAGGATGCTTGAAATAATAATGCTTGAGTGAATAAGGACAAAGTAAGGTCACACAATTTTCAAGCAATGCATGCAACTAAAGGCACCATTGAGTTTTTCATTGAAATACGCAATGGGGTGCCCTCCTTGCAACAAGACAGCCCCCACACCTACACCAGAGGCCTCACATTCAAGTTCAATTGTTTTAGAAAAGTCAGGTAATGCCAAGACTGGTGCATGGGTCAGTTTATGCTTAATTATCTGGAAGGTTTTCTCTTGTTTCTTACCCCAAAGGAAAGGAACTTCCTTTTTCACCAAATCATTTATTGGTGCGAAGAGCATGGAGAAATTAGGCACAAAGCACTATAAAATCCGGTAAGACCATGAAAGCTTTTGATCTCTATCACACTCTTTGGGTGGGCCATTCTTGAATAACTTTTATCTTTTCGGGGTCAACATGGACCCCTTTTATGATAACTACAAAACCTAGGAAAACTACATATCTACACAAAAGGTGCATTTTTATAAGTTACCAAAAAGATGATTACTCCTAAGAAGAGAAAAAACATGCCTTAGATGTCCTAAATGATCATCTAAGTTCCTAGAGTAAACTAAAATGTCATCAAAGTAAACTACACAAAATTTACCAAGGCAATCCCTCAGTACATGATTCATTAAGCGCATGAATGTGCTTGGGGCATTAGTTAGCCCAAAAGGCATAACCAACCACTCATAAAGACCAAATTTAGTCTTAAAAGCAGTTTTCCACTCATCACCCTCTTTGATCCTTATTTGGTGGTAACCACTTCTAAGATCTATTTTTGAAAATATTTTTGCCTCATGCAATTCATCCAATATGTCATCAAGACAGGGGATTGGGTGCCTATATTTGATGGTGATGTTGTTGATTGCACGAAAATTAACACACATCCTCCATTGGCGATTCTTCTTAGGCACCAACAAGACTGGCATAGCACAAGGGCTTAGGCTCTTTTGAACCCAACCCTTCTCCAACAGCTCATTCACTTGAGACTCAATCTCTTGGTTCTTTATGGGGTTGGTCCTATAGGCAAGTCTATTAGGTAGACTTGTGCCAGGAACCAAATCAATTTGATGTTCCATACCCCTCACGGGAGGAAGTCCTTTCGGAACCTCATTAGGGAATATGTCATCAAATTCTTTTAAAATATCTTGAACCCCTTGAGGAAGGTGCTTATGTGCATGGGTTGTGACAATGCTCTCAGCAGAAGAATGCAAAATGGGAGAAGGATTTGATGCTTCTTTGCAAAAGAGGAGATAAAAGGGCTTGTTAGTCAAAGGAGCTTCTTTTAAATCACGTTTAGTAGCAAATAGGCTCCTTTTACTAATATTCCCTTTTGAAGGGGCATCACCTTCCGACTCTCTCTCTTTACCCTTTTCAAGCTTTAAGGGTAAAGCTTGTTGTGCTTTTTTTGTTTTGTTTTTCCTCAACTCTTTTCTTTTTTATCACAAATTGATCCTCAGCCACTTGAGAAGGTGACAAAGGATACAATTTGAAGCACTTTTCATTATGGGTGAGAATTATTTGGTTGGAGTGACCATGGTGAATGGCTTTCTTGTCAAATTGCCATGGTCTCCCCAACAGGATATGACCAGCCTCCATAGGAACTATGTCACAAAGAATCTCATCATTATAAGATCCTATGGAAATTGGAACCATAACTTGTTCATTGACTACCATCTCCCCTTACTCATTGAGCCAATGCAATTTGTAAGGTTTGGGATAGGGCATGGTAGTCAAGGCTAGCTTTTCAACCAACCTAGACCTACAACAGTTACAACAGGAGCCACTATCAACAAGGAGAGAACATACTTGGTCATTTACTTTACATCTTGTATGGAAGATTATATGATGAATGAGAGTGATGCTTATGTTGATTTCTATAGTATTCTTCTTCACTAGAGCTAAAATGCCTAGATGGAGATCTGATGATATGACCATGCCTAGCCAAGGACCTATCACTAGGGCCATGGCTAGAAGGATTGAAGAAGACCTAGCCCTTGCAAACAAAGGAAGACTTCACCTCCTATGGAGAGTGAAGATATTAGGCTAGAGGCTTTAGTTAATAAAATGTAATTTTACTTTATTTTAATTTTGAGGAGCATTAAGAATTTAATTTGGGACATGTATTTAGTCCATTTTTTATTTTTAGGAGGTGTCTTAGGAATTTAGAGGGTCGATTTAGCTTTTTGGGTCTTTATGAAGGAAATAAGGGGTAGCCTTGATATCTACACCCCTCTTTTCTACATAAACCCTAAGCTAATAAGAAGGAATCTTGGCCCTTGGTTTGAGAAACTTGGGCACCAAGTTTGATGATCTAAGTAGGGAATTGTTTCTCAATTCTCCTCCCTTAGATCTCTCCTTTTAATCCTAGCCCTTCTTTTTTAGGTTATCTTGTTCAAGAGGTTAGCTACCTCTATAAATAGGAGCTCCTCCCTTACTTGTATTTTTTACACTTGAATTTAATCCTAGAGACCATATTGGTTTAGGTTCTTACCTTTGAGTGTCCCCCTTTCTCCTTTGTGAGAGCTTCTAAGAGTTATCAAGGGACCCCTCCCTTGTGGCCTCTCCCCTTTGGCTTATCAAACATAGTATTTGTGGCGCCTCACCCCATTCCTTTCCTCTCCATAAATCCATTTCCCTTCCAAGTGACCTTAGAAAGGATCCTTTGGGCACGTGATCATCAAAGATCACATCATCTGATGCATGCCTCCCTCGATCTTTTTCTAGAGGTTTTCTTCTTTAGTGAAATGGTTTATGGAAAGGTAAGAAGTGAGGTGGTTTTAGGCGCCACTTAAGGTAAGATAAGCCTAAGAGGGAAAGTTTGCCACAAGAGATGGAACCCTTGATAACAACCTAAGGAATTCTCGAAGAGAGAAGGCTGGACACTAAGAATTTTGGCCAACTCAAGGTTTTTCCATTCAATAAAGTGTAAAAAATACAAGAGTGTGAAGGAGCACCTTTTTATAGAGGGAGCTAACCTCTTGGACAAGTCATGAAGGAAATGAAGGGCTAGGATTAAAAGGAGTCATCCAAGGGAGGAGGATTGAAGCCCAAAGTCCAATCAATACCCTCCTTTAGATGAGAATTGGTGCCCAAGCTACCTCATCCAAGGGCCAAGATTACTCCTTTATTACTTTTGGGTTTTATTTAGCAAAAGAGGGTGTAGTTATCAAACTACCCCCTTATTTCCTAAATAAATGCCCAAAAGCTAATCTTACCCCTTCTTATTACTAAGACACCTCTTAAAAAATTAAATGGCCTAATACATGTCCAAAATAAAATCCTAGGTTCCTAAAAGAAAAATTACAAGTAAATAAGTCATGGCTTGCATAACTTGATGGTCATATGGAGGTGAGATCTTTGTCCTTCTACTCTATCCATGTCTTCTTCTATTCTCCTAGCCATGGCCCTAGTGATAGGGCCCTTGCTTGGGGAGAATGCATCAGGATCTTATGAGAATTCCTTTATTTTTTCTATCACTCTCCCTCCTATCTCTCGTCTTACTCTCTTCTCCTCTCCTTCTCTCTTCTTCCTCTTTTTCTCTTTTTCTTTCTAGTTCTTTCCTTCTTATCCTTTCTTCATCCTCTCTTCTCTCTCTTTCCCATCTCTCTTCTCGCTCTTTTTTCTCTTTTCTCATTTCCAACATCTCTTTTTTTAACTCTTCCTTCTCTTTTTGTTTTTCCTTTTCTTTTATTTCTTTTTTTCTCTCTTTTTCTTCTCTCCTTTCTTGTTCTTTAGCCATCCATTCCCTAAATTCTAAGTTAAGGTTTTCAAGAGTGTCTCCCTAAGAAGGTTTTCTTTGGTTGACACTCTTACTTGATGAACAACTATGTGCACTAGAATGTGTGTGGGAAGTCATGGTGCTTGGATGCTAAAAACTAAAGAGTAGGCCAAAAACTTTTTTTTTCAAGCAACACTCCTCTCTTTTTTTTTCTCACCTAAGGTGGCTTGATGAGTCTTTGGAACTCTTAGCCTCTACAAATTTTTTCAAAATAACATAAAATAAAATAAAAGTGCAAGAATGTAAAAGAGAAAGGGCTCTAATCGTGCTCCTAAGGTGTTGAAGGAAGTGTACCACTTCTCCCTTCTTCACCTAATTAACGAGGAACTACGCTAAAATTAACCAAAATTATTACAAACCAAGGGAGGGCCTTAAGGGCACTCAAACTCCCAATCTAAAATTAAGTATACACAATACAAAGAATAAAAAAAATAAAACAAAGTCTTCACTCCAAGCTTTTTGGTGTTTGGCTCCTTTTGATCAAGCCCCTTTGAGTTGCATCAACTCACCCCAAGAATGCTACCCTTGTTTCCTCTTGTTTGGACTTGCCAAAATTTTATATATGCAACCTTTCCCAACCTTTCCTTACCAAGGCCGGATACAACACAAGACAACAAACAAAGGTGAATAAAAAAACAAGGTTCACAAATCCAAGTGGATAGATTAAACAATGACAAACTCAAAGAAGTAAAGAAGGCAAGCAAGAAAACATAAGGCTCACAAAGGAAGGTAGCACACAAATAACTTTCCTAGATTAGCTTTAAGAGTAGAGATGAAAAAAGACTCAAACAAAAAAATGAAACCAATAGTTGCACACTTAATAAAATTTAAGTGACCAAAAACTAAAAAGCTTACTCAAGTAATTTTTTTTTGAATCACAATTGTTTCCTCATATAAAATGTTTCTACTATTAGGTACACAACTTCAAATTTGTCTTTCTTTTGAGTTCTTTATCTTCTTTTTTTTTTTTACTTGAACTTTTTGTATTTTTTTTTAACTTTTTCTAATGATTTTTCTGCACCTAATAGCTTGTTGAATTGAAAT
Source organism: Psophocarpus tetragonolobus (assembly GCA_037954015.1). NCBI lineage: Eukaryota > Viridiplantae > Streptophyta > Magnoliopsida > Fabales > Fabaceae > Psophocarpus > Psophocarpus tetragonolobus. The sequence continues at coordinate 22,153,959 of CM075695.1, read as the reverse complement.
TTTAATGAGGATGCTTAAAATAATAACGCTTGAGTGAATAAGCATAAAGTAAGGTCACACAATTTTCAAGCAAAGCATGCAACTAAAGGAAAAACAACTTAGTAGTTCCAAATGCCACTGAACTAATGGTGTTTAAGGAATGATTTAGGGCTGATTTTGAAGTAAATTGATTGCTCAAATTACTAACACAATTCACCCAAGCTAAAATTCCATAAAGAGGCACCAATAGTGAAGGTAAACCAAGTGGAAAGCTACTAATAATTCCACATAAAACAAGAAACATATAAAGATTGAATTGAGCAAATATTTAAGAACAAAAAAGAGATTAATATGCTTGAACTAAAAGCATAAAAGACTTAAGAGACTCAACAAGAGGTTTACCTCTTAGGAGCTCAATTCAAAATATTTTTGAAGGCTTTTTTGTAAACATTTTAAGAGGCTAAAACCTATGGAATTTAAATGAGACAAAATAGGAAACTAACATGACTAGTTTTTGACAAAACACAAGATTAAGAAAAAATAACACACCTAAAAATAGAGCAAAAATTTCAGCAAGAGACTCAAAACAAAAGGCAAAACAAAGTGGCCAAAGTTGATCAACACAATGGTGTGGAAAAATCCTCAACCATGTGGTTTTAATGGTCACAACTTCTTACACACACTTTAACATAAAAAACCAAAGGAAAATTAAGCAACTTGAACACGAAAATAAGATGTAAAGAAAGGGACAAATAAAATCGTATAAAATTAAATGGAACATAGGCGCATAGATAGAAAACAAAAGCGCATATAATAGCAAGAATAAAAAGCTATACTACTAGACAATAAAGGAAATAGAGATGACAAAACATGAAGGACTTTAAAATAAAGAGATCAAAGAGATAAACAACAAAGAAAACAAAATTGAGAAAGAACGTGACCTTTAGAAAGTGGCTCTAGATACCACTTGATGTGATCATCAAAGATCACATCAAGAGATGATGTGACCATGCCTAGCCAAGGACCTATCACTAAGGCCATGGCTAGAAGGATTGAAGAAGACCTAGCCCTTGCAGACAAAGGAAGACTTCACCTCTTGTGGAGAGTGAAGATATTAGGCTAGGGACTTTAGTTAATAAAATGTAATTTTCCTTTATTTTAATTTTGAGGAGCATTAGAAATTTAATTTGGGACATATATTTAGTCAATTTTTTATTTTAGGAGGTGTCTTAGGAATTTAGAAGGTGGATTTAGCTTTTTGGGTCTTTATGAAGGAAATAAGGGGTAGCCTTGATATCTACACCCCTCTTTTCCTACATAAACCCCCTAAGCTAATAAGAAGGAATCTTGGCCCTTGGTTTAAGAAACTTGGGCACCAAGTTTGATGATCTAAGAAAGGAATTGTTTCTCAATCCTCCTTCCTTAGATCTCTCCTTTTAATCATAACCCTTCTTTTTTAGGTTATCTTGTTCAAGAGGTTAGCTACCTCTATAAATAGGAGCTCCTCCCCTCACTTGTATTTTTTACACTTGAATTTAATCCTAGAGACCATATTGGTTGTGAGGTTCTTACCTTTGAGTGTCCCCCTTTCTCCTTTGTGAGAGCTTCTAAGAGTTATCAAGGGACCCCTCCCTTGTGGCCTCTCCCCTTTGGCTTATCAAACCTAGTATTTGTCGTGCCTCACCCCATTCCTTTCCTCTCCATAAATCCATTTCCCTTCCAAGTGACCTTAGAAAGGATCCTTTGGGCAGGTGATCATCAAAGATCACATCAGTTTCTCTATTGGAAATTGAGCATCAAAGAGGCTTACTCTTGATCCCATGTCCTTAGAGTCTCACATGTTATTTAGATCTTAGCATGTTCTTAAAAAAAACAATCTTCAAAAAAATTAATGCTCAATTTCTTCCAAATTTTATTCACTTGTTCAATAATTTTAGTAGCTTAATTTTGTGCTAGTTTTTGTGGTGATTTTTGTTGATTGGCTTTGAGAGGCATGTTGGGTATGTAATTGGGCTTATTATTGAGTAATCAAGTTGGCCTCAACTTCCATAAAACTTTCCTTGTGCCATTTATTTTTTATCACCTAAAATTACTAGTTCATATTAGATTGCTTTGCTTCTTAATTTTGCACTTTTGTAGATCAATTATGGTGGCCATTTCCTATCCTTTGTTCAAACATTTATAATTCTTTGACTCCTCACTATATTTGATTCAAAATTTTGTTAAGAGGTGTAGCAAAATTCTATAAAAAAATAGAAATCAAAAGAAAACAAGTAAAAAAAAAACGTGTTAGTAAAAAAAATTGTTAAAAAAAGAAGTAAAAAGAACAAAATATCTTTAGTGCACCTCATATTGTACCAATCACTAAAAGGAGTGTTAAAAAAAATTAATGAATCTTGCTTGATCATGATTGAATATAATTTTTCCATATTGATTTTAAATGGTGCAAATGATTGAAACTTTTGAGTCATTTTTCTTGTTTTTGTAGTACATTCTATTCTAGACCCTTTCTAGGAATTTCCTTTCTGTGCCACCTTTCTTTCTACACCTTAATTTTTGCTTGTCTCATTTCATATAATCTTTGAGTTTGTCAAATAATTGTTTCATTTGGAAGTTTAGCTTTGCTTCATTTGTGATTTGTTTGCTTTGTGTCTTCTTCCATTTCCTTGCCCTTGTTGTGTGCCACCTCTATGTGTGTAGGGACCGAAATTTGGAGACTTGCCACTTGGTAGTATTTTGGGTGTTGATTAAAGGCATAAGAACCTATTCTTGGAGGAGCGACTTACCAAAAGGGGAAGCATACACTTGAGAGGAAAAACATTTGGAGAAGAGCCATAACTTCAATCAACATTTCTTTAATTTTTGCATTTTAAATTGGTGTATTTTGAGGCCATTTTTAATTAGAGGTTTTGGATGCCCATAAGGGTCACCTCTTTTGTGTTTAATAATTTAGTTTCTCATTTAAGTGTGAGTGATGAATTGGTACCCCTAACTCATACTTTAGGAGCACGTTAATCCTTAAACTTTGCTTTGATTTTTTTCAATTTATTGCTTTTGGCGTTTTAGTCAAGTATTTCAAAGTACCAAAGACTTAAAAACACTTTAGGTGAGAAAACCTTAAAGAGAGGAGTGTTTCTTGCATTTTCTTAGTCCTTAACCCTTACACTTTTAATGTCTTCATACACATCTAAGAATGTTAGAAGTGTTAATAAGAGTAGGATAAATCAAAGAGAAAAAGAATGGGAGAAATATAAGAAAAGGTTAAAAAGAGAAAATGAAGAGTATGAAAAAGAGAGAAAAGAAAGAGAGGAGAAAAGACAAAAAGAAAGAGAGGAATATAGGAAAGAAAGAGAAGAGAGGGAACAAATAAGACAAGAGAGGAAAGAGCAAGAGAAAAGAGAAAGAGAAGAGAGAGACAAAAGAGAAAAAGAAGAAAGAGAGAAAAGAGAAAAAAAGAGACAAGCAAGAGGAGAAAAAGAAAAGCAAGAAAGAGAAGAAAGAGAAAAAGGAAGAGAAGAGAGAAGAGAAAAAAAAAAAGAAAAGAGAAAGAGAAGCACGGGAGCAAGAAAGAGAAAAGAGAGAAAAGAGTTAGAAAGAAAAGAAAGGAGAGAAAAACAAGAAAAAGAACAAAGAGAGCTAGAAAGAAGGGAAGAAAAGAGGAAACAAAATGAGAGAGGTGCCTGTAAAAGCCCATATGGTAACCTTTACTTTATAAGGGCCCAAAAGAACCTAGAATAACCTATGACATTCATACTTCTTCTTGTAAGAAGGAAGACCCTAAGAGGCTTCCTAAGAAAAAGGAAAACCCTTCTAGGCATAAACCCAAAAGAGAGTCATCCAAAAGAAAGTGTATCGAGAGAAAACCCTTGAGCGGGAGTGACACCCCTAATACTAGTACGAGCAATCGTCCTAGGAACCTTAAGTGCTTTAAATGCTTTGCATTGCCCTAAAATAAAAAGGACTTTAGGGGGAAAATCAAATGAAGAGGGTACTCATTCATGTGATGATCTCTTGAAAGTGAAAAAGCTTCTTGGAAGCCATCTTTGTAAAGATACTCATACTCAAAGAGAGACTATTTTTCAAACACGATGTAAAGTTTTGGGCAAAATTTGTTCTCTCATTGTGGATGGAGGGTCGTGCTGCAATTGTTGTAGCACAAGGTTGGTGGAAAAGTTGGTTATTACTACTACTCCTTATCCTTCACCTTACTCTTTACATAGACTCAATAATGAGAAAGGTGTAGTAGTAAGAGAGCAAGTAGAGATTAGCTTCTCCATAGGGCACTATAAGGACAAATTTTTATGTGATGTAGTCCCTATGAGAGCTAGTCACATGCTGTTGGGAAGGGCATGGCAACATGATAGAAAAACTTTGCACAATGGTCTCACCAATAAAATCACTCTCTCTCATAAGGGGAAAAAGTTCACCTTATATCCTTTTAATCCTTTTCGAGCTTTGGAGGATAGAAGGCATATTAAGCTTAAGAGAGAAAGGGATACAACTGAGGATAAGGATGTTGGTAGGAAGACCAAGCCTAAAGAAGATCCACTTTTGCCTTCAAAGGAGGTTCTTTACATAGAGAAATCTTCCTACCAACCCATACAAAATGAACAAGTTAAATTTGAGGTTGTGCTTAGACCTTTTGAGCATAATGACCCACAACCTCAAATCCAACTTGAACATAACACTTGGGAGGAGTGCTCTAATGCACCAAGTCTAAACCCCACTCACCATTTTAATCATAATGGGTCAAGGCTTGGCACATCAAGGTCGAATTGGGGATTTTTTTAGTGGAGGGAAGAACACCAAGATGATCTTCAAATTGAAACACTTCATGGTGCCACTCTTTACTATCCCAACCCACTAAGGGAACTTTTTGTTCCTACTCCATCCGTCTTTGCTGAGAAACACCTACTTATTACTTTGTCTATCTTTTTGCAGGTATGGAAGAAACGGAAGAAAAGCTTAAGATTTTAGGGCAAATCCTTTTAAGGGAGAAGGGATGATGCAATCCGGCTCAAGGCCCTTGAAGGATATATGAAGAAGCTTTATTCCATTGTATAAATTAGAATTTAGGACCTTTTATAATTTTGTTGACTTTGACTTTTTAGTAAGTTGACTACTAAAGTCAACCTTCCCTTTTGACCATTGTATTTAGGTTACCCTTTTAGGTCATATTTTATTTTTCTAAAAGGTACTATAGCCATCATCTTAGAGTTTGCTAAGATGGGCTAGCTTTTAGGGAAGATGAGCATGTGTTATGTTCACCCCTCTCATTATGGGTGCACCCCTCTAAGCATGCTTAAGGCATGACTACTATTCCTACCTCTTAGTTGCTAGATGCCACACCCCTTAGTCATGCCTTAAGCATGACTACTTTTTACCACCTCTTTATACTATTTACGCCTTTTTGTATCTAGACTAGATTAGGGATAAATTCATTAGTTGGTTATACATGACCATAGTTAGCTAATCATGGTTAGATGTGACTCAACTAGAGTAAGCCTAATCTTGGTTAGATTAACTATGGTCTAGTTAGCCTAACCTATCCCTTCTAGCCTATAAATAAGACCTTTCACCTACATGTAATCATCTTTTGGATCATTGAATATAATTTGAGTATTTTAGCTTGAGTGTGAGCCTTGAGTGAGTGTGAGAGAGACTTCTCTTCCTCCTTGGTCGTGAGCCTCTCTCCCTTTGGAGAGAGTTCTTCTAGCTTTTATTAAGGATCCCTCCTTGTGGCAAGCATCATAAACTCATCTGATGTGATCTTTGATGATCACTTGCCCAAAGGATCCTTTCTAAGGTCGTTTGGAAGGCAAATGGATTTATGGAGAGGAAAGGAATAGGGTGAGGTGCCACAAATACTAGGTTTGATAAGTCAAAGGGGAGAGGCCACAAGGGAGGGGTCCCTTGATAACTCTTAGAAGCTCTCACAAAGGAGAAGGTGGGACACTCAAAGGTAAAAACCTCACAACCAATATGGTCTCTAGGATTAAATTCAAGTGTCCCACCTTCTCCTTTGTGAGAGCCTCTAAGAGTTATCAAGGGACCCCTCCCTTGTGGCCTCTCCCTTTTGGCTTATCAAACCTAGTATTTGTGGTACCTCACCCTATTCCTTTCCTCTCTATAAATCCATTTCCCTTCCAAGTAACCTTAGAAAGGATCCTTTGGGCAAGTGATCATCAAAGATCACATCAAGAAAAAATCAAGGTTTGAGTATGAAAGAAGCTCCACCTTATTTCTAATCTCAAAGCTTAATCCACACAAAAACCTAGCAAGGGTGGCATTAGGTTCCTCAATGATATTGACCCTTATTATGAGAAGCTCCATCTTTTGTCTATACCCCTCAATACTTAGGTTATGTTGCCTAAGTCTTTGGAGTCTATCCAAAAGATCCCTCTCATAATATGAAGGAATGTGCCTTCTTCGCAAACAAGTTTTTAAATCATTCCAGTAGCGAATGTCAGGCATTTGTTTACGGGCCCTATCCTTGACTAACCCATCCCACCAATGCAAAGCAGGACCTTGAAAACTAAGGGAGGCCAAAGTTACTTTCCTTTCTTCCCTTATTTCATAGCATCGGAAGAGTTGTTCCACTTTGACTTCCTAATCTAGGTAAGTCTCAACATCTTCCCTACCATGAAAATGGGGTAGGTCTACCTTTGGCTCCCTAGCATGATTTGTGTTCTCTTGAGGAGAATGTTGATTGTATGATGAATAGGTGTGATGCTTATGTTGATTTCTATACTATTCATCTTCACTAGAGCTAAAATGTCTAGATGGGGATCTTATGAGAATTCCTTTCTTTTTTCTATCACTCTTCTTCCTATCTCTCCTCTTGCTCTCTTCTCCTCTCCTTCTCTCTTCTTCCTCTTTTTTCTTTTTTTCTTTCTAGTTCTTTCCTTCTTCTCCTTTCTTCATCCTCTCTTCTCTCTCTTTGCCTTCCCTCTTCTCGCTCTTTTTTCTCTTTTCTCATTTCCAACATCTCTTTTTTTAACTCTTCCTTCTCTTTTTGTTTTTCCTTTTCTTTTATTTCTTTTTTTCTCTATTTTTCTTCTCTCCTTTCTTGTTCTTTATCCATCCATTCCCTAAATTCTAAGTTAAGGTTTTCAAGAGTGTCTCCCTTAGAAGGTTTTCTTTGGTTGACACTCTTACTTGATGAACAACTATGTGCACTAGAATGTGTATGGGAAGTCATGGTCCTTGGATGCTGAAAACTAAAAGGTAAGCCAAAACTTTTTTTTTTCAAGCAACACTCCTCTCTTTTTTTTGTTTTCTCACCTAAGGTGGCTTGATGAGTCTTTGGGACTCTTAGCCTCTACACGTTTTTTCAAAATAAAATAAAATAAAATAAAAGTGCAACAATGTAAAAGAGAAAGGGTTCTAATCGTGCTCCTAAGGTGTTGAAGGAAGTGTACCACTTCTCTATTCTTCACCTAATTAACAAGGAACTAAGCTAAAATTACCCAAAATTATTACAAACCAAGGGAAGGCCTTAAGGGCACTCAAACTCCCAATCTAAAATTAAGTTTACACAATACAAAGAATAAAAAATAAAACAAAGTCTTCACTCTAAGATTTTTGGTGTTTGGCTCCTTTTGATCAAGCCCTTTTGAGTTGCATCAACCCACCCTAAGAATGCTACCCTTGTTTCCTCTTGTTTGGACTTGCCAAAAAATCTTGTGTATGACACCGTTCCCAAGCTTTCCTTGCCAAGGTCGATTACAACACAAGACAAAAAAACAAAGGTGAATAAGAAAACAAGGTTCACAAATCCAAGTGGATAGATTAAAGAATGACAAACTCAAAGAAGTAAATAAGACAAACAAGAAAACATAAGGCTCACAAAGAAAGGTAGCACACAAATAACTTTCCTAGATTAGCTCTAGGAGTAGAGATGAAAAAAAACTGAAACAAAAAAATGTAACCAATAGTTGCACACTGAATAAAATTTAAGTGACCAAAAGTTAACAAGCTTACTCAAGTAATTTTTTTTTCGAATCACAATTGGTTCCTTATATCAAATGTTTCTACTATTAGGTACACAACTTCAAAATTGTCTTTCTTTTGAGTTCTTTATCTTCTTTTTTTTTTTAACTTGAATTTTTTCTAACATATTTTTTTTAAACTTTTTCTAATCATTTTGTTGCACCTAATAGCTTGTTGAATTGAAATTTTAATGAGGATGCTTCAAATAATAACGTTTGAGTGAATAAGCAGAAAGTAAGGTCACACAATTTTCAAGTAATGCATGCAAAAAAAGGCAACACAACTTAGTAGTTCTAAATACCACTGAACTAATGGTGCTTAAGGAATGATTTAGCATTGATTTTGAAGTAAATTGATTGCTCAAATTACTAACACAATTCACCCAAGCTAAAATTCCATAAAGAGGCACCAATAGTGAAGGTAAACCAAGTGGAAAGCTACTAATAATTCAACATAAAAAAAAGAATATAAAGATTGAATTGAGCAAATATTTAAGAACAACAAAGATAGTATTATGCTTGAACTAAAAGCATAAAAGACTTAAGAGATTCAACAAGAGGTTCACCTCTTAGGAGCTTAATTCAAAATGTTTTTGAAGGCTTTTGGTAAAAATTTTAAGAGGCTAAAACCTAAGGAATTTAAATGAGACAAAATAGGAAACTAACATGACTAGTATTTGGGAAAACACAACATTAAGAAAAAAATAACACACCTAGAAATAGAGCAAAAATTTTAGCAAGAGACTCAAAACAAAAGGTGCAACAAAGTGGCCAAAGTTGATCACCACAGTGGTGTGGAAAAATCCTCAACCATGTGGGTTTAATGGTCACAACTTATTAGGCACACTTTAACATAAAAAACAAGGGAAAACTAAGCAATTTGAACACAGAAATAAGATGCAACGAAAAACAAATAAAATTGCATCAAATTAAATGAAACATATGCACGTAGATAGGAAACAAAAGTGTATATAATAGCAAGAATAAAAAAGCTAGACTACTAGACAATAAAGGAAATAAAGATGACAAAAAATGAAGGACTTTAAAATAAAGAGATTAAAGAGATAAACAACAAAGCAAAAAAAATTGAGAAACAACGTGACCTTTAGATAGTGGCTCTAGATACCACTTGATGTGATCTTTGATGATCACTTGCCCAAAGGATCCTTTGGGCAGGTGATCATCCAAGATCACATCATCATCTCTCACCCTTGAGAGTGGTGTTTTCCCCTCCATTCCTCTTCTATCCAAACTCCATTTCACATTAATCCAACCTCTTCATGGAAGTAGCTCTTAGGGAGAAGTTGAGTCTTCATCATATGGTATCAGACGGTGTGTATTTTTGAAAAACTAACTTGTGATTGATGTGTAGTTTTAACTATTCTAAGAATCAAGTCAATAATCTATTTTCTGGTAATTATATCATATAGCAAAATAGATTGTTTCTCGTGTGTAACAATTTAGGGATCGAACTCTCAATCACTCTCCAACTTCTATATTTAATAAGCACACAATTTGACGATTGTTCCATAATGATAATTATAGTGAAAATGTTATATTAATATTTTTACTCCCCATTCTCTTAAGGAAACTAGTTGGGCTGATTGACCTAAGTAGGTTCTTTTTTAAAAATAATTACCTAAAAGGCCTGTGATGTGACCATGCCTAGCCAAGGACCTATCACTAGGGCCATGGCTAGAAGGATTGAAGAAGACCTAGCCCTTGCAGACAAAGGAAGACTTCACCTCCTATGGAGAGTGAAGATATTAGGCTAGAGAATTTAGTTAATAAAATGTAATTTTCCTTTATTTTAATTTTGAGGAGCATTAAGAATTTAATTTGGGACATGTATTTAGTCCATTTTTTATTTTTAGGAGGTGTCTTAGGAATTTAGAGGGTGGATTTAGCTTTTTGGGTCTTTATGAAGGAAATAAGGGGTAGCCTTGATATCTACACCCCTCTTTTCTACATAAAGCCCCTAAGCTAATAAGAAGAAATCTTGGCCCTTGGTTTGAGAAACTTGGGCACCAAGTTTGATGATCTAAGGAGGGAATTGTTTCTCAATTCTCCTCCCTTAGATCTCTCCTTTTAATCCTAGCCCTTTTTTTTTAGGTTATCTTGTTCAAGAGGTTAGCTACCTCTATAAATAGAAGCTCCTCCCTCACTTGTATTTTTTACACTTGAATTTAATCCTAGAGACCATATTGGTTGAGGTTCTTACCTTTGAGTGTCCCCCTTTCTCCTTTGTGAGAGCTTCTAAGAGTTATCAAGGGACCCCTCCCTTGTGGCCTCTCCCCTTTGGCTTATCAAACCTAGTATTTGTGGCCTCACCCCATTCCTTTCCTCTTCATAAATCCATTTCCCTTCCAAGTGACTTTAGAAAGGATCCTTTGGGCACGTGATCATCAAATATCACATCAAGTGGTATCTAGAGCCACTTTCTAAAGGTCACGTTCTTTCTCAATTGGTTTTTTGCTTTGTTGTTTATTTCTTTGATCTCTTTATTTTAAAGTCCTTCATTTTTTGTCATCTCTATTTCCTTTATTGTCTAGTAGTATAGTTTTTTATTCTTGCTATTATATGCGCTTTTGTTTTCTATCTACGCGCCTATTTTCCATTTAATTTGATGCGATTTTATTTGTCCCTTTCTTTGCATCTTATTTTCGTGTTCAAGTTGCATAATTTTCCCTTGGTTTTTTATGTTAAAGTGTGCCTAAGAAGTTGTGACCATTAAACCCACATGGTTGAGGATTTTTCCACACCATTGTGGTGATCAACTTTGGCCACTTTGTTGTGCCTTTTGTTTTGAGTCTCTTGCTGAAATTTTTGCTCTATTTTTAGGTGTGTTATTTTTTCTTAATCTTGTGTTTTGTCAAATACTAGTCATGTTAGTTTCCTATTTTGTCTCATTTAAATTCCATACGTTTTAGCCTCTTAAAATTTTTACAAAAAAGCTTTCAAAAACATTTTGAATTGAGCTCCTAAGAGGTGAACCTCTTATTGAGTCTCTTAAGTCTTTTATGCTTTTAGTTCAAGCATATTAATCTCTTTGTTGTTCCTAAATATTTGCTCAATTCAATCTTTATATGTTTCTTGTTTTATGTTGAATTATTAGTCGCTTTCCACTTGGTTTACCTTCACTATTGGGGCCTCTTTATGGAATTTTAGCTTGGGTGAATTGTGTTAGTAATTTGAGCAATCAATTTACTTCAAAATCAGCACTAAATCATTCCTTAAGCACCATTAGTTCAGTGGTATTTGGAACTACTAAGTTGTTTTGCCTTTAGTTGCATGCATTGCTTGAAAATTGTGTGACCTTACTTTGTGCTTATTCACTCAAGCGTTATAATTTCAAGCATCCTCATTAAAATTTCAATTCAACAAGCTATTAGGTGCAGCAAAAAGATTAGAAAAAGTTAAAAAAAAATAGAAAAAGTTCAAGTTAAAAAAAAAAAAGAAGAAGATAATGAACTCAAAGGAAAGACAAATTTGAAGTTGTGTACCTAATAGTAGAAACATTTGATATGAGGAACCAATTGTGATTAAAAAAAAAATTACTTGAGTAAGCTTTTTAGTTTTTGGTCACTTAAATTTTATTAAGTGTGCAACTATTGGTTTCATTTTTTTTGTTTGAGTCTTTTTTCATCTCTACTTTTAGAGCTAATCTAGGAAAGTTATTTGTGTGCTACCTTCCTTTATAAGCCTTATGTTTCCTTGCTTGTCTTCTTTACTTCTTTGAGTTTGTCATTGTTTAATCTATCCACTTGGATTCGTGAACCTTGTTTTGTTATTCAGCTTTGTTTGTTGTCTTGTGTTGTATTCGGCCTTGGTAAGGAAAGGTTGGCAAAGGTACCATATATAAAATTTTGGCAAGTCCAAACAAGAGGAAACAAGGGTAGCATTCTTGGGGTGAGTTGATGCAACTCAAAGGGGCTTGATCAAAAGGAGACAAACACCAAAAAAGCTTGGAGTGAAGACTTTGTTTTATTTTTTTTTTTTATTCTTTGTATTGTGTATACTTAATTTTAGATTGGGAGTTTGAGTGCCTTAAGGCCCTCCCTTAGTTTGTAATAATTTTGGTTAATTTTAGCGTAGTTCCTCGTTAATTAGGTGAAGAAGGGAGAAGTGGTACACTTCCTTCAACCCCTTAGGAGCACGATTAGAGCCCTTTCTCTTTTACATTCTTGCACTTTTATTTTATTTTATGTTATTTTGAAAAAACGTGTAGAAGCTAAGCATTCCAAAGACTCATCAAGCCACCTTAGGTGAGAAAAAAAAAAGAGAGGAGTGTTGCTTGAAAAAAAAAAGTTTTTGGCCTACCCTTTAGTTTTTAGCATCCAAGCACCATGACTTCCCACACACATTCTAGTGCACATAGTTGTTCATCAAGTAAGAGTGTCAACCAAAGAAAACCTTCTAAGGGAGACACTCTTGAAAATCTTAACTTAGAATTTAGGGAATGGATGGCTAAAGAACAAGAAAGGAGAGAAGAAAAAGAGAGAAAAAAAGAAATAAAATAAAAGGAAAAACAAAAAGAGCAGGAAGAGTTAAAAAAAGAGATGTTGGAAATGAGAAAAGAGAAAAAAGAGCGAGAAGAGAGAAGGCAAAGAGAGAGAAGAGAGGATGAAGAAAGGAGAAGAAGGAAAGAACTAGAAAGAAAAAGAGAAAAAGAGGAAGAAGAGAGAAGGAGAGGAGAAATGAGTAAGAGGAGAGATGGGAGGGAGAGTGATAGAAAAAATAAAGGAATTCTCATTCATCATACAATCATCATTCTCCTCAAGAGAACATAAATCATGCTAGGGAACCAAAGGTAGACCTACCCCATTTTCATGGTAAGGAGGATGTTGAGACTTACCTAGATTGGGAAGTCAAAGTGGAACAACTCTTTCGATACTATGAAATTAGGGAAGAAAGGAAAGTACCTTTGGCCTCCCTTAGTTTTCAAGGTTCTGCTTTGCATTGGTGGGATGGGTTAGTCAAGGATAGGGCCCGTAAACAAATGCCTGACATTCGCTACTGGAATGATTTAAAAACTTGTTTGCGAAGAAGGCACATTCCTTCATATTATGAGAGGGATCTTTTGGATAGGCTCCAAAGACTTAGGCAACATAACCTAAGTATTGAGGAGTATAGACAAAAGATGGAGCTTCTCATACTAAGGGCCAATATCATTGAGGAACCCAATGCCACCCTTGCTAGGTTTTTGTGTGGATTAAGCTCTGACATTAGAGATAAGGTAGAGCTTCTTTCATACTCAAACCTTGATGAGTTGGTAGAACTTTGTGTAAGAGCTGAGAATCAACTCAAGAGAAAAAGCTTTAAAAAAGATTTTCCCTCTTACTCAAAGAGAGACCAACTTAAGGGAAACTCTTTCAAGGGTTTTCCCAAAGAGGAACCCAAGCATTTTCAAGATACAAAAGCACCTCATATAGAGAGAAAACCCCCTACTACTAAGCCTACTGAGAGGTAAAGTAGTATCAAATGCTTCAAATGGCTTGGGAGAGGCCACATTGCCTCTCAATGCCCTAACAAGAAAACCATGATCATGAGGGGACAAGACATTTGTAGTGAGAATAGCTCATCTTCCTCCTCTAGTGAGAGTGAGGAAGAAGGAGGACACACTTTTGAACAAGAGTGTGAGGAAGCTTTTCCTTATAAGGGGGACCTCCTTATGGTTCAAAGGCTTCTTGGAAGCCAACCTCTAGAGCTTGGCCAGTCACGAAGAGACAACATCTTCCATACAAGATGTAAAGTAAATGACAAAGTATGTTCTCTCCTTGTTGATAGTGGCTCCTGTTGTAACTATTGTAGCTCTAGGTTGGTTGAAAAGCTAGCCTTGACTACCATGCCCCATCCCAAACCTTACAAATTGCAATGGCTCAATGAGCAAGGGGAGATGGTAGTCAATGAACAAGTTATGGTTCCAATTTCCATAGGATCTTATAATGATGAGATTCTTTGTGACATAGTTTCTATGGAGGCTGGTCATATCCTGTTGGGGGGACCATGGCAATTTGACAAAAAAGCTATTCACCATGGCCACTCCAACCAAATAATTCTCACCCATAATGAAAAGCGCTTCAAATTGTATCCTTTGTCACCTTCTCAAGTGGCTGAGGATCAATTTGCGATGAAAAAGAAAAGAGTTGAGGAAAAACAAAAACAAAAAAAAGCACAACAAGCTTTACCCTTAAAGCTTGAAAAGGGTAAAGAGAGAGAGAGTCGGAATGTGATGCCCCTTCGAAAGGGAATATTAGTAAAAGGAGCCTATTTGCTACTAAACGTGATTTACAAGAAGCTCCTTTGACAAACAAGCCCTTTTATCTCCTCTTTTGCAAAGAAGCATCAAATCCTTTTTCCATTTTGCATTCTTCTGCTGAGAGCACTGCGATAGCCCATGCACATGAGCACCTTCCTCAAGGGGTTAAAGATATTTTAAAAGAATTTGATGACATATTCCCTAATGAGGTTCCGAAAGGACTTCCTCCCATTAGGGGTATAGAACATCAAATTGATTTGGTGCCTGGCGCAAGTCTACCTAATAGACCTGCCTATAGGACCAACCCCATGGAGACCCAAGAGATTGAGTCTCAAGTGAATGAGCTGTTGGAGAAGGGTTGGGTTCAAAAGAGCCTAAGCCCTTGTGCTGTGCCAATCTTGTTGGTGCCCAAGAAGAATGGCCAATGGAGGATGTGTGTTGATTGTCGTGCAATCAACAACATCACCATCAAATATAGGCACCCAATCCCCCGTCTTGATGACATGTTGGATGAATTGCATGGGGCAAAAATATTTTCAAAAATAGATCTTAGAAGTGGTTACCACCAAATAAGGATCAAAGAGGGTGATGAGTGGAAAACTGCTTTTAAGACTAAATTTGGTCTTTATGAGTGGTTGGTTATGCCTTTTGGGCTAACTAATGCCTCAAGCACATTCATGCGCTTAATGAATCATGTACTAAGGGATTGCCTTGGTAAATTTTGTGTAGTTTACTTTGATGACATTTTAGTTTACTCTAGGAACCTAGATTATCATTTAGGACATCTAAGGCATGTTTTTTCTTTTCTTAGGAGTAATCATCTTTTTGGTAACTTTGAAAAATGCACTTTTTTGTGTAGATAGTGTAGTTTTCCTAGGTTTTGTAGTTAGCACAAAAGGGGTTCATGTTGACCCCGAAAAGATAAAAGCTATTCAAGAATGGCCCACCCCAAAGAGTGTGACAGAGATCAAAAGCTTTCATGGTCTCGCTGGATTTTATAGGCGCTTTGTGCCTAATTTCTCCACGCTCTTCGCACCAATAAATGATTTGGTGAAAAAGGAAGTTCCTTTCCTTTGGGGTGAGAAACAAGAGAAAGCCTTCCAGCTAATTAAGCATAAACTGACCCATGCACCAGTCTTTGCATTACCTGACTTTTCTAAAACATTTGAACTTGAATGTGATGCCTCTGGTGTAGGTGTGGGGGCTGTCTTGTTGCAAGGAAGGCACCCCATTGCGTATTTCAGTGAAAAACTCAATGGTGCCCCCCTCAACTACCCCACCTATGATAAGGAGTTTTATGCTCTAATTAGGGCCCTTCAAACTTGGGAGCATTACCTTGCTCCCAAGGAGTTTATCATTCATAGTGACCATGAGTGACTAAAATATTTGAGGGGTCAAGGTAAATTGAACAAAAGGCATGCCACGTGGGTGGAATATCTTGAATCCTTCCCTTATGTCATCAAGTACAAGAAAGGAAAACAAAATGTGGTGGCTGATGCTCTTTCTAGGCGTCAGGCCCTTTATTCATCCTTGAGTGCAAAAATCTTTGGATTTGATGTTATTCGGGCTATGTATCCGTCTGATAAGGATTTCGGCCCCATATTTGCTACCTCTGCATCTGCATTTGCATTAAAGCCCCATGATGGGTACTTCATCAATAAGGGGTATCCTTACAAAGGGAGTAAGCTTTGTATACCCTAAGGATCAATTAGGAACTTACTTACAAAAGAGAGTCATGAAGGTGGGCTCATAGGGCATTTTGGGATTTCAAAAACCCTCATGCTTTTACCAGAGAAATTCTTTTTGCCCCATATGCGTAGAGATGTCCATAGACATTGCTCTAAATGTATAGCTTGCTTGCAAGCAAAGTCTAAAGCAATGCCTCATGGACTATACACACCTTTACCTGCTCCTTCTGCACCTTGGGAGGATATTAGCATGGATTTGATCCTTGGGCTCCCAAGAACCCAACGAGGTGCAGACTCCATATTTGTGGTGGTGGACCGATTTTCAAAAATGGGCCATTTTATTCCCTGCCACAAAGTGGATGATGCGAGCAACATCGCAAGACTTTTCTTTAAAGAGGTTGTCCGATTGCATGGTATACCCTCTTCAATAGTGTCAGATAGGGATGTGAAGTTCCTTAGCCATTTTTGGAAAACTCTTTGGGCTAAGCTGGGAACTAAACTTATTTTTTCCACTACCTATCACCCTTAAACTGATGGGCAAACAGAAGTGGTGAATAGATCTTTATCCATTATGCTGAGGGCTCGCCTTAAAGGCAACCATAAGTCTTGGGATGAGTACCTTCCCCACATTGAATTTGCTTATAACCGGGTGGTTCATAGAACCACCAAGCATTCTCCTTTTGAGGTGGTCTATGGCTTTAATCCTCGTACACCTCTAGATCTTTTACCTCTTTCTCTTTCTGTTGCTGTGCATAAAGAAGGAGAGGCAAAAGCCATTTTTGTAAAACAATTACATGAGAGGGTTAAAGTTAACATAGAACGCCAATCCTTGAGAGATGCTACTTTCGCCAATAGGGGGAGGAAAAAAGTCATCTTTGAAAAGGGCGACTGGGTATGGCTTCACTTGAGAAAGGATAGATTTCCTTCTCAAAGGAAGTCCAAACTTAGCCCTAGAGGAGATGGACCTTTCCAAATCCTTGAGCGGATCGGTAATAATGCCTATGTTTTAGATCTGCTAGAGGATTATGGGGTAAGCACCAGTTTTAATGTTTCTGATTTGTCTCCATTTGTAGGTGCTAAAAATGACGAAGACCCCATGGATTGGAGGTCAAATCCTCTTCAAGGGGGAGGAGATGATGTGACCATGCCTAGCCAAGGACCTATCACTAGGGCCATGGCTAGAAGGATTGAAGAAGACCTAGCCCTTGTAGACAAAGGAAGACTTCATCTCCTATGGAGAGTGAAGATATTAGGCTAGAGACTTTAGTTAATAAAATGTAATTTTCCTTTATTTTAATTTTGAGGAGCATTAAGAATTTAATTTGGGACATGTATTTAGTCCATTTTTTATTTTTAGGAGGTGTCTTAGGAATTTAGAGGGTGGATTTAGCTTTTTGGGTCTTTATGAAGGAAATAAGGGGTAGCCTTGATATCTACACCCCTCTTTTCTACATAAAGCCCCTAAGCTAATAAGAAGGAATCTTGGCCCTTGGTTTGAGAAACTTGGGCACCATGTTTGATGATCTAAGGAGGGAATTCTTTCTCAATTCTCCTCCCTTAGATCTCTCCTTTTAATCCTAGCCCTTCTTTTTAGGTTATCTTGTTCAAGAGGTTAGCTACCTCTATAAATAGGAGCTCCTCCCTCACTTGTATTTTTTACACTTGAATTTAACCCTAGAGACCATATTGGTTGAGGTTCTTACCTTTGAGTATCCCCCTTTCTCCTTTGTGAAAGCTTCTAAGAGTTATCAAGGGACCCCTCCCTTGTGGTCTCTCCCCTTTGGCTTATCAAACCTAGTATTTGTGGCGCCTCACCCCATTCCTTTCCAGTCCATAAATCCATTTCCCTTCCAAGTGACCTTAGAAAGGATCTTTTAGGCACGTGATCATCAATGATCACGTCAAGTGGTATCTAGAGCCACTTTCTAAAGGTCACGTTCTTTCTCAATTTTTTTTGCTTTGTTATTTATCTCTTTGATCTCTTTATTTTAAAGTCCTTCATTTTTTCTCATCTCTATTTCCTTTATTGTCTAGTAGTATAGCTTTTTATTCTTGCTATTATATGCGCTTTTGTTTTCTATCTACGCGCCTATGTTCCATTTAATTTGATGCGATTTTATTTGTCCCTTTCTTTGCATCTTATTTTCATGTTCAAGTTGCTTAATTTTCCCTTGGTTTTTTATGTTAAAGTGTGCCTAAGAAGTTGTGACCATTAAACCCACATGGTTGAGGATTTTTCCACACCATTGTGGTGATCAACTTTGGCCACTTTGTTGTGCCTTTTGTTTTGAGTCTCTTGCTGAAATTTTTGCTCTATTTTTAGGTGTGTTATTTTTTCTTAATCTTGTGTTTTGTCAAATACTAGTCATGTTAGTTTCCTATTTTGTCTCATTTAAATTCCATAGGTTTTAGCCTCTTAAAATTTTTACAAAAAAGCCTTCAAAAACATTTTGAATTGAGCTCCTAAGAGGTGAACCTCTTGTTGAGTCTCTTAAGTCTTTTATGCTTTTAGTTCAAGCATATTAATCTCTTTGTTGTTCTTAAATATTTGCTCAATTCAATCTTTATATGTTTCTTGTTTTATGTTGAATTATTAGTAGCTTTCCACTTGGTTTACCTTCACTATTGGTGCCTCTTTATGGAATTTTAGCTTGGGTGAATTGTGTTAGTAATTTGAGCAATCAATTTACTTCAAAATCAGCCCTAAATCATTCCTTAAACACCATTAGTTCAGTGGTATTTGGAACTACTTGCATGCATTGCTTGAAAATTGTGTGACCTTACTTTGTGCTTATTCACTCAAGCGTTATTATTTCAAGCATCCTCATTAAAATTTCAATTCAACAAGCTATTAGGTGCAGCAGAAAGATTAGAAAAATTTTTAAAAAAAATAGAAAAGTTCAAGTTAAAAAAAAAAAAACATAAAAAACTCAAAAGAAAGACAAATTTGAAGTTGTGTACCTAATAGTAGAAACATTTGATATGAGGAACCAATTGTGATTCAAAAAAAAAAATTACTTGAGTAAGCTTTTTAGTTTTTGGTCACTTAAATTTTATTAAGTGTGCAACTATGTGTTTCATTTTTTTTGTTTGAGTCTTTTTTCATCTCTACTCTTAGAGCTAATCTAGGAAAGTTATTTGTGTGCTACCTTCCTTTGTGAGCCTTATGTTTTCTTGCTTGTCTTTTTTACTTCTTTGAGTTTGTCATTGTTTAATCTATCCACTTGGATTTGTGAACCTTGTTTTGTTATTCACCTTTGTTTGTTGTCTTGTGTTGTATTCGGCCTTGGTAAGGAAAGGTTGGGAAAGGTTCCATATAAAATTTTGGCAAGTCCAAACAAGAGGAAACAAGGGTAGCATTCTTGGGGTGGGTTGATGCAACTCAAAGGGGCTTGATCAAAAGGAGACAAACACCAAAAAGCTTGGAGTAAAGACTTTGTTTTATTTTTTTTATTCTTTGTATTCTGTATACTTAATTTTAGATTGGGAGTTTGAGTGCCCTTAAGGCCCTCCCTTGGTTTGTAATAATTTTGGTTAATTTTAGCGTAGTTCCTCGTTAATTAGGTGAAGAAGGGAGAAGTGGTACACTTCCTTCAACACCTTAGGAGCACGATTAGAGCCCTTTTCTCTTTTACATTCTTGCACTTTTATTTTATTTTATGTTATTTTGAAAAAACGTGTAGAGGCTAAGAGTTCCAAAGACTCATCAAGCCACCTTAGGTGAGAAAAAAAAAAGCTTTTGGCCTACCCTTTAGTTTTTAGCATCCAAGCACCATGACTTCCCACACACATTCTAGTGGACATAGTTGTTCATCAAGTAAGAGTGTCAACCAAAGAAAACCTTCTAAGGGAGACACTCTTGAAAACCTTAACTTAGAATTTAGGGAATGGATGGCTGAAGAACAAGAAAGGAGAGAAGAAAAAGAGAGAAATAAAGAAATAAAAGAAAAGGAAAAACAAAAAGAGAAGGAAGAGTTAAAAAAAGAGATGTTAGAAATGAGAAAAGAGAAAAAAGAGCGAGAAGAGAGAAGGCAAAGAGAGAGGAGAGAGGATGAAGAAAGGAGAAGAAGGAAAGAACTAGAAAGAAAAAGAGAAAAAGAGGAAGAAGAGAGAAGGAGAGGAGAAGTGAGTAAGAGGAGAGATGGGAGGGAGAGTGATAGAAAAAATAAAGGAATTCTCATAAGATCCCCATCTAGGCATTTTAGCTTTAGTGAAGAAGAATACTATAGAAATCAACATAAGCATCAGTCTCATTCATCATACAATCATCATTCTCCTCAAGAGAACATAAGTCATGCTAGGGAACCAAAGGTAGACCTACCCCATTTTCATGGTAGGGAAGATGTTGAGACTTACCTAGATTGGGAAGTCAAAGTGGAACAACTCTTTCGATGCTATGAAATTAGGGAAGAAAGGAAAGTACCTTTGGCCTCCCTTAGTTTTCAAGGTTCTGCTTTGCATTGGTGGGATGGGTTAGTCAAGGATAGGGCCCGTAAACAAATGCCTGACATTCGCTACTGGAATGATTTAAAAACTTGTTTGCGAAAAAGGCACATTCCTTCATATTATGAGAGGGATCTTTTGGATAGGCTCCAAAGACTTAGGCAACATAACCTAAGTATTGAGGAGTATAGACAAAAGATGGAGCTTCTCATACTAAGGGCCAATATCATTGAAGAACCCAATGCCAACCTTGCTAGGTTTTTGTGTGGATTAAGCTCTGATATTAGAGATAAGGTAGAGCTTCTTTCATACTCAAACCTTGATGAGTTGGTAGAACTTTGTGTAAGAGCTGAGAATCAACTCAAGAGAAAAAGCTTTAAAAAAGATTCTCCCTCTTACTCAAAGAGAGACCAACTTAAGGGAAACTCTTTCAAGGGTTTTCCCAAAGAGGAACCCAAGCATTTTCAAGATACAAAAGCACCTCATATAGAGAGAAAACCCCCTACTACTAAGCCTACTGAGAGGTAAAGTAGTATCAAATGCTTCAAATGTCTTGGGAGAGGCCACATTGCCTCTCAATGCCCTAACAAGAAAACCATGATCATGAGGGGACAAGACATTTGTAGTGAGAATAGCTCATCTTCCTCCTCTAGTGAGAGTGAGGAAGAAGGAGGACACACTTTTGAATAAGAGTGTGAGGAAGCTTTTCCTTATAAGGGGGACCTCCTTATGGTTCAAAGGCTTCTTGGAAGCCAACCTCTAAAGCTTGGCCAGTCACAAAGAGAGAACATCTTCCATACAAGATGTAAAGTAAATGACAAAGTATGTTCTCTCCTTGTTGATAGTGGCTCCTGTTGTAACTATTGTAGCTCTAGGTTGGTTGAAAAGCTAGCCTTGACTACCAT
Organism: Psophocarpus tetragonolobus; assembly: GCA_037954015.1. Classification (NCBI taxonomy): domain Eukaryota; kingdom Viridiplantae; phylum Streptophyta; class Magnoliopsida; order Fabales; family Fabaceae; genus Psophocarpus; species Psophocarpus tetragonolobus. The sequence goes on along the minus strand of CM075695.1, from coordinate 22,132,694 downwards.
GCCCCATCCCAAACCTTACAAATTGCAATGGCTCAATGAGCAAGGGGAGATGGTAGTCAATGAACAAGTTATGGTTCCAATTTCCATAGGATCCTATAATGATGAGATTCTTTGTGACATAGTTCCTGTGAAGGCTGGTCATATCCTGTTGGGTAGACCATGGCAATTTGACAAAAAAGCTATTCACCATGGTCACTCCAACCAAATAATTCTCACCCATAATGAAAAACGCTTCAAATTGTATCCTTTGTCACCTTCTCAAGTGGCTAAGGATCAATTTGCGATGAAAAAGAAAAGAGTTGAGGAAAAAAAAAAAAAAGCACAATAAGCTTTACCCTTAAAGCTTCGAAAGGGAATAAGTAAAAGAAGCCTATTTGCTACTAAATGTGATTTAAAAGAAGCTCATTTGACTAACAAGCCCTTTTATCTCCTCTTTTACAAAGAAGCATCAAATACTTCTCCCATTTTGCATTGTTCTATTGAGAGCACTGCCACAGCCCATGCACATGAGCACCTTCCTCAAGGGGTTCAAGATATTTTAAAAGAATTTGATGACATATTCCCTAATGAGGTTCCGAAAGGACTTCCTCCCATAAGGGGTATAGAACATCAAATTGATTTGGTGCCTGGCGCAAGTCTACCTAATAGACTTGCCTATAGGACCAACCCCATGGAGACCCAAGAGATTGAGTCTCAAGTGAATGAGCTATTGGAGAAGGGTTGGGTTCAAAAGAGCGTAAGCCCTTGTGCTGTGCCTGTCTTGTTAGTGCCCAAGAAGAATGGCCAATGGAGGATGTGTGTTGATTGTCGTGTAATCAACAACATCACCATCAAATATAGGCACCCAATCCCCCGTCTTGATGATATGTTGGATGAATTGCATGGGGCAAAAATATTTTCAAAAATAGATCTTAGAAGTGGTTACCACTAAATAAGGATCAAAGAGGGTGATGAGTGGAAAACTGCTTTTAAGACTAAATTTGGTCTTTATAAGTGGTTGGTTATGCCTTTTGGGCTAACTAATGCCCCAAGCACATTCATGCGCTTAATGAATCATGTACTGAGGGATTGCCTTGGTAAATTTTGTGTAGTTTACTTTGATGACATTTTAGTTTACTCTAGGAACCTAGATGATCATTTAGGACATCTAAGGCATGTTTTTTCTCTTCTTAGGAGTAATCATCTTTTTGGTAACTTAGAAAAATGCACCTTTTGTGTAGATAGTGTAGTTTTTCTAGGTTTTGTAGTTAGCACAAAAGGGGTTCATGTTGACCCCGAAAAGATAAAAGTTATTCAAGAATGGCCCACCCCAAAGAGTGTGACAGAGATCAAAAGCTTTCATGGTCTCGCTGGATTTTATAGGTGCTTTGTGCCTAATTTCTCCAGGCTCTTCGCACCAATAAATGATTTGGTGAAAAAGGAAGTTCCTTTCCTTTGGGGTGAGAAACAAGAGAAAACCTTCCAGCTAATTAAGCATAAACTGACCCATGCACCAGTCTTGGAATTACCTGACTTTTCTAAAACATTTGAACTTGAATGTGATGCCTCTGGTGTAGGTGTGGGGGCTGTCTTGTTGCAAGGAGGGCACCCCATTGCGTATTTCAGTGAAAAACTCAATGGTGCCCCCCTCAAATACCCCACCTATGATAAGGAGTTTTATGCTCTAATTAGGTCCCTTCAAACTTGGGAGCATTACCTTGCTCCCAAGGAGTTTGTTATTCATAGTGACCATAAATCACTAAAATATTTTGAGGGGTGAAGGTAAATTGAACAAAAGGCATACAACATGGGTGGAATATCTTGAATCCTTCCCTTATGTCATCAAGTACAAGAAAGGAAAAAAAAATGGGGTGGCTGATGCTTTTTCCAGGCGTCATGCCCTTTATTCATCCTTGAGTGCAAAAATCTTGGGATTTGATGACATTCGGGCTAGGTATCTGTCTGACAAGGATTTCGGCCCCATATTTGCTACCTCTGCATCTGCATTCGCATTAAAGGCCCATGATGGGTACTTCATCAGTGAGGGGTATCTTTACAAAGGGAGTAAGCTTTGTATACCCCAAGGATCAATTAGGAACTTACTTACAAAAGAGAGTCATGAAGGTAGGCTCATGGGGCATTTTGGGATTTCAAAAACCCTCATGCTTTTACAAGAGAAATTCTTTTGGCCCCATATGCGTAGAGATGTCCATAGACATTGCTCTAAATGTATAGCTTGCTTGCAAGCAAAGTCTAAAGCAATGCCTCATGGACTATACACACCTTTACCTGCTCCTTCTGCACCTTGGAAGGATATTAGCATGGATTTCATCCTTGGGCTCCCAAGAACCCAACGAGGTGCAGACTCCATATTTGTGGTGGTGGACCGATTTTCAAAAATGGGCCATTTTATTCCTGCCACAAAGTGGATGATGCAAGCAACATCGCAAGACTTTTCTTTAAAGAGGTTGTCCGATTGCATGGTATACCCTATTCAATAGTGTCAGATAGGGATGTGAAATTCCTTAGCCATTTTTGGAAAACTCTTTGGGGTAAGCTGGGAACTAAACTTCTTTTTTCCACTACCTGTCACCCTCAAACTGATGGGCAAATAGAAGTGGTGAATAGATCTTTATCTACTATGTTGAGGGCTCTCCTTAAAGGCAACCATAAGTATTGGGATGAGTACCTTCCCCACATTGAATTTGCCTATAACCGGGTAGTTCATAGAACCACCAAGCATTCTCCTTTTGAGGTGGTCTATGGCTTTAATCCTTGTACTCCTCTAGATCTTTTACCTCTTCCTCTTTCTGTTGCTGTGCATAAAGAGGGAGAGGCAAAAGCCATTTTTGTAAAACAATTACATGAGAAGGTTAAAGCTAACATAGAGCGCCAATCCTTGAGAGATGCTACTTTTGCCAATAGGGGGAGGAAAAAGGTCATCTTTGAAAAGGGCGACTGGGTATGGCTTCACTTGAGAAAGGATATATTTCCTTCTCAAAGGAAGTCCAAACTTAGCCCTAGAGGAGATGGACCTTTCCAAGTCCTTGAGCGCATCGGTAATAATGCCTACATTTTAGATCTGCTAGAGGATTATGGGGTAAGCACCAATTTTAATGTTTCTGATTTGTCTCCATTTGTAGGTGCTGAAAATAACGAAGACCCCATGGATTTGAGGTCAAATCCTCTTCAAGGGGGAGGAGATGATGTGACCATGCCTAGCCAAGGACCTATCACTAGGGTCATGGCTAGAAGGATTGAAGAAGACCTAGCCCTTGCATACAAAGGAAGACTTCACCTTCTATGGAGAGTGAAAATATTAGGCTAGGGACTTTAGTTAATAAAATGTAATTTTCCTTTATTTTAATTTTGAGGAACATTAAGAATTTAATTTGGGACATGTATTTAGTCCATTTTTTATTTTTAGGAGGTGTCTTAGGAATTTAGAGGGTGGATTTAGCTTTTTGGGTCTTTATGAAGGAAATAAGGGGTAGCCTTGATATCTACACCCTTTTTTTCCTACATAAAGCCCCTAAGCTAATAAGAAGGAATCTTGGCCCTTGGTTTGAGAAACTTGGGCACCAAGTTTGATGATCTAAGGAGGGAATTGTTTTTCAATTCTGCTCCCTTAGATCTCTCCTTTTAATCCTAGCCCTTCTTTTTTAGGTTATCTTGTTCAAGAGGTTAGCTACCTCTATAAATAGGAGCTCCTCCCTCACTTGTATTTCTTACACTTGAATTTAATCCTAGAGACCATATTGGTTGAGGTTCTTACCTTTGAGTGTCCCCCTTTCTCCTTTCTGAGAGCTTCTAAGAGTTATCAAGGGACCCCTCCCTTGTGGTCTCTCCCCTTTGGCTTATCAAACCTAGTATTTGTGGCGCCTCACCCCATTCCTTTCCTCTCCATAAATCCATTTCCCTTCCAAGTGACCTTAGAAAGGATCCTTTGGGCACGTGATCATCAAAGATCACGCCAACATAACTAGCTTCCAAAGGCACAACATCACATAAAACTTCATCTTTGTATTTGCCAATGGAAATTGGTACAAGTGCTTGTTGGTTAACCATAATTCCTCCATCCTCATGAATCCATTGCAATTGATAAGTTCTAGGATATGGTTTTGTGGATAAGGCTAGCTTTTCAACCAATCTAGTACTACAACAATTACAACTAGATCCACTATCCACAATGAGAGAACAAGTGCTTTCTAAAATTTTGCATCTTGTATGAAACAAGTTCTCTCTTTGTGATTGGTCAATCTCACTAGTTTGGTTGTTAAGAAGCCTCCTTACCATAAGTAAGTCTCCATCACAAGGTAAGGTCACTTCCATGGAATCCATGGCTTCATCTTCACTACTTGAAGTAGAAGAAGAAGAAGTAGCTTCATCAAGGCTACTATAGTGATCTTGGCCTCTTAAAATCATTGTTTTCTTTGTGGGGCATTGAGAAGCAATGTGACCCCTTCCAAGACACTTAAGGCACTTGATGTCACTTGACTTAGACTCCTTAGAAGGTACTTTAGAAGAATATGCTTTTTCTTTTTCTTGATCTTTTTCTTTTTCATCTTCTTTGGAGAGAGGTTTGGAAGAGGGACCTTCCTTCTTAAAATTCTTGGAATAAGATGGAGTGAAGTCTTTCTTAAAACTTTTTGTTTTAAGTTGGTGCTCCACTCTTGAACAAAGTTGAACAAGTTCATTAAAATCTCTATATGGCAAAAGTTCAACTTTGTCTCTTATTTTAAGATTAAGGCCACTTTGGAACCTTGAGATGGTGGTCCTCTCTTCTTCCCTTATACCCGCCCTCATCATGAGTAACTCCATTTGTTGTCTATATTCTTCCACACTTAATGACCCTTATTTCAACCTTTGAAGCTTATCCATAAGCTCATGGTCATAGTATGGAGGAATATGCCTCCTTCTCAAGGCACTACGGAGTTCATTCCAATATTGAATTGGGGGTTCATGATTCACTCTCTTTTCTCTTTCAAAAGAAGTCCACCAATACATGGCATGCCCTTGGAAGCTAAGGGTTGCCAAAGAAACCTTCCTCTCTTCACTTACCCCATGGCAAGCAAAAAGTTGTTCAACCTTCATTTCCCAATCCAAATATGCATCAACATTGTCCTTTCCAAAAAATGAAGGAAGGTTGACATTAGGTTCCTTATTGGAGGATTCTCTTTGCTTATGTGTTCTTGGGGGCCTTTGATAATAATCATTATTGTGATGACTACTATAAAGGCTAACACTTGGGGTTTTGGTATGATGATGATCACTATCCTTACTTTCACTCATAGAAACCTTACCCCTTTGCCTTTTTGGGACCTAGATGGTTGGACTCTATGTTTTGAACCACTAGTTCCTACCCCCGAAAGTAACTTAGCAAGCATTTCTCTAATTTCCTCATTTTGTTTATCATGTTCTCTCTCCCTCTTCCTAAATTCTTCCTCTTTTTTTGCACTTTCTTCTTCTTTTATTCTTATATACTCCCTAAGTTCTCTAAGTTCATCTCTAAGGCTAGCATTACTAGGGTGTGAGTTTTGACCACGAACACTTGAATGATCACTCATCTTTGATCTAGGAAAGATTTTCATAAAAGGTTTTCTTGAAAAGATTTTTTTTTCAAAGAGTGAGTGATAAAGGTTTTCACAAAGAGATTTTGGTGCTAGACTTATTACTTGGAGCGGTTAGAATTGCACTCTAAAAGGGAGGTGGACTACAAGGAGTCACTTAATAACCAAGCCTCTTAGTAGTGGGAAACTTATCAACCTTTGCCCCTTTGTAAGCCTTACAAAAACAAATTTTGACACTACAAGTGTGTGATGTGCAACAGACCCCTAATAAGCACTTCGAAGTCTTCTAAACAAACATACAACAACCTAGAGCATAAAACTACAACAAAGTAAGTAAGGAAAGTAACAAAGGCATACACTAGTCGAAATTCCTAAGGTGGAAACAATCCCACCACTAAAACGAATTACACTTAAGCTATCACAAATCAAATGAGAGTTTAAAGTGTCCAAATTACAACCCAAATGAACGAGAAAGGACCAAGTACAAATGGCCCCAATATAAACAACAACAAAGAGCAAAAGAAAGAAGAAAAATTGGTACAAAAATCAAACAAGAATAAAAATAGAAAGATACTAGGCGCAAATTTAAAATAAAAAAGAAAGAAACAAAATTGAAATTCTTCAAGCTTCCAACTTGGAGTTCCTTCACAAGTAACAAACTTGTTAGTCCTCTCTTTATAGTGTTTGCACTCCCACTATTTGGTGATTTTCTCCAAAGCACTTTGAGACTTATGGCAACTTCCTCAAACTCAATCTCCCAAGATTCACAAGGTGAACCCAAGGTGATTCACCTACACCAAGCAAAGAAGCCAACCAAGAGAAAGAGAACCAAGAGGCCAAGAAAAAAAAACTAAAAAAAGGAAAATTAAGAAGGCTAAACTCAAGAGATTAATTATGAGACAAGACTCAAAGAATGTGAAGAAAGACAAGCAAAAATTAAGGCACACAAGAAAGTTAAGTACTCAAAAGAATGACTCTAGATTAGAATTTAAGTGTTTAATGTTCCTTGTCCTTAAAATTTCATGTCCAATGTCCAAACTCCATCCAAGGTTTTGGTCATAAAATGGGTCCAATGATAGTCCAAAATAGTCCAATGTGTTCAAAGTTCAAGTCCAAAGTCAAAGGGTAAAATGGTCCACAAGTTAGCAACAATTCCTTTTAAATTTTTTTTTAACTTTCACTTCTTTTCACTCAAAATGTGTCCCACCAAGGAGGATCAGATTTGATTCTTTTTTTAACCTTATATGTTGCATGGATTTTACACTTGTGGTGTGTTTAAAGTGGGTACAAAAAGGTGGTAAATAAAAGTTGCTATTTTGGTGCAAGAAAGGTATCTTTTTGGGAAGTGTTTCTTGTCTTTTGCTCTCTTGTTTAGGTGCAGTTTTTTTCAGTTTTTTTCAGAATATATTCATCCATATGACACTTTGTTTGACTTAGGATCATGCAATAAAGACAAGGAATGATGTAATCATGCAAAAGGAAGGCTAGCCAAAAATGTGTAAGGCATTAATTACACACATAAGTCAAATAAGACATGAAGCATGCAAGAGTCAATTTTTACATGCAAATATGAGTCTCCTAAGGCTCACAAAAGGTTTGGCCAGCCAAGAATGTGAAAGAAAAGGCACCAAATTTTTTTCAAAGTTTCATGCATCTTGTGAGAGAAATATGCATATATTTGACTAGTTTTTGAAAAATAAGGAGGGAAACTTCAAACATGACACAACAAGGATTCAAACAAGATTAAAATGATGTTCATAGCATGTTCATCACACAAAAAAATGCATCCATGGAAAAACAAAGGAAAGCTCTAAAAGAACAACCTTTTGAGAAAAACTCAAAGAACACTAAGAAGGCTCATGAATGATGATGAACCACACAAAAAAAAAGAGACAACTTTTAAACACAATATTTAGACAAAATTCTCAAGACAAAGGAGAAGACATAAACATGACAAGAAACATATTTTTGAAGACAAAGAAAATAAAGAATGGAGAAGAACACTAGTTACCCTTGAAGACCACCTTAGCTCTGATACCACATGATGGCTCCACCTTCTCCATGGTGTCACCAACTCTTCTCCAAAATGAAATGTTGAAATGGATCTTCTTCAAGGGCTGAAATAGGTGTGAAAAATGAAGCTTATGATGGGTGAAAGTGGATCATGAAAAAATGGAGACAAAAGAGTGGTGTTTTGGGAGGTGGTGGTTGGATGGTGTCTCTCTGGCTAGCTCAGTTCACTTGGAGAGGGTGAAGACCAATCCTAGGGAGGCCCAAGCTCCTTCTAAGGTAGAGAGAAGAGGAAGGGGGCCAAGAGATCCCTAAATGACTAAGGAAGAGGAATGATGAGGAAAACTCTCTCAAATATCCAATATATCCAAAAGTGACTACATGTAGTCTAACCTAGGGTATTTAAAGAGAGGGTGGGAGGCCTCTGGGCCATTTGGACAAAAATTTGAGAGCTAAATGCCTCTCAAAGGAACCCTAAATGGACCTCAAATGAAATGTGGGTCCCTCCCCCTAAATGACTAAAATACCCTTGTGTCTAAAAAATGAAAGAAATGGACTTTTGACCTCACAAGTCAAGGTTTAAGTCCCAAAATAAATCCTAAACTAATTTGCCCCATAATACAAAGGCTAAATAAAAATACACAATGAAATCCTAAGTGATTAAGGTTCCCCAAAATACAAGGGGAAAATAACGAAAACAAGCAAAACACTAGGTAGATGCACCAAAGTCCACACATGTGATCATCAATGCTCTTGGTGTAGTATGACCTTCCTCTTCTTCTATTCTTCTTGTCATGAACCTTGTGATGGGTCCTATTTGATGCCCCAAGGATGGTCCTCCATCATTTACTGTCACGTCAATTGTGTGCTTACGTGGCATATAGGGAGACATAAATATTGCATTAAAAACGTAACTGACATTTGGAGTTAAACTAGTCAACCACAAAACTACAACTTGTAGTTGCAGTTTGACTAGTCTTAGACCAGCACCCCATCTTTGTCCAATGGTTATAGATTCACACATATTTTCAATGCACATAAATGGCAAGTGACTCTTGCGGTTTTCTAATTTTATTTTTTTTAATGTCCATAGAAAGGGAGGTGCTGATTATAATTTATAATACCAGACTGACGACCATGAATTGCTTGTATAATCTCAAAAAGTAAGAGTGAGAGGAAAAACGTGGGTGTACCTTGGAAAAAGCCATTTGCGTAAGACTTAATTTTATATATTTGGCGAAATGTTCTTTTTGCAAGATAAGTAAGCTCAAAAGTTGAAAACCAAATGTTTAAAAGAAGGAAAAAAATAAGAACAACAAGGATGCAGAACAAAAAGTAGGAGAAGAAACCTAGATATTACTAGCACCTCCCTTTTTATGGACATTAAAAAAAAAAGAAAATCACAAGAGCCACTTGCGGTTTATGTGCATTGGAAATACACGTTGGTCTCCAACCACTAGATAGGGATGGACCGTTGGTCTAAGAATAGTCAAACCGCAATTGCGAATTGCGGTTTTATGGTTGACTAGGCTAACCGCAAGTGTTAAATACAACATTTGTGTCCCCCTAAATGCCACGTAAGCACACAATTGACGTGATACTAAAACTACAATTGCAAATTTTGGTTTGACCAAGTCAAACCACAAAACAGACCCACCCTGACAAATGTTTTTAAAACAGACCCATTTAGGTAATTAGTTTTAAAAAAAAAACCCACTTAAGTCCATCAGTAAAAATAGTTAATTATTTATATAATAATTATGTAGAACGATTAATTAATTTTTTAAGAGAATAAGAAATAATTATCATAATAACTTTAAAAGATATTTTATTTATTTTGTGACTTTCTTAAAATATAATTATTAGAGTAATTAACTTCAATGCAGTTGCTTTACCAAGTTTTTAACTCTTCTTGTTAGATTATTTATAAATATTTACTTACTCTACAATATAGATTTAACATGATTTATTAATCTTATTTATAATATCATATATTTTTTTATAATACATTCATTTTTTGTGAATTCGAAATTAATTTAATTCATTTCATGATTTTTCATGTATATACTATAATATATTTTTATTTATTGTTAATATGTACAATTTTTCACGTACTAATACTAATTTATTGTTAATCTAAAATTAACTTAACTTTTTTTTATATTTATTGTATTAAAATCAATATTAATTTAAGACTAATAAAAATACCATGATATCATTATTTTTTTATGAAAAAATATGAGTAAATACTTAATAAGTTCAAATAGTTTTTTAACAGAACACTAATTACGTTAATAATTATAATTAATTTTTTTATAATAACTTTTACTCTATGTTTTTTATAGGAAAATATTTAAATAAGACAAAAAAAAATCGCGCTCACAAATATCAACATATAAAACTCATTAAAATATTTCGTAGATAATATAAATAGGTATCCATGACTTATAGGTACAGATTTTTTTTATCCGTGTTTCTTATTAGGCATGGGTGCTGGTATCATAATACCTGTACTTGTAGGTAGAATTATAAAAAATAGATTTAGATTGTGGGTTAGCCCAATCCACCATGGATCTGGGCTAGACCTGATTCAAAAATTAAAAATAATATTATTATTCTAGTTGATCCACTTACAACTTGTGATGTATTTATTTTCATTGTTTTAATTGATAGATTGTCTTTATTTCATGTTGATCGAGGAGGCTTAGTAATACATCAACTTGAGTTTGTCTTTTTTTAACCATTGTTACACTTTTGGTTAGCTTTTGATTCTAGAGAACAACTTAAAATAAGAAACTAACCAATAAAAAAAGTTATTTATCACTAAAATGATCAATTAAAATTAAAAATTGCCAATAAACCTTTATAGGTTTAGAAAGTATACTCTAGCTTACATAAATATTTATCACAAACTTTAATTAAGAAATTTAAATTTATCAATAATCTTTACATATAATCAAAATATTTATTCACAGATGGACCACTTCCACGTCCATGGATGTCAATCACCTGCAAACAACATAAATAATAACTATATTAATATTCATATTCTAATTTTTGCCAAAAAAAAAAGCATCAATAGAATTGAATACAAAATATAATGTAAGCCATAAATAAAAAAATAATGTTGCCATTAAGAAGAGCATGAATGGAGGTTTACCTATTGGCGAAGAAGAACAGACAGAGTATGAACAATGTTCTAAACTTTGTAGTTTAAAAGTCTATATTTTGATTACTAACCAATACGATTCAAGAGAAAGAATATTAAAATAATTATATATGGGTAATAATTGATAATTAAAGTATTATCTTCTGTTATTATGCTATACATAAAATTATACTTAATTAAAGTAGTAATTAAAATTATATATCTTCCTAAATTATGACAGAATTGTTTCCGTGTCTCAAAACATTATAAACCGGTGTCTGAATATACTCTTTTATAAAATGAGGAAAAAGTAAGTATATATATATATATATATATATATATATATATATATATATATATATATATATATATATATATAATTTTGATAATAATTAGATTAAGGAATATAAACTTTATAGAGGCCATGAATACGGACATGGCAATTCATTCTCTTGTAGTGTTGGTGATTTCAGCATATTTTGTAATTTAATCTCTATCTTTGTCATCTTTATCATCTTTGTCGTCTTTATCATCCTTGCCAAAAGGACTGTCACAAGAATTATAAAATAGAGCTAATAAGATAGATAACTTTGAGATATAGTCTAATATGAAGAGAAACACTAACAATAATATTATAAGAATAATAAAGGTTATGTTTGAATTTTCAGAAAAAATGGGATGGAGTGAAATAAAATATACTGAAATAAAATTCATTAATTTTATTGTTTGGATATATAGAGATAAAATGAAAAAAAAAAAAACATTCTATTGGAAACACCACGATGAGAAGATAAGTAAATTGACGATAGAACAAAATATGATATGCATCATTTCATCAATACTATCTTTTAATCCAAACACTAGTATTTAAATTTTTATTTTATATAATTTGTTTGAATTTTATTAGTTTCTATTAATCCATAGTCTAACAAATAGTATTGACTGATTAAACATATTTTCTAAAATAAGAATATAAATATTTAATATATAATTAGTAAAGTAACCTGTGTTTCACAGATTTATAATTTTTAGATAATTTGTTACTAAAAATTAGTTAATAAAATTAAAGTTAAATTACAATAATACCCTTAAAATTTAATATGATTACACATATACTACTTTTTTTTTTAACCATTTGCTTTTACCTTCTTGAAGAGGAGTTAGTATAAGATTTAAAATGAATGCTACTAAAATATTTTCAATCATATAAGAAATTTCAGTGTAATAGTTAACAAAATATAAAAAATAAATCATTTGTAATTATATAAAAGTATGTAATTTGCTAAATTAATAATTTAAAAAATAATAACTAAAATAATTATTGACAATTTTTTAAATTTAGAAGCAAATATTTAAAGAGTTTAATTGGTATACATTATCAATGTAAAAGATTTTTACACTGACATTCAATCATGACTTTTTATTTATATGACTTAGTAACGCTTAAAGTCAACACATGTACCATAAATGAAGGGTTGTGATTGAATGTCAGTGTAAAAATCTTTACACTGACAGTGTATATCAATTAAACTCATATTTAAAAAAAAATATATTGTGTCACATAAAATTAAGGGAGAAGATTACTGGGAAATTTTGTCATAAGCCCAGTGAACAAAAGACTCATCAGACTTTCCGCTAGTTGGTCCAGGGGCCTCAGCATTGGGTGCCATCGCATCCACCACAGAATCAACGGTTGGTGCGGCGGCATCCTGGACCTCCTCTACCTTGGCTTTGGTGCTGTCGACCACATCAACTCTTGACAGTGCCACCCACACAGAAAGACACAGCACCAAGACAACAAGAAATACGTTTTGCGTCTTCATCCTTGTTTTATTCTTTATTTATTGACTTGTGATACAATAGCTTCTTTTATTCTTTTTCTCTTATTCCAAACTGAAACTTGATGTGAAAGGGTGTGCTTGAAGGGTGTATTTATATGGGTGTAGTGAGAAAGTGGTGGCATGCATTTTGTGCTTATTAATGTTGCGGGAGACTCGTTAAGCACAACCAATGTGATCACTTTAACATTTTATTACTATTTTTTTGGGTTGTGCTTGGTCCTCAGCCATGTAAATAATTTTATGGTGAGCATGTGGATTTGAATTGATTTATTTTTGGTTTAGAATGATATTAAGGGGTTTCAGAATGAAAACCTAGAAATGTTCATGTGATGAGTGTGTTGATTCGGTAATGATTGGTTTATAAATGAAATTTGATGCTTTCCAACCTTAAAATGTGTCTTAAGTCTTTGGAGGGATTGATTTGTAGTTGGAGCAAAGAGATCAAAATTTGAAGAAGAGTCGAACGATTAAATTTTAATATATAATATATATTTAAAAATGTATAAATATATTTGTTATTACAATATGTACAATTTGATTAAACATGTTTAATAAAATAATATCATAAAATTAAATCTTTTGATTGATTATAAAAATTAAAATTGTAAAATATTTCATAAGGGGGAGTCTCATAACGGAGAATCTGCTGCCCCTTCCTGCAATGGCCCATTTATGGGACATTCTCCGGAGCCTTCCCACAACCAACCCCTCAACCAAACCTCTCATCCGTTTTGAAAGAAGTTCCCACCCCATTTCAAACAATCCCACCCTTCACACCTCCCTCAGCACACCCTATACCCTCTCCAGTCCAAACTATGCCCCCTTACACTCCGGGCATGAGTGGGATATCCGAAGTCTGACTATATCACCCTTTTACGAAAGAAATCATAGACGTTCCTCTACCAAAAAGCTGGAAGCATGCTGCCCTTGAAAAATATGATGGAACCTCGGACCCAGATACCCATCTAGCTGCCTTCATGACACAAGTAGGGATGTACACAAAGGATCAAGCAGCTTTATGTAAGATCTTTCCCATGTCATTCAAAGTTCAGGCCTTGAATTGGTTCATCCAGCTCCCCCCAAACTGCTTCAATAACTTCCAGACCTTGTCCATGAGATTTGGTACCCAGTTTGCTACATCTCGGCCACACTGGTTCACATCAGCAGCCTTGGCCACAGTTTGGCAAGAAAGGAATGAGCCCCTCCGGGATTTCATAGATTGGTTCGACAGAGCCTCCCTGACTATAAAGAACCTCTCACTTGATGTGGCACTTCACACATTCTTGGTTAATCTATAACCAGGAGTGTTTGCCACCAACCTAATCCACTTTCCTCCAGTCGACATGTACGAGCTCCAAAGAAGAGTCACTCCCTTTATTGAAGTGGAAGAACTTACGACTTTCTAGCAGAAAGCTCAGACTAAAGCGCCACCTAGCTCACGAAAAGAAAAAGAAAGAGGCAATCCTAACCCCAAAAAAGATCAATATTCGGATAGACTACTCAAAGGGCCAAGATACACCCAGTACACTCCACTTAACACCAGCAAAGCTCCAGTACTAGAACAAGCGTTAGCAGTTGAACTATTAACCATGTCAAAGAAAGCACATACACCCAGAGGAGCTGATCCTACTAAACATTGTAGGTATCATAAGAACAAAGGTCATTCCACCGAAGAGTGTACAATATTACTAGATAAAATAGAAGACTTAATCAAGCAAGGACACTTGAAAACCTCTGTCCACAAAACCAATAGTCGCCCTGCACCAGCTCGACCAAGCCATTTCCAAAGGAACTATTCTCAGCACGGCGAACATAGTGACTACCGACCTCGATCCGACAGACATAGAAGCCAGAGTCGAAGCAGGTCAAGAGAACGCAAAGAGAATAACCGCAACAAAGATAAAAAGATCATCAACACAATTGCTGGTGGATTCATAGAAGGGGAATCTACCTCTTTGGCTAGAAAGCGGCATGCCCGAATAGCTAGATCCATCAATTAGGTTGCCCCATATGCACGTCAAAGAATACCGAACATCATCTTCACTGATTAAGATTTCCAAGTCGTTAACCCTGAACAGGACGACTCCATGGTAATCAGTGTTGAAATCGCTAATTGCATTGAGCGAAAGACACTAGTGGATCAGGGGAGTTCGACAGATGTGCTATATTGGTGAACTTTCAAAGAGTTGGGACTGTCCGAAGACCAACTACTCCCCTACAACGAACTCCTCATAGGATTCTCGGGGGAACGAGTGCCTACCAAAGGATGCATTGAGTTGTACACCAAATTCAGTAATGATCGAGAATCTCGTATCATCCGAATTTGATACATAGTCATACATGCTACAACTTCATATAATATCCTATTGGGATGACCCTCTCTTAACAAACTAAGGGCCATCGTCTCCACTCTTCAGCTAGCCATGAAATTTCCTTCTAAAGAAGACAACATCGTTACCATCCATGCGGACCAGCGCGTAACCAGAGAATGTTACCTGGCTAGTTTGCGGTCACAAACATATATTAGAAGCCACTTACCTTCAATAATGTCAAGAATGTGCCCGCAGCTCCACAAAAGTTTCGGCTGGACTTGGATCCTCGTGCAGAAGAAACCGAAAAGGCTGAACCAACCGAGAAGGTAGAACCTTTGCAGTTAGGGCAAAAGCAAGGACAAGTGACGTATATAGGCTCTTCGTCCCTAGAAAAAGAGAAAGACCAAATAATTCAAATTTTCAGGAACAATGCCGATCTGTTTGCCTGGTCAGCTTTAGATATGCCTAGCATCGATCCTGAGTTTCTTAGCCATCGCCTTAGCATGTGTAAGGGAGCACGACCAGTAGCCCAAAAAAGGAGGAAAATGGGAGAAGAAAGAGCACATGCATTGAAAAGCTTTTCGGTAATTGAAATCTTGATTTCAATTACTCAGGTTAAAATTGAAATAGCACATGCAGCTAGAATCCTTTGGAGTTTTATTTTCCTTTCCTTAAGGACTATGATATATTTTGGATTTCGGCTATGCTGATATCTGAAGTCTCATTTTCTGAAGTCTTTATTCTTACCTAACATCTTTTTATTATTTTTGTTTATACACTTTTCAATTTTCGAGTACGCCGAAATCCGAAATCTCTTTGAATAGTTTTTTAGGTTCTAGCAATGTGGTAATTTATATACTTCAATTTTTTACTATGCCATAATCCGAAATCATTGATGATTTTCAAGTCCAGTTCTTCTTGGTTATTATACATATATAAACAATTAATAAAAGAAAACATTACTTTATTTTCCAGTTTAATTACCTTTTATACATTTAATATAACTACTTATAATCACTTAATAATAGAGTAACTTCCTTAAAAGATCTATATCTCCCCGTGGTCGTAAAAACTATTTCTATTTTCTAATTTTCCCCCATTTTCCTTTTGTTATTACTTTTCATTTATTTACCTTCTTTGCTCCTTGCTTCAATATAACCAAGTAAAATTCTTTTATTGCACTAGTTAATATTTTGCGGCAAAATAAATGTATTTTTTTTTTCTAAAAAATGTATTTTCAATTTTAATTTCTTTGACATGATGTCATAGTGAGATTATTTATAATATTTTCGTAAGGAAAGGACAATAACAAAATAAAAATAAAAATTTTAAAAATGTTAACTATTAAAATTTAAAAAATTAAAAACAAAACTTGAAAAATATCAATTTACAGGAACTATTTTAATTAAGCCTTTCCACTTCAACCCGTCACATAACAGCAACATGTATTATTCAAACTATCTTTAGTGATACAAAAGGTCATGGTAATCCAAGCCTCTAATAACACGAGATTTCATTTTATTTATAAAACATAAGTATTAAGTAGAACTCCATTGTCTTAATTGTGAGGCTTATCCTGAGTTTGTGCATCAACTGCTTCTTCACCAGCGTAACCGCAACACCTTCTGCAGACTCCACCATAGCGGCCACCACAACAGCCAAAGCGACAGCCACCACCATGACCACCATGGTGGCCGCCACCGGAATATTTAGCATCATCCACTCCATGTGTCACTTTAACACACAGAAAATAGTTAGTAAATCATTTTTGCTGCAGCATGGCAAAATGGATGAATCTATGATACGATGAAATGGATAAAACTGATCTTAAACTAGGAAAATTTAGATAAAATTGAGGTTCATATAAAATCGCGTTTAGATAAGTTGTCTAATAGGCTATCGGACCTGGTTAAACTAGGAAAATTTAGCTTCTAATGAATATGAGTTGGTCTGACTTAATTCATCTTTTAGTTTTTCGACTTAATAATTCATTTTTATAGTTCTAATTTTTGCACTAATTATGTATTAATAGTATAAAATTTTTTTGCATTCAATCACAACTTATCTACATGAATTTTCAATTATTAATTAATAAAATCAACAAACTTACCCTAAAAGAAAAATTATGATTAAATGTCACTGTAAAATTTTTTACACTGACCATGCATATTAATTAAACTTTTAAGAAAAATATTAAATATTAGTTTTCATTAAAAATATTAGTGTAAGCATTACATTTACCTTATCACACTTAGTATTATTTGTTAATACAGTTCAGCTAAAGAATAAAATCTCAGTGTTAGCAAACATGACCTTGAACTGAGTTAACAAATAATTTATTTAATTGGTAGTTTATTTATAACTTTTTAACTTTCTTCAATTAAAGAATAAAATCTTAGAGTTAACAAATCTTACAAACATTAGTTATTTATTAATGCACATAACCATTTTTAAGGTTGGGTGACTTTTGTTTTAACTTATAGTGCGTTAACGATCAAATTATTGGTGTGCATTGAAATCGTTCTTAATTATAATTTATTAATACACTTCAACTAGAAAACAAGACCATGTACATTAATATTTTTTTATTCTTTAAAAATCATAATTAAGAATATAAGGTAATTAAATTATGTAATTCTTACTCTCTTCAGAATTTGTGGATGCCACCTCTGAGGACACCAAAATGAACATGGCCAACATGCCTAGGATCAGTGTTGCCATCTTCAAACCCATCTTTTAGTAGTAAGCTAAAAAAACTATTCAAAAGAGATATGTTTGGTAATGAAGGATGAGAAAAATACAGGGAAAGTGTGTTCTATATATAGGAGTGGAAGGGAAGAGAGAAATTAGGACCTTTATGTTAACTTGGTGGTTGGTGCAGTATGGTATATTAATTGAGTCTTATCTGAAGAGTTTTAAGAACAGAAGAGTAGTGTTCTCAATTTTCTTCTCCATTTTGAATGGTAAACATTTGTAGGATATGAAACTGAAGCAGAGCAATTATTGCAGTGTATCAGCTTTCAATCAATTCTATGTACTGTAATTATTGAACACCAGCTGTTAGTTTGCTATTGATAGTTTTATTATATTTAGCATGAAATATCAAATAAAGAGAAAAAGCTCAATTTTATCACAATTTTATATATATATATATATATATATATAATAACTTCGTCGAATTTATGCAGCAAAATTATATAAATGATGAATACACTTTACGGTATGAATGTTAAATTCATAATTTAAACTTCAAAATGCATTTTTGGAGCAGTAGTATCCCTAATATATATATTTTTTAATGAATCAGTTCAGTTCAGTTTTAAATAGAAAAAAATGAATTATTTAATTTTAATTGATTGAATTTGATTTGGATTTCAAAAATTTTTTCAGTAATTCGAAAATTGAACCTATCAGGTTGGTTCTATTCGATTTGCTAAAAATAAATAATTAAGATGAAAAATAAGTCTCTTATACGAACTCTTAGAATAGATGAATCATTTTTCTCCCTCTCTTTATATATATAGAAGTATTTACTCAAGATGATTAAATATAGATTAAGTAGATTAATTTTTCTAGAAGCATTTATAGAAAAAATACAAAAAAGTTAAAAAAGGTTCTTGATATGTTAAAACTATCTTATCATTAATTAATTTAAATTTGAAAATAAGTCTTTATTTTAAAAATCATATAAAAATATTTATATATTAATTTATGTTCTGGTATTGACTTAGGTTGGGATTGACTTCAGTTGGGCTAAGTCATCCGCCACTCTCCGCTCCGAGGTCTTGTGTCGAATAGGTGGGAACCTGCGGAAAGAACACCGACGCTCAAGTCAGTGAGAGTTCAATAAGGAAGACAAGTAATAATGGTATGTTAAAGCTTTGCTGTTTACCTTGATACCTTTTACCTATTTATAGGGATGGATTGAGCCTTCATTTGTTGGACTTTATCTAATCAACCCAACTTTAGTTAATACAGTCTGGATGCTGGTTTCTGGTTAACACTCATGATCTGTGCTAATTAAACTTGATCCGCTATAAGCCGAATATCTATGGTCGAGTATGGTATCCGGCCTGAGTCACATGTTGAGGCCGAGGCCCCTTCATATAGTTGGTGAGGTCTTTGGTCTTGACCAAGGTCGAAGTGTGCATATCCTGTTCAATTTATATAAGTTTATAACATTTTTTTATGTCTTTTATAAGTGATTTTAGAAAATTTAATTTAAATACTGAGAGCATATATGGCGTACGAGTATCTTATTCTCGTTAAGCTTACTTACAATATGATTATCTTGGAGCGAAGATCATGTTTTCTACATTATACGGATGTACTATTTTTAAAATTTTAATTTATTTTTTATATTAATCACATATAATATAATAATCCCTAAATAATGTAATCAAATCACATATAAATGAAAATATTAATCGAACCAAAAATCTAGTTTTACTTCAAATTATTAGATACATAATTTTTTAATTGTCTTGTTTGTTTATGTGTTTCGTTATTCAAAACTCTTAAAGGTATACTCTTTCAAATTATCTCTTTGTTTAAAAATTTATTGTGGGGGGAGGTTGAGAGAGCTATGAGGACAATGGTAGAAAAATAAATTGGGTGTCATGGAAAAGAGTTTGTAGAAAAAGGAGTACGAAGGGTTGGGTATAAGGTATAAGACTAGGTTTACAATTGCACTTTTAGAAAAGTGAAAGTGGAGGATGCTAGTGGAGCATGAAAATTTATGGGTAAAACTATTGAAATCACAGTATAAAAGGGTTGCGGTAAATGAGAGGTGAGCCAGACTAAATGCTCTCGATAGTGGGCTGACTTACATTCCATTGAAAAGATTGGGGTGGGTCAAAATGATTAGTGGTCCAAAAGATTGGATGACGAGTTAGGGACAGTGAGGTGGTTGGGTTCTTGAAAGATAAGTGGTTACGCGAGCATAGCTTCTAAATTGAGTACCCACCTTTGTTTGTGTTAGCGTTAAATACGAATTAATTAGTGAGAGCATGAGGGGTGATAGGAAGTGGTATTGGGCCTAGAGGAGGGAGTTATTTGATTGGTAGGTTGAGTTTCTCAATTATTTCAAGAGTAGGTTGGGGACGGTAGTGTTGGCAGAAGGGGTGACAGATAAGTGGATTTGGATGACAAATAAACTTGTACCTGCAGGTAATCCCCGAACTCGTCTCGAAGTTGATGAGGAATCCCTGATTTGACCGAGCACGGGTATGCGTATGGGAAATACCCAATTTGTTAAGTCGGGGATGGAGATGAGGATAGGGATATACATGCCCAACCCATACCCGTACCCGTCTCTGTACTCGCCTCACTATACTTTTATTTTAATGACTAAAATATTTATTTGTCTTAAACAAATAAAAGGTTTGACTTTTGATTAATAAATTATAAACTGTGTTTATTAGATAACTTTTGAATTAAAATCGTTATATTCAAACAAATTATCTTTTACTAAAATATTATTATAATTTTTTTGTAGGTATGAGACGGGTATGGGTATACCCGATACACAATGGGGATGAGGATAGGGATAAGGACATAAATTTCATACCCCTTCGAATATGGGGACAATGATGGGGAAGAGTTTCAAAAGTGGGGATGAGGATGAGAATGTCATACATGTCTCTGCCCCGCCCCGTTGCCATGCCTAGTCAAAAGCCACACATTTCATTTTTGTGGTTTATTAAATGATAATATGTTGGTCCTTCCGGTGTAAAAATAAACTTCTCAAGGCATGTTTGAATTGTCCTTAAAGACTTATCTTGAGTTATTCCCTCAAGTTTCACAAGATACAACAGTAAACCCAATTAATACGAATTGTTTAATCACGCATTTGCACCACTACAACTGGCCCTAAACTTCTCGAGGCATGCTTGAATTAAAACTAGCAAGATAGAAAGAGAACTAGAGAGAAGAGAGCGAGTGTGGTTGTTGGAATTGAATTGCACATTAAAAATGTCAAATATTATAGTTGCAATAAACTTAACACACCATTATAATTAGCAGCCCATAAGGCATAAGCTTATTATGCACACAAGACTTCCCCTCTTACAACCATTTTTACCAAAACTTGTTTAGTTGTTTCAATATAAACACTTCTCATGTAACTAATCTAAGGAATATGGGACTTTGACTTTTGTAATATATGATTTATCTTACAACATAATCAACAATTAACAAAGGTAGACATTATCTTTTGTATGATTCGTAGGGATATAGCACATTTGGAAGTCTTAAAACAATGCAGTATTCAATGACATGATATTGATGCTTGTTCAGCATACGCAACTAAATTCACGAAAATGGTATTAAATAGCTAAGTTTACAACACACTTCTATGCCGAATGAATTTTTGAATCTAATGTATTGAATTTGAAGATTTTTGTTCTTGTATGCTTGTTGCTTTATTTACTTTGTATTGTTGGAAGACATACCTTATATGTTTATTGATTTATTAATAATATTTTATTTGGCCAATAAAAAAATTATGTGATTGCGACAATTCATAATAAAAAATTAAACAAAATATAAGTATAATATATTTTTAGAGTAAATTAGATTAGTATATCTTCTAAAATGTTGGTGGAGTGCAAGAAAATTTTAAAGAATATCACTCTAATTTACTCTTATAACATGAGCTTTCAAAAATTAATCGTGTTTATCAATAGCCAACAACATGACTTCCAAAAAAATAAAGAATTATAATATAAAAAAACATGATCTACAATAAAAGTGAGTCATGGAATATAGTTGGAGAAGTTTTATCCCTAAATAAGTTTTTATCTACGAATATTAATTCTTATAATATCTCGGTCTCTATTCATAAGTATCACCTTAAGTAATAATGACAATCATGTCACCTAGAAATCTAAAAAGTTGTCCATATGTTAAATTTTTAGATAAATTATATTTTAAAATTATTTTAAAAATTCACTTTTAGTTACTCACTACTTTTGCTTTTTACTCATCAACATATTTTTTACCGCTCTTGGTCTCAAACAATTTTTTACCTTTCAACTTTTTTTCATCGTTATTTTTTTCCTTTTCATTAATTATAGTTGAGCAATATAATGTGGTAACCATGAGACTAATTACTATGCATACTACTATTATGATGTAACAGTTATGTGATAAAATATTAATATGTTGGTTCTGAACATTTTCTTGTGAGATTATAAATTTTTTGGGCAATGAATGTTATTATTATACTATAAAAACTAAAGATTTGAATTCTTCTTTTCTTAATTTAAAAAAAATATATTTTGTATTGATTAAAAAAAAGGGATGCAGTAAACAAAATCAATAAATCAACTATTAAAAATAAAAGGAGGTACACAATTTAACAACCCACTAAACCATGACACAAAATAAAAAAGAATAAGAAAACTCACAAAT
The DNA here is from genome assembly GCA_037954015.1 of Psophocarpus tetragonolobus. Classification (NCBI taxonomy): domain Eukaryota; kingdom Viridiplantae; phylum Streptophyta; class Magnoliopsida; order Fabales; family Fabaceae; genus Psophocarpus; species Psophocarpus tetragonolobus. The sequence continues at coordinate 22,110,421 of CM075695.1, read as the reverse complement.
CATGGAACCATCAATCAAAACCTAAGCATCATGAACACCACCATAATCATCTTTCATCAATAAAACCCATCTCTTTTTCTACTCTCTCTCTCCCTTTCCTGTAGAATAATTATCTTTCCTCAACCCTTGTTCACTCTATTCTGTAATGAATCCTTATTCTACGTACCTAACACGATTTCCTCTCACTCTATGACCTCATCATATGCATGCATGTTTAGGCATGAAAACGGAATTGAATAGGAATGGTAAAAAAATCAGCATTGGCGAATACATGCAGATAAAACCGACAAAAATAGTCGTACAAATAATATAAATGGGTATCCACCATCTGTGAGTAAGAGTTATTTTTCTATCCGCTTCTTAACAGGTATGAGTATGAGTATCATAGTACCCGTACCTGCGGGTATCCGCTACCCGCTAAACTAAAATAATATATATAAGTTAAAAAATATAATATTTTTGAAAAATAAACTAAATTAAAATATTAATTATCAAAATTCATTGATATCAATCTTATTTTTTTATGAAAACTTCATAGTTAATAAAGTTATTTATTATAAAAAAGCCGATAATATAAAATAAAGATTTTATTTGTATTAAATATTTTCTTATAATATATTATATTAATCTACTTTTAGATCTAATTAATCTTGTAGAAACTAGTATAGTTTTATTTCTAAATTTTCCAAAAAATAAATGATTTATTTGATAAACTTCTTATAAAAAAATATTTAGTTTTAAAAACATTATTTTTTTAAAAATATACATGGGTACCCATAAATACCCACAAATATTTCTATAGCGGGTACCCGACGGATCTTTAGCGATAACGGGTGACGGGTAGTGGGTAACCACTACCCTGCCCACCCCGACCCGTTGCCATTCTTAGAACTGAATGAGAACGAGTATAACATTTTTATTCTCATTTTTTGCTCCCAAAACTCATACTCCATTGATGTTTCCATATTCAACAAGTATGAGACTTATGTCTCATCTTTGCCTCTATCAGGTATTAGGTATATATGTGTACTTGTCGCATTCCTGCCAAAAAATTATAATAATTTTTAATAAAAAATAAATTGTTTGAATAAAATGATATTAATTCAAAAGTTATCTAATAATTATAAATTTTTTAATTTGTGAATTAAATGTCAAACATTTCTCTTTTTTTTTGAAGGCAAATGTCAAACCATTCTTGACATTCTAAAATTTAGGGGTTTTCGTTGTTAGATTATTCAATCTAACATTTGACTCATGTAATTATGAAATTACTTTAATGAAAATATGTTAACGTGATGGATGTTATACTAGAAATATTTTAAAGGCATTAGGAGTTATTTTTAAGTTAATAAAATAAGTGTCTCTTTTCACTTCGTTAAGGGTAATTTTGTTCGTAGGGAAAAAAGTAGGTTAGAGAGCATTTAAGAAAGAAAGGGTTAGGGTTCTCTCACCATAAAGAAAACCAAGGAAAAGAAGTTAGAGAAGAGAGAAACCAAATATGGTAATTTTGAAAAATATTAAGCTGAGTCATTAGAAGGAGTAATTTTGCCGATCAAGAAAGAGAGAAGAACGTGACAATGTTTACTTGGCCAAATGCTATTAGAAAAACAAGTTCTTAACAATATTATGGATCTAAATAAATTTTCTGAACTTTCTCTTCATGATTACAAAGAATAAAGGATGAGTTACATATTATCTACGATCCTATTAGTGTAGTTTCTTGTATGTTGAACCCTAGTAACTATACATAAAAGCCAAATATGCTTACATTCATGATTTTGGATCGATTTGTGAATTCGTGAATTCAAACCAATCTAATTAGATCCATAAACTGATCCATTCAATTTAAAGTTTAATACTTTTATTATATATATATATATATATATATTTAAAAGGTTGTAAATAAATATTGACAATAAAATTTAAAGTTTACATCTTAAAATAAGAAAAGAAATATATAATGTTATATTTTAATTAAAATAGTAAATTTTAAATGGCATTTTAATAAAAAAAAATTATCAGTAAATAGAATAAAGTGAAACATATTTATATATGTTAGTGAAGGGAAAAGGGGAAAATATAAAGTCAAATTTATATGATAATGAGAGGATCATATGTCACAATTAAGAGAGGAAAGATAAGAATATATGAATAATAAATACTAAAAGAGAGAATAAGTGGTTGATCTCAATCATTAATTTTTATTTCAATGGCTGAGATTTATGTTTTTACTCTTACATAAATTTGACTTCTCACTAGATGTCCCTATATATATATATATATATATATATATATATATATATATATATATATATATATATATATATATATATATATATATATAGTAATTGAATCTCTCTTGGGTTTTGGGTCTTATGTGGCATGTGACTGTGGTTGTCCTTTTTTTTATTCATTTGTATAACATTTCAGATTAGTAGATCCCCAAGTCAAATATATTTAGTATTTGTTTGACAATAGTTTTATAAAGCTGTTTTCATTATGTTAGTATTTAAAAACTAAAAAAATTGTTTCGATAACGTTTTTTGAAAACAGTTCTTGAAAACAGTTTTGGTTTTTTAGTTTCTAAGGAACAACTGAAAGTAGTCTTATTTTTTAGTTTTTTATTTTTATTTTGAAAACTTAAAATACAATAAGAATATGTTGTTTCTTGCTTTTTATTAATGAAATTTTAATAAATATTAATAAGTTTTTCCATTTTTATATTTTCAAAACAGTTTTCAAACAATATTTACCAAACAAGTTTCTTTAATCTTTTCTTTCCAAAAACACTTTTTGAAAACTATTCTTAAAAACTCTTTTAAAAAACTATAAAACAAAAGCAAACCAATCAAACCCTTAGAAAAATTGACATTGAAGATCGTGGGTCTCGTGAAAATTTGAAACTTGAGACTTGAATTGAGATGATAAGTGCGCGTTTGATTTCATTATGAAAAATATCATAACTCAAAATTGATTTTTAGAAAAGCTTTTACATGTTTGATTTTGGGTTGAAAAGAACCTAAATATGATTAAGTTTTTAGTCTTAAAACTTTGACAAAATTTTTATTTTGGTCTCTAAAATTTTATCTTTGAAATTTCAAGTTTATAAATTATATTTACTATTTTACACAAAATTTAGGTTTAAAAAGTTATTTTTATATTTAAAATAGTCAAACTTCAAAATTTAAAAACTTAATTAAACCATTTAGAATTTATTTTAAGTTAAAATAATTTAAAAACTTTTGAATGACGTCTCTTCTCTTGCCGCTTCGGTTTCAGAGGGTGGTCCATGGGGACCTCAAACACAGGAGGATGATAATCTCAAACGGTGCATTAAAAACAATAACGTTTTCCAAATATTGATGACTATAAGCATGGGTTCTTCCAAGGACTTGGAAATTGGCCGATCCTTACTTATTGGTCCAACGTTGGACACAGACATGGAGAAGAAGATAGCGGTTTGGATGGCATCCCGAATCTTATTGAATTGTTAAATGAAGAATTTTTATTTCGAGTAGGAAATACCGTAGGGCTTATGATTCGCATCCCAAATTTTCCTATTGCACTTAAGAGGTAAGATTGCCCGTTTTTGATGTAGAGACCCTTGGTGCTAGAAAATATTCATGTAACAAAGATATCTGAAAAACATCATGGAAATGTAGGAGTCGTGCCGAAGAAAAGAAGAGTAACAGGGGATTAGTCCACAATAATGTGGTTGTAAACCCGCTGTGATAGACAAAAGAGTATTATAGGTTGCTCCATTCTGTTACAATCTCACTTAACATGGAATAATTAGAAGAAGGCATGACAAGGATGAGAGTTCATTGAAGATTAAGTCATTGTCTTTGTTTTTAATTTGTAAATATTTTTAGTAATCATAGGAATTAGTGAGGTGAGATTGCCCTTCTTGCCTTGTATTAGGGTTATTTCCCTTGGAAAACGCATGAGGTACATTAAGTGATTATGTGAAGGATGTATAGAAAGAGGTGTAATCCAAATTTGGGAGTGTGGTGTTAGATTGAAACTTGGAAAAAACATATTTGGTGAAGCATCTAAAGTCTTTAGTGTTTTGGTTTTGTAGTTAGTTTTGTTCTTATTAATTCATTTTATGGTACCAAACACATTTAAGAGATGTGATACTTATATTGATTGTTTAGATATGTATAAGTGTGCGTATGAGTTAATTTGAGTGTTGTTTCCTATCAATTTCATAATAGATTCTTGATGTTTATGATGTTTTTGGATAGCAAATGAAGAAACTCATAAAATCTGAATTTTTTGAATGTTAATCGATTAACCTTTTTAGATAATCGATTACCTGTAGAAAAATTTAGTTTTTCAATTGCAAGCTCTCAGGAATAATCGATTACCTAGAAATAGTAACTGATTATCATAGAAAACATGCATTTCTGATCTGTTTTAAGAGAACCATCAGGTAATTAAGTGGTTGCGAATAGTAATCGATTACCTTGGTTTGTTACTCATTTAAAAATGCTTTTAGTTTTTTGAAGAGAGAAAAAGTGTTTACAAGAAAGAAACCTTTAAAATCAAAGAAAACCAAAAAATCTATGATTTGAGATTCAAGAATTATTGATTAGAAGAGAAAGGATCAAAATACTGTCTTTTAGTGTATTGGGTATTCATCACATTCATGTGATATTGTTATTTACCTATTTCTTTATGTTTTTTAACATGTTTTGTAATCTCTTGATGTGTTTCTTAAGTTTATTATGAAATCTCGCAATGGAGTATTGTGAATGAGACATTGAAAGTGGTGGCGTGTCATGATGTAGCAAGCTCTTGTGGGGGCATCTTTCTGTAAAAATATGTATGTGTGGTGTGCATGAATATTTGATTTTTTTTGGAAAGTAGATAAGTGGAAGGTTGTATCTAAAACTGGATGTAGATCTTGTTGACTGAACCAGTATAAAACAACATGCAATTTTTTCTATCCTTTACTCTTTATTTTCTATTGAATTTTAATCTCAGTTGAATGGTATTGTTTTACTGTAATAGATTAAAATTTGTGTATTGGTAAAGTTGAATTTTGTATTGGTTAATTTTTAGTTTGTAATATTGAATCTTGAGATTTTATATTGTAAGTTGAACAAGTATTGATTGGGAATCATTGTCATGGAATTAAAGACAATCTAGCTTGGTTTTTGAATCTTGAAAAGAGTTGACTCTCAAACATTATTTCAAGTTTTATTTGAAATTAGTTTTTGAAAATTCTTAGATAGATTTTGAAAAGGGGTAATTTTTTAAAACTCTATTATTATTTTAAGGAAAAAAAAATTGAAAACCTTTTGAAATCTATTCAACCCCCCTTCTAGATTCCCCTAGGACCAATATGGGGTCATTTCCACACCTCCTAGCTCCTTTTTTGCACCTTTTTTTTTAACACACAAATCATGACAAACACAAGGGCCACATGCTCCCTACTCTCCTTGATATTAGGCTCTAGATTAGGAAAATATTCCCTTGGTTAGTTAGTTTAATCTAGTTTAGGAATGAGCCTTGTCGGGTTGTCCAAGATTATGAGAATTAACCTTAGTTAATTCCTCATAATCTTAACAACCCACTCCCTTATCTCCACCCTAACTACCCTTCCTCATTCCATTTATTCTTCACAATTGAATTGAATGATAAGGGTTTCCTTTTGAGTCATCACTCTTAGTAAAGTGTCTTGAGCATTCTCTTTAGAGAAAACTATTCCTAGTTCGCTTTTATCAATGGTTTCTTCCTTGTGACAAACTTCATAATTTTGGCTTATCTCCATCAAGGAGTGGAGCCTACCATCCCATTCTTCTCCCTTCCATCCTCCATTTTTTGGTGCTTAGAACCTCAAAGAGAAAGATCAAGGGGAGTGCGAACTTGATTTGCATCAAGTGGTATCAAGAGCCAACTCTTTAAGATGTTCTTTTCCTTTCCTAGTCTTTAATTTCTAGACATCATTTTCCTTCTTGTTCTTCTTTGTTCTTTATTTAATTTTCCCAGATTTTCCTTTTATGTAATTTTAATTCCTTATTGTCTTGTTAGTTTATGTTTTTGTAGTTTTAACTTCTTGCAATTTATTTTCCTAGTCTATATTGTTTTGTTTATTCAATTCTTTTGCTTCTTTCAATTGAATCTTTGTGTGTACTTCTTTATGATTCCCTTGATTTTTGCTCAGCCATTTTATTTTGTTAATATCCATGTGTATTCCTAAGAAGATCATAGTAATGACTTCACAAATTTTTTGAAGGAAGCCACACAATTGTGGTCTTGATTTTTGGATGCACTTTGTTCTTCTTGCTTTTGTTCTTCTTGCTTTGTGTTTCTTGTGCCTTTAATTCTATTTTTCCTGAATCATTCCTCTGTTTTGGCCTGCTCATTCTCTTAGTTTTTGGTCATGTAATTTTAGTTTATAATCTTTCAAGTTGTGTCTTAGTTTGCTCATGTTTTAGTCATTTACTTGTCACATTAATTTTTTAGTTCTGCCTTTTAATTTTAACCATAAAAAGTGTGTTGTTCTTTCATGGAATTGAGCATGAAATAGACTTAGTACTCTTGTTCTCTCATGGAATTGAGCATCAAAATTATTTTAAAAAAACAAAACAAGAGAAAAGAAATCAAAAGAAAACAAGTCCAAAAAAATATTAGTAAAAAGTGTTAAAAAGAAATAAAAAGAGCAAAAAAATTTAGTTCACTTCAAGTTGTCTAAAATCATTAAAAGTATTACTAAAATTGCATGTATCTTGCTTGAATGCTCATATAAGTGTCACGACCATAGTGATAATATTTGTGCAAATCATTCAAACTTCTTTGAGTCATTTTGTTGCTTTTTAGTCCACTTCCCTTACAAACCCATTCTAGGTTCGTTTTTTGTTCTTATTTTCTTTCTACACCTTATTTTCTTGCTTGTCTTTCTTTTGCCATTTTTGAGTTTGTTTTATATTATTCTTTCCACTTGGATGTTTACCCTTTCTTCTTAAGTGTTTTTCTTGCTTTATTTTTTTTATTCTTGCATTTTCCCTTGGTTCTCTTGTTGGGCGTGTGCTTCTCTTTGGTAGGTGGCCATTTTTTCTTAAGTTTTCACAAGGGTAGCATCTTAGGAAGTGTTGGTCTAATCCAAGGAAGAGTTATTTGAAAAGGAGATCAAGACAAGTGACATCAAACACTTGTGAGGAGCACTTGGGAAAGGAACTTCAAGATTTCTTTTACTTTTCTTGCTTTATTCTTAGGTATATTTTAAAAGCCTTTTTAATTAGAGGTGTTGAATGCTCATAAGGGTCACCTGTTTTGCTTGTAATAATTGTAGTTTCTCGTTTAAGTGTGAGTGAAGAATTGATACCCCTAACTCATTCTTTAGGAGCATGTTTAGTCTTCATCTTTGTTTTTAAATTTTATTTCTTGCTTTCACGTTTTTAGTCAAGTGTTTTGAGTTTCCAAGACTCTTAAAACTTTAGGAAAGAAAACTTTAAAAAGAAAGAGTGTTGCTTTGCATTTCAACATTTTAGTCTTCAAACCTTGCACTTCTAAAATGACTTCACATACATAAAGCAATAGGAGTGTCAATCAAGAGGGTTCACCTAAATTAGGTACTCTAGATAAATTTGTGAATGAATTAGAGAGTGGAGGGTAGAAGAGAGTAAAATAAGAAAAGAGAGAGATGCAAGAGAAGAGAAAAGAAGAAATGAAAAAGAAAGAGAGAAAGAGAAGAAAGTGAGAGAAAAAAAAGAGAAAGAAGAAGAAAGAGAGGCTATAGGTCTAGCCCCACAAATTCTAGGATAAGTAGTGAGAGTGAATATTTTGAAAATAATGATAGAAGTGAGAGACCTAGAGGGAGGAGAGACCTAAACTATCAAGGATAAAAAGTAGATCTCCTATCTATCCAAGGAAAAGATGATGTGAAGGCTTACCTTGATTGGGAGATGAAGGTAGAGCAACTGTTTACTTGTTTTCAAGTGAATGAAGAGAGAAAAGAGCCCTTAGCAACCCTAAGCTTCTAAGGGTATACTATGTATTGGTAGACCGCTCTAGTTAATTAGAGGCGTTGCCATCATAACCCTCCAATTTCTTATTGGAATGATCTAAAGTGGGTTATGAGGCGAAGGCACATTCCCTCTTATTATGAAAGAGAACTCCTTGATAAACTTCAAAGTTTAAAACAACACAAGTTGAGTGTTGAAGAATATAGACAAAACATGGAGCTTTTTGATAAACCAGATTTTTACCCTATTTTAATCATGTTTAATATCTATTTTTAAGGAAAGAATTGCATATTTATTGGCAAAACTCACTTTTTAGTGTTTGTTCTAGATAGTAATTAAGAAATAGGAAGAAAAATGGGGCAAAATCAGGCCTTTTCAAAGCAATCATTGAAGATCCAAGTCAGCACAACAAGTGATTCCAAGGGTCTAGACCACAATTGAGTGGCTTCTTTCACAAAAATTTTGAAATCATTATCAAAGACCCTCTTAGGATTATCATAAGAATAAAAACAAATAGGTATAAGGAAAAGATTAAGGAACCTAAAGTGCACACAATGATCCAATGAAAAGAACTAGAAATTGAATAATAAAACAAGAAGATTGCAAGGAAAATAAATGGCAAGAAAGTAAAACTACGAGACAATACCAACATGACATAAAAGAAAATTAAATGACAATAAAATAAGCATGAGAAATGAAGAAAAAATTGCAAACAATAAAGGAACAAAAATGCATAAACAAGAAGGAAAGAAGGAAGAAAATGAACCTTGATGGAGTAGACTCTGATACTAAATGATGCAAGACCACATGCACTTCATGTAATCTCCTCCATCCAAGGTTATCCACTGAAGAAGATGGAAGATGGAAGGCTAAAAGATGGGTGAGGATTAACGCCACTTCCTCTTGAAGAGAGATGACTAAAAACATCATAGTGCTTGTTACAAGGGAGATCTTGATAAAAGCTTAGTAACAAAACTTTTTCGTTGAAAAAAGTATAAAAAATTATCATTTTTCTAATTAATATATATAGAGGTAATTTGAACAATAAAAAAAAAAGTGTTTGAATTTGTTGGTAATTTCAACTTTAATTTAGACTAAACAATAGGCATGGAAGTCAATCTCTAATTCAATAATTACGCTGTAAAAAAATTATAAAATATGAATTTTATTAAATACTGAATTTTTTAGTGTAAATTCGTCAATCACTATTAATGAATTTATTTCTGTAATATTAATTGTCAATTAATATTCTATAGTTTATGTATATAAATAATTCTTTCATTTAAAAGAAAAGTTGTAGCAATAAACTTTCTGTAAAAAATGTACGTCTGGTATTCCATCCAACTCATTTATTGCGTGTGTATTATATTATTTGATTAATATTATTTTATATTTGATTTATATGTAAGTTATTATTTTAATAATAAATAATTATAATATCACTCTTTTATTTATATATAAAAATAGTCTATTTCATTTATAAATTATTAGTATAATAATCCGTGTTTTGCTTGGGTGTTGAGTTTAGATTTACAAACTTTTAATGTGTTTTTAATTATTTAAATTATATATATAAGTATACATTAATGGATATGTATATTTGATAACAAATATACATTTCAAAATATTTTAAACCTTCATATGATTCTACGACTAAAGATACGATATATATTATGTATGTCAACTCCACCCAACTAAAGATATGGTGAAATTCTCGTATCAATGGGTCGTCGTATGTAGTTTTTTTTTTTGTTTTTTTTAATTGCATAACAATAATGCTGCATATTGGCTAGTTCTTAGTTGTCATCAATTTTTATGTCCTAAAGAAAAGCCTACATGATCCAAAATAAAACACTTGGCATATATATGTTACAAATCATACCAGACAAATAAAAGTCACATAAAATAGTTACATATCAAGCAACGGCCAATGCAGTAGAAGACACTCTTCCTCAACAACAAGAAGAAACAGTTTTTAATTAACCCCTTTTATATAATATATAGTATATGCTATTAAACAAAAGTACCATAGAAAACAAGGTCCAAATCCAAATTATTACTCATATATGGCCGGCTTAACCAGCTCATTTATATTTATATATATATAGTATTTAATTATTATGAAGTAACAATTTAACATTTAAAATATTAATTGGTAAAGTCAACAAATTTACCCTAAAAGAAGTATTATAAATATATATATATATATATATATAAAACTATATTATTAGTACAAATACAAAGTATTTACCAGTTTTGTTAATAATTAATCTCTATAAAAAAATATTAATATTGATCATAATATTTTATCATTAGTCATCAATCGTCACTTTCATCTTTCACTTTTAACACTAGCCATCACCCCTATTGATTTTTAGTCTTTAAGAAAAGAAAAAAAGTAGTTAAAATTTAAAAATAATATTTTAAATTTAGAATTTAAAATAGGCTTTTTTTTTAAATTTAAAAACTTAAAATGAAAACTATTTTTTATTTTTATAAATTTTAAAACTAAAAACCAAAAATCATTCAAAAAAATTTTATTTAAGGAGATTAAGTTTTGTACCACTTTGAGAACGAGTTGTTGTCCCCAGCTCATTCTTTGTATGTAGGACATTGTCAATCCCACACACTTTAATCCATTGGATCATAATTTCCAATGCACATTCCTTTCTAATAACTCTCAATACCCCTTTATGTTCTTTGTTTTAATTCGTTCTTTTCCTTTCTCATCAACCAATAATCCAATTTGGTTTTAGTTTTGATATACTAATCATGGCTCATAAAAGAGCATACTGTTGCCTTGTTATGCTCTTTGTGTTGTCCATTTGGTTTGTGCCATCACTGGGAGACTCCAATGCTCAAATTTTGATTAGGTTCAGAAACTCAATATCCAATAACAAAGCCTTAGACAACTGGGTGGGGAACGAGACTAACTTGTGTAATTGGACTGGTTTGTTATGCCACAAAGACCAAACATTTTATGGTTTGAGACTGGAAAACATGGGACTAAGTGGGAATATTGATGTAGACACTTTGTTGGCATTATCAACTTTGACAAGCTTTAGTGTCATTAACAACACATTTGAGGGTCCAATGCCTGAGTTAAAAAATCTTGTGAACTTAAGGGCATTGTTTCTCTCCAATAACAAGTTCTCTGGTGATATTCCAGATGATGCTTTTGAGGGCATGGGAAGACTGAAAAGAGTGTTCTTGGCAGAAAATGGGTTCACAGGTCAGATTCCTAAGTCACTTACTAACTTGCCTAGACTCTGGGATTTGGACCTACATGGGAATAGTTTTGGTGGCAACATACCAGAGTTTCAACAAAAGGATTTCAGAGAGTTCAACATGTCACATAACCAATTGGAGGGTCAAATACCACAAAGCTTAAGCAATAAGGATCCAAGTTCATTTGCTGGTATGTAAATAGTTATTTTTGTTTTTTCATCCATTGCTTTCACTTTAGAGAAAATTACGTCAATACTCTTAAAAGTTTAGTATAATTTTACGTACAATGCAATGTGGTAAATTGAAAGCAAATAATGCAGTTATTGTGGCCAAAATTATGGTTTCAAACACCTAAACATTAAAATTTGAGGTTAATTGCAGCTAAAATAAGTCACAGACTTTTTCTAAAACCTTGCACATATAGACTGAATTAATCTTCATATTCATTATTATATTTGTTTGATCTTCAATTCATTTTGTTATCAGTTACCCTTTTTATGTTCTATTCTTTTTTCTATTTTCTTTGCTAAATATTAGTCGTTTACCATTGATTTTCAACTTGGAAAATTTATTGAAGTATATGTTTGTGGTTAATATTCCAAGAAGTTCATCAATACAAGGAATTATAGTACACACACATGAACCTTTTACAGACTATACAGAAATAGTTACTTATATTGGATTCAGGTTCCTCAGAAATTTGACTGTAGAATTCAAGTCTTCATTAATCATTCATTTTCAATCACGGGATATCTTATACTTATGTTTTTAAATTTTCAAGCATTACACCGTCAAATTATTACAAAAATTATTATATGTTCACATTGAATTTGAAAATTAATTTTATAATTATTCTGATTATTATTATCTATTATTTATTTATAAGATAACACAACTCTTTATTCATTTTAAAGTTTAGAATTTTAACATCTATATGACTATAATTATTTAATCGTTGATAGTAAAAAAGTTTAAAATAAAAAATTATAATATAAATTCTTTTGAAAAAAAATGAAATAGAACAATATTAAAGTTAATTTGCGTTATGTTCTGAATGCATTGTATATGTTTTTTGATATAATTTAGAATCATACACAATTGTGAACAAAGGCAGTTGCAATGACTGCAATTACAATTTTTTGGTTTTGAATCCCAATTTAAAAGTATTGTTAGACTTTTTCTTTGTTTTTATTGTTGGATGTTATCTTATGGGAATGAAAATTATCTTTCCGAAGTTTTCTTTCCTATTCTCACACTAATCAAGAGTTCACATGTTATTTAATAAGTTTTTTTTATAAATTTTTTTATCTTTTATATAACCCTTTAAATGTTAGCGTGTTCATTCTTTTTTTATCGGTGAAAATAGGAAACACGAAGCTGAACTGGGAATTTCAATTCATCTTACATATATGTTAATCCATTTTGTTGTTCTTGTGAACACAGGCAACAAAGGCTTATGTGGAAAGCCTATGAATCCTTGCCATAATAGTGGTGACAGTAACAGTGATGGCAGTAACAAGTCTAATAATAAATCAGTGATTCCCAGCCATGATTCACCACAAAGAAAGGGAAAGAAACACAGAATCATTATAATTATAATAATAGTGGTGGCAGTGGTTGTTTCTGCTTCTATAGTGGCACTTCTATCTATCCTTAACCTCAGGAGAAAAAAGTTGCACCCCTTAACATTAAGCAATATGCAGGAAAATTCCAAGAGCAGTGCAGGCAACAAGGAGTCACAATCAATTGATCTGACAAGTGATTTCAAGAAGGGTGGTGATGATGGAGAATTGAACTTTGTTAGGGAAGACAAAGGGGGGTTTGGCTTGCAAGATCTTCTTAGAGCCTCAGCTATGGTTCTTGGTAGTGGCAGTTTTGGCTCCACCTACAAGGCTATGATTTTGAATGGACCAACCTTGGTTGTGAAGAGGTTTAGGCACATGAACAATGTTGGGAAACAAGAGTTCTTTGACCACATGAAGAGGCTTGGAAGTTTGACACACCCTAATCTTCTCCCTCTTGCTGCATTTTACTACAGAAAAGAAGAGAAGTTTTTGGTTTATGACTTTGCTGAAAATGGCAGCTTGGCCAGTCATCTACATGGTATGCCAATGTTTTATATTTATTTAATAAGGATTAAACATGATTTTGTCATATGATAAATTAACCAACTTTGAACTCCTAATAAAGTTTTTAGTATTTGGTTCATAATAAATTTTTTATTTTATTTTTTGTCTTTATAATACTATTTAAATGTTTTTTGAAAACTTCTTAAAACTCTGTCTAAGGAGGTATAAGCATCAAAACAAAATACAAAATTTATTAGGGAAAAAAAATTAGATACCATGCACAAATTTATTGAATAAAAAACATGTTAAATCCATTTCATAAATAGCAACAAATAATAGTGTTATAGGTAGAATCTTCCACTCTGATTTTTCAATCAATTAAAAAATGTTCATCAATCTTGACCACTTGAATTAATCCATTTTGATATAGAAATTAACATGCAAAATGCATTAGATGGTGAGTAGCATTATCCCTAAGAATTTTGCTTTTAACCAAATCCAATCATTGTATAATCTATATAGCCGATGGTGGCTAAACAAATTGTTAAAGGAATTAAACTTTTATCACAATAAAGTTTAGAAAATCAGTAAATTTAGAGTGCAAGATATCTATAGATCGGTAGCAAATAGTTTTAGATTCTCCATCAACAAGAAAATTCGATATTATTTTAAATTAAATAACATTTTAGTTTCTAAAAAATAACATCCTTTTGTATTTATTATTTAAATAAGTTTTTTAATTTGATTGTTTGAACATTTTTTATTTAGTTTTAGTCCATGTAATTAAATAATAAATTTATTTTTAATCATTACTTTCAAGTAATAATTAATATTAATTCATCTACTTTTACAATTCAATAATTTATCATGTATTTTGTATAATAGTTGAGGACAAATTGTTTTATAATCTCTTATCTATATAAGCAATTAAAATAAAAAAAATAATAAAAAAAAACAAACATTATTTTTCAACAACCAAAAAGTTATTTAAGTTTTACTATATTAACATTTTTAGGATAATTATTTTAAAAGTTAATTATTATATATGTTAATTTTTCATTTGTGAATAACTTTTTTATTGTTAGACTATATCTTAATTTTTTTTATCTTAAATTTCATGAAAATTAATTATTAAAAACAGTGAATCTAAATCTAACAAAATCAATTGTAAGGTGAGGTTCACATTTTCCTTATATGTTTTTTGTTTGACTATATTATCAGATTATCATATCATATTATATATCATTTTATTAACATATTATATCATATCAAATCTGTCCAGGTGGTATAACTCTGTTAGAATACTTTAGTTGTCGTAAATCATTTAAGGCTTTTTTCAACTCTTATAAGAAGGATAAATAAAAAATATCATATCAAATTTAACTCAACCCTAAACATTCTTTCACTTATATTATCAATTTTTCCTTTGGCATGCAGGTAAGAATAGTTCTGTGTTAACTTGGCCAACCCGTTTGAAAATCATTAAAGGGGTGGCTAGAGGCTTAGCCTACCTCTATGAAAACTTCCCTGGACAAAACCTACCACATGGTCATCTAAAGTCCTCCAATGTGGTATTGGACAATGCATTTCAGCCACAATTGATGGAGTATGGCCTTGTGCCAGTGATGAGAAAGAGCCATGCTCACCAGTTCATGGCAGCCTTCAAGTCCCCAGAGGTGAGCCAATTTGGGAGGCCAAATGTGAAGAGTGATGTGTGGTGTTTAGGGATCCTCATTCTTGAGCTCTTGACAGGAAAATTCCCAGCAAATTATCTGAGGCATGGGAATAAGGGAGGGAATAGTAATAATAACAATAATAATAATAATGATGGTGACTTGGCAACATGGGTGGAATCAGTTGTGAGGGAAGAGTGGACTGGTGAGGTGTTTGATAAGGACATAATGGGGACTAGAAATGGGGAGGGTGAGATGCTGAAGCTGCTGAGGATTGGAATGTATTGTTGCCAATGGAGTGTGGAGAGTAGGTGGAATTGGAGGGAAGCAGTGGCCAAGATTGAGGAGTTGAAAGAGAAGGATAGTGAGGATGAGTACTCTTCTTATGCAAGTGAAGGGGATTTGTATTCAAGGACTATGACTGAAGATGAGTTCTCTTTCTCTAGATCTGTCACTAATTGATGAATTTCAACAATTAACGCAATGTCAGGAATGTTCAGGCTTGTTTGGTTTAACGTTTGAATGGATGATTACATACATTTTTATATATGTTTTGTGAAGAGTAGGAATTGTAACTTTTGATTCAACCATTTCAACGTTAAATCAAACATTCACTTTCATTTTTAACATTGCAGTTGAGCTTGTGGTTACTTTGGTCATTGTAATGATGATTGTGACCATAGAAACCTAAAATTGTTTTTATGTTTGCACGTAAAAAAAAAAAATTAAAATAGATTTAAATATGTTTCAAAGTCTGATATATTAAAGAATTTTACGTTAAATTTTCAATAAACTTTTGCTTTGAGTTGGATCCTTAATATAGTTTTTTTTTGTTTTGAGTCCTTAAAGTATTATTTAAAATTTTAAAGTATTTACTTTTAATGTAATTTTAAATATTATTTATTATGTTTTATGGACTCAAAAAAAAAATAAAAAATTTACTAAGATTCAAAACTAAGCAAATTTTTTTTAGAAAACCTAATGTAAAATTTACTAATATATTAAGAATTCAAAAACTATTTAAATCATTAGAATAATTCTTGATGTATCTTTAATTTATAATTTTTTTATTCATTTTCAAGACTTAGTGTCATTTCAATAAATAATCTATATAAGATTTGTATTTGTTGCAATACAATTCATGAAAATGAATGATAAAGATGAAGAATAAATTTTTTATATTTACTCTTGAAGTAAGTGGACCATTCTCATATTAAAATGTAAAAAGGAAGATTCTAAACCAATTGACTAGAGATTGAGTAATAATAGAGAAACAAAATTAAAAGTGTCTTCAACAGAATGACATATCCAAATATTTAATTCTATAATTTAAAGACATATATGTTGATATCATTTCCAAGTTGTCTTACTTCAATATTTGATAGGTTTAGATATGAGTCAATGCGATAGCAATATAGCACCACAATTAACGACAAACCTAAAAGGACACCTACAAAAAAACTTAACAGTAAAATTTTACAAGGAAATTAGCTGATATTTATTTTTCATATTCAGAAAAAACCAACTGATAGTCTTAAATAAGGTAACAAGCAATGGGCTAACAACTACCCTAGGCCCAACTGACGAAAAATAAAACAACTGAAACATCATGAAAATGAATGATGAAGATGAATAATAAATTTCTTATATTTACTCTTAAAGTAAGGGGATCATTCTCATATTAAAATGTAAAAAGAAAGATTCTAATCTAATTGACATATCCAAATATTTAATGTTGTAGAGATCATAAATTGTTAAGTAAAACTTGTATAGTATTACTTTTTCATATTACATTTGTAATTATGAGAAAAATTATAATTAACATATACATTATACATTTCTCATTTTTTCTTTGCGAATGACCTTCTTTTGTTTGGTGAGGCTACTCTTAGGTAGATGGAGGTTATGAAGAAGTGTGTTAATCTTTTTTTTTTTATTGTGCTGGAACTGTAGTTAGTAAAGACAAAACTAAAATATTTTTATCAAAAGGTGTCAATCACACTATTTTTGCATAAATCTAGGATGCTTCTGGTTTTAGCCTAGCTGCTGACCTGAGCGATATTTGGGAATTCCTCTTCATGGGAGGAAATTTGTCACCTATTATAGGTATATTATTGACAGGGCTAAGCAGATACTTACTTCTTGGAAAGCTAATCATTTGGCATTAGCGAGTAAAGTAACTCTAGCTCAGATTGTTATCCAAGCTCTCCCTATGTATATTATGCAATCAACCCTGCTTCCTAAAACTATTTGCAATGAGTTAGAGATATGGAACGTGATTTCATATGGAACGTAAATCTATAGTAGATGTATAAGGCTTTCATGCTAAAATTAGCTTGGGATATGATTACCAAACCTGATGAGTTGTGAGTCAGAGTAATCAAAGCAAAGTATGGTTTTGGTAATGATGTTTTTCCTGTTGTAAGAAGTAGAGCATATGACTCTCAAACTTGGAAAGGGGTATATTTGGGAGGTTTTGATGCAGAATGTTACATAGCTGTTGGGGAATGGTAATGAGTAGGATTTTGGGTTGATATTTGGCTTCCTTATGGTATTAGTTTAGAGATCTAGCCCAAGACCAATGGGTGGTTGATGAAATTATGAGTTGTTTTGGCATAGAGTTCATCCATGGGTGGTTGATGGAATTTTGGCCTATTCCCCTCCCTACGGGCTTAATGGGGTTGATCAACTTGTTTGGTGTGGAACTGCTAATGGCTTTTTTTCTGTCAAATCCTCTTATAAACTCTTTTAAGGGAATCATCATAATTGATGTGATCTTTCATGATCACGTGCCCAAAGGATCTTTCTAAGATCACTTGGAAGGGAAATGGATTTATGGAGAGGAAAGGAATGGGGTGAGGCGCCACAAATACTAGGTTTGATAAGCCAAAGAGGAGAGGCCACAAGGGAGGGGTCCCTTGATAACTCTTAGAAGCTCTCACAAAGGAGAAAGGGGGACACTCAAAGATAAGAACCTCACAACCAATATGGTTTCTATGATTAAATTCAAGTGTAAAAAATACAAGTGAAGGGAGGAGCTCCTATTTATAGAGGTAGCTAACCTCTTGAACAAGATAACCTAAAAAAAGAAGGGCTAGGATTAAAAGGAGAGATCTAAGGGAGGAGGATTGAGAAACAATTCCCTCCTTAGATCATCAAACTTGGTGCCCAAGTTTCTCAAACCAAGGGCCAAGATTCCTTCTTATTAGCTTAGGGGGTTTATGCAGGAAAAGAGGGGTGTAGATATCAAGGCTACCCCTTATTTCCTTCATAAAGACCCAAAAAGCTAAATCCACCCTCTAAATTCCTAAGACGCCTCCTAAAATAAAAAATGGACTAAATACATGTCCCAAATTAAATTCCTAATGCTCCTCAAAATTAAAATAAAAGAAAATTACATTTTATTAACTAAAGTCCCTAGCCTAATATCTTCACTCTCCACAGGAGGTGAAGTCTTCCTTTGTTTGCAAGGGCTAGGTCTTCTTCAATCCTTCTAGCCATGGCCCTAGTGATAAGTCCTTGGCTAGGCATGGTCACATCAATAATGGTTTACGTCTGGGCTGGATGGAAATTTGGAACTAGAAAGCCCTCCTTAGAATTAAAACTTTTCTCTGGATGCTTATTCAGAATGACATTAAAACTTACTTTAAGAGGTAACATTGTGGTTTAACCCAGGGCAATGTTTGCTCTCTTTGTCAATCCAATCTTAAGTCAGTGCAACATTTTTTATGAGACTGTCAGTATAGCAAACATATTTGGTCCATGCTATTGTTGGATAGGAATATGGATGGGAAAGGTTTCCTCAACTTGAATCTGTAAAGGTAGATTCTAACCAATGTTTCGAAGGGGATTTTCATTGGAGAACAGCTTTTGGAATTACATGTTGGCTATTTAGCAAGAAAGAAATTATCACATTTTCAAGGGTATAGCTTGGAATAGCACAACTATCTTACGAAAAGTTACTTTTACAACTTTGGAAGTTGAACAATGGTCTAATTTCAATTGGCATAGACAAATGATGAAGAGAGTAGATTTGTTTATTGGAAAGCTCTCCCTATAGGTTAGTTTAAATACAATGTTGATGACTTTGTTAAGTTATAGAATAATCATGCTGATAGTGGTGGTGTGGTGTGTGATATTGTGGAAACTTGGATCGCAACCTTCTTAAGAAAACTAGGTTAATGTACCATCATGGTAGCTAAGATTATTTATGGCTATTATAACTGCTTTTGAGTACACTACAAGAAAACTAGCTACTACAGTGGGGCTTTTTTAGTTGGTCAGAAAGCCCATTGTACTAATATAGTTTGTAGTGGGCCATGAAGTCCACTATAATATAGTGGATATAGCCCACTATAATACAATCATGCTTTTATAGTGGGTTTAGCCTACTGTAAAATAGTTTAACCCACTATAATAAGATCAAACATAATATTTTAAATAGATTAAAATTAAGAGAGGTTACAATGAGCTACATTCTAGTGAGTTTTGCTACTAAAAATAAAAAAATAAATTATAGTGGGCTTACAGTGGGTTAAGTCCTCGGTTAATTAACAAGTACTTTTGGTTTTGTAGTGGGCTAACTCACTATAATTTAAACGCAATTACAATGGGTTAAGTCCACTATAATCAGATCAAATACAAGTTTTTTAGTAAATTTAAAATTGAGAGATTACAGTTGGTTTTGCCTACTAAAAGTAAAAAAATAACTTATAGTGGGTTTTATAGTTGCTAACGCACTATAAGTTAAACTCATTTAGAGTGGGTTTACAATAGAGTAAGCCTATTACAATAACTTTATCTAATTGTAAGCTGACAACAACATTATATTGGAATTTTTTATCCATCGTAAGCCCATTGTAAATGTGCATTACAGTGGGCGTTTCACTATTACAGTGGCTAGATGCCCCACTATAATAAAAAATTTTCTTGTAATGGCATGCTTGGGAGGTGGGAGTTAGATTGCTTTGATTCAATCTGATCCATTTTCAGCTTGCAACTTTTTCAATGTTGGTGTTTTAGCGAACCATCCTTAGGTAGGGTTTTATAGAAAGGGGGAAGGATCTCATGAACAGACCATGGACTGTCAAGATAACTTCTGTATATGGAGAGCAAAATGCAGGAGATGACTCGTTTGCTAACAGAGCTCATTCCTTGGTGGAACATGTTCGATTTCTTTCAAAATCCTTTCGTGGGTTCTATGTCTTTGCTTTTGCAAGACTTTATGGGAGTTTCTTATTCTAGAGGTATAGTTGTTTTGTTGTCTGTTATGTGGTGAGAATAAAAAATAGAAATTAGGGGAAAATGAGGGGGAACTCATGACAAAAGGAAATGAATTTGTACAAGTGACGAAAATACTCCTATACAACCTTCATATATATAATATCAATACTTATTTTTTGTATAAATAAAACAGCAACATTTTAAGCAAAAACAAATTAAAGTTATTAGGCGAAGCAATTTCCTAATCAAGGAAAGGAAATGAGTGTAGTATGCCTAGAACAAGTTGTGTTAACACACATGCACAAAGAAAGAAAAAACTAAGAGTTTAATTGATTTGATTTTGTTTTTAAACTTTTAAAAAGAGTTTTGAAAAATAGTTTTCAAGAACTGATTTCTAGAAGAAGAGAAATAAAAAACTTGTTTGGTAAGTGTTAACTAAAATTGTTTTAGAAATGTAAAAATAAAAAAAACTTGTTTGGCAATTTGGATTTCAAAATAGTTTTAAAAACTAAAAAACGAAAACTGGTTTGATTATAACTACTTTTTGTCTAATTATTTTTTAAGTAAAGTATAAGGTTTCAAATATATTTATGAATTATGATTTAAATACACTTTTTTATAGTTGAAAATATTTATTTAAGCAATAGATAGAAAAAATACTATAAGTAGAAACTAAAATTATTTGTTACATAATTTATATAAAAATTACAAATACAAAAATAAAATCATAGTGAGTCATTAATGTTTGAACTTGTATTATTACATGAGTATAAAAACTCAATTTGATTCAACTAGCCATTAAGTGTTGGGAGACATCATCTTCGACACAGAAAACCTATTGATAACTTATGTGAGTATATGTTTATTGTTACTTGCATCCATAGAACAATTTCTCACTTGCATTAAGGGATGACGAAAAAATTGCCTTCATAGATAAAACTCGTAAAAATAGTCGCATAAATAATTTAAATGAGTACTTGTTACACATGCTTATAGATTTTTAACTGTATCAGTGATACCTACTAAATTAAAATACTACACTTATTTAATTTTTTGAAAATAACATTTTTGTAAAATTAATAAACTTAAAATATTAATTATTAAATTTCATTATTATCAATGTTTTTGTTTTTAAGGAAAGTGCATAATTAGTAGATCTTTTTACGAAAATATTGGTAATATAAAGTGAAGATACTATGTATATTAAATATTTTGTACAAATTATATTAATTTATTTTTAAATCTAATTAATATTATAGAAAATAGTTTAATTTTATTTTGAGATTTTACATCAAATAAAAATTCAAACAATCAATGAAGAAAAAAACTAAAGTGGATGAACGACTATTTTCTAATAATAATTGGGAAAGTTACTTTGATGAAGGGAAAAAAAAAAACAAAGTGAATAAAATATTCGCTAGGATTATTTTAATTTTCAAAAGAAAAAAACATCAAAACACAATGGAAGGTAAATATATGAACCAAGTGCTAAGATGATGGATAAAGACCCGATTAATAGATTAAACTTTAATTGATGTCAATGACATGACAATATAGCAAAATAGGTAATACGTATTTCCACTTCTTCTTTTTTTCTATGCTTGACAACCATCACCAACCACATATAACACCTTTTCCTTGAGTTTCTCTATAATATGTAGAAAAAACGAAACAAAGTGTGTCATTATAGAAAATTGCACCATGCAGCACATGTTAGGATGTGGTAGGTTTTCATGACTCGTACCGAACTAGAATTGTTTTACCCATCCTCTGACGAAGCTGGCAGCATTTCTGAGGTGAGAACAGTTTAGGGAATCAAAATTCAAATAATAAGCTGAGTTTCATTAGCATAAGCAACTCATATATGCTTTCAAGATTACAGAAACCAACCTGCACATGATGAAGATACAAGTTTCATCCCACTAATGAAGTAATGCTACTCAACTATTCTATACAAGTTTTGCAAACTAGATAGTGATAACACTTGACACTGATCATATTGTATTTGTTGTGATAATTGTTTCATTCAAACTTAATATGAAATAATTACAGTTCTACATCTATATATATTAGTTAGTAACGATATAGCCAAAATAATGAGATGATTGAGATCACATTTTTCTGTCGTGATGAAGGTATGAGGGATTGGGCACTAAATACTGTTGATAAAAGCTAAATGATGTTAGTAACAAATTTATTGGTCATTTGCTGTGTAAAGCAATAAATGATGTCAATCCAGGTCTCTAAAATTAGGAACGAATTTATTGGGAAGGGGATCTTTTTTTGGTTTTCACTGTACTATAAATTTAACAAGACTAGCAATTCAATATTTTTCATCTTGACTAGAATCATTGTGTCACTCTTGTTTTATGCAAATGCAAGAGCAAGATTACAAATTTATTTGCCCGAGTACGTTACACCTTAGTTTTGATTAATAAGGATCCTTTAAAGAAAACTATATGCAGTTTGTCAAACAGATTTTGCTTCTACAAGTTCCAGTTACAACTCCCATTTGCAAGTGAAATTTCTTTGTGGTCATTTATTTGATCAGGCAAATTTTAACCTTCAGTTGGAAAAGTTGAGAATTGAGCCAGGACATGCCCAATTATCGAATGTAGTATCTCAAAGTGAGAAAATTCACACATCTCGAAAGGGAATATCTATTAACTTCAATAAACCCTCATTATGTCTCTAGTTTAATCCTTGATAGGTTCTCTTTCTTTCCTTTAGCTCCCATAAAGATACATTATCCTATCATAACAATTGGAGGATGGATTCACCTTCCATATGTCTGCAATTGAATTCTTTGGCAGACATTGTCAAATGGGGAAAATCATCTATGCAATTTTACAACACAAATGGAATCCAAAACTAATTAAAAACAAGAAATAATCTAAATGACTACTGAAATAGAGAAAAATCTCCAATCTCAATCAACTTAGTTGAAATCGGAGAGTTTTAACAATGCAGGAGAAAGAATCAAATTAATAAAATTATATTGATATATATATATATATATATATATATATATATATATATATATATATATATATATATATATATATATATATGTGCTAGATATGTGTGGCTAGGCTGAACTGTAAGTATAACTTTCTATTATGGTAACAAAAATAGTTTCCATTTTTTTATCTTGCTCTTATCATCACACGGAATAAAAACTACTGATGGTTTGATTTTAAAATTGCATTTTACAGGTAGATATTGTTTCAAAGATAATTTTGTGCATTAGATAATCAATTACTAACAATATCCATAAAACAACAACCATCAATCAAGAAAAAAGAAAGATCAAAATGCCCATAAAAAATCAAAGTACTAAGAGAGCCATAGGTAAACATATATAATTTTCATTTTCTTTATATAAGAATACAACCGTATATTGTCTTGTTCTAATTATCAATAATTCCTTTGTGCTCTAATGGCAATACTCTAGATCCTTTTATGTACTACGACAAAGTTTATAATGTCAACAACCTTGTGTATTATGTACTAGGATTATAATAAAAGGAAAGAAATTCACTTACTCTTAAAGTAAATATAAGAGACTTAATCTTCATTCTTTTTTGTGCAAGCCTAAGCTCTATGCACTTGATCTACTTTTAAAGAGAGGTTTAGGAGGCTAAAAGGGAATGTGGAAGAGGAAGGAATGGTAATGAATTGTGCCACTTACAAGGAGATAAGAAATTAAAGGATGTTTGCCACAAGAGAATGACCTTTGATAAAAGCTAGAAGGAAGCTGACGATACTTAGGTCTCAATAGAACGATAAAAAATGACTTGAAAACAAAGGAATCGCTATCAATATTTATTAAGGAAAACATCAGAAAAAACTGGATTGAAAATATTTGTCTTGGAAAGAAGATTTTGAGTTCGGGAGTCAATTACGTGTAAAGAAGATACTAACACTCTTCAACATCCATCATAACGATGGTTACCTCTTATTATACGTGCAAAATTAAATAACTTTAAATTTCACCCTTAAAACATAAAAACCATTTTTATTTTATTTACTGATTTTACATTAGAAGTATTTTATTATTGAGAAATTTATTTTTTATAAAAAGATTATTACATTTTTATCTTTTCAATAATTTATTTTTTTATGTTTTTTGACTCGACAGAAGAGGGCTTCTTCTCCTACGTATGTTCAGGTGCATTAGCGAATCATTACGTAGTTCTTTGATTTGAGTATTGGAGATTTTTTTAGGTGATTTAAGTATTAAAGGATTTTGATTGATTTTTTTATTTTAATATTCTTGTGTTTGAAATATTTTCATCTTGAACAAATTAAAAATGCATGCAAAGTGGTCACGAATAATTTTTCATGATTTAATTATCTATAACATCAGAGGTGCATCCAAAATTATAATCATTAAATCATAGTAGCTTTTACCGGTGACTAAATCAAAAGTGTATTTGAAATAGTCACAGTTAAAGCTCAAAAAATCAAATTGAAAGGGCATCCAAAGTGATTATCATTAAGTTATTTTTTAAAAAAAATTGAATGATTTAACTATAATGGCTAGATTATTTTTGTGACAACGAAATTAGGAGTATATCCAAAGTGGTTATCACTAAGTTTTTAAATCCATGTAATAGTCAGATTAGAAAAATCTATGTAATAGTCAAATTAACAGTACATCTAAGTGACTAAATTTTAACTATTATCATTAAAATATTTTTATTTTTAGATATGAAATTTAAGAGAATAAACTGTCACTGTTTATGTCTCAAAATCTCAAATTAAGAAATCTTATATTTAATTAATAATTTTATATTACAAGTGAAAAGGGTAACATGAAATTTATAATTTTATATTCTATTATAATTGTTTATAAAAATAAAATATTTAGTGTTAATGATGATTAAGATTAATTAAAAAATTGAGCATATCAAATCGACTTAATTTTTATCCTAAAAAAATTATTAATTTTTTTTTCTTTATTTTTTCAAATCTTAATATGTCTGATTTAACTATATAATTTTAAATATATTATTTCTACCCATAATAATAATATACCCTTTTATACAAGAGCATTATTTCCATAATTATATACTTTTACATGGTTTGATTAAGTAAATAAAATTTTTAATATATATAAATATTTATACAATTATACTAGATCAAAATAAGTGTAAGAAAAAAAAGAGAAAGAAAGAAAAATAGAAAACGTGCAAACGAAAAAATGGAAAACATATAGTGCAACTAGTGAAAAGCCACGGGTGTAGGTACAGTGTAACTGAAAAACACAACATCAAAACTAAAGCGAAACAAAATTCCTAAAATCACAGTGGCAAAAATGCTTCGCGTGCTGGTGAGTAGGCAAACGTGGAGTGCGTTCATGATTTTGAAGTAAAGGGCTTTTGGTTTGTAGTTTGTGACTTTAAAATTGATTATGTAATGGCTCCTAAAAAGATGGCTTCGATTGTGGGGCTACGAGGACTGCATGGTTGTGATTAAGGTATGTTGAAGCTAACAGGGAAACGGACTTGATTGGCTTAGTTTATTTTTCATGTCTTCATGGTTTCAACTTTTATTTCCATAATAGTCTGACTTGGTTTCTCAAAGGTTTCTTTGTTTCTTCTTCATTTTTTTAGGTTGTTGGCTTTGACATATAATAGTGTGGTAGGACATTTGAAATGTTGGACCTATGGTGATGGAAGGAGTACAAGGAAAGAGCTTTCTTTTGAAGAAAAACAAGCTAAGAATTTTACTGCAAAAAGTTATTGGCACAAGCAAAAGACGGTGTTCATATTACATTAACAATGTTTTTGCAGAAAGTAGAAACATTACAATTGAGAGAGTCAAACAAAATGGATTACCGCAAAAGAAAAATTACCTTTACCTGGAGTGATTTTAATTAGGTAACCTCCTTAGCCTTCTATGTGTAACTTTGCCAATTGTTTTCTCTTTGCCTCTATTTTCCAAGTTTGACTTTTATTGATGGCTTCTTCCAAATTGTAGGTATACCTTCTAAGTGAATTTCTCTCTAAATTTTGCTATTTGAATTACTAAATTCTCTCAATTGTTCTCTTATTTTTTCTTAATTGCTCTCTGAATTTTTTAACCTTTCATCCTTTTTTTTTAATGTATATCTCTTTTTTAGGTTCTGTGGCTCTTTTGTTGTATTTTTTATTCTTTTTTCCATCATTTTATAGGTGACATCTTCCTTCATGTTGAAGGAAGGTGGCTGTGTAGGCATGGCTCTAGGATGTTGCAAGGCATGGAGAAGACGACTGTTGCATGCCATGGAGCAAGGAAGTAGCTTGTAGAGCAACTAGCGTTGTTCTTTATTTCTTGTTTTTTTTTTTTTTTTGTCCTTCTTTATTTCTCTTCTTTTTAAATGTATTGATGCTCAAGTAGGAATGACAACAGGTCGGTGCAGGTACGGGTAGTGGTTGCCTACCACCCGACCCGCTACAAAAACCTGCTACCCGTTACCCGCTAAAAATCCGTCAGGTACCTGCTATAGAAATACCCATGAGCTTTTTCAATATCTGTGGGTATCCACAGGTACCTATGAATATTTAAAAATAAATAATTCTTTTAAAATTAAATATTTTTTTATAAGAAATTTTATCAAATAAATAATATAGTTTTTGGAAAATCTAGAAATAAAATTATACTAGTTTCTACAAGATTAATTCGATCTAAAGTAGATTAATATAATATATTATAAAAAATATTTAACACAAATAAAATATTTATTTTATATTATCAACATTTTTATAATAAATAATTTTATTAATTATGAAGTTTTCATAAAAAAGTACGATTGACATCAATGAATTTTGATAATTAATATTTTAAATTGATTTATTTTCCAAAAAATATTATTTTTTTAACTTATTTATATATATATATATATATATATATATATATATTATTTTAGTTTAGGGATAACGGGTACCCGCGGGTACGGGTATTATGATACCCGTACCTGCACATGTTAAGAAGTGGGTAGAAAAAACCCGTACCCGCAGGTAATGCCTATCTGTGCAGATATTTTTGCAGGTTTTATCCACGGATATCCACAGGTGCGGATATTTTTTGCCATCCCTATGTTCAAGGACTTATGCCAAAATTTATAGATTTTTTTTTATTTTTTCATGATTTCTATTTTCACCCCCTAATTATGTTAAATAGACTTCATTTTTGTTTAAAGTTTAAATAGACTTCATTTATGGGATTTTGTTGTTTGCACCTTCAAATTCACTAAATAAACACCTCTACCCATTATTGTTTTAGGCCTACTAAACTTCACTCATGAATTCTTATTATTTACACCATCAACTTACTAAATGCACCTCACCTTCATGGGTTTATATAGCAAATATGTGAGTGTAAATAGTAACTATTTTTTGTTACCCTTTTCTTTTTTTTATTTTTCTTCTTTATTTTTCTTTTATTGAATTAGGATAAAAAGACCATATTTCTAGGCAAAAAAGTGAAAGTTAAATATTATATAAAGTGTAAAAAAAAAATAAAAAATTAGGTGTCTATAGAAGCTCCTCTTGATGCAAGAAGAGCTCAGTCAAAAGGAGAAAACCACTTAGCAAAATGCTCTCCATTCACTAAATTATAAAATCTAAATACAAATGGGTAAGGGGTCTTATTTATAGAACAACTAGGTGGATTGGGTAAACAAGACCATGGTTATACTAACCCAAGTTAGCGTAACTTTAGTAAAGTCATACCAACCATGGTGAACATCCAACTACTCAATGAATGTGCACCTTATCTAGGCTAGATTCATTTGGGGTGTGCTATTGTAAAGAGGAGTACAAAAAATAGTCATGCTTTGTGCATGACTAGGGGTGGTGTGAACTAGCAAAAGAGAGTAGGAATAGCGGTCATCCTTTGTGCATGACTAGGGGTGTGATTCCAAAATAGAGTGACCTAATCACATGTTTGTCTCTTAGAATCTAGTCCAACCTATCATATTATAGCATGAAGACCATAGTACTCCTAAAAAATAGGTTTACCTGAATACAAAGGTCAAGATTAGAAGTATCAACTCTAGGAGTCAACCTACTAAAAGTCATAACTACTCTTAAGTATTTACAAGCTAAAAATGCAAAAGAGACTAGGCTTCAATCATCTTTAAGTCTCCATGCTATTACCTAGCCATCTCGTTCTCAATCTTCCTAGCCATGGTCCTAATGATAGGACCTATGGTAGGCAGAATTGCATCACTCTCCACTCATCTTTTTAAAATCTAACGGTGGAGATTAGTTACTCATTACCATTATTAGATATCAAGAAAATAAATTATAAAGAAGAAGATTAAGTCTCTTATATTTATTATTGAGGTAAGTGAATCCCTTTTTATATTAAAAAGTAAAAAAGAATATTCTAAACCAACTGATCACAGATCAGGCAATCTAAATAAAGAAACAAGATTAAAAGTGTATTTAACACAATGACATATACAACTATTTAATGTTGTATAGATCATACTAATCTACATAAATTGCTAACCAAAACTTGTATAGAATTACTTTTTATATTACATTTGTAATTATGAAAAAAATTTAAAATTAACATATACATCATATTAGGAAGGGGAGGGGGGAATGGATGAGGGGGAACTCGTAGGAGGAAATGTATCCGTACAAGGGAGAATGATACTCTTAACCCTTTTATATTTAATATCAATATTTATTGTTGGAATACTTGAAAAACATTATTTTAAGAAAAACAAATTAAAGTTACTAGAGGAAGCAATTTCCAAATCAAGGAAACGAAAACGGTGTACTCTGCATAGAACAACTAGTGATCACACACATGCCCAAAGAAAGAAAAAACTGATTTTGTCCTTTATTTAAGTTATTGTACATTCCCCAAAACTTTAAGTATGATATTAATATGGTAGAAATAAAACTAAAAATCTAGGTGTAATTTTGGTTGTATTATGATATATTTAGAAATCTCTACAGCTACACAACAACTAGTTTGCATTTAACCTCAAGAAAAAAACTTATATATACATTGTTTTACATTCAGAAAAAAAAATAACTCGAGCAGAAAGGCTAAAGAAGAAAACAATTAAACAAGATAAATAATGACTCATAACTTCTCCTTATTAGTGTTAGTGTTCCTTCTATACGTTGCATCCTCATGTGCAATCGAAGGTGCGGAATTGGATGCCACTTGCAAGAAAACTCAAAATCCTACATTTTGCTTTAATCTTCTCAATTCAAAGCCTGGTGGAGTAGCTGATGCAAACCTTGTTGACCTTATCCAATATGCCCTTGATGTATCATGTGTCAACATCACTGCCACAACGAAATTAATCAAGAGGTTGATTAGAAGAAATCCCAATGACCTTGAAGCAAGAGATCATTACACATTATGTTTGAATCAAATTCATATGGGTGCCCTCGGCGAAGTTGAGTCAACCCAACACGTATTAAAATCAGGAGATTACCAAATCCTGAAAACGGTTGCATCTGGAATCCGAACACACATTGAGCTGTGTATTGACGGAGAGTTGCCTTCCGATACTCCTTTCCATGATAATTCCTTACTCCCAACATATGCAAATGACATCTCACAAGTTGTGGAGATTATTCTTATCATGTCCAATATTTTGTAAACGTAGACATGAAATAAATGTGAAAACTTATTTAAAATTATAAAACTAAATTATAGTTCTCTATTTAATTTGAAAAGGTTCATTGTTATTTGAATTTATGAATGTTAAACCCTTGCTACCTATTTCCATAATTATCCTTCTATACAACTAAAAATATCAATAAATTCTCATTTCATACACATGTCATAGAAGCATTATTTTGGATAAAGATTAGGCTTATAAAAAATCACTACTATGAATATTAGATTCTTTTTAAGATGGGATGTTAAAATCCTAAACAATATTTAAGATCATCCCGAGTAGTATTTAATTAAAATTAAATAATACACAAGAAGTACCAGTAAATCTAGGGGTGGCAAAATGTGTTGGCCTACCCTGTTTTGGTTCGTCGAAAATTAGTTGGGCAGATTAACCCTCCATAATTAGGACGGACTGAACTGAGTGACGACCAATCCTACCATTAGATGGTTGGTGGCCTAACTCGTTAGAATTTTGAAAATTTATTTTTTTTCAAAAAAAATAATATAAAATTTTATTTAAAAAATAATTTTTTATTTTCTAAAAAATCACCATTTTAAAGAAATAAATAGAAAAATTACAAAAGGTAAACCTTAAATAGTTGATTTTTTTAAAATATTACGCTTTTACAAAAATAAATGACAAATAAATTCATGACAAGTTTATTTTATTTTGTTAACAAAGTCATTTTTGAATTATACTTAATATGTTATTTTATATCTTAATTATTATAATTATTTTATTAATTTATATAAATATTATAATTTTTTAAAAATAAAATACAATACTGGAGGGTTAGTGGACTGACCCTTCTATCTCGCCTTTGGTCTGCTAAATTGGTAGGCTAGGCAAAGCGAGCCAAAACGGGTCAACAGGCTAAAACCATTAACCTAACCTGCTAAAATGAGGGTGGGCTAACTAGCTAGCCCACCTGCCCCATCGTGTTTTACCATCCTTAACTGAACTAATAGATTCTATAACTAGGTAACCCTAGGCGATTCCTATTTAGGTTCTCGAAGATATGACTAGGAATTGCATCCCACCAATCTAAGCCAGTAAAAGTCACAACATAATTAGCTAACCAATCTATATCAGTGTTTCCCTCTATACAGATTGTGGATTTAATGATGCCTCTTACATAGTCTTTCATTTTATTGAAATACTACTTGCGATGATTTTAAATTATTTTTAGGATTTTAGCATTTGAAACTAGATGGAGACTTATATTTAGTAGTGATGCTGGATAAGGCTAATCTTTATCTAAGAAAAACAAATGCTTCTTTTATAAGTCTATGAAATGAGAATTTATTCATAATTTTAGCTATAGAAAAGGATAATTGTGAAAATAGATAGCAAGAGATTAGCATTCATAAACTCAAATAACCATAAACCTTTTCAAATTAAATAGAGAATTATAATTTAGTTTTATAATTTTAAATAAGTTTTTGCATTTGTTTTATGACTATGTTTACAAACATTGGATATGATAAGAATAATCTCCACAACTTTTGAGATGTTATTTGTATATGAGAATGACGATTATATGTGGATTATTTAATGTTGATTGAAAATTGATAAAGTTTTTTCAACACCATGGAGGAAGAGTTTAGTATGACAGATTTAGGAATCCTTCATTATTTTCTGACAATGGCATATTTATTTGCCAAAAGAAATGTGTTAATGAGGTACTGGACAGATTTGAAATATGTTAATGAGGTACTGGACAGATTTGAAATGATTGATTGTAATCCAGTTACAACACCAATAGAACAAAATTCAAAATTGGTCAAGAATCCAGGTCGAAAACTTGTAAACAATTCATTGTTCAAGCAACTTTTTGGGAGTGTGATGTATATAACAGCCACATGGCCAGACATAGTGCATAGTGTGGGCGTCATCAGTAGATGTATGAAGAAGCCTATGCATCAACACCTTTTCTCAGCCAAAAGAATTTTGAGATATCTCAGAGGAACAACTGCCTTTGGTTTATTCTACAGAAAGGAAGATGAAAGGGAACTAATTGGGTTTGTAGATAGTGATTTCAAAGTTAGGTTCCGGTGCGGTTGCTTTGACTTCCAAGAAGCAGCCAATAGTCCCTCTCTATTCCACTGAAGCAGAGTATGTAGCTGCAACCTCAGCTACCTGTGAAGCTATTTGGATGCAGAACAGTAGACCAGACAGCTAATATCTTTACTAAACCCTCAAAGCATAGCCATTCTTCAAGCTAAGACATATTTTTGAAGGGAGGAATTTGTTTTGATGGTTTGCTACTGGGGTTTTCAACTGTCGCCCATGCTTTGCACTATTGGATTGGCCTGGCCCCCACTGTTGATCTTAAATTTTAATGTCTTATTTTTATTAGTCTGAAATTAAATTTAAAATATTTATTCGTAATTTTGAAATAAAATTATGTACTATACAATAGAGATATTACCTATCATATTTCAAGTTTTAACGGTTGAAGGACACTCTGTCACACCTTTGATGTAACCATGGATCTGAATTCTAAATCAAAATACAATATATGGATCACATAAAATTAAAAAAACATTGATGAAATAATAATTGATGCAAAAGTATTTATACAATTGTGCCAAAGATGGTTGGACTAAGTACTTTATTAGGAAACTTGTTAAATGAAGAAATTGGTTTATTTTAAGTAGCTTTAGTAGCCAGTAGGCATTCACCTAAAAAACAATATTTTCATTCTGTGAATCTTTCATTTGTAGACTTTATATTGATTGGGACTCGACTAGATTTCTATGGTGGTGGGGAGGTAGAGCAGTATATGAAGAAGGGTAGTAGAGTTCATTTCTACTAATAATGCGGTATGAATTTGAGATCAGTGCTTTACTTGTAGTTTTCATATGTATCCATATTAATCAATCTCAATGCTTCCTGATGCTAAATTTTTTAAAGATATAGATTCCTTTAAAAGGAGAATTTAGAGAAATCAAGCATAACAAACTTGAAACGTCAACTCATAACACATCTATACATAAGCAAGTATAACTCAAAAGTAATGCAACTAATCAATTGCTTCATCCTATACTACTTCCAGTTTAATACCCGTTTCAAAAGCTGCTTGGTTGTCCAATGTATTCAAAATATTGCTCTAAAGATATGTTTTTGGACACAAGATGAGTTCCTATTAAACAAAGATTTCTATTAGAACAAATTATGGAGCCGTGTAGTGAATACAAAGCGAACTATTCATTTGCTTTTTACTAAAGAATATTGTGTATTCTCTACATTAAGCCGCATACATCAATTTTGTAAGAGTTTTCTAAATTAAAATTTTGTGATTTATTTGAAATTTTTTATTGTTTTGCCTAGTTTATTATCCACATGCTTTTATTTCATAAATTTATGTCTATAATTTGTATAATATGTAAAATAAATAAATCTTCAAAATGTATGAGAATTTAATCATATGAAGTTATAGAATTATGAAAAATTGTTACAGATAGAATGGTTGAGAATTGACTATTCAATCTATGACCTCTCTTCTACTTTGGAGCCAAATCCAATAATTCAACGTAGTTCCGAAACTCTGATGTTCTTACCAAAAAGTACCTGAGTACAAATCGCTACAAATCTTTTGAAATGTCTTTGATGAGCTTGGTAGAGTGTCCTAGCACCTTCTCGATGGACAAAGGGGGAGAACTTGCAAAGGAGGACTCAACGCTCAAGTCAGTAAATGAGCAAGATAGAGAAGGTCAAAGAGGTTAAAGTGTAATAAATTTTTCCTGAATGAGTAAATGGCACATACCTCCTACCTTGTATTTATAGTAACAAACATGGTTATTACCTGGCGATTATTACCTGCTTCCCTTGGTGCATTCCTTTTACCCAGGGTGTTTGGCTTTTATCGAGCAAGTACTTTGTAGAGCCTGCTCAGTTTTATTGGGAATAATGCTAATCAGTAATTATGTTAATTTATCTTTTTTGTTAACTTAGCTAATTGATTGGTTGGTTGCAGGAGCATGGATTTCAGTGAGGCCGAAATCCTTTGAGGTTTATATATTCTCTTTGAGTTGTTATATTATATTTCGGATTTTGGCTATGCCAAAATCCAAAATCTCCTTATATGGTGTTTTTATTCTCATCTAAAATCCTTTTGTTCTTTTTGTTTATATTCTTTTTGGTTTTCGGCTATGTCGAAGTCTGAAGTCTCTTAGGATGGTATTTAAGGTAATGGTAATGTGGTGATTTATATACTTCGATTTCGGCTATGTCGAAATCCGAAGTCCTTTGACGATTTTTTAGGTCTTGTTCCTCTTGGTGATTATATACACTTGCCCCCAGGCTCCAGCCGAAGTATGAAGAACAAAGATGGAGTCTTTTCTTAAAAAATGAGGCACTAAAGTCTTCGATTTTGCGTACTCGGACCGAAATCCCTAGGTATAAGTGGATGGATTTTTTAGGGTTTCTAGTTTTTGTTTCCTGCCAAGTGATACCGAGGGCAAGAAAATGAATAGTTGCTCCCCTGGGGTACTTTAGCGGAAGCAGAAAATGAATAGTTGCGTGTCGTGGAGCGTTGATCTAGATTAGATCAATGGTACAGATGAGTGTGGGAGTTTCGGAGTCGCACTTCTATCTAAGGGGGAAGGGGATGTTAAGTTTAGATACACTTTTCCATTTTGTGTTCTCTCCTTGTGTTGAAATCTCTCTCAATCCTTCCTTCATTAACCCTCTTTCCCCTCAGTCAGGTACGCCTCAACTCTTCTATTTTTCAGTCAAAAATGTCTTCTCCTTCTAATTCTGAAATCCCTTCTGAGTCTACTGAAGTCTCTGCTTCGGCTTCAGGCAACAACAGCAAGTATGCAATGTACCCAGAAGTACAAGCAGATGATGCTGGACCTTCGGGGTTGAAATTGTTACCCCATTGGAAGGCTAGCATTTTAGCCAAAGTGGCTTTAAAACGTAAGTTCAAGGGTAATCCGAAAAAGGAGTACCCCCTTAATTCTGATTCCTTCCTACCATTGGGTAGATGGAGAAGTAGGGGTCTTCTCATCTCGGTACTGCAATAGGCAGATTCTGAGTAATTTTGTACATAAGGTTAAAGTTTGTTATTTCAAAAATTGTAAAGAGTTTCCCTTTCTTGTTCGGTGTTGTAAGGATTTTTCTGTTCTGAACCCAGATTTTGTCTTCCCAGGTCAGACTCTTGAGGATAAAAGTGACTTTTCTTATGTATATGATTGTATGTTTTCAGTTTTTCATGTGAGGCTCCCCTTTGATGATTATATTATAGGGATACTTGAAGTGTTGAACTGTGCCCTTAGTTAGTTGCATCCAAATGTTTAGGGTTACATCCAAGCATTCCGAGCTCTGTGCTTGTTTACTCATACTTAGGCTACTCCCAGCCTGTTCCTTTGTCATTTCTCTACTTGGCCTCATGAGAAATGTAAATGGGTTTTCCTCTTTCGCAAGGGCGATAAACCTTTGTTTGTGTCATACACAACTTCTTTTAAGGGTTTCAAGTCCGAGTACTTCAAAGTTATGATAAATCCTGAGGTTGGCCGAAACCATTTTTATGATGAACATGGAGGCCAACTATTTCTTTTCTACTAGGAGCCTATGCAGAAAAGGTACACAGATTTCCCTGACGACCTCCTTATAGATGAGGAGAAGGTCAATGCTAAACTCCTTGATTCCCTTCCTCGCCTTCTTCCCGTGGCATCGTTGTTGCAAGTTTATGCATCAACCACTCCCTTTAGTGATCTCAAAGGTGAGTGTATTTTTCATGAATTGATTTTGATGTTGTTTTTCCAAATCAATCTTAACTTTTGATTGGTTATTTTTCAGAAATCATGGTGAAAGCTGGTGGCAAAGCAGTGGGTTTTCGAAAAATCTGCAAAAGCCGAGATCCAAATGCTGAAGCCACCATCCCAACAATCCAAATTGAAGAGCAGCCTCCATCGAAGCCTCCTCCAGTGGACACCCTTCCCCCTATATCCAAATTTGAAAAGAAAAAACAAAAATAAAAGTGGAAGGAGAAAGTGCCTGAAGGCAGTAAGGGGGAAGAAAAGAAAAGAAAAAGAAAGAAGAAATCATCCTCTAGCAAGTCCAAGAAGGTTAAGGTCGAGTCCTCAACGTTGAAGACCTCAACCATCAACATTGCTTTACTACCACCATCATTCTTCTATGAGGACTTGGATCCTGTGGCGGCCTTTAGCAGGTTCGGGGATTCGATTTTGGCAGATGGCCATAAAGCTTTGGAGCAAATGGAGCTCAACCTCAAATGGCAAAATTATTGCGAGTTCCTAGCGTAGGCACAGACGCTGGGAAAACATTTGTTTGTTGATGGGCTGGTGGCTGCGAAGTAGTGGCAAAGGAAAGCCAAAGATAGCTTCTTGGCTATCTCGAATAAACTACGAGAGCTAGAAGAAAGCTCTAAAACGATGATCTCCCATGAAGCGTTTGAGGAGGCTCTGGCTGCAAGAGATGCCAAATATGCGAAGGCTTTGGCTAAGAAGAATAAGCTCTTGGGGGAGGCTTGAGAAAAGGTGCGAAGCCTCAAAGCCCTTTTGGCTCAGAGTGAAAAAAGCTGAGAAGGCTATAGGCGGGCTTACGAGGAGAATGGGGCCGAGCACGATAAATTCGTGGTTCAGGCCGAGGATGATGTGATGGTGGAACACGCCGCTGGCTTTCGGCAGGCTGTGTGCGAAGTTTTCTGAGTTTTCCAAGTATCATGATATCTTCGGGGGTCAATATAAGAGTCTCGATGAAGTAGATGATGCAGCCCTTCGGGATGGGGAAACTCCACAAGAGTCATCATCATTAGAAGAAAATGTTGAGACTCAGGCCAAAGAGACTCAAGCTAAAGAGACTGCTAACGTGGATCGGGCTGAAGAAGCAAGAGGCCAGAGCGAAGATGATGAAGCAGCCTTTTAGGGAATTCTTAGTTTTATTTTTACTTTTGTGATTAAAAATTTTATTAGAATAGTGAGTCATATTGTAGTTATTCGCTTATAATGAATGCATAAGATTTTTTGTTCAAGTGTGGCCGAAGTGTGCCTTTCATTTTTTCGCTTTTGTTGGTTAAGGTGTATGCCGAATTAGAACTAATTTGTTCTTGTTGACATAAGATTTCAGATTTTTTGAGGGAGGTACTGCCTGAGCCGAAAATGAAAATTTTCAGGAGGGTACTCTCATGGGATTTTTGGTAAGTAAGCCAAACTTTGCTGTGAGTAAAAGAATGTAGAGCCAAAATATGCTTCTTTGTATATGTGGGTAGGGGGTCTCATTAAAAACCCTTTTTGGAAAAATCTCTATTGCGGGATAAAAACCGAAATAAGGAAAAGAATGCCCCAAAAAAGTATAGGCTCATGTATTAGCTGTAGTACATTTTTAAGTGTGTTGAATTCCAAGTGCATGGAATGAATTTTCCATCGAGGTGTTCGAGTTTATAAGCGTTGTTGTCGAGGTCCTAGTGGATCCGAAAAGGTCCATCCCAATTAGCATCTAGCTTTCCTTTTGTCTTTTCTTTTCTTGCTTCACTGGTTGCGTGCCAGACTAAGTCACTTGGGAGAAAAGTTCTGGGTCTTACCTTTGAATTAAAGCGTCACGACATCCATTGCTTGAAAGCCTCTGCAATTATTAGGGCATGATTCCTGATTTCTTCAATGCAGTCCAAGTGATGCCGAAGTGCTTCGTTATTATTTGTTTCCTCAAAACATTGTCGTCGAAGCGAAGGTTCGCCGATTTCTATGGGCAGCATAGCATCTGTGCCAAAGGTTAGCCAAAATGGAGTTTCATGCATGGACATTTGGGGGGTACAACGATATGCCCGCAGAAGCTCTGGTATGTGGTCTGCCCATGCCCCTTTAGATCTGTCAAGCCACTTTTTTAATTCTGCTATAATGACTTTATTAGCTGCTTTGACTTGTCCATTTGTCTGTGGATGCTTAACCGAAGTAACTTTATGTTTTATCCTAAGCCCTTGTAGGAAATTGTTGAATTTTTTATCTATGAATTGGAGACCATTTTCAGTGATTATTGAGTGTGGAATGCCGAAGTGTGTCACGATGTTCTGCCATGTAAAATTTGTGTTGTCCTGGGGCTAATGGGAAGGGGTCGAGAATATCCATTCCCCAAGTACAAAAGGTTCATAGGGTTGTGATTACCTTTAACTCATCTGCTGAGGCATGAATTAGATTGGCATGCTTTTGACATTGAGTGCAGTTTTTAACAAATGTGATGTAGTCTTCTTTTAACATTGGCCAGTAGTAGCCAGCTCTACTCTGTTTTCCATTGACCTTGCCCCAAAATGAAAGCCGCAAATACTGTGGTGGATTTCTCTAAGCACATAGTTGGCTTCATCATCATTTAGGTATTTTAGGAGAGGGGACGAAAAGCTCCTTTTGTAGAGTTCTCCGAAATAAGGAAGAATCTTGAGGCTTTTGTTCTTAATTGCTTAACTTTTGCTGGTTCTGTTGGGGTTGTCCCATTTTGTAGAAAGTTTATGATTTCGGTATGCCAATCTATGTCTGTCATGGATACCGAGCATACTGAGATATTGGGAAGGGGTAACTCCTATTGTAAGAAAGTGCGTAATTGTCCTAGCTTGCAAGTACTAGTGAGCTTTGCTAGATGGTCAGCCCATGAGTTTTGTTCCCTTGGGATGTGGATGACCTCTATTTCTTTGAACTTGGTTTTTTCTCGCAAGAAAGCATGATAGTATTGTAGTAGGTTTTTCATTTGTTAACTTGAAAAGAGCCATTTACTTGCTCTGCCACAATTTTAGAGTTTGTTAGGCACTTGACTCTTGATGCCCCCATGTCCTGCTAATAGTGCTTCATATTCGGCCTGATTATTTGAGGCCTTAAATCTGAATCTCAGGGACTGTTCAATGGTGATGCTATTAGGCCCTTCCAATATGATACCAGCTCCACTGCCCCCATTTTTGGAAGATCCATCTACGTGTAACGTCCAAAGGAAGGGATGTTCCGTAGAGATTGGATACAACTTATTTAAGAAATCTGCCAAACATTGTCCTTTTATAGGTCCCCTAGGTTCGTATCTGATGTCGAATGCAGACAATTCAACAAACCAAGCAACTATACGTCTCGCAAATTCTGGTTTCCATAATACTTTGGCAATTGGGCAATCTGTTCAAACTATTATGGCGTGGCTTTGAAAATAAGGCCGAAGTCGTCGTGCTGAGCTAACTACAGCTAAAGCTGCTTTTTCTACCATCTGCTATGTGGTCTCGGCATCGTGGAGCATTCGGCTCATATAATAAACTGGTTGTTGACCGTCAAGAGCGTCTTGGATGGCTAAAGTGCTAATTGCTTCTTGAGAGACCAAAAGGTAGAGAATTAATGGCTTTCTGAGATCTGGCTTAATTAACACAGGTGGGGACGCAATCGATGTTTTCAGCATGGTAAAGGCTTCTTCGCATTGATCTTTCTAGAGGAAGTTCTTGCTTTTTTTTAGGAGTGCAACTATTAGTTTTGCTCTCTCGGATGTGTGTAGGAGGAATCGAGCCAAAGATGTTAGCCTGCCCATTTAACCTTTGTACTTCTTTTAGGTTTTTTAGACTTTTCATGTCTAGGATTGTCTGACACTTATCTGGATTGAATTCTATTCCTCTATTGGTTAACATAAAACTAAGGAATTTTCCTCCTTGAACTCCGAATACACATTTTTCTAGATTGAGCCTCATTGAATGTTTGCAAATAGTAGAGAAAATGTCTTGCAAGTCATGGATATGGTGATTTGGCCTTTCTATTTTGACGACCATGTCATTGACGTATACCTGTAGGTTTTTGCCTATTTGCTGATGGAAGACCTGGTCCATTAATCTTTGATACGTGGCCCTTGCACTTTTTAGGCTCAAAGGCATCACTTTGTAACAGTAGTTAGTTGATTCCATAATAAATGTTATTTTAGCTTCATCATTGAGGTGCATTCAGATCTGGTTATAGCCCGAATATGTCTCCAAAAAGCTTAGCAGACAATGACCCGCAACGCCATCTACTAATTTTTCTATGCTAGGGAAGGGATACACATCCTTTGGGCAAGCTTTGTTCAAGTCCATGTAGTCAGTGCACATTCTCCACTTGCATTCTGCTTACATACCATAACCATATTGGGTAACCATTTGGTGTACCGTACTTCTCGGATAAAGTTGGTAGGGAGGAGTTTTGCAACTTCCTCTTTGGCTACCTGTGCTCTTTCTTCTAACATTTCCCTCCTTTTTTGGGCTATTGGTTACGCCCCTTTACACACATTAAACGATGACAAAGAAATTCTGGATCGATGCCGGGCATATCTGTTGCTGACCAAGCAAACAAATCAGCATTGTTCTTGACAACTTCAATTATTTGCTCTTTCTCCTTTTCTGGGGCCGAAAAGCCTACATATGTCACCTATCCAGGCTTTTTTCCTAGCTGAAAAGGTTCCACATTCTCAGCGGGTTCAACTCTTTTCTTCTCCTCTCCACGAGGATCTAACT
The DNA here is from genome assembly GCA_037954015.1 of Psophocarpus tetragonolobus. NCBI lineage: Eukaryota > Viridiplantae > Streptophyta > Magnoliopsida > Fabales > Fabaceae > Psophocarpus > Psophocarpus tetragonolobus. Next base: position 22,070,156 of record CM075695.1, on the reverse strand, counting down.
CCAGATAAGAGTATTCTGAAGCTATTGGCACATGGTTAACATTATTGAAGGTTTTCTATTTTTTATATGTTTCTAACCGCAGGCTTTCCAGGTAACACTCCCTGGCTATTCACTAGTCCGAGTGGATGATGATTATTTTGTCTCCCTCTGAAGGAAATTTCATAGCTAGATGGGGGGGATATGATGGCCCCTAGTCTGTTGAGTGAAGGTTGCCCTAATAAGATATTATATGAAGTGGTGTCATTGATGATAATGTACCGAATTTGCTATCATTGCCAAATTTGGCGTACAAATCAATGCACCTTTTCGTAGGCACTCGTTCCCCCGAGAATCCTATGAGGGGTTCGCTTAGGGGAGCAGTTGGTCTTCGGATAGTCCTAGCTCTTTGAAGGTTCGCCAATACAACACAGCAGTCGAACTCCCTTAATCCATCAGTGTCTTTCACACAATGCAATTAGTGATCTCAACGCTGATTACCATGGGGTCATCTTGTTCAGGGTCAACAGCTTGAAAATCTTCATTTGTGAAGGTGATGCTCGACATTCTTTGACATGCATATAGGACAACTGAATTGATGGATCTGACTGTTCAGGCATGCCACTCTTTGGCCGAGGAGGTAGATACTCCTCTTGCGAAACCACCAGCAATTGTGTTGGTGATACTTTTATCTTTTTTATGGCTATTCTCTCTTCATTCTCTTGACCTGCTCCGACTTTGACTTCTACGTTTGTTGGGTCGTGGCCGATAGTCATTGCGTTCACCGTGCTGAGAAGAGTTCCTTTGGAAATGACTTGGTCTAGCTGGCAGTGGGTGACTATTGGTCTTGTGGACAAAGTCTTTTAGGTTTCCCTGCTTGATTAAGTCTTCTATCTTGTCTCATAGTGTTGTACACTCTTCGGTTAAATGACCTTTGTTCCTATGATAACTACAATGTTTAGTAGGATCGACTCCTCTAGGCATATCTGCTTTATTTGGCATGGTTAACAGTTCAACTGCTAATGCTTGCTCTAATACTCTAGCCCTACTAGTGTTGAGTGGAGTGTACTGGGTGTATCTCGGCCCTCTAGGTGGTGTGTCTGAATACTTTTTTTTTGTTGGAGTTGCCTCTTTTCTTATCTTTTCATGAGCTAGTTAGGGATTCAGCCTGAGCTTTTGTTGGAATGCAGTGAGTTCTTCCACCTCAATAAAAGGAGTGGCTTTTCCTCAGAGCTCATACATTTCCACAAGGGGGAAGTGGATTAGGCTAGTAGCAAATTCTCCTGGTTGTAGATTAATCAAGAATGTATGAAGTGCTACATCGGGGGGTAGGTTTTTTATGGTCAGTGAGGCTTGACCAAACCGATCTATGAAATCTTGAAGGGGCTCATTTTTTCTTGCCGAGCTGTGGCTAAGGCTGCTGACGTGAAACTGTGTGGCCGAGATGTGGCAAACTGGGTTACAAATTTTATGGACAATGTCTGGAAGTTATTGATGGAATTTGGTGGGAGATGGATGAATCAATTCAAAGCTTGGCCTTTGAGTGACATGGGGAAGATCTTACACAAAGAAAGAAATTAATGGGGGATTAGGTTGGGTTGGTTTGCTATGGGATGGCTCCATGGAGTGTTCCATACATGGGCCAATGCATGATGGGGCAGCAGATTCACCCTTATGGGACTCCCTTTTGTTTTTCTTCCTACTGACTTCATCTTCCCGAAAGCTTCGATTTCAGAATTCAGCATTCTCAAGTCGAAGTTCTGCAATCTCCTCCCTGAGTAACCTGAGGGATTCGGTTAAGCTGTTTGAAACTATGACCTTGGGTTGTTGAGGTGTGTCTTCGTTGTTTTAGGGTTGATTGTGGGGTGCAGCTCCATGACTCCTAGAGATGGTCATGTCTTCGCAGTCTTATTTGTGGGATCTAGTTTTACTTTGTGCCCCACGATAGACGCTAAAATGTTCTTACTAAAAAGTACCTAAGTACAAATCACTGTGAACCTTCCGAAATGTCTTTGATGAGCTTGGTAGAGTGTCCTAGCACCTTCTGGAATGGAAAAGGGGGAGCACTTGCAAGAGAGGACTCCAATGATCAAGTAAGTAAATGAGCAAGATAGAGAAGGTGAAAGAGGTTGAAGTGTAATAAATTTTTCCTGAATGAGTAAATGGTATGTACGTCCTACCTTGTATTTATAGTAAGAAATGTGGTTATTACCTGGTGGTCCCTATTTCTCTTGGTGCATTCCTTTTACCCAGTGTGTTTGGCTTTTATCCAGCAAGTACTTTGTAGATCTTGCTCAACTTTATTGGGAATAACGCTAATCAGTAATTATGTTAACTTATCTTCTTTGTTAACTTAGCTAATTGACTGGTTGTTTGCAGGAGCTTGGATTTCGGCGAGGCCGAAATCCTTTGAGGTTTATATCTTCTCTTTGAGGTGTTATATTATATTTCGGATTTCAGTTATGCCGAAATCTGAAGTGTCCTTGTCTCGTATTTTTATTCTTATCTAAAATCCTTTTGTTCTTTTTGTTTATATTCTTTTCGGTTTTCGACCATGCCGAAGTCTGAAGTCTCTTAGGATGGTATTCAAGGTTCTGGTAATATGATGATTTATATATTTCGGTTTTCGGCTATGCCGGAATCTGAAGTCCGTTGATGATTTTTTAGGTCTTGGTCCTCTTGGTGATTATACATTTGCCTTAAATATAATGTTATAGAATGTTTAATATATTTTTATCATATAATTAAGTTAATATTTTAAATAAATATTAGAACATTTTGTTTTAAAATTAAGCAGTTACAGCCCCACTTTCTTATTGTGACCTTTTGACAAAATTTATGTTATATACGAAGGTGATGTTGAATTGGTGATTTCAATTCACTGAATTACATAATTATCCAATAAATATAAATCATATATGATTCGTAAATTTTGTACAGACAAAAATGTTCCAAATAACATGGTTTTTTATATACTTGTCCAGACAATTGAAATTTTATTGCTGATGTTCTTTCATTAATAAAAAAATTTATAGATGCAATAATGTTAGAATAATATTTTTATATTGAAAGCTATACTGGCACAAGAATACAAATGGAGAAAACAAGGTAAATACTTCCCTACTTAGGCAGAGCAAATTTGCCCACTAGCCTCCACATTGCTCAAAATTAATCTCACATCAACACTAACAGTTAGAGTACCACAAAACATGACATACAAATATAAAACACCTCACATTAAATAACATACTTACTTGGACGAGGTCAACGGATGATTAGGAAGGTCCATGGCCTAGGGAAGTGACCTCCATTGCACTTAGGATGGGTGCTTTCTTAAGGTTTGCCCAAATGGCAGAGCCTACATCATAATTTGTGACGGTGGAGGCTTGCGTTCGTGCAGGCTCTTTCCATTTCAGTATAAATCATTAGTCTCAAAGATGAATTATCGAAACAACACCATTGACCTCTCTAGCTTTGTTTTCTTAATAGTTATGAGGAAATTATAACAGTATTAAATCATGATGAAAAAGATTGTACACTTTTTACATAAGTTTATATGTTTTATAGTGCAAGCCTAATCAAACTCTTCAAACATAGGTTGATATGTTTTATAATTATAAATAACGAAATTGGATTTTATTTCCAACTATTATATGTGAGGGATGGGAAGGTGAGGATATGGTTTGACAAATGGTAATGATACTAACTATATCATAACGAAGTAATAAAGTTGGTCTAGTAGCAAAATCTACACGTAGGGAGAGGAAAAGGTCGTGAGGTTGAATCTCTCCAATGACAAAAACTAACACATTAACAAATATTTGATCTATTAAAAAAATTGTATTATAGCCCAAGTTCAGGGATGGTTTGATTTGATGTCTAACGATACATTTTACTTTAATATTTTGGAATGTTTCAAGACACCATAAGCCAAAAATTAAAGTTGTCACTAATGATGATTCTTGTTAGGTTGTAAATATTTTCAACCTCCTTCATACACTCAAAGAATGGCTTTTAGCCTACTGTTTTCTTATTAAAGAACTTGGAGCTCATAGACTTATTATAAATACTTTCTCCACCGTACCCACTTAAAAATGTGAGTCCCCAAGCTAAACTTTCTCTTATTAGTATCAAATATATTTTCAGAATTAAACAAATAAAATTAGACATGAAGAAAAAAAAATTGCAGGAAAATGTAAACAGGTCCTACTATAACCAGTAAAACTTATTCTGAAATTCTAAAATAATTGACAAACAAAGTCAATTTCAAAATTTTTTATTAGTATAAATTGTAAAGTCAATTTTAAAATTTTTTTATTAGTATTTTTTTCTTAAAATAAAAATTTAAAACTAAAACCTTCCATAAATTCTCAAAGGCCTAAGCAGAACTCAAGCCTAAGAAAGGGTTTGGAAATAGTTTTCAACCAGCAATAGACGTGCCTCGGTTAGAACCCCACTGGCTGGAAAAGGGGTTTAGGAGGCTAAAGACTGCTAACGTGGATGGGGCCAAAGAAGCAGGAGGCCACAGCGAAGATGATGAAGCAGCCTCTTAGTGATTCTTAGTTTTATTTTTACTTTTGTGATTAAAAAGTTTATTAGAACAATGAGTCATATTGTAGTTAATTCGATTATAATGAATGCATAAGATTTTTCGTTCAAGTGTGGCCGAAGTGTGCCTTTCATTTTTTCACTTTTTGTTGGTTAAGGTGTACGCCCAATTAGAATTGATGTGTTCTTTTTGACGTAAGATTTTGGATTTTTTTAAGGAAGTATTGCCTAAGCCGAAAATGAAATTTTTTGGGAGGTACTCTCATAGGCTTTTTGGTAAGTAAGTCAAACTTTATTGTGAGTAAAAGAATGTAGAGTTGAAATATGTTTCTTTGTATATGCGGGTGGGGGGCCTCATTCAAACCATTTTTTGGAAAAATTCCCATTGTGGGATAAAAATTGAAAGAAGGAAAAAAGTGCCCCAAAAGAAGTACAAGCTCATGTATTAGCTGTAGTACATTTTTAAGTGTGTTGAATTCCAAGTGCATGGAATGAGTTTTCCAGTGAGGTCTTCGAGTTTATAAGTGCCGCAACTAGCTTTCCTTCTATCTTTTCTTTTCTTGCTTCACCAGTTGCATGCCAAACTAAGTCACCTGGGATAAAAGTTCTCAGTCTTACCTTTGAATTAACGTGTCGCGACATCCGTTTCTTGGAAGCCTCTACAATTATTAGGGCATGATTCCGGATTTCTTCAACGTAGTCCAAGTAATGCGAAAGTGCTTCGTTGTTGTTTGTTTCATCAAAACATTGTCGTCGAAGTGAAGGTTTGCCGATTTCTACAGGCAACATAACATCTGTGCCAAAGGTTAGCCGAAATGGAGTTTCATGTGTGGACATTTGGGGGATACAGCGATATGCCTACAAAAGCTCTGGGATTTAGTCTATTGATGCCCCTTTAGATTCATCAAGCCGCTTTTTTAATTCTGCTAGAATGACTTTATTAGCTGCTTCGGCTTGTCCATTTGTCTGTGGATGCTTGACTGAAGTGACTTTGTGTTTTATCCAGATCCCTTGTAGGAAATTTTTGAATTTTTTATTTGTGAATTGGAGACCATTGTTAGTGATTATTGAGTGTGGAATGTCAAAGCACGTCACAATGTTCTGCCATGTAAATTTCTAGATGTTATTGGCCGAGATAGTTGCCAAAGGTTCGATTCAATCCACTTTGTAAAATAATCAATGCCTACTAACAAAAATTTACGCCGTCCTCGGGATAATGGGAAGGGGTATAGAATATCCATTTCCCAGGTACAAAAGGGCTATGGAGCTGTGATTACCTTTAACTCATCTGTTGGGGTATGAATTTGATTGGTGTACTTTTGACATTGAGTGCAGTTTTTAAAAAATGTGACACAGTATTCTTTTAACGTTGGCCAATAGTAGCCAACTCTTAGCACTCTGTTTGCCATTGACCTTGCCCCAAAATGAAGGTCGCAAATACCGTGGTGGATTTCTCTAAGCACATAGTTGGCTTCATCATCCTTTAGGCATTTTAGGAGGAAGGCCGAAAAGCTCCTTTTGTAGAGTTCTCCTGAAATAAGGGAGAATCTTGAGGCTTTTGTTCTTAATTCCTTAGCTTTTACTAGCTCTGTCGAGGTTGTCCCATTTTGCAGAAAGTTTATGATTTCGGTATGCCAATCTGTGTCTGTTGTGGATACCGAGCATACTGAGATACTGGGAAGGGTAATTCCTGTTGTAAGAAAATGTGTAATTGTCCTGGCTTGCGAGTACTGGCGAGCTTTGCTAGTTGGTCAGCCCGTGTGTTTTGTTCCCTTGGGATGTGGATGACCTTTATTTCTTCGAACTTGGTTTTTTTCTCACAAGAAAGCATTATAATATTGTAGCAGTTTTTCATCGTTAAATTAAAAAGAGCAATTTACTTGCTCTCCACAATTTTGGAGTCTGTTAGGCACTTGACTCTTGATGCCCCCATGTCCTCCACCAGTTTAAGTCTTGCTAATAATGCTTCATATTCAGCTTGATTATTTGAGGCCTTAAATCCAAATCTCAGGGACTGTTCACTGGTGAATAGGGCTGGTGTGAACTAGCAAAGGAGAGTAGGAATAGTATTCATTCTTTGTGCATGATTAGGGGTGTGGTTCCAAAGATAGTGACCTAATCACATGTTTGTCTCTTAGAATCTAGTCCAACCTATCATACTATAACATGATGACCTTAGTACTCCTAAAAAACAGGTTGACCTAAATACAAAGGTCAAGATTAGAAGGATCAACTCTAGGAATCAACCTACTAAAAGTCAAAATAAGTACTCTTAGGTATTTACAAGGTAAAAATGCAAAATAGACTAAGCTTCGATCGTCTTTAAGTCTCCATGCTATTGCCTAGCCATTTCCTCCTTAATCTTCCTAACCATGGTCCTAGTGATAGGACCTATGGTAGACAGAATTGCATCACTCTCCACACAACTTTTTAAAATCTAATGTTGGAGATTAGTTATTTATTACTATCATCAAATTTCAAGAAAATAAATTATGAAGATGAAAATTAAGTCTCTTATATTTAATATTGAGTTAAGTGAGTCCCTTCTTATATTAAAAAGTAAAAAGGAAGATTCTAAACCAATAGACTGTAGATTGGACAATCAAAACAAAGAAACAAGATTAAAAGTGTATTCAATACAATGACATATACAACTATTTAATGTTGTATAGATCAAATTAATCTAAATAAATTGATAAGCAAAACTTGTATAGAACTATTTTTTATGTTACATTTGTAATTATGGAAAAATTTATAGTTAACGTATACATCATTTTAAGAGGGTTAGAATGGATGAGGTGGAACTCGTAGGAGGAAATGCATCGTACAAGGGACAATGATACTCTTAACCCTTCAATATTTAATATAAATATGTATTGTTGGAATAAACAAAAAAACATTATTTTAAGAAAAACAAATTAAAGTTGCTAGAGGAAGCAATTTCCAAATCAAGAAAACAAAAAGGGTGTAGTCTACATAGAACAACTATTGATCACACACATGTACAAAGAAAAAAAAACTTATTGTCCTTTATTTAAGTTATTGTACATTCCCCAAAAATTTAAGTATGATATTAATATGGTAGAAATAAAACTAAAAATCTAGGTGTAATTTTGGTTGTATTATGATAATTTTAGAAATCTCTACAGCTACACAACAACCGGTCTGCGTTTAACCTCAAGAAATAAACTTATAAATACATTGTTTTACATTCAGAAAAATAAAATAACTCCAGTAGAGAGACTAAAGAAGAAACCGAATAAACAAGACAAACTAAACAATGGCTCATAACTTCTCCTTATTAGTGTTAGTGTTCCTTCTATATGTTGCATCTTCTTGTGCAATCCAAGGTGCGGAATTCGATGCCATTTGCAAGAAAGCTCAAAATCCTACATTTTGCTTTAATCTTCTCAATTCAAAGCCTGGTGGAGTAGCTGACACAAACCTTGTTGACCTTATCCAATATGCCCTTGATGTATCACGTGTCAATATCACTGCCACAACCAAATTAATCAAGAGGTTGATTAGAAGAAATCCCAATGACCTTGAAGCAAGAGATCATTACACATTATGTTTGAATCAAATTCATATGGGTGCCCTCGGCAAAGTTGAGTCAACCCAACAAGTATTAAAATCAGGAGATTATCAAATCCTAAAAACGGTTGTGTCTGGAATCCGAACACACATTGAATTGTGTATTGACGGAGAGTCGCCATTTGATACTCCTTTCTACGATAATTCCTTACTTCCAACATATGCAAATGACATCTCACAAATTGTGGAAATTATTCTTATCATGTCCAATATTTTGTAAACATGAAACAAATGTGAAAACTTATTTAAAATTATAAAACTAAATTATAGTTCTCTATTTAATTTGAAAAGGTTCATTGTTATTTGAATTTATGAATGCTAAACCCTTATTACCTATTTCCATAATTATCCTTTTATACAACTGAAAATATCGATAAATTCTTATTTCATACACATGTCATAAAAGCATTATTTTGGATAAAGATTAGGCTTATCAAGTATCACTACTACGAATATAAGATTCTTTTTAGGATGGGATGTTAAAATCCAAAACAACATTTAAGATCAACCCGAGTAGTATTTAATTAAAATTAAATAATACACAAGAAGTGTCACTGAATCTAGGGGTGGCAAAACATGTTGATCTACCTCGTTTTGGTTCGCTGAAAACGAGTTGGGACAGGTTGACTTGCCATAGTTAAGACGGACCAAACTGAGTGACAACTACCATTAGATGTTTGGTGGGCTAACTCGTCAGAATTTTGAATTTTTTTTAAAAATAATATAAAATTTTATTTAAAAAAAATTATTTTCTAAAAAAAATCATGATTTACAAAATTCAATAAAAAATCACAAAAAATAAACCTTACATAATTGATTTTTTTTACAATATTACACTTTTACAAAAACAAATGACAAATAAATTCATGACTAAGTTTATTTTATTTTCTTAACAAAGTCATTTTTAAATTCTACTTAATAATTAATTTTATATCTTAATTATTATAATTATTTTATTAATTTATATAAATATTATAATTTTTAAAAATAAAATATAATACTGGAGGGTTAGTGGACTGATTCGTCTATCTTGCCTTTGGTCTACTAAATTGGTAAGTTAGGTGGAGCGAGCGAAAACAAGTCAACAGGCTAAAACCATTAGCCTAACCTGCAGCTAGCTAGCCCACCTGGCCTACCGTGTTTGGTTACCCCTACCTAAACAAATAGATTCTATAACTAGGTAACCCTAGGCTACTCCTATCTAGGTCCTTGAAGATATGACTAGGAATTGCATCCCACCGATCTAAGCCAGTAAAAGTCACAACATAATTAGCTAACCAATCTGTATCAGTGTTTCCCTCTATACAGATTGTGGATTTAATGATGCCTGTTACATAGTCATTCATTTTATTGGAATACTACTTGGGATGATTTTAAATTATTTTTAGGATTTTAGCATCTCATCCTAGATGGAGACTTATATTCAGTAGCGATGCTGGATAAGGGGTAATCTTTATCTAAGAAAAACAAATGCTTGTTTTATAAGTCTATGAAATGAGAATTTATTCATAATTTTAGCTACATAAAAGGATAGTTGTGAAAATAGATAGCAAGAGATTAGCATTCATAAACTCAAATAACCATAAACCTTTTCAAATTAAATAGAAAATTATAATTTATTTTTAAAATTTTAAATAATTTTTTACATTTATTTCATGACTATGTTTAGAACATATTGGATATGATAAGAATAATCTCCACAACTTGTGAGATGTTATTTGCATATGATGGGAGTAAGGAGTTATCATAGAAAGGAGTGTTAGATGGTGACTCCCCATCAATACATAAATCAATGTATGTTTAGACGCAATCGTATTCTAAATTTGGTAATCTCCTAATTTTAATATTTGTTGGGTGAATGAAACTTCGCTGACGACACCCATATGAATTTGATTCAAACATAACGTGTAATGATTTCTTGCCTCGACATCATTGGAATTTCTTCGTATCAACCTCTTGATTAATTTGGTTGTGGCAGTGATGTTGGCATGTGTTACATCAAGGGAATATTGGACATGGTAAACAAGGTTTGCATCAGCCACTCCACCTGGCATTGAATTGAGAAGATTAGTGCAAAATGTAGGATTTTAATGTTTCTTGCAAATGGTATCCAATTCCACTACTTGGATTGCAAAGAGGATGCAACATATAGAAAGAACACTTAATTTGTCTTATTTATTCTTTTTCTTCTTTAGCCTTTCTCTTAAACTTATTTTATTTTTCTCAATGTAAAACAATTGTATATATGTTTATTTCATGAGGTTAAATGTAACATGGTCGTTGTGTAGTTGTAGGGATTTTTAAAAATAACATATATAAGTAAAATTACACCTAGATTTTTAGTTTTATTTCTAACATATCAATACCATATTACTTAAAGTTTTGGACATGTTCAATAACCTAAATAAAGAAGAAGCATTGATATTATATATGAAGTGTTAAGAGTATCATCATTCCTTGTACGAATGCATTTTCTCTCATCACGAGTTGCCTCTCATTTCCTCTCTCTTTTTTTAATAAATGTATATGTTAATTGTAATTTTTTTCCATTATTATAAATATAATATAAAAAAGTAATTCTATGCAAGTTTTTCTTAGCAATTTATGTAAATAGGTATGATCTATGCAACATTATTTTTATTTTATTTCTCTATTTAGATTGTTTGATTTGTGGTCAAATAGTTTAGAGTCTTCCTAGGTATTTTTTAACATGAGAAGAAATTTGCTTACTCCAATAATAAATATAAGAAACTTATTATTTAAGAGTGTCAAAACGAGTTAGGTCCAGTTGACCAGCTCAACCCACCACAAGTTCAGGTCAGGCCAGGAAAATTCATGCTTTGCGAAACAGTCCCATTTATGTAACTTGGCCTACCCAACCTGTGAGTTTAGTGGGTAGAGAATGGGTTGGGTCGAGCGGTCCACCCGCCCATCACAATAATTTTTAGCTTTCTCTTGTTTCACTTATATCAATATAGCACATGCAGGTTTTTTTCTAATTTGATTTTCCTTTTTAGTTTTCTCCCCGAACATGAAATCCTTAATACTACCAAAGCCAAAGTCAAATTTTTCCTCTAATCTGAAAGTAAAATCCCTAATTTGCATGTTGTTTTAATATTATGTGTGTATGATGTTTTAATATATTTATAATTTGTATGTTGATGACATGAATCCATTATTTATGTATGTTGTTCTAATATTATCTATAATTTGCATTTTATAAAAATCTCAATTAGAAAAGAAAAAATAAAAAATTTAATTTAATAATTAATGTTTTTTTGCAAGTCTGGTGGGCTAGCTTATCTAACCCACCAATCTATGGTGGTTGCCCTGTGGGTCAGACTGACCTGTTTTGACACTTCTATTACTATTTATCTTCATAATTCATTTTCTTAAAATCTGATAATGCTAATAAGCAACTAATCTCAACAATTAGATTTTAAAATGATGAATGGAAAGTGATACAATCTTGCCTATCATGGGTCTTATCACTAGGACCATGATTAGGAGGATTGAGGAAGAGATGGCTAGGCATGAGCATGAAGAACTTGAGACAATTAAAACCTAGTTTCCTTTCCATTTTTACCTTGTAAATATCTAAGTAATTATGTTCACCTCTAGGAGGTTGACTCCTAGAATAGACCTTTTTATTCTTGACCTTTTGTATTGAGGTTAACCTGTTTTTTAGGAGTACTATCTAGGTTGTCAAAATTGAGAGTTTATACAAACTCGTGAAAATACAGTAAACTCGAATAGTAGAATTGTAAGAGTACATTTTGTTAAAAAGAAGTATGTATAAAAACATAAATATGTAAATTTCAACCACAGAATAAGTTCAAAATCCAAATTGCTCCAAATAAAATATAAGTTCAAAGTTCATACAAATGATACATTATTGATCGTTATCACTTCTAATAACAACATTGAAAAATATGTTCAAAGAAACACAATTTCTTCAAATTTCCATATCTAATAATCTAATAAGATCATCCCTAACATCACCACCATCATCATCAAACTCTTCTCCAGATGAAATGACATCATTCACATTTGCATTCAAAACAATGTTGTCAATATCAAGTGCATCCAAAGAAGTGATAGTATGTGCTAGTTTGTTTATATGTAACATGAGATAGTCACATAGGTAAGACTTCATATTCTCTTTTCTTTTTTTCCAACTAGAAAGTTTAAAATGTCAACTCTTAAAGCTTTGGCGATGCATCCTCACACAAAGGCAAATTATTCCAAATAATTATGCTTTTTGTGGTTGCCATGATTGTGCCTTTCTATGAATGAAATTCCAAATAATTTCCTAGTTGTCTTCACTTTAATTATCTCTTTCCTATACAAGAAATGAAGTATCAACCAAAGTGAACAAAGTTTTATTAGTACCCTTATAGTTCAGACCATCACTCTTCACTTGCTCCTAGTCATCAATGGTTATATACACAAACCAAAGTGAACAAAGTCTTGTTTCTCATCAAACATGCAGGCTAACTTCTTCATGAGCTAATTGTTGAAACTCAAATAATCTGATATGGTGAATTACCTGATCCTACTCATTTTGCTCCAACGTATATAATTTTGTTTGTATATAATTCTGAGACTGCAGAAAGATTTGAGACAAATATATCTGAAATTGTTAAGAACAAGTTGAGCTTAGGACTTGCATCTTCAAGTGATTGGAGAAATTTTCTAGCAGAGAGACTATTAAAAGCTGGTTTGCTCTTCATCTCAAGTGATTGTTCCGGTGTTTACTCAGAAAGGTCAGTCATCAATTGTTATATACACAAACCTCTTCATCTTTCTCAGTTTATGAATAAAAAAATTGTTGAAGTTCTAAAAAAAATATATGTCATGGCGTAGAGTTGTTTTTCTTGTGAAAAAAATAAGTATATAAACCAAAGTGAAAATATTCATAACCAATGCAAAACTACATAAGATTGATTGTGAGGAACGACAATTCTGATTTTGGTTTAGAAATGTCTTAAAACATAACAAGATAAGTGGCAAAAATTTTCAAAAATACAAGTAAGCATGTGAGGTTGTTGAGACTGTATTTGAAGTTGTTTAAGACCCATATGCACTATATGAAATTTTGAAACTGACACAAGCTGTATTAAGAAGAGTTGTCAGACACAGTTGTACACTTCTAAGTGAGGCGCCTCTATTGTTGGTTGAAAACTATTTCCAAACCCTCTCTTAGGCCTGTGTTTGGCACAGGCATTAGAAAATTTCCCTTAAATTTAAGTGGTTTATTCTTTTATGTTACATTTTGTTTAAATCTTATTTTTATGCAAAGATTATAAACTGAACTGTTAACTTAATACTTTTTTAAGGATTTGTGTGAAATAACTATTATTAAATTAAAATTAGAAGAGTGATAATATTTCCCTTAAAATTAACAACTTAACAATTAAAATATTTTATTTATTTTTATGAAGCAGAAAAAAATGTTTTTAACTGTATGAACGAGAGCTAAATTAGAAAATGTTAACTCTTTGTGAAATTATGTGTGTATTGCTGAGATGTGTGCATTGCGAGTCCAAAACTATTTTCAAATCCACTCTTAGGCAGACTTGGTATCTTGCTCAGAAATCTGAAAATATTTGAAATGCTTCCCTTTGGAAAAAAATGTAAGATTATATAAATTTAAAATTCTGTCTAATGCTAGAATCAACTGTACTTTCTGGTTTATAATTTAAAACATCTGCAAACATTGAAAAAATAATAATATTGGAAGACAGAGGGCAGTGTGCAACACATGACAATGAGTGAGAATGTAAATAAAGGAGAATGAAAAAATAATAATATTAGAAGACAGAGGGCAGTGCCGTTGACATCTAACACTTCTAATATAATTAATGAATACATGAAAGTGATAATTGGTTATATTTGGTTAAAATTATAGATTTCACTGGGTTAGTAAATAAAGATTGTTTCAAGAGCAATAAGAGTGGAAAAACACTGTACAGTCCACTTGAAGTATATATATGATCTTTTTATTTGATACTGACAATGCATATACTATTCACGCTCCTTACAATCAAGTATCAACTTAGAGCTGCTGGCTGTCAGTTTTATTGTTCTTTTCAAGTGATCTTTATTTTTTTTTTTCAGTAAACAATACATGTTTAGATTTAGTTTCTTTGTAACTGACTTGTGGTGATTAATGTGAAACCTAACAGCAGCAGATTGTTTATAATGTCATCTTCCACTGAAGAGCAAGAACATCCAGTCTCAATTATTTAGTGTCTATTATGCACCTGTGTCACTTGAGGATGACACTAAATGTTGAACTATTCCAGGTCCCACACAGATCACAATAGAAAACAACCACATAATGTTTCATGATAAAATGCATAATTAAAGTCTTTTCAACTCATACCTTTCTCGGCCTTTTGGCTAAGATAAAGTGTAGTATCTGTTGTTATCAGTTTAATATCTGATATGTGAGTAATTCACTCACACGATATTAAATTTATTTTTTAAGGGGAGAATTTGTTTCAGTGGCTTGCTACTGCAGTTCTCAAGTGTCTTGTTTGCATGGGATTAGCACACCCTACATTTTCAGTCTAATAAAATTTTTATTCTGTTATTCAATCTTTTTTTTGAGTTTTAGTTATCCATAAAATTTTTAATTGTTATTTGTTTAGTTTATGATAAATCAGGTTGAAACCTGATCTTTAAAAGATGGCAAAGTTGTTTTGTTTACTTGAGAGGGTTGGAATTATTGTTTAATCCAAATCAAAACATAAACATTGCGGAAGTAAAAAAATGATAGTCTCCAACAAAAATACATGGCAACAGTTACACTTTCATTTATGTTTTATGACAGCTTCAAAAGGTTTTCTTTGATATAAATACGAAACTTATCTTTTTTAATAAGTAAAAAATTTATTTATATTCAAATAATGGAAAATTTAAAATATAAAGTTGTTTTGTTTACTTGAGAGGGTTGGAATTATTGTTTAATCCAAATCAAAACATAAACATTGCGGAAGTAAAAAAATGATAGTCTCCAACAAAAATACATGGCAACAGTTACACTTTCATTTATGTTTTATGACAGCTTCAAAAGGTTTTCTTTGATATAAATACGAAACTTATCTTTTTTAATAAGTAAAAAATTTATTTATATTCAAATAATGGAAAATTTAAAATATGTCTTTCTACCGACACAAGGCAAAAATAAGGAACTTTGTTGTAGTATCCAACTTGCAGACTTTCTGTCTAATGCTAGAATCAACTGTACTTTCTGGTTTATAATTTAAAACATCTGCAAACATTGAAAAAATAATAATATTGGAAGACAGAGGGCAGTGTGCAACACATGACAATGAGTGAGAATGTAAATAAAGGAGAATGAAAAAATAATAATATTAGAAGACAGAGGGCTATTAATTAAATTACGTTTAACCACTATGAAGGGAGATTAAGATCCAAGTTAAAACTACATGCAAGAGGGACTAAATAAATTGATAGTGTAAATATTTTCAGAATTGGATTAATAGAATGTGTTATAAATTGAATTTTTTTTGTGTGCAACTTTTTAATCAAATAGTATAGAATTAATTAAATGTTGATAGTTTAATTATGTTTGTACATTAATTTAAGCTCTTTGAGGAGGTTATTATTTTTTGTTTAAAATAAAGTTGAACTGAATACAAAATTCACTAGATAAATCAGCCAAAATATTTTTAAGTGTTTATTTTATTAAAGGTTCTTAATTAATTTCTTTTTTTACTTATAACAGATAGTTTATAGTAGAGTGAACCTCTTAAGCATTTTACAGATTAGGGTTAGATGATGTGTATGAAAATAAAAAAGCATTCCACCTCATCATTTAAAAAAAAAACAAGAACCCCTAATTATCCCTCTTTGATTGATGAAGCATTTATATTAGTATTAATTCAACTTCATAGGTTCAGAGCAAAACTTGTTAAAAAATTATTTATTTTATTGATTTTCTTAGTCTAATAGCAGATTTTATTTCAAAGTTCTTCTGTAATTTTATATTTGTATATAGAACATTTTAAAAATGGATCAGAATTTAATTCTATGTAATAATAGAATTACATATGTGTATGATTCTAAAAAGGCAGGGAGGTGAACATTCTTGCAACTCTTTAGATATTAGATACGCAACTCTAAAATTTTACAAATTTTTCATCTATCTAATCATCTACTTCTATTAATTAAATTACTTTTCTCACCATAAAAATCATCAAAATCAAAATTTCTCAAAAATAATTAATCTAATTAAATTTACACCAACAATCATCAAAATTTATCTAAGATTAAAAAATTCCATATCTTGAAACCTTATATACTTTAAACTAATTTAATCTATAATAGAATCTTATTCAAATTTTACAAACAAAATTGAATACTAAGATTAATACTTATTTCTCCAAGCTGGTTGAACTTCTGCTAAGTTTTAGTTGAACTATCAAAATATTCATAAATAAGCACTGTCCTAGAATAACATTTGTCTCTTAAAAATATACACATTGCCGCTAGAAAAATCAATCTTATTTTAGATGACATTTCAAATGATTACCTCTTTGCGTATGCAGAGGAAACCTGTCAAGTAGCCTCCACACTGCTTAAAATGAATCCCACATCATAATCAATAGTTAGAGTAACACAAAACATGACATACAAATATGAAACCTCTCACAGTAAGCAACATACTTACCTGGACGGGGTCAATGGATGATCAAGAAGGTTCATGGCCTAGAAAAGCGACCTCCATTGCACTTGGGAGGGTGCTTTTCTAAGGTCTGCCCAAGTGGCAGAGCCTACGTCATAATTTGTTGTAGTAGAGGCTTGCGTTCGCGCAGCCTCTTTCTGTTTCAGTTCATAAAATTTTGAGTTACAAGGTTTTTAAATATGTTGTAGTAAAGGTTTTGAGTATTAAATTTATGGGTAAATGACAACAATATCGAAAGTTAACACATTCATATCAAGAACACGAGTGATAAAAAATTCTAAAACTCATAAGTTTGAAATTAGATTGTTCAAATGCTAATGATTAAGTTGTTTTGTTTTGTTACTGAGCTTTTCCAGCGTATGTATATTTATACTACACATATGGGTCCACAGCAACAACATTCAGTCAACAAGTAAAATTCTAAAACTCACCCTATTTTAAAGTAAAATTATTTTCTCTTCCACAGCAACAACATTCACTCAACATTTAAAACATACAACATTCACTCAACATTTAAAACATACTTGTTTTATACACTCAACAAATATGCAATGATAGTTATTTTCAAGTTATCATCTTGCACCTGTTACATGATGTTTAGCCTATTTGATGCTCAATGTTGAACTACTCCAGGTGCCATGTAGTTGTCAGGATACAGCACACTCAGCTGATGTTTCATGATATAGCAAATTATTCCAAATAATTATCTTCTCTTAATTGCCATGACTGAGCCTTTCTATGAATCAAATTCAAGACCTTAATTGGTTGGTGATTCAAGGTTGAGTCATCCCACATATGGGTCCATGATCATTTCCTAGTTGTTTTTACTTTATTTACCTCTTTGCCATAGAAGGAAGGAAATGATCAACCAAAGTGAACAGAGTTTTATTAGTACCTAGTAGTTGAGACCATCACTCTTCACTTGCTCCTAGTCTCTTTTATAAAACAACGCCTTGTTTCTCATCCAACAAGCAGAGCTAACTTCTTGATGAGCTACTTGTATATGATTCTGAGACTGCAGAAAGATTGGGGACAAATATATCTGAAATTATTAAGAACAGATTGAGCTTAGCACTTACATTTTTCAAGTGAATGGAGAAATTGTTTTACAGAGACTATTAAAAGCTTGGTATAGTTGTATTGACTCATACCTTGAAGAAGGAAGGTTTTTTGAAGTATCCATATGAACACACACTTTATATGAACCGTGATGGTGTTAGAATGAAGATTATATGTGGATTATTTAATGTTTATTGGAAATTGATAAAGTTTTTTCAACAGTCCATGGAGAGAGAGTTTAGTGTGACAGATTTGGGAATGCTTCATTATTTTCTTGGTCGGGAGATTTCTCAATCTGACAATGGCATATTTATTTGCAAAAAGAAATATGTTAATGAGGTACTGGACAGGTTTGAAATGACTGATTGTTATCCAGCTACAACACCAATGGAACAAAATTCAAAAATTGATTAAGAATCCAGGTGGGAAACTTGTAAACAATTCATTTGGGAGTGTTATGTATATGACAGCCACATGGCCAGACATAGTGCATAGTGTGGGCATCATAAGTAGATGTATGGAGAAGCCTATGCATCAACACCTTTTTGCAGCCAAAGGAATTTTGAGATATCTCAGAGGAACAACTGACTTTGGTTTACTCTACAGAAAGGGAGATCAAAGCAAGCTAATTGGGTTTGTAGATAGTGATTTTGCAGGACACATGGATGACAAAAAAAGCACAACAGGTTATGCTTTCAAAGTTAGGTTCCAGTGGAGTTGCTCTGACTTCCAAGAGGCAGCTAATAGTCACTCTATTCCACTGAAGTAGAGTATGTAGCTGCAACCTCAGCTACCTGTGAAGCTGTTTGGATGCAGAACAGAAGACCAAGCAACATATATCTTTACTAAACCCTTCAAAGCATAACCATTCTCCAAGCTAAGACATATTTTTGAAGGAGATAATTTGTTTCTATGGTTTGCTACTGGGGTTTTCAATTGTCGCCCATGCTTTGCACTATTGGATTGGCCTGGCCCCCACTGTTGATCTTAAATTTTAATTTCTTATTTTTATTTCAATCTGAAATTAAATTTAAAATATTTATTGGGTACTTTTGAAATAAAATTATGTATTATAAAATGGAGATATTACCTATCGTATTTCAAAGTTTTAACTGTTGAAGGACACTCATGCTAATAGTCACTGTTACCCCTTTTATGTAACCATGGATCTGGATTCTAAATCAAAATACAACATATGAATCACATAAGGTTAAAAAAAAATTGATGAGATAATAATTGCTGCAAAAGTCTTTATACAATTGTGCCAAAGATGGTTGGAGTAAGTACTTTATTAGGAAACTTGTTAAATAAAGAATTTGGTTTATTTCAGTAAGCTATAGTAGCCATTAGGACATTCACCTAAAAAACAATATTTTCATATGTGAATCTTTCATTTGTAGACATTTTATTGATTGAGACTTGACTAGATTTCTATGGTGGTGGGGAGGTGGAGTAGTACATGAAAAAGGTTAGTCGAGTTCATTGTTACTAATAATACGGTATGAATTTGAGATCAGTGCTTTACTTGTAGTTTTCAAATGTATCCAAGCATTATTTAAGGGATTAGATTTTATCATGTGGAATGTGTTTTTGGTTTGTATGTCATTGTTATCTATCTTGATCTAGATAAGATTAATCTTAATCAATCTCAATGCCACCTGATGCTAAATTTCTTGAAGTTGTGCTCTTTCTTCTCCCATTTCCCTCTTTTTTCGGGCTACTAGTTATGCCGCTTTTCACACACTATGGTGATGATAGAGAAATTCTGGATGGATGTCGGGAATATCTGTTGCTGACGAAGCAAACAAATTAGCATTGTTCCTAACAACTTCAATTATTTGCTCTTTCTCCTTTTTCCGGGGCCAAAGAGCCTACATATGTCACCTATCTAGGCTTTTTTCCTAGCTGAAAAGGTTCCACCTTGTCGATATATGCAGCTCATTCGTTCTCCTCTCCATGAGGATTTAAGTCCAAATGAGAGTCTTTTGAAGTTGTTGGCACATTGTTAACATTATTGAAGGTGTGTTGTTTCTGATATGTTTGTGACCGCAAGCTTGCTAGGTAACACTCCCTGGCTGTTCACTGGTGCGTGTGGATGGTGATTATTTTGTCTCCCTCTGGAGGAAATTTCATAGCTAGATGGGGGGTGGATACGATGACCCCTAGTCTGTAGAGTGAGAGCGCCCTGACAAGATATTATATGAAATGGTGGCATTAATGACAATGTATCGAATTTGAATGCTGCGAGATTCTCTATCATTTCCAAATTTGGTGTACAACTTAATGCATTCTTTCGCAGGCCCTTGTTCCCTAGAGAATCCTATGAGGGGTTCGTTGTAAGGAAGTAGTTGGTCTTTAGATAGTCCTAGCTCTTTGAAAGTTTGCCAATACAACACATCAACCAAACTCCCTTGATCCACCAGTGTCTTTCGCACAATGCAATTAGTGATCTCAATGTTGATTACCATGGGGTCATCTTGTTTAGGGTCAACGGCTTGAAAATCTTCATCTGTAAAGGATTCGGCATCCTTTGACGTGCATATAGGACAACCAAATTGATGGATCTAACTGTTCGAGCATGCAACTTTCTGGTCGAGGAGGTGGATCCTCCTCTTGCGAAATCAACAACAATTGTGTTGATGATCTTTTTTATCTTTGTTATGGCTATTCTCTCATCATTCTCTTGACTTTCTCTGACTTCAACTTCTATGTTTGTCGGGTCGTGGTCGATAGTCATTGTGTTCGCCGTGCTGAGAATAGTTCCTTTGTTGTTGTAGTTGCCTCTTCCTTTATCTTTTCATGAGCTAGATGGGGCTTCAACCTAAGCTTTCTACTGGAAAGCAGCGAGTTCTTCAACCTCAATAAAAGGAGTGACTCTTCTTCGAAGCTCGTACATGTCCACATGGGGGAAGTGGATTAGGCTGGTAGCAAATTCTCTTGGTTATAGAATAATCAAGAATGTTTGAAGTGCTACATCGAGGGTAGGTTTTTTACGGTCAGTGAGGCTTGACCAAACCAATCTATGAAATCCCGAAGGGACTCATTTCTGTCTTGCTGAACTATGGCTAAGGCAGCTAACGTGAACCTGTGTGGCCGAGATGTGGCAAACTGGGTTCCGAATTTCATGGACAATGTCTGGAAGTTATTGATGGAATTTGGTGGGAGCTGGATGAACCAATTCAAAGCTTGGCCTTCGAGTGACATGGGGAAGATCTTACACAAATAAAGAAAATGATAGGGGATTAGGCCGGGCTAGTTGGCTGTGGGATGGCTCTATGGAGTGTTCTATAGATGGGACAATGCATGATGGGCAACACATTCACCCTTATGGGACTCCCTTTTCCTTTTCTTCCTACTGACTTCATCTTTCTGAAAGCTTTGACATGGATGACAGAAAAAGCACAACAGGTTATGCTTTCAAAGTTAGGTTCCGGTGCAGTTGCTTCGACTTCCAAGAAGCAGTTAATAGTCACTCGCTATTCCATTAAAGCGGAGTATCTAGCTGCAACCTCAGCTACCTGTGAAGTTGTTTGGATGCAGAACAAAAGACCAAGCAACAAATATCTTTACTAAACCCCTCAAAGCATAACAATTCTCTAAGCTAAGACATATTTTTGAAGGGGAGAATTTGTTTCGATGGTTTGCTACTGGGGTTTTCAACTGTCGCCCATGCTTTGCACTATTGGATTGGCCTGGCCCCCACTGTTGATCTTAAATTTTAATTTCTTATTTTTATTTCAGTCTAAAATTAAATTTAAAATATTTATTGGGTAATTTTTAAATAAAATTATGTATTATAAAATGGAGATATTACCTATCATATTTCAAAGTTTTAACTGTTGAAGGACACTCATGCTAAAAGTCACTGTTACCCTTTTTATGTAACCATGGATCTGGATTCTAAATCAAAATACAATATATGAATCACATAAGGTTAAAAAAACATTGATGAGATAATAATTGCTGCAAAAGTCTTTATCCAATTGTGCCAAAGATGGTTGGAGTAAGTACTTTATTAGGAAACTTGTTAAATAAAGAAATTGGTTTATTTCAATAAGCTATAGTAGCCATTAGGACATTCACCTAAAAAACAATATTTTCATATGTGAATCTTTCATTTGTAGACATTTTATTGATTGGGACTTGACTAGATTTCTATGGTGGTGGGGAGGTGGAGTAGTACATGAAAAAGGTTAGTCGAGTTCATTGTTACTAATAATGCGGTATGAATTTGAGATCACTGCTTTACTTGTAGTTTTCAAATGTATCCAAGCATTATTTAAGGGATTAGATTTTATCATCTGAAATGTGTTTTTGGTTTGTCTGTGATTGTTATCTATCTGAATCTATATAAGATTAATCTTAATCAATCTCAATGCCTCCCGATGCTAAATTTCTTAAAGTTGTGCTCTTTCTTCTCC
This sequence comes from Psophocarpus tetragonolobus, assembly GCA_037954015.1. Taxonomy (NCBI): domain Eukaryota; kingdom Viridiplantae; phylum Streptophyta; class Magnoliopsida; order Fabales; family Fabaceae; genus Psophocarpus; species Psophocarpus tetragonolobus. Next base: position 22,047,842 of record CM075695.1, on the reverse strand, counting down.
CATATCCCTCCTTTTTCGGGCTACTAGTTATGCCCCTTTACACACACTATGGTGATGATAGAGAAATTCTAGATGGATGTTGGGGATATCTGTTGCTGGCGAAGCAAACGAATTGCCATTGTTCCTAACAACTTCAATTATTTGCTCTTTCTCCTTTTTCCGGGGCCATACAGCCTACATATGTGATCTATCCAGGCTTTTTTCCTAGCTGAAAAGGTTCCACCTTCTCGATATGTGCAACTCGTTCGTTCTCCTCTCCATGAGGATTTAAGTCCACATGAGAGTCTTTTGAAGTTGTTAGCACATTGTTAACATTATTGAAGGTGTATTGTTTCTTATATGTTTGTGACCGCAAGCTTGCTAGGTAACACTCCCTGGCTGTTCACTGGTGCGTGTGCATGGTGATTATTTTGTCTCCCTCTGAAGGAAATTTCATAGCTAGATGGGGGGTGATACGATAACCCCTAGTCTGTAGAGTGAGGGTGCCCTGACAAGATATTATATGAAATGGTGGCATTAATGGTAATGTATCGAATTTGAATGCTGCGAGATTCTCTATCATTTCCAAATTTGGTGGACAACTCAATGCATTCTTTCGTAGGCCCTCGTTCCCTAGAGAATCCTATAAGGGGTTCGTTGTAAGGAAGCAGTTGGTCTTCAGATAGTCCTAGCTCTTTGAATGTTCGCCAATACAACACATCAACCAAACTTCCTTGATCCACTAGTGTCTTTCGCACAATGCAATTAGTGATCTCAATGTTGATTACCATGGGGTCGTCTTGTTCAGGGTCAACGGCTTGAAAATCTTCATTTGTGAAGGATTCGACATTCTTTGACGTGCATATGGGACAACCAAATTGATGGATCTAACTGTTCGAGCATGCAACTTTCTGGTCAAAGAGGTGGATCCTCCTCTTGCGAAACAGAAAATAATTGTGTTGATGATCTTTTTTATCTTTGTTATGGCTATTCTCTCGTCGTTATCTTGACTTGCTCCGACTTCAACTTCTACGTTTGTGGGTCATGGTCGATAGTCATTGCGCTCGCCGTGCTGAGAATAGTTCATTTGGAATTGACTTGGTCTAGCTGGAAGTGGGTGACTATTGGTTTTGTGGACAAAGTCTTTTAGGTATCCCTGCTTGATTAAGTCTTCTATCTTGTCTTAGTGTTGTACACTCTTCGGTTGAATGACATTTGTTCTTGTGATACCTACAATGTTTAGGAGGATCGGTTCCTCTAGGCGTATGTGCTTTCTTTGGCATGGTTAACATTTCAATTGCTAATGCTTGCTCTAATATGCTAGCGATACTGGTGTTAAGTGGAGTGTACTAGGTGTATATCATCCCTCTGGGTAATTTCTTCAAATACTGATCTTTTTTGTTGTTGGAGTTGCCTCTTTCCTTATCTTTTCATGAGCTAGTTGGGGCTTCAACGTAAGGTTTCTACTAGAAAGCAGTGAGTTCTTCCACCTCAATAAAAGGAGTGGCTCTTCTTCAGAGCTCGTACATGTCCACATAGGGGAAGTGGATTACGCTAGTAGCAAATTCTCCTGGTTGTAGATTAACCAATAATGTATGAAGTGCTACATTGAGGGTAGGTTTTTTATGGTCATTGAGGCTTGACCAAACCAATCTATGAAATCTCAAAGGGATTCGTTTCTTTCTTGCTGAACTATGGCTAAGGTTGCTGACGTGAACCTGTGTGGCCGAGATGTGGCAAACTGGGTTCCAATTTCATGGACAATGTCTGGAAGTTCTTGATGGAATTTGGCGGGAGCTGGATGAACCAATTCAAAGCTTGGCCTTTGAGCGACATAGGGAAAATGTTACACAAAGAAAGACAATGATGGGTAGGTTGGGCTGGTTGGCTATGGGATGGCTCTGTGGAGTGTTCCATAGATGGGACAATGCATGATAAACAGCAGATTCACCCTTATGGGACTCCCCTTTCCTTTTCTTCCTACTGACTTCATCTTCCTGAAAGCTTTGATTTCAGAATTTAGCATTCTCACACCAAAGTTCTCCAATCTTCTCCCTGAGTAACCTGAGGACTTCGGTTAAGTTGTTCGAATCTATGACCTCGGGTTGCCGACGTGTGTCTTCATTGTTCTGGGGTTGATTGTGGGGTGCGATTCCATGAATCCTAGTGATGGCTATGTCTCTGTAGTCTTGTTTGTGGGATCTAGTTTTACTTCGTGCTCCACGGTGAGCGCCAAAATGTTTTTACCAAAAAGTATCTAAGTACGAATCGTTATTAACCTTCCAAAATGTCTTTGATAAGCTTGGTAGAGTGTCCTAGCACCTTCTGGAATGGGCAAAGGGGGAGAACCTGCAAGAGAGGACTCCAACGCTCAAGTCAGTAAATGAGTAAGATAGAGAAGGTGAAAAAGGTTGAAGTGTAATAAATTTTTCTTGAAGGAGTAAATGACACGTACCTTCTACCTTGTTATGAGGAATAATGCTAATCAGTAATTATGTTAATTTACCTTCTTTGTTAACTTAGCTAATTGAATGGTTGTTTGCAGGAGCTTGGATTTCGGTGAGGTCGAAATCCTTTGAGCTTTATATCTTCTATTTGAGGTGTTACATTATATTTCTGATTTCAACTATTCTGAAATCTGAAGTCTCCTTATCTGGTGTTTTTATTCTCATCTAAAATCCTTTTGTTCTTTTTGTTTATATTCTTTTCGATTTTCGGCCATGCCGAAGTCTAAAGTCTCTTAGGATGGTATTTAAGGTTCTGGTAATGTGGTGATTTATATACTTCGATTTTCAGCTATGCCAAAATCCAAAGTCTCTTGATTTTTGAGGTCTTGCTCCTCTTGGTGATTATACATTTGCCTTAAATATAATGTTATAGAATGTTTAATATATTTTTATCATATAATAAGTTAATATTTTAAATAAATATTAGAACATTTGGGTTTTAAAATTAAGCAATTACAGCACCACCTTCTTGTTGTGACCCTTTTAGGCAACAAAACTCATGTTATATATGAAGGTGATGGTGAATTGTTGATTTCAGTTCACTGACTTACATAATTATCCAATAAATATAAATCATATATGATTCGTAAATAACATGATTTTTTATATACATGTCCAGAATAATATTTTATTGCTGATGTTAGAATAATATTTTTATATTGAAAGCTATACTGGCATAAGAATACAAATGGAAAAAACAAGGTAAATACTTCCCTGGTTAGGCAGAGCAAATCTGCCCACTGGCCTCCACACTGCTCAAAATTAATCCATAATCAAAACTAACAGTTAGAGTACCACAAAACATGACATACAAATATGAAACACCTCACACTGAATAACATACTTACCTGGATGTGATCAATGGATGATTAGAAGGTTCATGGCTTAGGGAAGTGACCTCCATTGCACTTAGGAGGGGTGCTTTCTTAAGGTCTACCCAAATGGCAAAGCCTACTTTTCTTTTCTGAGTAACATTTTTCTTAGTTTTCTCTGTACTAAAGTTATGAAGAAATGATAATAGTATTAAAACATGATGAAAAAGATTGTACACATTTTACATAGGTTGATATGTTTTATATTGCAAGCTTAATTAAACTCTTAAAACATAGGTTGATATGTTTTATAATTATAAACCACGGAATTGGCTTTTATTTCGAACTTTTATATGTGAGGGATGGGAAGGTGAGGATATGGTTTGACAAATGGTAACCCTAACTAATTATATCATAACAGGGTAATAAAGTTGGTCTAGTAGTAAAATCTACTAGCAAAATCTACACATAGGAAGAGGAAGAAGTCGTAAGTTTCAATCTCTCCACTAACAAAAACTAATACATTAACAAATATTTTATTTATAAAAAAAACTGTATTATAGCCCAAAGTTCAAGGATGGTTTGATTTAATGTCTAACGACTCATTTTACTTCAATATTTGAAAAGTTGTCACTGATGAGTATAAGCCAAAAATTAAAGTTGTCACTGATGAGTATTCTTGTCAGGTTGTAAATATTTTCAACCTCCTTTCGTACACTCAAAGAATTGCTTTTAGCCTACTGTTTTCTTAGTAAAGAACTTGGAGCTCATCGACTTATTATAAATACTTTCTCCACCCTATCCACTTAAAAATGTGAGTCCCCAAGCTAAACTTTCTCTTATTAGTATAAAATATATTTTCAGAATTAAACAAATAAAATTTAGACATGTTGAAGAAAAAAAAACAGCAGGAAAAATGTAAAGAGATCTTACTATAGCCAGTAAAACTTATTCTAAAATTCTAAAATAATTGACAAAAAAAAGTCAATTTTAAAATTTTTTATTAGTGTAACTTGTAAAGTCAATTTTAAAATTTTTTATTAGTGTCTTTTCCTTAATATAAAAATTTAAAACTAAAAATTGGAGGATTTTCCCTTGAAGAAAGTCTTTCCAGAAATTCTCAAAGGCCTAAGCAGAACTTGGGCCTAAGAGGGGGTTTGGAAATAGTTTTTAAACCAATAGACACGCCTCAGTTAGAACCTCGCTAGCTGGAAAAGGAGTTTAGGAGGATAAACCCCATGCACTTGATCTACTTCCAAAAAGAGGTTTAGGAGGCTAAAAGGGAAGGTGGAAGAGGAAGAAATGGTAATGGGTTGTGCCACTCACAAGGAGATAGGCAATTAAAGGATGTTTGCCACAATGGAATGACCTTTGATAAAAGCTAGAAGGAAGTTGTCGATACTTGGGTCTCAATGGAATGGTAAAAAGTGACTTGAAAATAAGGGAGTCGCTACCAATATTTATTAAGGAAAACATTAGAAAAAACTGGTTTGAAAATAGTTGTCGAAGATCTTGAGTTCGAGAGTCAATTACGTGTAAGGAAGGTATTAACACTCTACGACATTCATGTTACCACTTATTACACTGCAAAATTAAATAACTTTAAATTTCACCCTTAAAACATAAAGACCATTTTTATTTTATTTACTGATTTTACATTAGAAGAATTTTATTATTAAGAAATTTATTTTTTATAAAAATATTATTACATTTTTATCTTTTTAATAATTCTTTTTATGTTTTCGGACTCAACAGGAGAAGGTTTCTGCTCTTACGTATGTTCAGGTGCAATACAGATTCATTACGTAGTTCTTTGATTTGAGTATTGGAGGTTTTTTAGGTTATTTAAGTATTTAAAGGATTTTGTTTGAACTTTTTTATTTTAATATTCTTGTGGTGTAAATATTTTCACATTGAACAAATTAGAAGTGCATCCAAAGTGGTCACAGATAATTTTTGAGGATTTAATTATCTATCAAATCATAGTTGAATCTGAAACTATAGTTACTAAATCATAGTAGCTTTTACCCATGGCTAAATCAAAAGCGTATTTAAAGTAGTCACAGTTAAAGCCCAAAAAATCAAATTGAAAGTACATCCAAAGTGATTATATTAAGTTTCTTTTTTTAAAAAAAATGAATAATTTAATTATAATGACTAGATTATTTTTGTGACAACCAAATCAGAAGTGCATCCAAAGTAGTTATCACTAAGTTTTTAAATCCATGGAATAGTCAAATTAGAAAAATCTATGTAACAATCAAATTAAAAGTGCATCTAAAATGACTAAATTTTAACTAATATTATTAGAATCTTTTTATTTTGTAGATATGAAATTTAAGAGAATAAATTGTTATGTCTCAAAATCTAAAATTAAGAAATCTTATATTTAATTAATAATTTTATATTACAAGTGACAAGGGTAACAAGGAATTTATAATTTTATATTCTATTATGAATTATTTATTAAAATAAAATATTTAGTGTTAATGATGATTAAGATAATTAAAAAATTGAGCATATCAAATCGACTTAATTTTTATACTAAAAAAATTTATTAACTAAATATATTATATAATTAGTTAACTAAAAAAAATTCTTTATTTTTTCAAATCTTTATATTTTTTATTTAATTATATAATTTTAAATATATTATTTCTACACATAATAATAATATACCCTTTTATACGAGAGCATTATTTCCATAATTATATACTTTTACATGGTTTGATTAAGTAATAAAATTTTTAATATATATAAGTACTTATACAATTATACTAGATCAAAATAAATGTAAGGAAAAAAACAGAAAGAAACCAAAATAAAAATCGTGGAAACGAAAAAATGGAAAACATATAGTGCAGCCAGTGAAAAGCCACGAGTGTAGGTACAGTGTAACTGAAAAACACAACATCAAAACTAAAGCACAAAAAAATCCCTAAAATCGCAGTGGCAAAAATTCTTCACGCACTAGTGAGTAGGCAAACGTGGAGTGCGTTCATGATTGTGAAGTAAAGGGCTTTGGTTTGTAGTTTGTGACTTTAAAATTGATTATGCAATGGCTCCTAAAAAGATGGCTTCGTTTATTGTTCATGTCTTCATGGTTGTGATTAAGGTTGTGGAAGCTAATGGGGAAAGGTACTTGATGCATCTCTCTCCAAGGCAAGTTTGAAGAATTCTTAATGAAAAGAATGCTTCCAAGATCCTTGCTCATAGAGGTTCCAAGGTTGAAGAAATGGAGGTGGAAGACTAGAAAATGGAGGAGAAGTAGGCGCCACTCTTGTTGAAGGAGATAAGCCAAAGGATGAAGCTAGCCACAAGGGAAGGAACCCTTGATAATAGCATCAAGAACTCTCACTAAGGAGAGAACATGAACACTTTCAAGAACAAAAGAGCTCTCAATTTACAGAAGTATAATTTTCATTCAAAATAAGTGTTAAAATAGGAGGGAATGCTCTATTTATAGAGCAAAGCATGAACCATGGGCTTAGGAACCTCAAGTTGAACGTCCAACATGCTTAATTAAGGGTTAGTTAGCTTAATTTAGTGTTAATTTAGCATGTGCTCAATTAACACTAATTTAATCCAACTAAAGATCCAAACATGGCCCTAAAAAATGGATCTATGTTCCCTTTAGTTTGAATTTGAATTTTGGAGGGAAATGACATGGCACTTCCAAAATTCAAATTCAAATAAGAAGCAACAAGAATCAGCCATGTAGGAGAGAGACAGCACATGTGGAGTGAAATAAGGGGACAAGGAGGCCCACGTGTCTCATACATGCTTCATGTGTTGGTTAGAAGGGTGTGAAAAGGAATTAGGGGTGTGGAAATTAATAACCACACATCCAAATCCTCTTGGACCAGCCCAAAATAATTAACACACTCCACAAGGAGGCTAATTACACCTCCTAAAGAAAATAGAACCAATAGGCCAAAATACAAGACCGAAAATTAAACTAGCTACACCCAAAATCCTAATGACTTAAGAGTGCTTATACAAGCCTAAAAATGGTCAAATTAATACAATGAAATGGAACATGTCCTAAACTAAGCTCCTTGAAGCTTGATCCAAGTCATGCTCCTTTCTTATTGGTCCTAGCTTAAGCCCATGCTAGGCGTGCATGCGTCATATCCTCTCCCTTGAGGAGGATTTGACCTCAAATCATGTGGTCTTTCTTCCTCTTTTTCCAATCCTGCAAAAGCACCCGCAAAGGAATGAGTATATGATTATGTGCACAAATGTTAAGGGTAGGAGGTCTATAGGGAGACCTCATAGACTTGGGGTGGTGGGGGTATGCACTAAGGTTTAAAAAATGTTTGTTGTGCCTATGCCCCCACACAACAGTTTCCCAAGTGACTCCAAGTTCACTAAAGGCTAATCTCATCCAAGGAGGAAATGAGACAAGCTTAGGTTCCTTGGAGCACTCATCCAAGAAAGCCAAGTAGGCTTTATCTTGTTGTTCACTCTACAAGATGATGATAGGCCTAGGGGTGGACCTTTCTTTCAAGGTCTCTTTGAGTGGGCCTTGAGATTGGCTATGGAAAGAAAATATTCGTAGGCCAATCTCTTGACCAAACTTGGCCATATCCACTAGTGGGCCTTGAGGTTGTGTTTCATTGTGCTCAAAAGTTATGTGCACAAACTCATTTCCTACTTGCAACATGGGAAGGTTGTTTTCAATTAGATTTTCCTTGGATGGCAAGGATAAATCTCCTTGAAGAACAACTTCCTTTTCTTTCAAGTGTTGAACTTGAGGTTCTTGTTTGAGCTTTATGAATAAATGTTCAAGTTCAACACTTGGTGAATTTTCTTCTTTATGTGCAACCAGAGGTTGTGGAAAGATGTGTTCAAATGATTAAGACACAACCTCCACTTGCAATTGTCCTAGGAGTAATCTTCTTCAAGACCTTGTTCTCTCTCACTTTTGACCAAGTTTTGAACTTGAGGATTTGATTTGAACCTTAAGGATGTAGGCTCAAGTTCAAAACTTGGTGAAGTGTTAAGTAGGACTTCACATTCACCTTTCTCCATCAAGACCTTTTCCAAGCATTGAACTTCACAATTTTGTTTCTCAAAAGGTAAAGATATAAGTCCAACACATGTTAAAGTGTTTGATGAAGAATCATATTCAAGGTGAATTTGAGATTGTGAGTCAATGTGCTCAAAAGATTTTTGCACAATCTCAAATTCCACTTGTGTTTAAATGGATTGGTTAGAAGATTGACCTAAGCTAGAGTTCAAAACTAGATATTGGCTAGGCTCACTCTTCTCACCAATCTCTTTTACTAATTTTATATTTTTATAATTTTCAAGGGTGTGTGGGTTCTCTATCTCCTTTCTCCTCTTCTCTCCTTTTCTTCTCTCTTTTACTCTTGAGTTTTCTTTCTCTTTCTTTTTCCTTTTTTTCTCTTTTTATTTCTCTTTCCAATTTTATCAAACTCTTTTCTAAACCCTCCCAACTTTCTTTTTTTTCCTTTCTCCATTTTTTCTCTTTTTCTTCCCATATCTTATCTCTTTCCCTCTTTTCTCTTTCCCATTTTTTTCTCTCTCTTTTCTCTCTTTTTCATAATTTTCTCTCCTCTCTTTCTCTTCTTTCTTTTTCCTCTCTTTCTTTTCTTTCTATTCTTTCTTTCCTATATCTCTCTTTTATTTTTCTTTCTCTTTCTCTACACTCTTTTCTTTCTTTTTCTATTCTCTCATAGGGGTAGGAAAAAGGAGTGTAAAATAAGGGAGAACTTGGGTCATGGTAAGCACTAGGAGGAGGTTTGTACCAAGAATAGAACTCACTCATCTCACCTTTTTTTTTTTTGTTTCTCAACTAAAAGATGTATGAGCCTTTGGAACTCAAACACCACCTAGAAAACGCAAGAGCATATAATACTAACCTACACAAATTCCTACAAGTGCAAGAGCCTTTGGAACTCTATACACTCCTCTAAAAAATGCATGAAAAAACCAAGGTAAACTAAGGCAAAAATCTAAAAAAGGAAAGGGATCTAACGTGCTCCTAAAGGTGTGGAAGGTGGTGTACCACTTCCTCCTTCACACCTTAATTAGCGAGAGACTAAGCTAAATACTTAAGAATAATGGCCTTTTACAAACCAAGGAAAAGAAAATACAATTAAGAATTATCAATTAAGGAATAAAACTAAAAACAATTATTCAAGTGTCTCCCAAGCAATCTCTCCCAAGGTTTTTCACTCTTTGTTCATGCTCTTCCTTTTGTTCAAGTCCTTTTAGCTATTTCAACTCTTCCTTAAGAGGCTACCCTTGTGGAAGGTTTCCTTACTCAAGGCTTACCTACACAAAAGTGGCACCAAACCAAGGCAAGAATCAAAAAGAAGGACAAGCAAAAGTAAAGCAAGAAAAGTATAATTTGAATGGTAAACTATCCAAATGGAAAGATTGATGAAGACATGACTCAAAGAATTCAAAGAAGACAAACTAAAAATAAAGGTAGAAAGAAGACTAAACACACAAAGGAAATCCTAGAAAAGTTATAGATAAGGATAAAGACTAAAAATGCAAAAATGACACAAATAATTTTCAAAAATTGCACCAATACAAATATGAATGGCTGAATGTTTTAGGTAATGTTTCCAAGCAATTACAACAATATTCAATCCTCTTTTTCAATTAAAAGAATTTTCTATTAGGTACACCAATTTTTTTTTCTATGTATTTTCTTTTTACTTTTTGTTTTAGCACTTTTTTACTTTTGTTCTTTCTTTTCAAATTGTCTTTTGACTTCTTTTTTTTTTAATTTCTATTAGGATTTTGATTGTTTTTTTATTTTAATATTCTTGTGGTGTAAATATTTTCACCATGAACAAATTAGAAGTGCATTCAAAGTGGTCAGGGATAATTTTTCATGATTTAATTATCTATCAAATCATAGCAGCATCCGAAACTATAGTTACTAAATCATAGTAGCTTTTACCTGTGACTAAATCAAAAGTGTATTTAAAGTAGTCACAGTTAAAGCTCAAAAAATCAAATTGAAAGTACATCCAAAGTGACTATCATTAAGTTCTTTTTTTTAAAAAAAAATGAATAATTTAATTATAATGACTAGATTATTTTTATGACAACCAAATTAGAAGTGCATCCAAAGTCATTATCACTAAGTTTTTAAATCCATGTAATAGTCAAATTAGAAAAATCTATGTAATAGTCAATTAGAAGTGCATATAAAATGACTAAATTTTAACTAATATTATTAGAATCTTTTTATTTTGTAGATATGAAATTTAAGAGAATAAATTGTCACAGTTTATGTCTCAAAATCTCAAATTAAGAAATCTTATATTGAATTAATAATTTTATATTACAATTGAAAAGGGTAACAAGGAATTTATAATTTTATATTTTGTTATGAATTATTTATAAAAATAAAATATTTAGTGTTAATGATGATTAAGATTAATTAAAAAATTGAGCATATCAAATCGACTTAATTTTTATACTAAAAAAATTTATTAACTAAATATATTATATAATTATTTAACTAAAAAAAATTCTTTATTTTTTCAAATCTTTGTATTTTTATTTAATTATATAATTTTAAATATATTATTTCTACACATAATAATAATATACCCTTTTATACGAGAGCATTATTTCCATAATTATATACTTTTACATGGTTTAATTAAGTAATAAAATTTTTAATATATATAAGTACTTATACAATTATACTAGATCAAAATAAGTGTAAGGAAAAAAAGAGAAAGAAACCAAAATAAAAATCGTGGAAACGAAAAAATGGAAAACATATAGTGCAGCCAGTGAAAAGCCACGAGTGTAGGTACAGTGTAACTGAAAAACACAACATCAAAACTAAAGCACAAAAAAATCCCTAAAATCGCAGTGGCCAAAATTCTTCACGCACTAGTGAGTAGGCAAACGTGGAGTGCGTTCATGATTTTGAAGTAAAGGGCTTTGGTTTGTAGTTTGTGACTTTAAAATTGATTATGTAACGGCTCCTAAAAAGATGGCTTCGTTTATTGTTCATGTCTTCATGGTTGTGATTAAGGTATATTGAAGCTAATGGGGAAAGGGACTTGATTGGCTTAGTTTATTGTTCATGTCTTCATGGTTTCAACTTTTATTTCCATAATAGTCTGACTTGGTTTCTCAAAGGCTTCTATGTTTCTTCAGTTTTTTAGTTTGTTGGCCTTGACATCTAATAGTGTGGTAGGACATTTGAAATGTTGGACCTATGCTGATGAAAGGAGTACAAGTAAAGGGCTTTCATTTGAAGAAAAACAAGCTAACAATTTTAGTGCAAAAGGTTATTGACACAACCAAAACAAGGTGTTTATATTCCATTAACAATGTTTTTGCAGAAAGTAGAAACATTACAATTGAGAGAGTCAAACAAAATGGATTACCCAAAAGAAAAATTACCGAGTGATTTTAATTAGTAACCTCGTTGGCCTTCTATGTGTAACTTTGCCAATTGTTTTCTCTTTCCCTCTATTTTCCAAGTTTGACTTTTACTAATGGCTTCTTCCAAATTGTAGGTAGACCTTCTAAGTGAATTTCTCTCTAAATTTTGCTCTCTGAATTACTAAATTATCTCAATTGTTCTCTTACTTTTCTTAATGGCTCTTTGAATTTTTTTATCCTTTCCTCCCTTCTTTTTAATGTATATCTCTTTTTTAAGTTCTCTGGCTCTTTTTGTTTATTTTTTTATTCTTTTTTCCATCATTTTATAGGTGATCTCTTCTTTCATGTTGAAGGACAGTGGCTATGTAGGTATGGCTCTAGGATGTTGCAACGCATGGAGAAGGCTTGCAAGGAATGGAGAAGACAGCTGTTGCAGGGCATGGAGCAAGGAAGCATCTTGTAGAGCAACTTGCTTTGTTCTTTATTTCTTCTTTTGTTTTTTGCCCTTCTTTATTTCTCTTCTTTTTAAATGTATTGATGTTCAAGGACTTATGCCAAAATCTATAGATTTTTTTATTTTTTCATGATTTCTATTTACATCCTGTAATTATGTTAAATAGACTTTCATTTTTGTTTAAAGTTTAAATAGATTGCATTATTGGGCTTTGTTTGTTTGCACCTTCAAATTCACTAAATAAACACTTCCACCCATTATTGGTTTAGGCCTACTAAACTTCACTCATAAATTCTTATTATTTAGACCATCAACTTATTAAATGCACCCCACCTTTATTGGTTTATATAGCAAATATGTGAGTATAAATAGTAACTTCTTTTTGTTTTCCTTTTCTTTTCTTTTTTTCTTTTATTTTCCTTTTCTTTTTTTTATTTTTCTTCTTTCTTTTTCTTTTTATTGAATTGGGCTAACCCAGGTTAGACTAACCTAGGTTAGACTTACCCAGGTTAGACTAACCCAGGTTAGACTAACCCAGGTTACCGTAACTTTAGTAAAGTCATACCAACCATGGTGAACATCCAACTACTCAATGAATGTGCACCTTATCTAGGCTAGATTCATTTGGGGTCTGCTATAGTAAAAAGGGGTACAAAAAATAGTCATGCTTTGTGCATGACTAGGGCTGGTGTGAACTAGCAAAAGAGAGTAGACATAGTGGTCATTCTTTGTGCATGACTAGGGGTGTGATTCCAATTGAGAGTGACCTAATCACATGTTTGTCTCTTAGAATCTAGTCGAACCTATCATATTATACCATGATGACCATAGTACTCCTAAAAAATAGGTTTACCAGAATACAAAGGTCAAGATTAGAAGGATAAACTCTAGGAGTCAACCTACTAAAAGTCAAAATAACTACACTTAGGTATTTACAAGATAAAAATGCAAAATAGACTAGGCTTCAATCGTCTTTAAGTCTCCATGCTATTCCCAAGCATCTAATGGTGGAGATTAGTTACTTATTACTATCATTAGATTTCAAGAAAATAAATTATGAAGATGAAAAGTAAGTCTCTTATATTTAGTATTGAGGTAAGTGAATCCCTTCTTATATTAAAAAGTAAAAAGGAAGATTCTAAACCAATTGACCGTAGATTGGACAGTCAAAATAAAGAAACAAGATTAAAAGTGTATTCAACACAATGACATATACAACTATTTAATGTTGTATAGATCATACTAATCTACATAAATTGCTAAGCAAAACTTGTATAGAATTACTTTTTATATTACGTTTGTAATTATGGAAAAATTTATAATTAACGTATACATCATCATTTTAAGAGGGGTGGAATGGATGAGGGGGAACTCGTAGGAGGAAATGCATTCGTACAAGGGACAATGATACTCTTAACCCTTTTATATTTAATATCAATATTTATTGTTGGAATAAACGAAAAAATTTATTTTAAGAAAAACAAATTAAAGTTGCTAGAGGAAGCAATTTCCATATCAAGGAAACGAAAAGTGTACGTCTGCATAGAACAACTAGTGATCGCACACATGTCCAAAGAAAGAAAAAACTTATTTTCCTTTATTTAAGTTATTGTACATTCCCCAAAACTTTAAGTATGATATTAATATGGTAGAAATAAAACTAAAAATCTAGGTGTAATTCTGGTTGTATTATGATAATTTTAGAAATCTCTACAGCTACACAACAACCGGTTTGCGTTTAACCTCAGGAAATAAACTTATATATACATTGGTTTACATTCAGAAAAATAAAATAGCTCCAGTAGAGAGACTAAAGAAGAAAACGAATAAACAAGACAAACTAAACAATGGCTCATAACTTCTCTTTATTAGTGTTAGTGTTCCTTCTATATGTTGCATCTTCTTGTGCAATCCAAGGTGCGGAATTGGATGCCATTTGCAAGAAAACTCAAAATCCTACATTTTGCTTTAATCTTCTCAATTCAAAGCCTGGTGGAGTAGCTGATGCAAACCTTGTTGACCTTATCCAATATGCCCTTGATGTATCACATGACAACATCACTGCCACAACCAAATTAATCAAGAGGTTGATTAGAAGAAATCCCAATGACCTTGAAGCAAGAGATCATTACACATTATGTTTGAATCAAATTCATATGGGTGCCCTCGGCGAAGTTGAGTCAACCCAACAAGTATTAAAATCAGGAGATTACCAAATCCTGAAAACGGTTGCGTCTGGAATCCGAACACACATTGAATTGTGTATTAACGGCGAGTCGCCATCTGATACTCCTTTCTATGATAGTTCCTTACTTCCAACATATGCAAATGACATCTCACAAGTTGTGGAGATTATTCTTATCATGTCCAATATTTTGTAAATGTAAACATGCAACAAATGTGAAAACTTATTTAAAATTATAAAACTAAATTATAGTTCTCTATTTAATTTGAAATGGTTCATTGTTATTTGAATTTATGAATGTTAAACCCTTACTACCTATTTTCCATAATTATCCTTTTATACAACTAAAAATATCAATAAATTCTCATTTCATACACATGCCATAAAAGCATTATTTTGGATAGAGATTAGGCTTATCAAGCATCACCACTATGAATATAAGATTCTTTTTAGGATGGGATGTTAAAATCCTAAACAACATTTAAGATCATCCCAAGTAGTATTTAATTAAAACTAAATAATACGCAAGAAGTGCCACTGAATCTAGGGGTGGCAAAATGTGTTGGTCTACCTCGTTTTGGTTCGCTGAAAACGAGTTGGGACAAGTTTTCTTGCCATAGTTAAGACGGACCAAACTGAGTGACGACCAATCCCACCAATAAATGGTTGGTGGGCTAACTTGTCAGAATTTTGAAAATTTGTTTTTTTAAAAAATAATATAAAATTTTATTTAAAAATAAATTTTTATTTTCTAAAAAAATCATGATTTTATAAAAATAAATAGAAAAATCACAAAAAATAAACCTTACATAATTGGTGTTTTTACAATATTACACTTTTACAAAATAAATGACAAATAAATTCATGACTAAGTTCATTTTATTTTCTTAACAAAGTCATTTGTAAATTCTACTTAATAATTTATTTTATATCTTAATTATTATCATTATTTTATTAATTTATATAAATATTATAATTTTTTAAAAATAAAATATAATACTGGAGGGTTAGTGGACTGATTCGTCTATCTCGCCTTTGGTCCGATAAATTCATAGGTTAGGCGGAGCGAGCCAAAACAAGTCAACAGGCTAAAACCATTAGCCTAACCTGTAGTTAGCTAGCCCACCGTGTTTTGTTACCCCTACCTGAACAAATAGATTCTATAACTAGGTAACCCTAGGCTATTCCTATCTAGGTCCTTGCAAATATGACTAGGAATTGCATCCCGCCAATCTAAGCCAGTAAAAGTCACAACATAATTAGCTAACCAATCTATATTAGTGTTTCCCTCTATACAGATTGTGGATTTAATGATGCCTCTTACATAGTCTTTCATTTTATTGGAATACTACTTGCGATGATTTTAAATTATTTTTAGGATTTTAGCATCCCATCCTAGATGGAGACTTATATTCAGTAGCGATGCTGGATAAGGGTAATCTTTATCTAAGAAAAACAAATGCTTCTTTTATAAGTCTATGAAACGAGAATTTATTCATAATTTTAGCTATATAAAAGATAATTGTAAAAATAGATAGCAAGAGATTAGCCTTCATAAACTCAAATAACCATAAACCTTTTCAAATTAAATAGAGAATTATAATTTAGTTTTATAATTTTAAAAAAGTTCTTACATTTGTTTTATGACTATGTTTACAAAATATTGGATATGATAAGAATAATCTTTGCAACTTGTGAGATGTTATTTGCATATGATGGGAGTGAGGAGTTATCATAGAAAGGAGTGTTAGATGGTGACTCTCTGTCAATACATAAATCAATGTGTTTGGATGCAATCGTATTCTAGATTTGGTAATCTCCTGATTTTAATATTTGTTGGGTGAATTCAACTTCGCTGACGACACCCATACGAATTTGATTCAAACATAACGTGTAATGATCTCTTGCCTCGACATCATTGGAATTTCTTCATATCAACCTCTTGATTAATTTGGTTGTGGCAGTGATGTTGGCATGTGTTACATCAAGGGAATATTGGATATGGTAAATAAGGTTTGCATCAGTCACTCCATCTAGCTTTGAATTGAGAACATTAGTGCAAAATGTAGGATTTTAAGGTTTCTTGTAAATGGTATCCAATTCCACTCCTTGGATTGTAAGGAGGATGCAACATATAGAAGGAACACTAACACTAATGAGCAGAAGTTATGAGTCATTGTTTAGTTTGTCTTATTTATCCTTTTTCTTCTTTAGCCTTTCTCTTCAACTTATTTTATTTTTCTCAATGTAAAACAGTTGTATATATAATTATTTCATGAGGTTAAATGTAAAATGGTCGTTGTGTAGTTGTAGGGATTTTTAAAAATAACATAATACAAGTAAAATTACACCTAGATTTTTAGTTTTATTTCTAACATATCAATACCATATTACTTAAAGTTTTGGACATGTTCAATAACCTAAATAAAGGAGAAGCACTGATATTATATGAAGTGTTAAGAGTATCATCATTCCTTATACGAACGCATTTCCTCCCATCACGAGTTGCCTCTCATTTCCTCTCTCTTTTTTTAATAAATGTATATGTTAATTGTAAATTTTTTCCATTATTATAAATATAATATAAAAAAGTAATTCTATGCAAGTTTTTCTTAGCAATTTATGTAGATAGGTATGATCCATGCAACATTAAATATTTGCATATTACACTTTTAATTTTATTTCTCTATTTAGATTGTCTGATTTATGGTCAAATAGTTTAGAGTCTTCCTAGGTATTTTTTAACATGAGAAGAAATTCACTTACTCCAACAATAAATATAAGAAACTTATTATTTAAGAGTGTCAAAACGAGTTAGGTCCAATTGACCAGCTCGACCCACCACAGGTTCGGGTCAGACCAGGAAAATTCATGCTTTGCGAAACAGTCCCATTCATGTAACTTGGCCTACCCAACCCGTGAGTTTGGTGGGTAGAGACTGGGTCGGGTCGGGCAGTCCACCCGCCCACCACAATAATTTTTAGCTTTCTCTTGTTTCATTTATATCAATATAGCACATGCACATGTTTTTCTAATTTGATTTTCCTTTTTAGTTTTCTCCCTCAACATGAAATCCTTAATACTGCCAAAGCCAAAGTCAATTTTTTCCTCTAATCTAAAAGTAAAATCCCTAATTTGCATGTTGTTTTAATATTATGTATGTATGTTGTTTTAATATATTTATAATTTGTATGTTGATGATATGAATCCATTATTTATGTATGTTGTTCTAATATTATTTATAATTTGCATTTTTATAAAAAAATCTCAAATAAAATAAAAAATAAAAAATTCAATTTAATAATTAATTTTTTTTTGCAAGTCTGGTGGGCTAGCCTATCTAACCCACCAATCTATGTTGGTTGCCCTGTGGGTCAGACCGACCTGTTTTGACATTTCTATTACTATTTATCTTCATAATTCATTTTCTTAAAATCTGATAATGCTAATAAGTAACTAATATCAACAATTAGATTTTAAAATGATGAATGGAGAGTGATGCAATCTTGCCTATCATGGGTCTTATCACTCGGATCATGATTAGGAGGATTGAGGAAGAGATGGCTAGGCATGAGCATGAAGAACTTGAGACAATTAAAGCCTAGTTTCCTTTCCATTTTTACCTTGTAAATATCTAAGTAATTATGTTCACCTCTAGTAGGTTGACTCCTAGAATAGACCTTTTTGTTCCTGACCTTTGTATTGAGGTTAACCTATTTTTTAGGAGTACTATCCAGGTTGTCAAAATTGAGAGTTTACGCAAACTCGTGAAAGTACAGTAACCTCGAATAGTAGCATTGTAAGAGTATATTTTGTTAAAAAGAAGTATGTATAAAAACATAAATATGTAAATTTCAACCACAGAATAAGTTCAAAATCCAAATTGCTCCAAATAAAACATAAGTTCAAAGTTCATACAAATGATACATTATTGATCGTTATCACTTCTAATAACAACATTGAAAAATATGTTCAAAGAAACACAATTTCCTCAAATTTCCATATCTAATCATTAATAAGATCATCCCTAACACCACCACCATCATCATCAAACTCTTCTCCATATGAAATGACATCATTCACATTTGCATTCAAAACAATGTTATCAATATCAAGTGCATCCAAAGACGTGATAGTATATGCTAGTTTTTTTATATGTAACATGAGATAGTCACATAGGTAAGACTTCATATTCTCTTTTCTTTTTTTCCAACTTATGACAGCAGAAGCTTCAGAAAGTTTAAAATGTCAACTCTTAAAGCTTTGGCGATGCATCCTCACACAAAGGCAAATTATTCCAAATAATTATGCTTTTTGTGGTTGCCATGATTGTGCCTTTCTATGAATGGAATTCCAAATAATTTACTAGTTGTCTTCACTTTAATTATCTCTTTCCTATACAAGAAATGAACTATCAACCAAAGTGAACAAAGTTTTATTAGTACCCTTATAGTTCAGACCATCACTCTTCACTTGCTCCTAGTCATCAATTGTTATATACACAAACCAAAGTGAACAAAGCCTTGTTTCTCATCAAACATGCAGGCTAACTTCTTCATGAGCTAATTGTTGAAACTCAAATAACCTGATATGGTGAATTACCTGATCCTACTCATTTTGCTCCAACGTATATAATTTTGTTTGTATATAATTCTGAGACTGCAGAAAGATTGGACACAAATATATCTAAAATTGTTAAGAACAAGTTGAGCTTAGGACTTGCATCTTCAAGTGATTGGAGAAATTTTCTGCAGAAAGGTCAGTCATCAATTGTTATATACACAAACCTCTTCATCTTTCTCAGTTTATGTGAATAAAAAAATTGTTGAAGTTCTAAAAAAATAGATATGTCATGGCGTAGAGGCATGTTGTTCTTGTGAAAAAAATAAGTGTATAAACCAAAGTGAAAATATTCATAAGCGCAATGCAAAACTACATAAGATTGATTGTGAGGAACGGCAATTCTGATTTTGGTTTAGAAGTGGCTTAAAACATCACAAAATAAGTGGCAAAAATTTTCAAAAAAACAAGTAAGCATGTGAGATTGTTGAGACTGTATTTGAAGTTTTTTAAGATCCATATGGACTATACGAAATTTTGAAACTGACACAGAAGCTATATTAAGAAAAGTTGTCAGACACAATTGTAGACTTCTAAGTGAGGCTCGTCTATTGTTGGTTGAAAACCTTTTCCAAACCCCCCCTCTTAGGCCTGTGTTTGGCACAGGCATTAGAAAATTCCCTTAAATTTAAGTGGTTTATTCTTTTATGTTACATTTTGTTTAAATCTTATTTTTATGCAAAGATTATATAAACTGAAATTTTTTGTTAACTTAATACTTTTTTTAAGGATTCGAGTGAAGTAACTATTATTAAATTAAGAGTAGAAGAGTGATAATATTTCCCTTAAAATTAACAACTTAACAATTAAAATATTTTATTTATTTTTATGAAGCAGAAAAAAATGTTTTTAAGTGTATGAACCCGAGCTAAATTATAAAATGTTAACTCTTTCTGAAATTATGTGTGTATTGCTGAGATGTGTGCATTGCGAGTCCAAATCTATTTTCAAATCCACTCTTACGTAGACTTGATATCTTGCCCAGAAATCTGAAAATATTTGAAATGCTTCCCTTTGAAAAAAAATGTAAGATTATATAAATTTAAAATTATGTTTGATTAATTTAAGTGTAATGTCTAATGCTAGAATTCTGGTTTATAATTTAAAACATCTGCAAACATTGAAAAAATAATAATATTAGAATACAGAGGGCAGTGTGCAACACATGACAATGAGTGAGAATATAAATGAAGGTTTCACTGTGTTATAATACATGTTTAGATTTAGTTTCTTTGTAACTGACTTGTGGTGATTAATGTGAAACCTAGCAGCAGCAGATTGTTTATAATGTCATCTTCCACTGAAGAGCAAGAACATCCAGTCTCACACAGATCACAATAGAAAACAACCACATAATGTTTCATGATAAAATGCATAATTAAAGTCTTTTCAACTCATACCTTTCTCGGCGTTTTGGCTAAGATCAAGTGTAGTATCTTATCAGTTTAATATCTGATATGTGAGTAATTGAGTCACACGATATTAAATTTATTTTTTAAGGGGAGAATTTGTTTCAGTGGCTTGCTACTGCAGTTCTTTCATGTTTTGCACTATTGCATGGGATTGGCACACCCTACATTTTCAGTCTAATAAAATTTTTATTCTGTTATTCAATCTTTTTTTTGAGTTTTAGTTATCCATAAAATTTCTAATTGCTATTTGTTTAGTTTATGATAAATCAGGTTGAAACCCTAATCAGGTTATTATTTTTTGTTTAAAATAAAGTTGAACTGAATACAAAATTCACTAGATAAATGAGCCAAAATATTTTTAAGTGTTTATTTTATTAAAGGTTCTTAATTAATTTCTTTCTTTACTTATAACAGATAGTTTATAGTAGAGTGAACCTCTTAAGCATTTTACAGATTAGGGTTAGATGATGTGTATGAAAATAAAAAAGCATTCCACCTCATCATTTAAAAAAAAAACAAGAACCCCTAATTATCCCTCTTTGATTGATGATGCATTTATATTAATATTAATTCAACTTCATAGGTTCAGAGCAAAACTTGTTAAAAAATTATTTATTTTATTGATTTTCTTAGTCTAATAGCAGATTTAATTTTAAAGTTCTTCTATAATTTTATATTTGTATATAGAACATTTTAAAAATGGATCAGAATTTAATTCTATGTAATAATAGAATTACATAATATGTGTATGATTCTAAAAAGGCAGGGAGGTGAACATTCTTGCAACTCTTTAGATATTAGATACTCAACTCTAAAATTTTACAAATTTTTCATCTATCTAATCATCTACTTATATTAATTAAATTACTTTTCTCACCATAAAAATCATCAAAATCAAAATTTCTCAAAAATAATTAATCTAATTAAATTTACACCAACCATCATCAAAATTTATCTAAGATTAAAAAATTCCATAACTTGAAACCTTATATACTTTAAACTAATTTAATCTATAATAGAATCTTATTCAAATTTTACAAACAAAATTGAATACTAAGATTAATACTTATTTCTCCAAGCTGGTTGAACTTCTGCTAAGTTTTAGTTGAACTATCAAAATATTCATAAATAAGCACTGGTCCTAGAATAATTTGTCTCTTAAAAATATATGCATTGCCGCTAGAAAAATCAATCTTAGTTTAGATGAAATTTCAAATGATTACCTCTTTGCATATGCAGAGGAAACCTGTCAAGTAGTCTCCACACTGCTCAAAATGAATCCCACATCATAATCAATAGTTAGAGTAACACAAAACATGACATACAAATATGAAACATCTCACAGTAAGCAACATACTTACCTGGACGGGGTCAATGGAAGATCAAGAAGGTCCATGGCCTAGAAAAGTAACCTGCATTGCACTTGGGAGGGGTGCTTTTCTAAGATCTGCCCAAGTGGCAGAGCCTATGTCATAATTTGTTGTAGTGGAGGCTTGCGTTCGCGCAGCCTCTTTCTGTTTCAGTTCTTAAAATGTAGTTCTTAAAATGTTGAGTTACAAGGTTTTTAAATATGTTGTAGTAAAGGTTTTGAGTATTAAATTAAATGACAACAATATTGAAAGTTAACACATTCATATCAAGAACACGAGTGATAAAAAATTCTAAAACTCATAAGTTTGAAATTAGATTGTTCAAATGCTACTGATTAAGTGGTTTTGTTTTGTTACTGAGCTTTTCCAGCGTATGTATATTTATATCACATATGTATTCTGAAAACATTATATATATAAATAAACGATTCTGCATATTAAGTCTTACAGATTGTTATAGACCCTATTTTGAAGTAAAATTATTTTCTCTTCCACAGCAACAACATTCACTCAACATTTAAAACATACTTGTTTTATACACTCAACAAGTATGCAATGATAGTTATTTTCAAGTTATCATCTTGCACCTGTTACATGATGTTTAGCCTATTTGATGCTCAATGTTGAACTACTCCAGGTGCCATGTAGTTGTCAGGATACAGCACACTCAGCTGATGTTTCATGATATAGCAAATTATTCCAAATAATTATCTTCTCTTAATTGCCATGACTGAGCCTTTCTATGAATCAAATTCAAGACCTTAATTGGTTGGTGATTCAAGGTTGAGTCATCCCACATATGGGTCCATGATCATTTCCTAGTTGTTTTTACTTTATTTACCTCTTTGCCATAGAAGGAAGGAAATGATCAACCAAAGTGAACAGAGTTTTATTAGTACCTAGTAGTTGAGACCATCACTCTTCACTTGCTCCTAGTCCCTTTTATAAAACAACGCCTTGTTTCTCATCCAACAAGCAGAGCTAACTTCGTGATGAGCTACTTGTATATGATTCTGAGACTGCAGAAAGATTGGGGACAAATATATCTGAAATTATTAAGAACAGATTGAGCTTAGCACTTACATTTTTCAAGTGAATGGAGAAATTGTTTTACAGAGACTATTAAAAGCTTGGTATAGTAGTATTGACTCATACCTTGAAGAAGGAAGGTTTTTTGAAGTATCCATATGAACACACACTTTATATGAAGCGTGATTGTGTTAGAATGAAGATTATATGTGGATTATTTAATGTTTATTGGAAATTGATAAAGTTTTTTCAACACTCCATGGAGAGAGAGTTTAGTGTGACAGATTTGGGAATGCTTCATTATTTTCTTGGTCGGGAGATTCCTCAATCTGACAATGGCATATTTATTTGCAAAAAGAAATATGCTAATGAGGTACTGGACAGGTTTGAAATGACTGATTGCTATCCAGCTACAACACCAATGGAACAAAATTCAAAAATTGATTAAGAATCCAGGTGGGAAACTTGTAAACAATTCATTTGGGAGTGTTATGTATATGACAGCCACATGGCCAGACATAGTGCATAGTGTGGGCATCACCAGTAGATGTATGGAGAAGCCTATGCATCAACACCTTTTTGCAGCCAAAGGAATTTTGAGATATCTCATAGGAACAACTGACTTTGGTTTACTCTATAGAAAGGGAGATCAAAGGGAACTAATTGGGTTTGTAGATAGTGATTTTGCAGGACACATGGATGACAAAAAAAGCACAATAGGTTATGCTTTCAAAGTTAGGTTCCAGTGGAGTTGCTCCGACTTCCAAGAGCCAGCTAATAGTCACTCTATTCCACTGAAGCAGAGTATGTAGCTGCAACCTCAGCTACCTGTGAAGCTGTTTGGATGCAGAACAGAAGACCAAGCAACATATATCTTTACTAAACCCCTCAAAGCATAACCATTCTCCAAGCTAAGACATATTTTTGAAGGAGATCATTTGTTTCGATGGTTTGCTACTTGGGTTTTCAATTGTCGCCCATGCTTTGCCCTATTGGATTGGCCTGGTCCCCACTATTGATCTTAAATTTTAATTTCTTATTTTTATTTCAGTCTGAATTTAAATTTAAAATATTTATTGGGTACTTTTGAAATAGAATTATCTATTATAAAATGGAGATATTACCTATCGTATTTCAAAGTTTTAACTGTTGAAGGACACTCATGTTAATAGTCACTGTTACCCCTTTTATGTAACCATGGATTTGGATTCTAAATCAAAATACAACATATGAATCACATAAGGTTAAAAAACATTGATGAGATAATAATTGCTGCAAAAGTCTTTATACAATTGTGCCAAAGATGGTTGGAGTAAGTACTTTATTAGGAAACTTGTTAAATAAAGAATTTGGTTTATTTCAGTAAGCTATAGTAGCCATTAGGACATTCACCTAAAAAACAATATTTTCATATGTGAATCTTTCATTTGTAGACATTTTATTGATTGGGACTTGACTAGATTTCTATGGTGGTGGGGAGGTGGAGTAGTACATGAAAAAGGTTAGTCGAGTTCATTGTTACTAATAATACGGTATGAATTTGAGATCACTGCTTTACTTGTAGTTTTCAAATGTATCCAAGCATTATTT
The DNA here is from genome assembly GCA_037954015.1 of Psophocarpus tetragonolobus. Taxonomy (NCBI): domain Eukaryota; kingdom Viridiplantae; phylum Streptophyta; class Magnoliopsida; order Fabales; family Fabaceae; genus Psophocarpus; species Psophocarpus tetragonolobus. Next base: position 22,023,490 of record CM075695.1, on the reverse strand, counting down.
AAGGGATTAGATTTTATCATGTGGAATGTGTTTTTGGTTTGTATGTCATTGTTATCTATCTTGATCTAGATAAGATTAATCTTAATCAATCTCAATGCCACCTGATGCTAAATTTCTTGAAGTTGTGCTCTTTCTTCTCCCATTTCCCTCCTTTTTCGGGCTACTAGTTATGCCGCTTTACACACACTATGGTGATGATAGAGAAATTCTGGATGGATGTCGGGAATATCTGTTGCTGACGAAGCAAACAAATTGGCATTGTTCCTAACAACCTCAATTATTTGCTCTTTCTCCTTTTTCCGGGGCCAAAGAGCCTACATATGTCACCTATCTAGGCTTTTTTCCTAGCTGAAAAGGTTCCACCTTGTTGATATATGCAGCTCATTCGTTCTCCTCTCCATGAGGATTTAAGTCCAAATGAGAGTTTTTTGAAGTTGTTGGCACATTGTTAACATTATTGAAGGTGTGTTGTTTCTGATATGTTTCTGACCTCAAGCTTGCTAGGTAACACTCCCTGGCTGTTCACTGGTGCGTGTGGATGGTGATTATTTTGTCTCCCTCTGGAGGAAATTTCATAGGTAGATGGGGGGTGGATACGATGACCCCTAGTCTGTAGAGTGAGAGCGCCCTGACAAGATATTAGATGAAATGGTGGCATTAATGACAATGTATCGAATTTGAATGCTGCGAGATTCTCTATCATTTCCAAATTTGGTGTACAACTCAATGCATTCTTTCGCAGGCCCTTGTTCCCTAGAGAATCCTATGAGGGGTTCGCTGTAAGGAAGCAGTTGGTCTTTAGATAGTCCTAGCTCTTTGAAAGTTTGCCAATACAACACATCAACCAAACTCCCTTGATCCACCAGTGTCTTTCGCACAATGCAATTAGTGATCTCAATGTTGATTACCATGGGGTCATCTTGTTCAGGGTCAACGGCTTGAAAATCTTCATTTGTAAAGGATTCGGCATTCTTTGACGTGCATATAGGACAACCAAGTTGATGGATCTAACTGTTCGAGCATGCAACTTTCTGGTCGAGGAGGTGGATCCTCCTCTTGCGAAATCAACAACAATTGTGTTGATGATCTTTTTTATCTTTGTTATGGCTATTCTCTCGTCATTCTCTTGACTTGCTCTGACTTCAACTTCTATGTTTGTTGGGTCGTGGTCGATAGTCATTGCGTTCGCCGTGCTGAGAATAGTTCCTTTGTTGTTGGAGTTGCCTCTTCCTTTATCTTTTCATGAGCTAGCTGGGGCTTCAACCTAAGCTTTCTACTGGAAAGCAGCAAGTTCTTCAACCTCAATAAAAGGAGTGGCTCTTCTTCGAAGCTCGTACATGTCCACATGGGGGAAGTGGATTAGGCTGGTAGCAAATTCTCTTGGTTATAGAATAATCAAGAATGTTTGAAGTGCTACATCGAGGGTAGGTTTTTTATGGTCAGTGAGGCTTGACCAAACCAATCTATGAAATCCCGAAGGGACTCGTTTCTGTCTTGCTGAACTATGGCTAAGGCAGCTAACGTGAACCTGTGTGGCCGAGATGTGGCAAACTAGGTTCCGAATTTCATGGACAATGTCTGGAAGTTATTGATGGAATTTGGCGGGAGCTGGATGAACCAATTCAAAGTTTGGCCTTTGAGTGACATGGGGAAGATCTTACACAAAGAAAGAAAATCATAGGGGATTAGGCTGGGCTGGTTGGCTGTGGGATGGCTCTGTGGAGTGTTCTATAGATGGGACAATGCATGATGGGCAGCAGATTCACCCTTATGGGACTCCCTTTTCCTTTTCTTCCTACTGACTTTATCTCTCTGAAAGCTTTGACATGGATGACAGAAAAAACACAACAGGTTATGCTTTCAAAGTTAGGTTCCGGTGTAGTTGCTTCGACTTCCACGAAGCAATTAATAGTCACTCGCTATTCCATTAAAGCGGAGTGTCTAGCTGCAACCTCAGCTACCTGGGAAGTTGTTTGGATGCAGAACAAAAGACCAAGCAACAAATATCTTTACTAAACCCCTTAAAGCATAACAATTGTCTAAGCTAAGACATAGTTTTGAAGGGGAGAATTTGTTTCGATGGTTTGCTACTGGGGTTTTCAACTGTCGCCCATGCTTTGCACTATTGGATTGGCCTAGCCCCCACTGTTGATCTTAAATGTTAATTTCTTATTTTTATTTCAGTCTAAAATTAAATTTAAAATATTTATTGGGTAATTTTTAAATAAAATTATGTATTATAAAATGGAGATATTACCTATCATATTTCAAAGTTTTAACTGTTGAAGGACACTCATGCTAAGAGTCACTGTTACCCTTTTTATGTGACCATGGATCTGGATTCTAAATCAAAATACAATATATGAATCACATAAGGTTAAAAAAACATTGATGAGATAATAATTGCTGCAAAAGTCTTTATACAATTGTGCCAAAGATGGTTGGAGTAAGTACTTTATTAGGAAACTTGTTAAATAAAGAAATTGGTTTATTTCAATAAGCTATAGTAGCCATTAGGACATTCACCTAAAAAACAATATCTTCATATGTGAATCTTTCATTTGTAGACATTTTATTGATTGGGACTTGACTAGATTTCTATGGTGGTGGGGAGGTGGAGTAGTACATGAAAAAGGTTAGTCGAGTTCATTGTTACCAATAATGCGATATGAATTTGAGATCATTGCTTTACTTGTAGTTTTCAAATGTATCCAAGCATTATTTAAGGGATTAGATTTTATCATGTGAAATGTGTTTTTGGTTTGTCTGGGATTGTTATCTATCTGGATCTATATAAGATTAATCTTAATCAATCTCAATGCCTCCCGATGCTAAATTTCTTGAAGTTGTGCTCTTTCTTCCCCCATATCCCTCCTTTTTCGGGCTACTAGTTATGCCCCTTTACACACACTATGGTGATGATAGAGAAATTCTAGATGGATGTTGGGAATATCTGTTGCTGGCGAAGCAAACGAATTGCCATTGTTCCTAACAACTTTAATTATTTGCTCTTTCTCCTTTTTCCGGGGCCAAACAGCCTACATATGTGATCTATCCAGGCTTTTTTCCTAGCTGAAAAGGTTCCACCTTCTCGATATGTGCAGCTCGGTCGTTCTCCTCTCCATGAGGATTTAAGTCCACATGAGAGTCTTTTGAAGTTGTTAGCACATTGTTAACATTATTGAAGGTGTATTGTTTCTTATATGTTTGTGACCGCAAGCTTGCTAGGTAACACTCCCTGGCTGTTCACTGGTGCGCGTGGATGGTGATTATTTTGTCTCCCTCTGAAGGAAATTTTATAGCTAGATGGGGGGTGGATACGATAACCCCTAGTCTGTAGAATGAGGGCGCCCTGACAAGATATTATATGAAATGGTGGCATTAATGGTAATGTATCGAATTTGAATGCTGCAAGATTCTCTATCATTTCCAAATTTGGTGGACAACTCAATGCATTCTTTCGTAGGCCCTCGTTCCCTAGAGAATCCTATAAGGGGTTCGTTGTAAGGAAGCAGTTGGTCTTCAGATAGTCCTAGCTCTTTGAATCTTCGCCAATACAACACATCAACCAAAATCCCTTGATCCACTAGTGTCTTTCGCACAATGCAATTAGTGATCTCAATGTTGATTACCATGGGGTCGTCTTGTTCAGGGTCAACGGCTTGAAAATCTTCATTTGTGAAGGATTCGGCATTCTTTGACGTGCATATGGGACAACCAAATTGATGGATCTAACTGTTCAAGCATGCAACTTTCTGGTCGAGGAGGTGGATCCTCCTCTTGTGAAACAGAAAATAATTGTGTTGATGATCTTTTTTATCTTTGTTATGGCTATTCTCTCGTCGTTCTCTTGACTTGCTCCGACTTCAACTTCTACGTTTGTGGGTCATGGTCGATAGTCATTGCGCTCGCCGTGCTGAGAATAGTTCATTTGGAATTGACTTGGTCTAGCTGGAAGTGGGTGACTATTGGTTTTGTGGACAAAGTCTTTTAGGTATCCCTGCTTGATTAAGTCTTCTATCTTGTCTTATAGTGTTGTACACTCTTCGGTTGAATGACATTTGTTCTTGTGATACCTACAATGTTTAGTAGGATCAGTTCCTCTGGGCGTATGTGCTTTCTTTGGTATGGTTAACATTTCAGTTGCTAATGGTTGCTCTAATATGCTAGCGATACTGGTGTTAAGTGGAGTGTACTAGGTGTATCTCATCCCTCTGGGTAATTTCTTCAAATACTGATCTTTTTTGTTGTTGGAGTTGCCTCTTTCCTTATCTTTTCATGAGCTAGTTGGGGCTTCAATGTAGGCTTTCTACTAGAAAGCAGTGAGTTCTTCCACCTCAATAAAAGGAGTGGCTCTTCTTCAGAGCTCGTACATGTCCACATAGGGGAAGTGGATTAGGCTAGTAGCAAATTCTCCTGGTTGTAGATTAACCAATAATGTATGAAGTGCTACATTGAAGGTAGGTTTTTTATGGTCACTGAGGCTTGACCAAACCAATCTATGAAATCTCGAAGGGATTCGTTTCTTTCTTGCCGAACTGTGGCTAAGGTTGCTGATGGGAACCTGTGTGGCCGAGATGTGGCAAACTGGGTTCCAATTTCATGGACAATGTCTGGAAGTTCTTGATGGCCTTTGAGCGACATAGGGAAGATCTTACACAAAGAAAGACAATGATGGGTAGGTTGGGCTGGTTGGCTGTGGGATGGCTCTGTGGAGTGTTCCATAGATGGGACAATGCATGATAAACAGCAGATTCACCCTTATGGGACTCCCCTTTCCTTTTCTTCCTACTGACTTCATCTTCCTGAAAGCTTTGATTTCTGAATTCAGCATTCTCACACCAAAGTTCCGCAATCTTCTCCCTGAGTAACCTGAGGACTTCAGTTAAGTTGTTCGAATCTATGACCTCGGGTTGCCGACGTGTGTCTTCATTGTTCTGGGGTTGATTGTGGGGTGCGATTCCATGAATCCTAGTGATGGCTATGTCTCTGTAGTCTTGTTTGTGGGATCTAGTTTTACTTCGTGCTCCACGGTGAGCGCCAAAATGTTTTTACCAAAAAGTATCTGAGTACGAATCGTTATTAACCTTCCAAAATGTCTTTGATAAGCGTGGTAGAGTGTCCTAGCACCTTTTGGAATAGGCAAAGGGGGAGAACCTGCAAGAGAGGACTCCAACGCTCAAGTCAGTAAATGAGCAAGATAGAGAAGGTGAAAAAGGTTGAAGTGTAATAAATTTTTCTTGAATGAGTAAATGACACGTACCTTCTACCTTGTTATTAGTAATAATGCTAATCAGTAATTATGTTAATTCATCTTCTTTGTTAACTTAGCTAATTGAATGGTTGTTTGCAGGAGCTTGGATTTCGATGAGGTCGAAATCCTTTGAGCTTTATATCTTCTATTTGAGGTGTTACATTATATTTCTGATTTCAGCTATTCCGAAATCTGAAGTCTCCTTATCTGGTGTTTTTATTCTCATCTAAAATCCTTTTATTCTTTTTGTTTATATTCTTTTCGATTTTCGGCCATGCCGAAGTCCAAAGTCTCTTAGGATGGTATTTAAGGTTCTGGTAATGTGGTGATTTTTATACTTCGATTTTCAGCTATGCCAAAATCCAAAGTCTCTTCATGATTTTTGAGGTCTTGCTCCTCTTGGTGATTATACATTTGCCTTAAATATAATGTTATAGAATGTTTAATATATTTTTATCATATAATAAGTTAATATTTTAAATAAATATTAGAACATTTGGGTTTTAAAATTAAGCAATTACAGCACCACCTTCTTGTTGTGACCCTTTTAGGCAACAAAACTCATGTTATATACGAAGGTGATGGTGAATTGTTGATTTCAGTTCACTGACTTACATAATTATCCAATAAATATAAATCATATATGATTCGTAAATTTTGTAAATAACATGGTTTTTTATATACTTGTCTATAATAATATTTTATTGCTGATGTTAGAATAATATTTTTATATTGAAAGCTATACTGGCACAAGAATACAAATGGAAAAAACAAGGTAAATACTTCCCTGGTTAGGCAGAGCAAATCTGCCCACTGGCCTCCACACTGCTCAAAATTAATCCATAATCAAAACTAACAGTTAGAGTACCACAAAACATGACATACAAATATGAAAGACCTCACACTGAATAACATACTTACCTGGATGTGGTCAATGGATGATTAGAAGGTTCATGGCTTAGGGAAGTGACCTCCATTGCACTTAGGAGGGGTGCTTTCTTAAGGTCTACCCAAATGGCAAAGTCTACTTTTGTTTTCTGAGTAACATTTTTCTTAGTTTTCTCTGTACTAAAGTTATGAAGAAATGATAATAGTATTAAAACATGATGAAAAAGATTGTACACATTTTACATAGGTTGATATGTTTTATATTGCAAGCTTAATTAAACTCTTAAAACATAGGTTGATATGTTTTATAATTATAAACCACGGAATTGGCTTTTATTTCGAACTTTTATATGTGAGGGATGGGAAGGTGAGGATATGGTTTGACAAATGGTAACCCTAACTAATTATATCATAACAGGGTAATAAAGTTGGTCTAGTAGTAAAATTTACTAGCAAAATCTACACATAGGAAGAGGAAAAAGTCGTAAGTTTCAATCTCTCCACTAACAAAAACTAATACATTAACAAATATTTTATTTATAAAAAAAAACTGTATTATAGCCCAAAGTTCAAGGATGGTTTGATTTAAAATGTCTAACGACTCATTTTACTTCAATATTTGGAAAGTTGTCACTGATGAGTATAAGCCAAAAATTAAAGTTGTCATTGATGAGTATTCTTGTCAGGTTGTAAATATTTTCAACCTCCTTTCGTACACTCAAAGAATTGCTTTTAGCCTACTGTTTTCTTACTAAAGAACTTGGAGCTCATCGACTTATTATAAATACTTTCTCCACCCTATCCACTTAAAAATCTGAGTCCCCAAGCTAAACTTTCTCTTATTAGTATAAAATACATTTTCAGAATTAAACAAATAAAATTTAGACATGTTGAAGAAAAAAAAACAGCAGGAAAAATGTAAAGAGATCTTACTATAGCCAGTAAAACTTATTCTAAAATTCTAAAATAATTGACAAAAAAAAGTTAATTTTAAAATTTTTTATGAGTGTAACTTGTAAAGTCAATTTTAAAATTTTTTATTAGTGTCTTTTCCTTAATATAAAAATTTAAAACTAAAAATTGGAGGATTTTCCCTTGAAGGAAGTCGTTCTAGAAATTCTCAAAGGCCTAAGCAGAACTTGGGCCTAAGAGGGGGTTTGGAAATAGTTTTAAACCAGCAATAGACACGCCTCAGTTAGAACCTCACTAGCTGGAAAAGGAGTTTAGGAGGCTAAACCCCATGCACTTGATCTACTTCCAAAAAGAGGTTTAGGAGGCTAAAAGGGAAGGTGGAAGAGGAAGAAATGGTAATGGATTGTGCCACTCACAAGGAGATAAGCAATTAAAGGATGTTTGCCACAACGGAATGACCTTTGATAAAAGCTAGAAGGAAGTTTTCGATACTTGGGTCTCAATGGAATGGTAAAAAGTGACTTGAAAACAAGGGAGTCGCTACCAATATTTATTAAGGAAAACATTAGAAAAAACTGGTTTGAAAATAGTTGTCGAAGATCTTGAGTTCGAGAGTCAATTACGTGTAAGGAAGGTATTAACACTCTACGACATTCATGTTACCACTTATTACACTGCAAAATTAAATAACTTTAAATTTCACCCTTAAAACATAAAGACCATTTTTATTTTATTTACTGATTTTACATTAGAAGAATTTTACTATTAAGAAATTTATTTTTTATAAAAATATTATTACATTTTTATCTTTTTAATAATTCTTTTTATGTTTTCGGACTCAACAGGAGAAGGCTTCTGCTCTTACGTATGTTCAGGTGCAATACAGATTCATTACGTAGTTCTTTGATTTGAGTATTGGAGGTTTTTTAGGTTATTTAAGTATTTAAAGGATTTTGTTTGAACTTTTTTATTTTAATATTCTTGTGGTGTAAATACTTTCACATTGAACAAATTAGAAGTGCATCCAAAGTGGTCACAAATAATTTTTGAGGATTTAATTATCTATCAAATCATAGTTGAATCTGAAACTATAGTTACTAAATCATAGTAGCTTTTACCCATGATTATATTAAGTTTCTTTTTTTAAAAAAAAATATTTAATTATAATGACTAGATTATTTTTGTGACAACCAAATCAGAAGTGCATCCAAAGTAGTTATCACTAAGTTTTTAAATCCATGGAATAGTCAAATTAGAAAAATCTATGTAACAATCAAATTAAAAGTGCATCTAAAATGACTAAATTTTAACTAATATTATTAGAATCTTTTTATTTTGTAGATATGAAATTTAAGAGAATAAATTGTTATGTCTCAAAATCTAAAATTAAGAAATCTTATATTTAATTAATAATTTTATATTACAAGTGAAAAGGGTAACAAGGAATTTATAATTTTATATTCTATTATGAATTATTTATTAAAATAAAATATTTAGTGTTAATGATGATTAAGATAATTAAAAAATTGAGCATATCAAATCGACTTAATTTTTATACTAAAAAAATTTATTAACTAAATATATTATATAATTAGTTAACTAAAAAAAATTCTTTATTTTTTCAAATCTTTATATTTTTTATTTAATTATATAATTTTAAATATATTATTTCTACACATAATAATAATATACCCTTTTATACGAGAGCATTATTTCCATAATTATATACTTTTACATGGTTTGATTAAGTAATAAAATTTTTAATATATATAAGTACTTATACAATTATACTAGATCAAAATAAGTGTAAGGAAAAAAATAGAAAGAAACCAAAATAATAATCGTGGAAACGAAAAAATGGAAAACATATAGTGCAGCCAGTGAAAAGCCACGAGTGTAGGTACAGTGTAACTGAAAAACACAACATCAAAACTAAAGCACAAAAAAATCCCTAAAATCGCAGTGGCCAAAATTCTTCACGCACTAGTGAGTAGGCAAACGTGGAGTGCGTTCATGATTCTGAAGTAAAGGGCTTTGGTTTGTAGTTTGTGACTTTAAAATTGATTATGCAATGGCTCCTAAAAAGATGGCTTCGTTTATTGTTCATGTCTTCATGGTTGTGATTAAGGTTGTGGAAGCTAATGGGGAAAGGTACTTGATGCATCTCTCCCCAAGGCAAGTTTGAAAAATTCTTAATGAAAAGAATGCTCCCAAGATCCTTGCTCATAGAGGTTCCAAGGTTGAAGAAATGGAGGTAGAAGACTAGAAAATGGAGGAAAAGTAGGCGCCACTCTTGTTGAAGGAGATAAGCCAAAGGATGAAGCTAGCCACAAGGGAAGGAACCCTTCATAATAGCATGAAGAACTCTCACTAAGGAGAGAACATGAACACTCTCAAGAACAAAAGAGCTCTCAATTTACAGAAGTATAATTTTCATTCAAAATAAGTGTTAAAATATACATGAAGGAGGGAATGCTCTATTTATAGAGCAAAGCATGAACCATGGGCTTAGGAACCTCAAGTTGAACGTCCAACATGCTTAATTAAGGGTTAGTTAGCTTAATTTAGTGTTAATTTAGCATGTGCTCAATTAACACTAATTTAATCCAACTAAAGATCCAAACATGGCTCTAAAAAATGGATCTATGTTCCCTTTAGTTTGAATTTGAATTTTGGTGGAAAATGACATAGCACTTCCAAAATTCAAATTCAAATAAGAAGCAACAAGAATCAGCCATGTAGGAAAGAGACAGCACATGTGGAGTGAAACAAGGGGACAAGGGGGCTCACGTGTCTCATACATGTTTCATGTGTTAGTTAGAAGGGTGTGAAAATGAATTAGGGGTGTGGAAATTAATAACCACACGTCCAAATCCTCTTGGACCAGCCCAAAATAATTAACACACTCCACAAGGAGGCTAATTACACCTCCTAAAGAAAATAGAACCAATAGGTCAAAATACAAGACCGAAAATTAAAGTAGCTACACCCAAAATCCTATGACTTAAGAGTGCTTATACAAGCCTAAAAATGGTCAAATTAATACAATGAAATGGAATATGTCCTAAACTAAGCTCCTTGAAGCTTGATCCAAGTCATGCTCCTTTCTTATTGGTCCTAGCTTAAGCCCATGCTAGGCGTGCATGCGTCATATCCTCTCCCTTGAGGAGGATTTGACCTCAAATCCTATGGTCTTTCTTCCTCTTTTTCCAATCCTGCAAAAGCACCTGCAAAGGAATGAGTATATGATTATGTGCACAAATGTTAAGGGTAGGAGGTCTATAGGGAGACCTCATAGACTTGGGGTGGTGGGGGTATGCACTAAGGTTTAAAAAATGTTTGTTGTGCCTATGCCCCCACACAACAGTTTCCCAAGTGACTCCAAGTTCACTAAAGGCTAATCTCATCCAAGGAGGAAATGAGACAAGCTTAGGTTCCTTGGAGCACTCATCCAAGAAAGCCAAGTAGGCTTTATCTTGTTGTTCAATCTACAAGATGATGATAGGCCTAGGGGTGGACCTTTCTTTCAAGGTCTCTTTGAGTGGGCCTTGAGATTGGCTATGGATAGAAAATATTCGTAGGCCAATCTCTTGACCAAACTTGGCCATATCCACTAGTGGGCCTTGAGGTTGTGTTTCATTGTGGTCAAAAGTTATGTGCACAAACTCATTTCCTACTTGCAACATGGGAAGGTTGTTTTCAATTAGATTTTCCTTGGATGGCAAGGATAAATCTCCTTGAAGAACACCTTCCTTTTCTTTCAAGTGTTGAACTTGAGGTTCTTGTTTGAGCTTTATGAATAAATGTTCAAGTTCAACACTTGGTGAATTTTCTTCTTTATGTGCAACTAGAGGTTGTGGAAAGATGTGTTCAAATGATTAAGACACAACCTCCACTTGCACTTATCCTAGGAGTAATCTTCTTCAAGACCTTGTTCTCTCTCACTTTTGACCAAGTTTTGAACTTGAGGATTTGATTTGAACCTTAAGGATGTAGGCTCAAGTTCAAAACTTGGTGAAGTGTCAAGTAGGACTTCACATTCACCTTTCTCCATCAAGACCTTTTCCAAGCATTGGACTTCACAATTTTGTTTCTCAAAAGGTAAAGATATAAGTCCAACACATGTTAAAGTGTTTGATGAAGAATCATATTCAAGGTGAATTTGAGATTGTGAGTCAATGTGCTCAAAATATTTTTGCACAATCTCAAATTCCACTTGTGTTTTAATGGATTGGTTAGAAGATTGACCTAAGCTAGAGTTCAAAACTAGATATTGGCTAGGCTCACTCTTCTCACCAATCTCTTTTACTAATTTTATATTTTTATAATTTTCAAGGGTGTGTGTGTTCTCTACCTCCTTTCTCCTCTTCTCTCCTTTTCTTCTCTCTTTTACTCTTGAGTTTTCTTTCTCTTTCTTTTTCCTCTTTTTCTCTTTTTATTTCTCTTTCCAATTTTATCAAACTCTTTTCTAAACCCTCCCAACTTTCTTTTTTTTCCTTTCTCCATTTTTTCTCTTTTTCTTCCCATATCTTATCTCTTTCCCTCTTTTCTCTTTCCCATTTTTTTCTCTCTCTTTTCTCTCTTTTTCATAATTTTCTCTCCTCTCTTTCTCTTCTTTCTTTTTCCTCTCTTTCTTTTCTTTCTATTCTTTCTTTCCTATATCTCTCTTTTATTTTTCTTTCTCTTTCTTTACACTCTTTTCTTTATTTTTCTATTCTCTCATAGGGGTAGGAAAAAGGAGTGTAAAATAAGGGAGAGCTTGGGTCATGGTAAGCACTAGGAGGAGGTTTGTACCAAGAATAGAACTCACTCATCTCACCTTTTTTTTTTTTGTTTCTCAACTAAAAGATGTATGAGCCTTTGGAACTCAAACACCACCTAGAAAACGCAAGAGCATATAATACTAACCTACATAAATTCCTACAAGTGCAAGAGCCTTTGGAACTCTATACACTCCTCTAAAAAATGCATGAAAAAAGCTAAGGTAAACTAAGGCAAAAAACTAAAAAAGGAAAGGGATCTAACGTGCTCCTAAAGGTGTGGAAGGTGGTGTACCACTTCTTCCTTCACACCTTAATTAGCGAGAGACTAAGCTAAATACTTAAGAATAATGGCCTTTTACAAACCAAGGAAAAGAAAATACAATTAAGAATTATCAATTAAGGAATAAAACTAAAAACAATTATTCAAGTGTCTCCCAAGCAATCTCTCCCAAGGTTTTTCACTCTTTGTTCATGCTCTTCCTTTTGTTCAAGTCCTTTTAGCTATTTCAACTCTTCCTTAAGAGGCTACCCTTGTGGAAGGTTTCCTTACTCAAGGCTTACCTACACAAAAGTGGCACCAAACCAAGGCAAGAATAAAAAAGAAGGACAAGCAAAAGTAAAGCAAGAAAAGTATAATTTGAATGGTAAACTATCCAAATGGAAAAATTGATGAAGACATGACTCAAAGAATTCAAAGAAGACAAACTAAAAATAAAGGTAGAAAGAAGACTAAACACACAAAGGAAATCCTAGAAAAGTTCTAGATAAGGATAAGGACTAAAAATGCAAAAATGACACAAATAATTTTCAAAAAAAATTGCACCAATACAAATATGAATGGCTGAATGTTTTAGGTAATGTTTCCAAGAAATTACAACAATATTCAGTCCTCTTTTTCAATTAAAAGAATTTTCTATTAGGTACACCAATTTTTTTTTCTATGTATTTTTTTTTTTACTTTTTGTTTTAGCACTTTTTTATTTTTGTTCTTTCTTTTCAAATTGTCTTTTGACTTCTTTTTTTTTTAATTTCTATTAGGATTTTGATTGTTTTTTTATTTTAATATTCTTGTGGTGTAAATATTTTCACCATGAACAAATTAGAAGTGCATTCAAAGTGGTCAGGGATAATTTTTCATGATTTAATAATCTATCAAATCATAGCAGCATCCGAAACTATAGTTACTAAATCATAGTAGCTTTTACCTTTGACTAAATCAAAAGTGTATTTAAAGTAGTCATAGTTAAAGCTCAAAAATCAAATTGAAAGTACATCCAAAGTACTATCATTAAGTTCTATTTTTTTAAAAAAAATGAATAATTTAATTATAATGACTAGATTATTTTTGTGACAACCAAATTAGAAGTGCATCCAAAGTAATTATCACTAAGTTTTTAAATCCATGTAATAGTAAAATTAGAAAAATCTATGTAATAGTCAAATTAGAAGTGCATATAAAATGACTAAATTTTAACTAATATTATTAGAATCTTTTTATTTTGTAGATATGAAATTTAAGAGAATAAATTGTCACAGTTTATGTCTCAAAATCTCAAATTAAGAAATCTTATATTGAATTAATAATTTTATATTACAAGTGAAAAGGGTAACAAGGAATTTATAATTTTATATTTTGTTATGAATTATTTATAAAAATAAAATATTTAGTGTTAATGATGATTAAGATTAATTAAAAAATTGAGCATATCAAATCGACTTAATTTTTATACTAAAAAAATTTATTAACTAAATATATTATATAATTAGTTAACTAAAAAAAATTCTTTATTTTTTCAAATCTTTATATTTTTATTTAATTATATAATTTTAAATATATTATTTCTACACATAATAATAATATACCCTTTTATACAAGAGCATTATTTCCATAATTATATACTTTTACATGGTTTGATTAAGTAATAAAATTTTTAATATATATAAGTACTTATACAATTATACTAGATCAAAATAAGTGTAAGGAAAAAAAGAGAAAGAAACCAAAATAAAAATCGTGGAAACGAAAAAATGGAAAACATATAGTGCAGCCAGTGAAAAGCCACGAGTGTAGGTACAGTGTAACTGAAAAACACAACATCAAAACTAAAGCACAAAAAAATCCCAAAAATCGCAGTGGCCAAAATTCTTCACGCACTAGTGAGTAGGCAAACGTGGAGTGCGTTCATGATTTTGAAGTAAAGGGCTTTGGTTTGTAGTTTGTGACTTTAAAATTGATTATGTAATGGCTCCTAAAAAGATGGCTTCGTTTATTGTTCATGTCTTCATGGTTGTGATTAAGGTATATTGAAGCTAATGGGGAAAGGGACTTGATTGGCTTAGTTTATTGTTCATGTCTTCATGGTTTCAACTTTTATTTCCATAATAGTCTGACTTGGTTTCTCAAAGGCTTCTATGTTTCTTCAGTTTTTTAGTTTGTTGGCCTTGACATCTAATAGTGTGGTAAGACATTTGAAATGTTGGACCTATGCTGATGAAAGGAGTACAAGTAAAGGGCTTTCATTTGAAGAAAAACAAGCTAACAATTTTAGTGCAAAAGGTTATTGACACAACCAAAACAAGGTGTTTATATTCCATTAACAATGTTTTTGCAGAAAGTAGAAACATTACAATTGAGAGAGTCAAACAAAATGGATTACCCCAAAAGAAAAATTACCTTTACCTGGAGTGATTTTAATTAGTAACCTCGTTGTATTTTTTTATTCTTTTTTCCATCATTTTATAGGTGATCTCTTCTTTCATGTTGAAGGACAGTGGCTATGTAGGCATGGCTCTAGGATGTTGCAACGCATGGAGAAGGCTTGCAAAGTATGGAGAAGACAGCTGTTGCAGGGCATGGAGCAAGGAAGCATTTTGTAGAGCAACTTGCTTTGTTCTTTATTTCTTCTTTTGTTTTTTGCCCTTCTTTATTTCTCTTCTTTTTAAATGTATTGATGTTCAAGGACTTATGCCAAAATCTATAGATTTTTTTATTTTTTCATGATTTCTATTTACATCCTGTAATTATGTTAAATAGACTTTCATTTTTGTTTAAAGTTTAAATAGATTGCATTATTGGGCTTTATTTGTTTGCACCTTCAAATTCACTAAATAAACACTTCCACCCATTATTGGTTTAGGCCTACTAAACTTCACTCATAAATTCTTATTATTTACACCATCAACTTATTAAATGCACCCCACCTTTATGGGTTTATATAGCAAATATGTGAGTATAAATAGTAACTTCTTTTTGTTTTCCTTTTTTTTTCTTTTTTTCTTTTATTTCCCTTTTCTTTTTTTTATTTTTCTTCTTTCTTTTTCTTTTTATTGAATTGGGCTAACCCAGGTTAGACTAATCCAGGTTACCGTAACTTTAGTAAAGTCATACCAACCATGGTGAACATCCAACTACTCAATGAATGTGCACCTTATCTAGGCTAGATTCATTTGGGTCTGCTATAGTAAAAAGGGGTACAAAAAATAGTCATGCTTTGTGCATGACTAGGGCTGGTGTGAACTAGCAAAAGAGAGTAGACATAGTGGTCATTCTTTGTGCATGACTAGGGGTGTGATTCCAATTGAGAGTGACCTAATCACATGTTTGTCTCTTAGAATCTAGTCCAACCTATCATATTATAGCATGATGACCATAGTACTCCTAAAAAACAGGTTTACCAGAATACAAAGGTTAAGATTAGAAGGATCAACTCTAGGAGTCAACCTACTAATAGTCAAAATAACTACACTTAGGTATTTACAAGGTAAAAATGCAAAATAGACTAGGCTTCGATCGTCTTTAAGTCTCCATGCTATTTCCAAGCATCTAATGGTGGAGATTAGTTACTTATTACTATCATTAGATTTCAAGAAAATAAATTATGAAGACAAAAAGTAAGTCTCTTATATTTAGTATTGAGGTAAGTGAATCCCTTCTTATATTAAAAAGTAAAAAGGAAGATTCTAAACCAATTGACCGTAGATTGGACAGTCAAAATAAAGAAACAAGATTAAAAGTGTATTCAACACAATGACATATACAACTATTTAATGTTGTATAGATCATACTAATCTACATAAATTGCTAAGCAAAACTTGTATAGAATTACTTTTTATATTACGTTTGTAATTATGGAAAAATTTATAATTAACGTATACATCATCATTTTAAGAGGGGTGGAATGGATGAGGGGGAACTCGTAGGAGGAAATGCATTCGTACAAGGGACAATGATACTCTTAACCCTTTTATATTTAATATCAATATTTATTGTTGGAATAAACGAAAAAATTTATTTTAAGAAAAACAAATTAAAGTTGCTAGAGGAAGCAATTTCCATATCAAGGAAACGAAAAGTGTACGTCTGCATAGAACAACTAGTGATCGCACACATGTCCAAAGAAAGAAAAAACTTATTTTCCTTTATTTAAGTTATTGTACATTCCCCAAAAATTTAAGTATGATATTAATATGGTAGAAATAAAACTAAAAATCTAGGTGTAATTCTGGTTGTATTATGATAATTTTAGAAATCTCTACAGCTACACAACAACCGGTTTGCGTTTAACCTCAGGAAATAAACTTATATATACATTGGTTTACATTCAGAAAAATAAAATAGCTCCAGTAGAGAGACTAAAGAAGAAAACGAATAAACAAGACAAACTAAACAATGGCTCATAACTTCTCTTTATTAGTGTTAGTGTTCCTTCTATATGTTGCATCTTCTTGTGCAATCCAAGGTGCGGAATTGGATGCCATTTGCAAGAAAACTCAAAATCCTACATTTTGCTTTAATCTTCTCAATTCAAAGCCTGGTGGAGTAGCTGATGCAAACCTTGTTGACCTTATCCAATATGCCCTTGATGTATCACATGACAACATCACTGCCACAACCAAATTAATCAAGAGGTTGATTAGAAGAAATCCCAATGACCTTGAAGCAAGAGATCATTACACATTATGTTTGAATCAAATTCATATGGGTGCCCTCGGCGAAGTTGAGTCAACCCAACAAGTATTAAAATCAGGAGATTACCAAATCCTGAAAACGGTTGCGTCTGGAATCCGAACACACATTGAATTGTGTATTAACGGCGAGTCGCCATCTGATACTCCTTTCTATGATAGTTCCTTACTTCCAACATATGCAAATGACATCTCACAAGTTGTGGAGATTATTCTTATCATGTCCAATATTTTGTAAATGTAAACATGCAACAAATGTGAAAACTTATTTAAAATTATAAAACTAAATTATAGTTCTCTATTTAATTTGAAATGGTTCATTGTTATTTGAATTTATGAATGTTAAACCCTTACTACCTATTTTCCATAATTATCCTTTTATACAACTAAAAATATCAATAAATTCTCATTTCATACACATGCCATAAAAGCATTATTTTGGATAGAGATTAGGCTTATCAAGCATCACCACTATGAATATAAGATTCTTTTTAGGATGGGATGTTAAAATCCTAAACAACATTTAAGATCATCCCAAGTAGTATTTAATTAAAACTAAATAATACGCAAGAAGTGCCACTGAATCTAGGGGTGGCAAAATGTGTTGGTCTACCTCGTTTTGGTTCGCTGAAAACGAGTTGGGACAAGTTTTCTTGCCATAGTTAAGACGGACCAAACTGAGTGACGACCAATCCCACCAATAAATGGTTGGTGGGCTAACTTGTCAGAATTTTGAAAATTTGTTTTTTTAAAAAATAATATAAAATTTTATTTAAAAATAAATTTTTATTTTCTAAAAAAATCATGATTTTATAAAAATAAATAGAAAAATCACAAAAAATAAACCTTACATAATTGGTGTTTTTACAATATTACACTTTTACAAAATAAATGACAAATAAATTCATGACTAAGTTCATTTTATTTTCTTAACAAAGTCATTTGTAAATTCTACTTAATAATTTATTTTATATCTTAATTATTATCATTATTTTATTAATTTATATAAATATTATAATTTTTTAAAAATAAAATGTAATACTGGAGGGTTAGTGGACTGATTCGTCTATCTCGCCTTTGGTCCGCTAAATTCATAGGTTAGGCGGAGCGAGCCAAAACAAGTCAACAGGCTAAAACCATTAGCCTAACCTGTAGTTGGCTAGCCCATCGTGTTTTGTTACCCCTACCTGAACAAATAGATTCTATAACTAGGTAACCCTAGGCTATTCCTATCTAGGTCCTTGCAGATATGACTAGGAATTGCATCCCGCCAATCTAAGCCAGTAAAAGTCACAACATAATTAGCTAACCAATCTATATTAGTGTTTCCCTCTATACAAATTGTGGATTTAATGATGCCTCTTACATAGTCTTTCATTTTATTGGAATACTACTTGCGATGATTTTAATTTATTTTTAGAATTTTAGCATCCCATCCTAGATGGAGACTTATATTCAGTAGCGATGCTGGATAAGGGTAATCTTTATCTTAGAAAAACAAATGCTTCTTTTATAAGTCTATGAAACGAGAATTTATTCATAATTTTAGCTATATAAAAGATAATTGTAAAAATAGATAGCAAGAGATTAGCCTTCATAAACTCAAATAACCATAAACCTTTTCAAATTAAATAGAGAATTATAATTTAGTTTTATAATTTTAAATATGTTCTTACATTTGTTTTATGACTATGTTTACAAAATATTGGATATGATAAGAATAATCTTTGCAACTTGTGAGATGTTATTTGCATATGATGGGAGTGAGGAGTTATCATAGAAAGGAGTGTTAGATGGTGATCTCTGTCAATACATAAATCAATGTGTTTGGATGCAACCGTATTCTAGATTTGGTAATCTCCTGATTTTAATATTTGTTGGGTGAATTCAACTTCGCTGACGACACCCATACGAATTTGATTCAAACATAACGTGTAACGATCTCTTGCCTCGACATCATTGGAATTTCTTCATATCAACCTCTTGATTAATTTGGTTGTGGCAGTGATGTTGGCATGTGTTACATCAAGGGAATATTGGATATGGTAAATAAGGTTTGCATCAGTCACTCCATCTAGCTTTGAATTGAGAACATTAGTGCAAAATGTAGGATTTTAAGGTTTCTTGCAAATGGTATCCAATTGCACTCCTTGGATTGCAAGGAGGATGCAACATATAGAAGGAACACTAACACTAATGAGCAGAAGTTATGAGTCATTGTTTAGTTTCTCTTCAACTTATTTTATTTTTCTCAATGTAAAACAATTGTATATATAATTATTTCATGAGGTTAAATGTAAAATGGTCGTTGTGTAGTTGTAGGGATTTTTAAAAATAACATAATACAAGTAAAATTACACCTAGATTTTTAGTTTTATTTCTAACATATCAATACCATATTACTTAAAGTTTTGGACATGTTCAATAACCTAAATAAAGGAGAAGCACTGATATTATATGAAGTGTTAAGAGTATCATCATTCCTTATACGAACGCATTTCCTCCCATCACGAGTTGCCTCTCATTTCCTCTCTCTTTTTTTAATAAATGTATATGTTAATTGTAAATTTTTTCCGTTATTATAAATATAATATAAAAAAGTAATTCTATGCAAGTTTTTCTTAGCAATTTATGTAGATAGGTATGATCCATGCAACATTAAATATTTGCATATTACACTTTTAATTTTATTTCTCTATTTAGATTGTCTGATTTCTCTTGTTTCATTTATATCAATATAGCACATGCACATGTTTTTTTAATTTGATTTTCCTTTTTAGTTTTCTCCTTGAACATGAAATCCTTAATACTGCCAAAGCCAAAGTCAATTTTTTCCTCTAATCTAAAAGTAAAATCCCTAATTTGCATGTTGTTTTAATATTATGTATGTATGTTGTTTTAATATATTTATAATTTGTATGTTGATGATATGAATCCATTATTTATGTATGTTGTTCTAATATTATTTACAATTTGCATTTTTATAAAAAAATCTCAAATAAAATAAAAAATAAAAAATTCAATTTAATAATTAATTTTTTTTTGCAAGTCTGGTGGGCTAGCCTATCTAACCCACCAATCTATGTTGGTTTCCCTGTGGGTCAGACCGACCTGTTTTGACACTTCTATTACTATTCATTTTCATAATTCATTTTCTTAAAATCTGATAATGCTAATAAGTAACTAATATCAACAATTAAATTTTAAAATGATGAATGGAGAGTGATGCAATCTTGCCTATCATGGGTCTTATCACTAGGACCATGATTAGGAGGATTGAGGAAGAGATGGCTAGGCATGAGCATGAAGAACTTGAGACAATTAAAGCCTAGTTTCCTTTCCATTTTTACCTTGTAAATATCTAAGTAATTATGTTCACCTCTAGTAGGTTGACTCCTAGAATAGACCTTTTTGTTCCTGACCTTTGTATTGAGGTTAACCTATTTTTAAGGAGTACTATCCAGGTTGTCAAAATTGAGAGTTTACACAAACGCGTGAAAGTACAGTAACCTCGAATAGTAGCATTGTAAGAGTATATTTTGTTAAAAAGAAGTATGTATAAAAACATAAATATGTAAATTTCAACCACAGAATAAGTTCAAAATCCAAATTGCTCCAAATAAAACATAAGTTCAAAGTTCATACAAATGATACATTATTGATCGTTATCACTTCTAATAACAACATTGAAAAATATGTTCAAAGAAACACAATTTCTTCAAATTTCCATATCTAATCATCTAATAAGATCATCCCTAACACCACCACCATCATCATCAAACTCTTCTCCAGATGAAATGACATCATTCACATTTGCATTCAAAACAATGTTATCAATATCAAGTGCATCCAAAGAAGTGATAGCATATGCTAGTTTTTTTATATGTAACATGAGATAGTCACATAGGTAAGACTTCATATTCTCTTTTCTTTTTTTCCAACTTATGACAGCAGAAGCTTTAGAAAGTTTAAAATGTCAACTCTTAAAGCTTTGGCGATGCATCCTCATGCATCCTCACACAAAGGCAAATTATTCCAAATAATTATGCTTTTTGTGGTTGCCATGATTGTGCCTTTCTATGAATGAAATTCCAAATAATTTCCTAGTTGTCTTCACTTTAATTATCTCTTTCCTATACAAGAAATGAACTATCAACCAAAGTGAACAAAGTTTTATTAGTACCCTTATAGTTCAGACCATCACTCTTCACTTGCTCCTAGTCATCAATTGTTATATACACAAACCAAAGTGAACAAAGCCTTGTTTCTCATCAAACATGCAGGCTAACTTCTTCATGAGCTAATTGTTGAAACTCAAATAATCTGATATGGTGAATTACCTGATCCTACTCATTTTGCTCCAACGTATATAATTTTGTTTGTATATAATTCTGAGACTGCAGAAAGATTGGACACAAATATATCTAAAATTGTTAAGAACCAGTTGAGCTTAGGACTTGCATCTTCAAGTGATTGGAGAAATTTTCTAGCAGAGAGACTATTAAAAGCTGGTTTGCTCTTCATCTCAAGTGTTGTTCAGGTGTTTACTCAGAAAGGTCAGTCATCAATTGTTATATACACAAACCTCTTCATCTTTCTCAGTTTATGTGAATAAAAAAATTGTTGAAGTTCTAAAAAAATAGATATGTCATGGCGTAGAGGCATGTTGTTCTTGTGAAAAAAATAAGTGTATAAACCAAAGTGAAAATATTCATAAGCGCAATGCAAAACTACATAAGATTGATTGTGAGGAACGGCAATTCTGATTTTGGTTTAGAAGTGGCTTAAAACATCACAAAATAAGTGGAAAAAATTTTCAAAAAAACAAGTAAGCATGTGAGATTGTTGAGACTGTATTTGAAGTTTTTTAAGATCCATATGGACTATACGAAATTTTGAAACTGACACAGAAGCTATATTAAGAAAAGTTGTCAGACACAATTGTAGACTTCTAAGTGAGGCCCGTCTATTGTTGGTTGAAAACCATTTCCAAACCCCCCCTCTTAGGCCTGTGTTTGGCACAGGCATTAGAAAATTCCCTTAAATTTAAGTCGTTTATTCTTTTATGTTACATTTTGTTTAAATCTTATTTTTATGCAAAGATTATATAAACTGAAATTTTTTTGTTAACTTAATACTTTTTTTAAGAATTCGAGTGAAGTAACTATTATTAAATTAAGAGTAGAAGAGTGATAATATTTCCCTTAAAATTAACAACTTAACAATTAAAATATTTTATTTATTTTTATGAAGCAGAAAAAAATGTTTTTAAGTGTATGAACCCGAGCTAAATTATAAAATGTTAACTCTTTCTGAAATTATGTGTGTATTGCTGAGATGTGTGCATTGCGAGTCCAAATCTATTTTCAAATCCACTCTTACGTAGACTTGATATCTTGCCCAGAAATCTGAAAATATTTGAAATGCTTCCCTTTGAAAAAAAAAATGTAAGATTATATAAATTTAAAATTCTGTTTGATTAATTTAAGTGTAATGTCTAATGCTAGAATTCTGGTTTATAATTTAAAACATCTGCAAACATTGAAAAAATAATAATATTGGAAGACAGAGGGCAGTGTGCAACACATGACAATGAGTGAGAATATAAATGAAGGTTTCACTGTGTTATAATACATGTTTAGATTTAGTTTCTTTGTAACTGACTTGTGGTGATTAATGTGAAACCTAGCAGCAGCAGATTGTTTATAATGTCATCTTCCACTGAAGAGCAAGAACATCCAGTCTCACACAGATCACAATAGAAAACAACCACATAATGTTTCATGATAAAATGCATAATTAAAGTCTTTTCAACTCATACCTTTCTCGGCGTTTTGGCTAAGATCAAGTGTAGTATCTTATCAGTTTAATATCTGATATGTGAGTCATTGAGTCACACGATATTAAATTTATTTTTTAAGGGGAGAATTTGTTTCAGTGGCTTGCTACTGTAGTTCTTTCATGTTTTGCACTATTGCATGGGATTGGCACACCCTACATTTTCAGTCTAATAAAATTTTTATTCTGTTATTCAATCTTTTTTTGAGTTTTAGTTATCCATAAAATTTCTAATTGCTATTTGTTTAGTTTATGATAAATCAGGTTGAAACCCTAATCAGGTTATTATTTTTTGTTTAAAATAAAGTTGAACTGAATACAAAATTCACTAGATAAATGAGCCAAAATATTTTTAAGTGTTTATTTTATTAAAGGTTCTTAATTAATTTCTTTCTTTACTTATAACAGATAGTTTATAGTAGAGTGAACCTCTTAAGCATTTTACAGATTAGGGTGAACCTCTTAAAAATATATGCATTGCCGCTAGAAAAGTTAATCTTAGTTTAGATGAAAATTTCAAATGATTACCTCTTTGCATATGCAGAGGAAACCTGTCAAGTAGCCTCCACACTGCTCAAAATGAATCCCACATCATAATCAATAGTTAGAGTAACACAAAACATGACATACAAATATGAAACATCTCACAGTAAGCAACATACTTACCTGGACGGGGTCAATGGAAGATCAAGAAGGTCCATGGCCTAGAAAAGTAACCTGCATTGCACTTGGGAGGGGTGCTTTTCTAAGATCTGCCCAAGTGGCAGAGCCTATGTCATAATTTGTTGTAGTGGAGGCTTGCGTTCGCGCAGCCTCTTTCTGTTTCAGTTCTTAAAATGTAGTTCTTAAAATGTTGAGTTACAAGGTTTTTAAATATGTTGTAGTAAAGGTTTTGAGTATTAAATTAAATGACAACAATATTGAAAGTTAACACATTCATATCAAGAACACGAGTGATAAAAAATTCTAAAACTCATAAGTTTGAAATTAGATTGTTCAAATGCTACTGATTAAGTGGTTTTGTTTTGTTACTGAGCTTTTCCAGCGTATGTATATTTATATCACATATGTATTCTGAAAACATTATATATATAAATAAACGATTCTGCATATTAAGTCTTACAGATTGTTATAGACCCTATTTTGAAGTAAAATTATTTTCTCTTCCACAGCAACAACATTCACTCAACATTTAAAACATACTTGTTTTATACACTCAACAAGTATGCAATGATAGTTATTTTCAAGTTATCATCTTGCACCTGTTACATGATGTTTAGCCTATTTGATGCTCAATGTTGAACTACTCCAGGTGCCATGTAGTTGTCAGGATACAGCACACTCAGCTGATGTTTCATGATATAGCAAATTATTCCAAATAATTATCTTCTCTTAATTGCCATGACTGAGCCTTTCTATGAATCAATTTCAAGACCTTAATTGGTTGGTGATTCAAGGTTGAGTCATCCCACATATGGGTCCATGATCATTTCCTAGTTGTTTTTACTTTATTTACCTCTTTGCCATAGAAGGAAGGAAATGATCAACCAAAGTGAACAGAGTTTTATTAGTACCTAGTAGTTGAGACCATCACTCTTCACTTGCTCCTAGTCCCTTTTATAAAACAACGCCTTGTTTCTCATCCAACAAGCAGAGCTAACTTCGTGATGAGCTACTTGTATATGATTCTGAGACTGCAGAAAGATTGGGGACAAATATATCTGAAATTATTAAGAACAGATTGAGCTTAGCACTTACATTTTTCAAGTGAATGGAGAAATTGTTTTACAGAGACTATTAAAAGCTTGGTATAGTTGTATTGACTCATACCTTGAAGAAGGAAGGTTTTTTGAAGTATCCATATGAACACACACTTTATATGAAGCGTGTTGGTGTTAGAATGAAGATTATATGTGGATTATTTAATGTTTATTGGAAATTGATAAAGTTTTTTCAACACTCCATGGAGAGAGAGTTTAGTGTGACAGATTTGGGAATGCTTCATTATTTTCTTGGTCGGGAGATTCCTCAATCTGACAATGGCATATTTATTTGCAAAAAGAAATATGCTAATGAGGTACTGGACAGGTTTGAAATGACTGATTGTTATCCAGCTACAACACCAATGGAACAAAATTCAAAAATTGATTAAGAATCCAGGTGGGAAACTTGTAAACAATTCATTTGGGAGTATTATGTATATGACAGCCACATGGCCAGACATAGTGCATAGTGTGGGCATCATCAGTAGATGTATGGAGAAGCCTATGCATCCTTTTTGCAGCCAAAGGAATTTTGAGATATCTCATAGGAACAACTGACTTTGGTTTACTCTACAGAAAGGGAGATCAAAGGGAACTGATTGGGTTTGTAGATAGTGATTTTGCAGCACACATGGATGACAAAAAAAGCACAATAGGTTATGCTTTCAAAGTTAGGTTCCAGTGGAGTTGCTCCGACTTCCAAGAGCCAGCTAATAGTCACTCTATTCCACTGAAGCAGAGTATGTAGCTGCAACCTCAGCTACCTGTGAAGCTGTTTGGATGCAGAACAGAAGACCAAGCAACATATATCTTTACTAAACCCCTCAAAGCATAACCATTCTCCAAGCTAAGACATATTTTTGAAGGAGATAATTTGTTTCGATGGTTTGCTACTTGGGTTTTCAATTGTCGCCCATGCTTTGCCCTATTGGATTGGGCTGGTCCCCACTATTGATCTTAAATTTTAATTTCTTATTTTTATTTCAGTCTGAATTTAAATTTAAAATATTTATTGGGTACTTTTGAAATAAAATTATCTATTATAAAATGGAGTTATTACCTATCGTATTTCAAAGTTTTAACTGTTGAAGGACACTCATGTTAATAGTCACTGTTACCCCTTTTATGTAACCATGGATTTGGATTCTAAATCAAAATACAACATATGAATCACATAAGGTTAGAAAACATTGATGAGATAATAATTGCTGCAAAAGTCTTTATACAATTGTGCCAAAGATGGTTGGAGTAAGTACTTTATTAGGAAACTTGTTAAATAAAGAATTTGGTTTATTTCAGTAAGCTATAGTAGCCATTAGGACATTCACCTAAAAAACAATATTTTCATATGTGAATCTTTCATTTGTAGACATTTTATTGATTGGGACTTGACTAGATTTCTATGGTAGTGGGGAGGTGGAGTAGTACATGAAAAAGGTTAGTCGAGTTCATTGTTACTAATAATGCGGTATGAATTTGAGATCACTGCTTTACTTGTAGTTTTCAAATGTATCCAAGCATTATTTAAGGGATTAGATTTTATCATGTGGAATGTGTTTTTGGTTTGTATGTCATTGTTATCTATCTTGATCTAGATAAGATTAATCTTAATCAATCTCAATGCCACCTGATGCTAAATTTCTTGAAGTTGTGCTCTTTCTTCTCCCATTTCCCTCCTTTTTCGGGCTACTAGTTATGCCGCTTTACACACACTATGGTGATGATAGAGAAATTCTGGATGGATGTCGGGAATATCTGTTGCTGACGAAGCAAACAAATTGGCATTGTTCCTAACAACTTCAATTATTTGCTCTTTCTCCTTTTTCCGGGGCCAAAGAGCCTACATATGTCACCTATCTAGGCTTTTTTCCTAGCTGAAAAGGTTCCACCTTGTTGATATATGCAGCTCATTCGTTCTCCTCTCCATGAGGATTTAAGTCCAAATGAGAGTTTTTTGAAGTTGTTGGCACATTGTTAACATTATTGAAGGTGTGTTGTTTCTGATATGTTTCTGACCTCAAGCTTGCTAGGTAACACTCCCTGGCTGTTCACTGGTGCGTGTGGATGGTGATTATTTTGTCTCCCTCTGGAGGAAATTTCATAGGTAGATGGGGGGTGGATACGATGACCCCTAGTCTGTAGAGTGAGAGCGCCCTGACAAGATATTATATGAAATGGTGGCATTAATGACAATGTATCGAATTTGAATGCTGCGAGATTCTCTATCATTTCCAAATTTGGTGTACAACTCAATGCATTCTTTCGCAGGCCCTTGTTCCCTAGAGAATCCTATGAGGGGTTCGCTGTAAGGAAGCAGTTGGTCTTTAGATAGTCCTAGCTCTTTGAAAGTTTGCCAATACAACACATCAACCAAACTCCCTTGATCCACCAGTGTCTTTCGCACAATGCAATTAGTGATCTCAATGTTGATTACCATGGGGTCATCTTGTTCAGGTTCAACGGCTTGAAAATCTTCATTTGTAAAGGATTCGGCATTCTTTGACGTGCATATAGGACAACCAAATTGATGGATCTAACTGTTCGAGCATGCAACTTTCTGGTCGAGGAGGTGGATCCTCCTCTTGCGAAATCAACAACAATTATGTTGATGATCTTTTTTATCTTTGTTATGGCTATTCTCTCGTCATTCTCTTGACTTGCTCTGACTTCAACTTCTATGTTTGTTGGGTCGTGGTCGATAGTCATTGCGTTCGCCGTGCTGAGAATAGTTCCTTTGTTGTTGGAGTTGCCTCTTCCTTTATCTTTTCATGAGCTAGCTGGGGCTTCAACTTAAGCTTTCTACTGGAAAGCAGCGAGTTCTTCAACCTCAATAAAAGGAGTGGCTCTTCTTCGAAGCTCGTACATGTCCACATGGGGGAAGTGGATTAGGCTGGTAGCAAATTCTCTTGGTTATAGAATAATCAAGAATGTTTGAAGTGCTACATCGAGGGTAGGTTTTTTATGGTCAGTGAGGCTTGACCAAACCAATCTATGAAATCCCGAAGGGACTCATTTCTGTCTTGCTGAACTATGGCTAAGGCAGCTAACGTGAACCTGTGTGGCCGAGATGTGGCAAACTAGGTTCCGAATTTCATGGACAATGTCTGGAAGTTATTGATGGAATTTGGCGGGAGCTGGATGAACCAATTCAAAGTTTGGCCTTTGAGTGACATGGGGAAGATCTTACACAAAGAAAGAAAATGATAGGGGATTAGGCTGGGCTGGTTGGCTGTGGGATGGCTCTGTGGAGTGTTCTATAGATGGGACAATGCATGATGGGCAGCAGATTCACCCTTATGGGACTCCCTTTTCCTTTTCTTCCTACTGACTTTATCTCTCTGAAAGCTTTGACATGGATGACAGAAAAAACACAACAGGTTATGCTTTCAAAGTTAGGTTCCGGTGTAGTTGCTTCGACTTCCACGAAGCAATTAATAGTCACTCGCTATTCCATTAAAGCGGAGTGTCTAGCTGCAACCTCAGCTACCTGGGAAGTTGTTTGGATGCAGAACAAAAGACCAAGCAACAAATATCTTTACTAAACCCCTTAAAGCATAACAATTGTCTAAGCTAAGACATAGTTTTGAAGGGGAGAATTTGTTTCGATGGTTTGCTACTGGGGTTTTCAACTGTCGCCCATGCTTTGCGCTATTGGATTGGCCTAGCCCCCACTGTTGATCTTAAATTTTAATTTCTTATTTTTATTTCAGTCTAAAATTAAATTTAAAATATTTATTGGGTAATTTTTAAATAAAATTATGTATTATAAAATGGAGATATTACCTATCATATTTCAAAGTTTTAACTGTTGAAGGACACTCATGCTAAGAGTCACTGTTACCCTTTTTATGTGACCATGGATCTGGATTCTAAATCAAAATACAATATATGAATCACATAAGGTTAAAAAAACATTGATGAGATAATAATTGCTGCAAAAGTCTTTATACAATTGTGCCAAAGATGGTTGGAGTAAGTACTTTATTAGGAAACTTGTTAAATAAAGAAATTGGTTTATTTCAATAAGCTATAGTAGCCATTAGGACATTCACCTAAAAAACAATATCTTCATATGTGAATCTTTCATTTGTAGACATTTTATTGATTGGGACTTGACTAGATTTCTATGGTGGTGGGGAGGTGGAGTAGTACATGAAAAAGGTTAGTCGAGTTCATTGTTACCAATAATGCGGTATGAATTTGAGATCATTGCTTTACTTGTAGTTTTCAAATGTATCCAAGCATTATTTAAGGGTTTAGATTTTATCATGTGAAATGCGTTTTTGGTTTGTCTGTGATTGTTATCTATCTGGATCTATATAAGATTAATCTTAATCAATCTCAATGCCTCCCGATGCTAAATTTCTTGAAGTTGTGCTCTTTCTTCTCCCATATCCCTCCTTTTTCGGGCTACTAGTTATGCCCCTTTACACACACTATGGTGATGATAGAGAAATTCTAGATGGATGTTGGGAATATCTGTTGCTGGCGAAGCAAACGAATTGCCATTGTTCCTAACAACTTTAATTATTTGCTCTTTCTCCTTTTTCCGGGGCCAGCCTACATATGTGATCTATCCAGGCTTTTTTCCTAGCTGAAAAGGTTCCACCTTCTCGATATGTGCAGCTCGGTCGTTCTCCTCTCCATGAGGATTTAAGTCCACATGAGAGTCTTTTGAAGTTGTTAGCACATTGTTAACATTATTGAAGGTGTATTGTTTCTTATATGTTTGTGACCGCAAGCTTGCTAGGTAACACTCCCTGGCTGTTCACTGGTGCGCGTGGATGGTGATTATTTTGTCTCCCTCAGAAGGAAATTTTATAGCTAGATGGGGGGTGGATACGATAACCCCTAGTCTGTAGAATGAGGGCGCCCTGACAAGATATTATATGAAATGGTGGCATTAATGGTAATGTATCGAATTTGAATGCTGCAAGATTCTCTATCATTTCCAAATTTGGTGGACAACTCAATGCATTCTTTCGCAGGCCCTCGTTCCCTAGAGAATCCTATAAGGGGTTCGTTGTAAGGAAGCAGTTGGTCTTCAGATAGTGCTAGCTCTTTGAATCTTCGCCAATACAACACATCAACCAAACTCCCTTGATCCACTAGTGTCTTTCGCACAATGCAATTAGTGATCTCAATGTTGATTACCATGGGGTCGTCTTGTTCAGGGTCAACGGCTTGAAAATCTTCATTTGTGAAGGATTCGGCATTCTTTGACGTGCATATGGGACAACCAAATTGATGGATCTAACTGTTCAAGCATGCAACTTTCTGGTCTCAATGCAATTAGTGATCTCAATGTTGATTACCATGGGGTCGTCTTGTTCAGGGTCAACGGCTTGAAAATCTTCATTTGTGAAGGATTCGGCATTCTTTGACGTGCATATGGGACAACCAAATTGATGGATCTAACTGTTCAAGCATGCAACTTTCTGGTCGAGGAGGTGGATCCTCCTCTTGTGAAACAGAAAATAATTGTGTTGATGATCTTTTTTATCTTTGTTATGGCTATTCTCTCGTCGTTCTCTTGACTTGCTCCGACTTCAACTTCTACGTTTGTGGGTCATGGTCGATAGTCATTGCGTTCGCCGTGCTGAGAATAGTTCATTTGGAATTGACTTGGTCTAGCTGGAAGTGGGTGACTATTGGTTTTGTGGACAAAGTCTTTTAGGTATCCCTGCTTGATTAAGTCTTCTATCTTGTCTTATAGTGTTGTACACTCTTCGGTTGAATGACATTTGTTCTTGTGATACCTACAATGTTTAGTAGGATCAGTTCCTCTGGGCGTATGTGCTTTCTTTGGTATGGTTAACATTTCAGTTGCTAATGGTTGCTCTAATATGCTAGCGATACTGGTGTTAAGTGGTGTGTACTAGGTGTATCTCATCCCTCTGGGTAATTTCTTCAAATACTGATCTTTTTTGTTGTTGGAGTTGCCTCTTTCCTTATCTTTTCATGAGCTAGTTGGGGCTTCAATGTAGGCTTTCTACTAGAAAGCAGTGAGTTCTTCCACCTCAATAAAAGGAGTGGCTCTTCTTCAGAGCTCGTACATGTCCACATGGGGGAAGTGGATTAGGCTAGTAGCAAATTCTCCTGGTTGTAGATTAACCAATAATGTATGAAGTGCTACATTGAAGGTAGGTTTTTTATGGTCACTGAGGCTTGACCAAACCAATCTATGAAATCTCGAAGGGATTCGTTTCTTTCTTGCCGAACTGTGGCTAAGGTTGCTGATGGGAACCTGTGTGGCCGAGATGTGGCAAACTGGGTTCCAATTTCATGGACAATGTCTGGAAGTTCTTGATGGAATTTGGAGGGAGCTGGATGAACCAATTCAAAGCTTGGCCTTTGAGCGACATAGGGAAGATCTTACACAAAGAAAGACAATGATGGGTAGGTTGGGCTGGTTGGCTGTGGGATGGCTCTGTGGAGTGTTCCATAGATGGGACAATGCATGATAAACAGCAGATTCACCCTTATGGGACTCCCCTTTCCTTTTCTTCCTACTGACTTCATCTTCCTGAAAGCTTTGATTTCTGAATTCAGCATTCTCACACCAAAGTTCCGCAATCTTCTCCCTGAGTAACCTGAGGACTTCGGTTAAGTTGTTCGAATCTATGACCTCGGGTTGCCGACGTGTGTCTTCATTGTTCTGGGGTTGATTGTGGGGTGCGATTCCATGAATCCTAGTGATGGCTATGTCTCTGTAGTCTTGTTTGTGGGATCTAGTTTTACTTCGTGCTCCACGGTGAGCGCCAAAATGTTTTTACCAAAAAGTATCTGAGTACGAATCGTTATTAACCTTCCAAAATGTCTTTGATAAGCGTGGTAGAGTGTCCTAGCACCTTTTGGAATAGGCAAAGGGGGAGAACCTGCAAGAGAGGACTCCAACGCTCAAGTCAGTAAATGAGCAAGATAGAGAAGGTGAAAAAGGTTGAAGTGTAATAAATTTTTCTTGAATGAGTAAATGACACGTACCTTCTACCTTGTTATTAGTAATAATGCTAATCAGTAATTATGTTAATTCATCTTCTTTGTTAACTTAGCTAATTGAATGGTTGTTTGCAGGAGCTTGGATTTCGATGAGGTCGAAATCCTTTGAGCTTTATATCTTCTATTTGAGGTGTTACATTATATTTCTGATTTCAGCTATTCCGAAATCTGAAGTCTCCTTATCTGGTGTTTTTATTCTCATCTAAAATCCTTTTATTCTTTTTGTTTATATTCTTTTCGATTTTCGGCCATGCCGAAGTCCAAAGTCTCTTAGGATGGTATTTAAGGTTCTGGTAATGTGGTGATTTTTATACTTCGATTTTCAGCTATGCCAAAATCCAAAGTCTCTTCATGATTTTTGAGGTCTTGCTCCTCTTGGTGATTATACATTTGCCTTAAATATAATGTTATAGAATGTTTAATATATTTTTATCATATAATAAGTTAATATTTTAAATAAATATTAGAACATTTGGGTTTTAAAATTAAGCAATTACAGCACCACCTTCTTGTTGTGACCCTTTTAGGCAACAAAACTCATGTTATATACGAAGGTGATGGTGAATTGTTGATTTCAGTTCACTGACTTACATAATTATCCAATAAATATAAATCATATATGATTCGTAAATTTTGTAAATAACATGGTTTTTTATATACTTGTCCATAATAATATTTTATTGCTGATGTTAGAATAATATTTTTATATTGAAAGCTATACTGGCACAAGAATACAAATGGAAAAAACAAGGTAAATACTTCCCTGGTTAGGCAGAGCAAATCTGCCCACTGGCCTCCACACTGCTCTCAAAATTAATCCATAATCAAAACTAACAGTTAGAGTACCACAAAACATGACATACAAATATGAAAGACCTCACACTGAATAACATACTTACCTGGATGTGGTCAATGGATGATTAGAAGGTTCATGGCTTAGGGAAGTGACCTCCATTGCACTTAGGAGGGGTGCTTTCTTAAGGTCTACCCAAATGGCAAAGTCTACTTTTGTTTTCTGAGTAACATTTTTCTTAGTTTTCTCTGTACTAAAGTTATGAAGAAATGATAATAGTATTAAAACATGATGAAAAAGATTGTACACATTTTACATAGGTTGATATGTTTTATATTGCAAGCTTAATTAAACTCTTAAAACATAGGTTGATATGTTTTATAATTATAAACCACGGAATTGGCTTTTATTTCGAACTTTTATATGTGAGGGATGGGAAGGTGAGGATATGGTTTGACAAATGGTAACCCTAACTAATTATATCATAACAGGGTAATAAAGTTGGTCTAGTAGTAAAATCTACTAGCAAAATCTACACATAGGAAGAGGAAGAAGTCGTAAGTTTCAATCTCTCCACTAACAAAAACTAATACATTAACAAATATTTTATTTATAAAAAAAAACTGTATTATAGCCCAAAGTTCAAGGATGGTTTGATTTAAAATGTCTAACGACTCATTTTACTTCAATATTTGGAAAGTTGTCACTGATGAGTATAAGCCAAAAATTAAAGTTGTCATTGATGAGTATTCTTGTCAGGTTGTAAATATTTTCAACCTCCTTTCTTACACTCAAAGAATTGCTTTTAGCCTACTGTTTTCTTACTAAAGAACTTGGAGCTCATCGACTTATTATAAATACTTTCTCCACCCTATCCACTTAAAAATGTGAGTCCCCAAGCTAAACTTTCTCTTATTAGTATAAAATATATTTTCAGAATTAAACAAATAAAATTTAGACATGTTGAAGAAAAAAAATAGCAGGAAAAATGTAAAGAGATCTTACTATAGCCAGTAAAACTTATTCTAAAATTCTAAAATAATTGACAAAAAAAAGTTAATTTTAAAATTTTTTATGAGTGTAACTTGTAAAGTCAATTTTAAAATTTTTTATTAGTGTCTTTTCCTTAATATAAAAATTTAAAACTAAAAATTGGAGGATTTTCCCTTGAAGGAAGTCGTTCTAGAAATTCTCAAAGGCCTAAGCAGAACTTGGGCCTAAGAGGGGGTTTGGAAATAGTTTTAAACCAGCAATAGACACGCCTCAGTTAGAACCTCACTAGCTGGAAAAGGAGTTTAGGAGGCTAAACCCCATGCACTTGATCTACTTCCAAAAAGAGGTTTAGGAGGCTAAAAGGGAAGGTGGAAGAGGAAGAAATGGTAATGGATTGTGCCACTCACAAGGAGATAAACAATTAAAGGATGTTTGCCACAACGGAATGACCTTTGATAAAAGCTAGAAGGAAGTTTTCGATACTTGGGTCTCAATGGAATGGTAAAAAGTGACTTGAAAACAAGGAAGTCGCTACCAATATTTATTAAGGAAAACATTAGAAAAAACTGGTTTGAAAATAGTTGCCGAAGATCTTGAGTTCGAGAGTCAATTACGTGTAAGGAAGGTATTAACACTCTACGACATTCATGTTACCACTTATTACACTGCAAAATTAAATAACTTTAAATTTCACCCTTAAAACATAAAGACCATTTTTATTTTATTTACTGATTTTACATTAGAAGAATTTTACTATTAAGAAATTTATTTTTTATAAAAATATTATTACATTTTTATCTTTTTAATAATTCTTTTTATGTTTTCGGACTCAACAGGAGAAGGCTTCTGCTCTTACGTATGTTCAGGTGCAATACAGATTCATTACGTAGTTCTTTGATTTGAGTATTGGAGGTTTTTTAGGTTATTTAAGTATTTAAAGGATTTTGTTTGAACTTTTTTATTTTAATATTCTTGTGGTGTAAATATTTTCACATTGAACAAATTAGAAGTGCATCCAAAGTGGTCACAGATAATTTTTGAGGATTTAATTATCTATCAAATCATAGTTGAATCTGAAACTATAGTTACTAAATCATAGTAGCTTTTACCCATGGCTAAATCGAAAGCGTATTTAAAGTAGTCACAGTTAAAGCCCAAAAAATCAAATTGAAAGTACATCCAAAGTGATTATATTAAGTTTCTTTTTTTAAAAAAAATGAATAATTTAATTATAATGACTAGATTACTTTTGTGACAACCAAATCAGAAGTGCATCCAAAGTGATTATCACTAAGTTTTTAAATCCATGGAATAGTCAAATTAGAAAAATCTATGTAACAATCAAATTAAAAGTGCATCTAAAATGACTAAATTTTAACTAATATTATTAGAATCTTTTTATTTTGTAGATATGAAATTTAAGAGAATAAATTGTTATGTCTCAAAATCTAAAATTAAGAAATCTTATATTTAATTAATAATTTTATATTACAAGTGAAAAGGGTAACAAGGAATTTATAATTTTATATTCTATTATGAATTATTTATTAAAATAAAATATTTAGTGTTAATGATGATTAAGATAATTAAAAAATTGAGCATATCAAATCGACTTAATTTTTATACTAAAAAAATTTATTAACTAAATATATTATATAATTAGTTAACTAAAAAAAATTCTTTATTTTTTCAAATCTTTATATTTTTTATTTAATTATATAATTTTAAATATATTATTTCTACACATAATAATAATATACCCTTTTATACGAGAGCATTATTTCCATAATTATATACTTTTACATGGTTTGATTAAGTAATAAAATTTTTAATATATATAAGTACTTATACAATTATACTAGATCAAAATAAGTGTAAGGAAAAAAAGAGAAAGAAACCAAAATAAAAATCGTGGAAACGAAAAAATGGAAAACATATAGTGCAGCCAGTGAAAAGCCACGAGTGTAGGTACAGTGTAACTGAAAAACACAACATCAAAACTAAAGCACAAAAAAATCCCTAAATTCGCAGTGGCAAAAATTCTTCAGGCACTAGTGAGTAGGCAAACGTGGAGTGCGTTCATGATTCTGAAGTAAAGGGCTTTGGTTTGTAGTTTGTGACTTTAAAATTGATTATGCAATAGCTCCTAAAAAGATGGCTTCGTTTATTGTTCATGTCTTCATGGTTGTGATTAAGGTTGTGGAAGCTAATGGGGAAAGGTACTTGATGCATCTCTCCCTAAGGCAAGTTTGAAGAATTCTTAATGAAAAGAATGCACCCAAGATCCTTGCTCATAGAGGTTCCAAGGTTGAAGAAATGGAGGTGGAAGACTAGAAAATGGAGGAGAAGTAGGCGCCACTCTTGTTGAAGGAGATAAGCCAAAGGATGAAGCTAGCCACAAGGGAAGGAATCCTTGATAATAGCATGAAGAACTCTCACTAAGGAGAGAACATGAACACTCTCAAGAACAAAAGAGCTCTCAATTTACAGAAGTATAATTTTCATTCAAAATAAGTGTTAAAATCTATATGAAGGAAGGAATGCTCTATTTATAGAGCAAAGCATGAACCATGGGCTTAGGAACCTCAAGTTGAACGTCCAACATGCTTAATTAAGGGTTAGTTAGCTTAATTTAGTGTTAATTTAGCATGTGCTCAATTAACACTAATTTAATCCAACTAAAGATCCAAACATGGCCCTAAAAAATGGATATATGTTCCCTTTAGTTTGAATTTGAATTTTGGAGGAAAATGACATGGCACTTCCAAAATTCAAATTCAAATAAGAAGCAACAAGAATCAGCCATGTAGGAAAGAGACAGCACATGTGGAGTGAAACAAGGGGACAAGGGGGCTCACGTGTCTCATACATGTTTCATGTGTTGGTTAGAAGGGTGTGAAAAGGAATTAGGGGTGTGGAAATTAATAACCACACGTCCAAATCCTCTTGGACCAGCCCAAAATAATTAACACACTCCACAAGGAGGCTAATTACACCTCCTAAAGAAAATAGAACCAATAGGTCAAAATACAAGACCGAAAATTAAACTAGCTACACCCAAAATCCTATGACTTAAGAGTGCTTGTACAAGCCTAAAAATGGTCAAATTAATACAATGAAATGGAATATGTCCTAAACTAAGCTCCTTGAAGCTTGATCCAAGTCATGCTCCTTTCTTATTGGTCCTAGCTTAAGCCCATGCTAGGCGTGCATGCGTCATATCCTCTCCCTTGAGGAGGATTTGACCTCAAATCCTGTGGTCTTTCTTCCTCTTTTTCCAATCCTGCAAAAGCACCCGCAAAGGAATGAGTATATGATTATGTGCACAAATGTTAAGGGTAGGAGGTCTATAGGGAGACCTCATAGACTTGGGGTAGTGGGGGTATGCACTAAGGTTTAAAAAATGTTTGTTGTGCCTATGCCCCCACACAACAGTTTCCCAAGTGACTCCAAGTTCACTAAAGGCTAATCTCATCCAAGGAGGAAATGAGACAAGCTTAGGTTCCTTGGAGCACTCATCCAAGAAAGCCAAGTAGGCTTTATCTTGTTGTTCAATCTACAAGATGATGATAGGCCTAGGGGTGGACCTTTCTTTCAAGGTCTCTTTGAGTGGGCCTTGAGATTGGCTATGGATAGAAAATATTCGTAGGCCAATCTCTTGACCAAACTTGGCCATATCCACTAGTGGGCCTTGAGGTTGTGTTTCATTGTGCTCAAAAGTTATGTGCACAAACTCATTTCCTATTTGCAACATGGGAAGGTTGTTTTCAATTAGATTTTCCTTGGATGGCAAGGATAAATCTCCTTGAAGAACAGCTTCCTTTTCTTTCAAGTGTTGAACTTGAGGTTCTTGTTTGAGCTTTATGAATAAATGTTCAAGTTCAACACTTGGTGAATTTTCTTCTTTATGTGCAACTAGAGGTTGTGGAAAGATGTGTTCAAATGATTAAGACACAACCTCCACTTGCACTTATCCTAGGAGTAATCCTCTTCAAGACCTTGTTCTCTCTCACTTTTGACCAAGTTTTGAACTTGAGGATTTGATTTGAACCTTAAGGATGTAGGCTCAAGTTCAAAACTTGGTGAAGTGTCAAGTAGGACTTCACATTCACCTTTCTCCATCAAGACCTTTTCCAAGCATTGGACTTCACAATTTTGTTTCTCAAAAGGTAAAGATATAAGTCCAACACATGTTAAAGTGTTTGATGAAGAATCATATTCAAGGTGAATTTGAGATTGTGAGTCAATGTGCTCAAAATATTTTTGCACAATCTCAAATTCCACTTGTGTTTTAATGGATTGGTTAGAAGATTGACCTAAGCTAGAGTTCAAAACTAGATATTGGCTAGGCTCACTCTTCTCACCAATCTCTTTTACTAATTTTATATTTTTATAATTTTCAAGGGTGTGTGTGTTCTCTACCTCCTTTCTCCTCTTCTCTCCTTTTCTTCTCTCTTTTACTCTTGAGTTTTCTTTCTCTTTCTTTTTCCTCTTTTTCTCTTTTTATTTCTCTTTCCAATTTTATCAAACTCTTTTCTAAACCCTCCCAACTTTCTTTTTTTTCCTTTCTCCATTTTTTCTCTTTTTCTTCCCATATCTTATCTCTTTCCCTCTTTTCTCTTTCCCATTTTTTTCTCTCTCTTTTCTCTCTTTTTCATAATTTTCTCTCCTCTCTTTCTCTTCTTTCTTTTTCCTCTCTTTCTTTTCTTTCTATTCTTTCTTTCCTTTATCTCTCTTTTATTTTTCTTTCTCTTTCTTTACACTCTTTTCTTTCTTTTTCTATTCTCTCATAGGGGTAGGAAAAAGGAGTGTAAAATAAGGGAGAGCTTGGGTCATGGTAAGCACTAGGAGGAGGTTTGTACCAAGAATAGAACTCACTCATCTCACCTTTTTTTTTTTTGTTTCTCAACTAAAAGATGTATGAGCCTTTGGAACTCAAACACCACCTAGAAAACGCAAGAGCATATAATACTAACCTACACAAATTCCTACAAGTGCAAGAGCCTTTGGAACTCTATACACTCCTCTAAAAAATGCATGAAAAAAGCTAAGGTAAACTAAGGCAAAAAACTAAAAAAGGAAAGGGATCTAACGTGCTCCTAAAGGTGTGGAAGGTGGTGTACCACTTCCTCCTTCACACCTTAATTAGTGAGAGACTAAGCTAAATACTTAAGAATAATGGCCTTTTACAAACCAAGGAAAAGAAAATACAATTAAGAATTATCAATTAAGGAATAAAACTAAAAACAATTATTCAAGTGTCTCCCAAGCAATCTCTCCCAAGGTTTTTCACTCTTTGTTCATGCTCTTCCTTTTGTTCAAGTCCTTTTAGCTATTTCAACTCTTCCTTAAGAGGCTACCCTTGTGGAAGGTTTCCTTACTCAAGGCTTACCTACACAAAAGTGGCACCAAACCAAGGCAAGAATAAAAAAGAAGGACAAGCAAAAGTAAAGCAAGAAAAGTATAATTTGAATGGTAAACTATCCAAATGGAAAGATTGATGAAGACATGACTCAAAGAATTCAAAGAAGACAAACTAAAAATAAAGGTAGAAAGAAGACTAAACACACAAAGGAAATCCTAGAAAAGTTCTAGATAAGGATAAGGA
The DNA here is from genome assembly GCA_037954015.1 of Psophocarpus tetragonolobus. NCBI lineage: Eukaryota > Viridiplantae > Streptophyta > Magnoliopsida > Fabales > Fabaceae > Psophocarpus > Psophocarpus tetragonolobus. Next base: position 21,984,714 of record CM075695.1, on the reverse strand, counting down.
CTAAAAATGCAAAAATGACACAAATAATTTTCAAAAAAAATTGCACCAATACAAATATGAATGGCTGAATGTTTTAGGTAATGTTTCCAAGCAATTACAACAATATTCAGTCCTCTTTTTCAATTAAAAGAATTTTCTATTAGGTACACCAATTTTTTTTTCTATGTATTTTTTTTTTTTACTTTTTGTTTTAGCACTTTTTTATTTTTGTTCTTTCTTTTCAAATTGTCTTTTGACTTCTTTTTTTTTAATTTCTATTAGGATTTTGATTGTTTTTTTATTTTAATATTCTTGTGGTGTAAATATTTTCACCATGAACAAATTAGAAGTGCATTCAAAGTGGTCAGGGATAATTTTTCATGATTTAATAATCTATCAAATCATAGCAGCATCCGAAACTATAGTTACTAAATCATAGTAGCTTTTACCTGTGACTAAATCAAAAGTGTATTTAAAGTAGTCATAGTTAAAGCTCAAAAATCAAATTGAAAGTACATCCAAAGTGACTATCATTAAGTTCTTTTTTTTAAAAAAAAATGAATAATTTAATTATAATGACTAGATTATTTTTGTGACAACCAAATTAGAAGTGCATCCAAAGTAATTATCACTAAGTTTTTAAATCCATGTAATAGTAAAATTAGAAAAATCTATGTAATAGTCAAATTAGAAGTGCATATAAAATGACTAAATTTTAACTAATATTATTAGAATCTTTTTATTTTGTAGATATGAAATTTAAGAGAATAAATTGTCACAGTTTATGTCTCAAAATCTCAAATTAAGAAATCTTATATTGAATTAATAATTTTATATTACAAGTGAAAAGGGTAACAAGGAATTTATAACTTTATATTTTGTTATGAATTATTTATAAAAATAAAATATTTAGTGTTAATGATGATTAAGATTAATTAAAAAATTGAGCATATCAAATCGACTTAATTTTTATACTAAAAAAATTTATTAACTAAATATATTATATAATTAGTTAACTAAAAAAAATTCTTTATTTTTTCAAATCTTTATATTTTTATTTAATTATATAATTTTAAATATATTATTTCTACACATAATAATAATATACCCTTTTATACAAGAGCATTATCTCCATAATTATATACTTTTACATGGTTTGATTAAGTAATAAAATTTTTAATATATATAAGTACTTATACAATTATACTAGATCAAAATAAGTGTAAGGAAAAAAAGAGAAAGAAACCAAAATAAAAATCGTGGAAACGAAAAAATGGAAAACATATAGTGCAGCCAGTGAAAAGCCACGAGTGTAGGTACAGTGTAACTGAAAAACACAACATCAAAACTAAAGCACAAAAAAATCCCTAAAATCGCAGTGGCCAAAATTCTTCACGCACTAGTGAGTAGGCAAACGTGGAGTGCGTTCATGATTTTGAAGTAAAGGGCTTTGGTTTGTAGTTTGTGACTTTAAAATTGATTATGTAATGGCTCCTAAAAAGATGGCTTCGTTTATTGTTCATGTCTTCATGGTTGTGATTAAGGTATATTGAAGCTAATGGGGAAAGGGACTTGATTGGCTTAGTTTATTGTTCATGTCTTCATGGTTTCAACTTTTATTTCCATAATAGTCTGACTTGGTTTCTCAAAGGCTTCTATGTTTCTTCAGTTTTTTAGGTTGTTGGCCTTGACATCTAATAGTGTGGTAGGACATTTGAAATGTTGGACCTATGCTGATGAAAGGAGTACAAGTAAAGGGCTTTCATTTGAAGAAAAACAAGCTAACAATTTTAGTGCAAAAGGTTATTGACACAACCAAAACAAGGTGTTTATATTCCATTAACAATGTTTTTGCAGAAAGTAGAAACATTACAATTGAGAGAGTCAAACAAAATGGATTACCCCAAAAGAAAAATTACCTTTACCTGGAGTGATTTTAATTAGTAACCTCGTTGTATTTTTTTATTCTTTTTTCCATCATTTTATAGGTGATCTCTTCTTTCATGTTGAAGGACAGTGGCTATGTAGGCATGGCTCTAGGATGTTGCAACGCATGAAGAAGGCTTGCAAAGTATGGAGAAGACAGCTGTTGCAGGGCATGGAGCAAGGAAGCATTTTGTAGAGCAACTTGCTTTGTTCTTTATTTCTTCTTTTGTTTTTTGCCCTTCTTTATTTCTCTTCTTTTTAAATGTATTGATGTTCAAGGACTTATGCCAAAATCTATAGATTTTTTTATTTTTTCATGATTTCTATTTACATCCTGTAATTATGTTAAATAGACTTTCATTTTTGTTTAAAGTTTAAATAGATTGCATTATTGGGCTTTATTTGTTTGCACCTTCAAATTCACTAAATAAACACTTCCACCCATTATTGGTTTAGGCCTACTAAACTTCACTCATAAATTCTTATTATTTACACCATCAACTTATTAAATGCACCCCACCTTTATGGGTTTATATAGCAAATATGTGAGTATAAATAGTAACTTCTTTTTGTTTTCCTTTTCTTTTCTTTTTTTCTTTTATTTCCCTTTTCTTTTTTTTATTTTTCTTCTTTCTTTTTCTTTTTATTGAATTGGGCTAACCCAGGTTAGACTAATCCAGGTTACCGTAACTTTAGTAAAGTCATACCAACCATGGTGAACATCCAACTACTCAATGAATGTGCACCTTATCTAGGCTAGATTCATTTGGGGTCTGCTATAGTAAAAAGGGGTACAAAAAATAGTCATGCTTTGTGCATGACTAGGGCTCGTGTGAACTAGCAAAAGAGAGTAGACATAGTGGTCATTCTTTGTGCATGACTAGGGGTGTGATTCCAATTGAGAGTGACCTAATCACATGTTTGTCTCTTAGAATCTAGTCCAACCTATCATATTATAGCATGATGACCATAGTACTCCTAAAAAACAGGTTTACCAGAATACAAAGGTTAAGATTAGAAGGATCAACTCTAGGAGTCAACCTACTAAAAGTCAAAATAACTACACTTAGGTATTTACAAGGTAAAAATGCAAAATAGACTAGGCTTCGATCGTCTTTAAGTCTCCATGCTATTTCCAAGCATCTAATGGTGGAGATTAGTTACTTATTACTATCATTAGATTTCAAGAAAATAAATTATGAAGACAAAAAGTAAGTCTCTTATATTTAGTATTGAGGTAAGTGAATCCCTTCTTATATTAAAAAGTAAAAAGGAAGATTTTAAACCAATTGACCGTAGATTGGACAGTCAAAATAAAGAAACAAGATTAAAAGTGTATTCAACACAATGACATATACAACTATTTAATGTTGTATAGATCATACTAATCTACATAAATTGCTAAGCAAAACTTGTATAGAATTACTTTTTATATTACGTTTGTAATTATGGAAAAATTTATAATTAACGTATACATCATCATTTTAAGAGGGGTGGAATGGATGAGGGGGAACTCGTAGGAGGAAATGCATTCGTATAAGGGACAATGATACTCTTAACCCTTTTATATTTAATATCAATATTTATTGTTGGAATAAACGAAAAAAATTATTTTAAGAAAAACAAATTAAAGTTGCTAGAGGAAGCAATTTCCATATCAAGGAAACGAAAAGTGTACGTCTGCATAGAACAACTAGTGATCGCACACATGTCCAAAGAAAGAAAAAACTTATTTTCCTTTATTTAAGTTATTGTACATTCCCCAAAACTTTAAGTATGATATTAATATGGTAGAAATAAAACTAAAAATCTAGGTGTAATTCTGGTTGTATTATGATAATTTTAGAAATCTCTACAGGTACACAACAACCGGTTTGCGTTTAACCTCAGGAAATAAACTTATATATACATTGTTTTACATTCAGAAAAATAAAATAGCTCCAGTAGAGAGACTAAAGAAGAAAACGAATAAACAAGACAAACTAAACAATGGCTCATAACTTCTCTTTATTAGTGTTAGTGTTCCTTCTATATGTTGCATCTTCTTGTGCAATCCAAGGTGCGGAATTGGATGCCATTTGCAAGAAAACTCAAAATCCTACATTTTGCTTTAATCTTCTCAATTCAAAGCCTGGTGGAGTAGCTGATGCAAACCTTGTTGACCTTATCCAATATGCCCTTGATGTATCACATGACAACATCACTGCCACAACCAAATTAATCAAGAGGTTGATTAGAAGAAATCCCAATGACCTTGAAGCAAGAGATCATTACACATTATGTTTGAATCAAATTCATATGGGTGCCCTCGGCGAAGTTGAGTCAACCCAACAAGTATTAAAATCAGGAGATTACCAAATCCTGAAAACGGTTGCGTCTGGAATCCAAACACACATTGAATTGTGTATTAACGGCGAGTCGCCATCTGATACTCCTTTCTATGATAGTTCCTTACTTCCAACATATGCAAATGAAATCTCACAAGTTGTGGAGATTATTCTTATCATGTCCAATATTTTGTAAATGTAAACATGCAACAAATGTGAAAACTTATTTAAAATTATAAAACTAAATTATAGTTCTCTATTTAATTTGAAATGGTTCATTGTTATTTGAATTTATGAATGCTAAACCCTTACTACCTATTTTCCATAATTATCCTTTTATACAACTAAAAATATCAATAAATTCTCATTTCATACACATGCCATAAAAGCATTATTTTGGATAGAGATTAGGCTTATCAAGCATCACCACTATGAATATAAGATTCTTTTTAGGATGGGATGTTAAAATCCTAAACAACATTTAAGATCATCCCGAGTAGTATTTAATTAAAACTAAATAATACGCAAGAAGTGCCACTGAATCTAGGGGTGGCAAAATGTGTTGGTCTACCTCGTTTTGGTTCGCTGAAAACGAGTTGGGACAAGTTTTCTTGCCATAGTTAAGACGGACCAAACTGAGTGACGACCAATCCCACCAATAAATGGTTGGTGGGCTAACTTGTCAGAATTTTGAAAATTTGTTTTTTTAAAAAATAATATAAAATTTTATTTAAAAATAAATTTTTATTTTCTAAAAAAAATCATGATTTTATAAAAATAAATAGAAAAATCACAAAAAATAAACCTTACATAATTGGTGTTTTTACAATATTACACTTTTTCAAAATAAATGACAAATAAATTCATGACTAAGTTCATTTTATTTTCTTAACAAAGTCATTTGTAAATTCTACTTAATAATTTATTTTATATCTTAATTATTATCATTATTTTATTAATTTATATAAATATTAGAATTTTTTAAAAATAAAATGTAATACTGGAGGGTTAGTGGACTGATTCGTCTATCTCGCCTTTGGTCCGCTAAATTCATAGGTTAGGCGGAGCGAGCCAAAACAAGTCAACAGGCTAAAACCATTAGCCTAACCTGTAGTTGGCTAGCCCATCGTGTTTTGTTACCCCTACCTGAACAAATAGATTCTATAACTAGGTAACCCTAGGCTATTCCTATCTAGGTCCTTGCAGATATGACTAGGAATTGCATCCCGCCAATCTAAGCCAGTAAAAGTCACAACATAATTAGCTAACCAATCTATATTAGTGTTTCCCTCTATACAGATTGTGGATTTAATGATGCCTCTTACATAGTCTTTCATTTTATTGGAATACTACTTGCGATGATTTTAATTTATTTTTAGGATTTTAGCATCCCATCCTAGATGGAGACTTATATTCAGTAGCGATGCTGGATAAGGGTAATCTTTATCTTAGAAAAACAAATGCTTCTTTTATAAGTCTATGAAACGAGAATTTATTCATAATTTTAGCTATATAAAAGATAATTGTAAAAATAGATAGCAAGAGATTAGCCTTCATAAACTCAAATAACCATAAACCTTTTCAAATTAAATAGAGAATTATAATTTAGTTTTATAATTTTAAATATGTTCTTACATTTGTTTTATGACTATGTTTACAAAATATTGGATATGATAAGAATAATCTTTGCAACTTGTGAGATGTTATTTGCATATGATGGGAGTGAGGAGTTATCATAGAAAGGAGTGTTAGATGGTGATCTCTGTCAATACATAAATCAATGTGTTTGGATGCAACCGTATTCTAGATTTGGTAATCTCCTGATTTTAATATTTGTTGGGTGAATTCAACTTCGCTGATGACACCCATACGAATTTGATTCAAACATAACGTGTAACGATCTCTTGCCTCGACATCATTGGAATTTCTTCATATCAACCTCTTGATTAATTTGGTTGTGGCAGTGATGTTGGCATGTGTTACATCAAGGGAATATTGGATATGGTAAATAAGGTTTGCATCAGTCACTCCATCTAGCTTTGAATTGAGAACATTAGTGCAAAATGTAGGATTTTAAGGTTTCTTGCAAATGGTATCCAATTGCACTCCTTGGATTGCAAGGAGGATGCAACATATAGAAGGAACACTAACACTAATGAGCAGAAGTTATGAGTCATTGTTTAGTTTCTCTTCAACTTATTTTATTTTTCTCAATGTAAAACAATTGTATATATAATTATTTCATGAGGTTAAATGTAAAATGGTCGTTGTGTAGTTGTAGGGATTTTTAAAAATAACATAATACAAGTAAAATTACACCTAGATTTTTAGTTTTATTTCTAACATATCAATACCATATTACTTAAAGTTTTGGACATGTTCAATAACCTAAATAAAGGAGAAGCACTGATATTATATGAAGTGTTAAGAGTATCATCATTCCTTATACGAACGCATTTCCTCCCATCACGAGTTGCCTCTCATTTCCTCTCTCTTTTTTTAATAAATGTATATGTTAATTGTAAATTTTTTCCGTTATTATAAATATAATATAAAAAAGTAATTCTATGCAAGTTTTTCTTAGCAATTTATGTAGATAGGTATGATCCATGCAACATTAAATATTTGCATATTACACTTTTAATTTTATTTCTCTATTTAGATTGTCTGATTTCTCTTGTTTCATTTATATCAATATAGCACATGCACATGTTTTTTTAATTTGATTTTCCTTTTTAGTTTTCTCCTTGAACATGAAATCCTTAATACTGCCAAAGCCAAAGTCAATTTTTTCCTCTAATCTAAAAGTAAAATCCCTAATTTGCATGTTGTTTTAATATTATGTATGTATGTTGTTTTAATATATTTATAATTTGTATGTTGATGATATGAATCCATTATTTATGTATGTTGTTCTAATATTATTTACAATTTGCATTTTTATAAAAAAATCTCAAATAAAATAAAAAATAAAAAATTCAATTTAATAATTAATTTTTTTTTGCAAGTCTGGTGGGTGATGCATGGAGAGTGATGCAATTTGCATTTTTGTAACTAATATCAACAATTAGATTTTAAAATGATGAATGGAGAGTGATGCAATCTTGCCTATCATGAGTCTTATCACTAGGACCATGATTAGGAGGATTGAGGAAGAGATGGCTAGGCATGAGCATGAAGAACTTGAGACAATTAAAGCCTAGTTTCCTTTCCATTTTTACCTTGTAAATATCTAAGTAATTATGTTCACCTCTAGTAGGTTGACTCCTAGAATAGACCTTTTTGTTCCTGACCTTTGTATTGAGGTTAACCTATTTTTTAGGAGTACTATCCAGGTTGTCAAAATTGAGAGTTTACGCAAACTCGTGAAAGTACAGTAACCTCGAATAGTAGCATTGTAAGAGTATATTTTGTTAAAAAGAAGTATGTATAAAAACATAAATATGTAAATTTCAACCACAGAATAAGTTCAAAATCCAAATTGCTCCAAATAAAACATAAGTTCAAAGTTCATACAAATGATACATTATTGATCGTTATCACTTCTAATAACAACATTGAAAAATATGTTTAAAGAAACACAATTTCTTCAAATTTCCATATCTAATCATCTAATAAGATCATCCCTAACACCACCACCATCATCATCAAACTCTTCTCCAGATGAAATGACATCATTCACATTTGCATTCAAAACAATGTTATCAATATCAAGTGCATCCAAAGAAGTGATAGCATATGCTAGTTTTTTTATATGTAACATGAGATAGTCACATAGGTTAGACTTCATATTCTCTTTTCTTTTTTTCCAACTTATGACAGCAGAAGCTTCAGAAAGTTTAAAATGTCAACTCTTAAAGCTTTGGCGATGCATCCTCATGCATCCTCACACAAAGGCAAATTATTCCAAATAATTATGCTTTTTGTGGTTGCCATGATTGTGCCTTTCTATGAATGAAATTCCAAATAATTTCCTAGTTGTCTTCACTTTAATTATCTCTTTCCTATACAAGAAATGAACTATCAACCAAAGTGAACAAAGTTTTATTAGTACCCTTATAGTTCAGACCATCACTCTTCACTTGCTCCTAGTCATCAATTGTTATATACACAAACCAAAGTGAACAAAGCCTTGTTTCTCATCAAACATGCAGGCTAACTTCTTCATGAGCTAATTGTTGAAACTCAAATAATCTGATATGGTGAATTACCTGATCCTACTCATTTTGCTCCAACGTATATAATTTTGTTTGTATATAATTCTGAGACTGCAGAAAGATTGGACACAAATATATCTAAAATTGTTAAGAACCAGTTGAGCTTAGGACTTGCATCTTCAAGTGATTGGAGAAATTTTCTAGCAGAGAGACTATTAAAAGCTGGTTTGCTCTTCATCTCAAGTGTTGTTCAGGTGTTTACTCAGAAAGGTCAGTCATCAATTGTTATATACACAAACCTCTTCATCTTTCTCAGTTTATGTGAATAAAAAAATTGTTGAAGTTCTAAAAAAATAGATATGTCATGGCGTAGAGGCATGTTGTTCTTGTGAAAAAAATAAGTGTATAAACCAAAGTGAAAATATTCATAAGCGCAATGCAAAACTACATAAGATTGATTGTGAGGAACGGCAATTCTGATTTTGGTTTAGAAGTGGCTTAAAACATCACAAAATAAGTGGAAAAAATTTTCAAAAAAACAAGTAAGCATGTGAGATTGTTGAGACTGTATTTGAAGTTTTTTAAGATCCATATGGACTATACGAAATTTTGAAACTGACACAGAAGCTATATTAAGAAAAGTTGTCAGACACAATTGTAGACTTCTAAGTGAGGCCCGTCTATTGTTGGTTGAAAACCATTTCCAAACCCCCCCTCTTAGGCCTGTGTTTGGCACAGGCATTAGAAAATTCCCTTAAATTTAAGTCGTTTATTCTTTTATGTTACATTTTGTTTAAATCTTATTTTTATGCAAAGATTATATAAACTGAAATTTTTTTGTTAACTTAATACTTTTTTTAAGAATTCGAGTGAAGTAACTATTATTAAATTAAGAGTAGAAGAGTGATAATATTTCCCTTAAAATTAACAACTTAACAATTAAAATATTTTATTTATTTTTATGAAGCAGAAAAAAATGTTTTTAAGTGTATGAACCCGAGCTAAATTATAAAATGTTAACTCTTTCTGAAATTATGTGTGTATTGCTGAGATGTGTGCATTGCGAGTCCAAATCTATTTTCAAATCCACTCTTACGTAGACTTGATATCTTGCCCAGAAATCTGAAAATATTTGAAATGCTTCCCTTTGAAAAAAAAAATGTAAGATTATATAAATTTAAAATTCTGTTTGATTAATTTAAGTGTAATGTCTAATGCTAGAATTCTGGTTTATAATTTAAAACATCTGCAAACATTGAAAAAATAATAATATTGGAAGACAGAGGGCAGTGTGCAACACATGACAATGAGTGAGAATATAAATGAAGGTTTCACTGTGTTATAATACATGTTTAGATTTAGTTTCTTTGTAACTGACTTGTGGTGATTAATGTGAAACCTAGCAGCAGCAGATTGTTTATAATGTCATCTTCCACTGAAGAGCAAGAACATCCAGTCTCACACAGATCACAATAGAAAACAACCACATAATGTTTCATGATAAAATGCATAATTAAAGTCTTTTCAACTCATACCTTTCTCGGCGTTTTGGCTAAGATCAAGTGTAGTATCTTATCAGTTTAATATCTGATATGTGAGTCATTGAGTCACACGATATTAAATTTATTTTTTAAGGGGAGAATTTGTTTCAGTGGCTTGCTACTGTAGTTCTTTCATGTTTTGCACTATTGCATGGGATTGGCACACCCTACATTTTCAGTCTAATAAAATTTTTATTCTGTTATTCAATCTTTTTTTGAGTTTTAGTTATCCATAAAATTTCTAATTGCTATTTGTTTAGTTTATGATAAATCAGGTTGAAACCCTAATCAGGTTATTATTTTTTGTTTAAAATAAAGTTGAACTGAATACAAAATTCACTAGATAAATGAGCCAAAATATTTTTAAGTGTTTATTTTATTAAAGGTTCTTAATTAATTTCTTTCTTTACTTATAACAGATAGTTTATAGTAGAGTGAACCTCTTAAGCATTTTACAGATTAGGGTGAACCTCTTAAAAATATATGCATTGCCGCTAGAAAAGTTAATCTTAGTTTAGATGAAAATTTCAAATGATTACCTCTTTGCATATGCAGAGGAAACCTGTCAAGTAGCCTCCACACTGCTCAAAATGAATCCCACATCATAATCAATAGTTAGAGTAACACAAAACATGACATACAAATATGAAACATCTCACAGTAAGCAACATACTTACCTGGACGGGGTCAATGGAAGATCAAGAAGGTCCATGGCCTAGAAAAGTAACCTGCATTGCACTTGGGAGGGGTGCTTTTCTAAGATCTGCCCAAGTGGCAGAGCCTATGTCATAATTTGTTGTAGTGGAGGCTTGCGTTCGCGCAGCCTCTTTCTGTTTCAGTTCTTAAAATGTAGTTCTTAAAATGTTGAGTTACAAGGTTTTTAAATATGTTGTAGTAAAGGTTTTGAGTATTAAATTAAATGACAACAATATTGAAAGTTAACACATTCATATCAAGAACACGAGTGATAAAAAATTCTAAAACTCATAAGTTTGAAATTAGATTGTTCAAATGCTACTGATTAAGTGGTTTTGTTTTGTTACTGAGCTTTTCCAGCGTATGTATATTTATATCACATATGTATTCTGAAAACATTATATATATAAATAAACGATTCTGCATATTAAGTCTTACAGATTGTTATAGACCCTATTTTGAAGTAAAATTATTTTCTCTTCCACAGCAACAACATTCCACAGCAACAACATTCACTCAACATTTAAAACATACTTGTTTTATACACTCAACAAGTATGCAATGATAGTTATTTTCAAGTTATCATCTTGCACCTGTTACATGATGTTTAGCCTATTTGATGCTCAATGTTGAACTACTCCAGGTGCCATGTAGTTGTCAGGATACAGCACACTCAGCTGATGTTTCATGATATAGCAAATTATTCCAAATAATTATCTTCTCTTAATTGCCATGACTGAGCCTTTCTATGAATCAAATTCAAGACCTTAATTGGTTGGTGATTCAAGGTTGAGTCATCCCACATATGGGTCCATGATCATTTCCTAGTTGTTTTTACTTTATTTACCTCTTTGCCATAGAAGGAAGGAAATGATCAACCAAAGTGAACAGAGTTTTATTAGTACCTAGTAGTTGAGACCATCACTCTTCACTTGCCCCTAGTCCCTTTTATAAAACAACGCCTTGTTTCTCATCCAACAAGCAGAGCTAACTTCGTGATGAGCTACTTGTATATGATTCTGAGACTGCAGAAAGATTGGGGACAAATATATCTGAAATTATTAAGAACAGATTGAGCTTAGCACTTACATTTTTCAAGTGAATGGAGAAATTGTTTTACAGAGACTATTAAAAGCTTGGTATAGTTGTATTGAGTCATACCTTGAAGAAGGAAGGTTTTTTGAAGTATCCATATGAACACACACTTTATATGAAGCGTGATTGTGTTAGAATGAAGATTATATGTGGATTATTTAATGTTTATTGGAAATTGATAAAGTTTTTTCAACACTCCATGGAGAGAGAGTTTAGTGTGACAGATTTGGGAATGCTTCATTATTTTCTTGGTCGGGAGATTCCTCAATCTGACAATGGCATATTTATTTGCAAAAAGAAATATGCTAATGAGGTACTGGACAGGTTTGAGATGACTGATTGTTATCCAGCTACAACACCAATGGAACAAAATTCAAAAATTGATTAAGAATCCAGGTGGGAAACTTGTAAACAATTCATTTGGGAGTGTTATGTATATGACAGCCACATGGCCAGACATAGTGCATAGTGTGGGCATCACCAGTAGATGTATGGAGAAGCCTATGCATCAACACCTTTTTGCAGCCAAAGGAATTTTGAGATATCTCATAGGAACAACTGACTTTGGTTTACTCTACAGAAAGGGAGATCAAAGGGAACTAATTGGGTTTGTAGATAGTGATTTTGCAGGACACATGGATGACAAAAAAAGCACAACAGGTTATGCTTTCAAAGTTAGGTTCCAGTGGAGTTGCTCCGACTTCCAAGAGGCAGCTAATAGTCACTCTATTCCACTGAAGCAGAGTATGTAGCTGCAACCTCAGCTACCTGTGAAGCTGTTTGGATGCAGAACAGAAGACCAAGCAACATATATCTTTACTAAACCCCTCAAAGCATAACCATTCTCCAAGCTAAGAGATATTTTTGAAGGAGATAATTTGTTTCGATGGTTTGCTACTTGGGTTTTCAATTGTCGCCCATGCTTTGCCCTATTGGATTGGCCTGGTCTCCACTATTGATCTTAAATTTTAATTTCTTATTTTTATTTCAGTCTGAATTTAAATTTAAAATATTTATTGGGTACTTTTGAAATAAAATTATCTATTATAAAATGGAGATATTACCTATCGTATTTCAAAGTTTTAACTGTTGAAGGACACTCATGTTAATAGTCACTGTTACCCCTCTTATGTAACCATGGATTTGGATTCTAAATCAAAATACAACATATGAATCACATAAGGTTAAAAAAACATTGATGAGATAATAATTGCTGCAAAAGTCTTTATACAATTGTGCCAAAGATGGTTGGAGTAAGTACTTTATTAGGAAACTTGTTAAATAAAGAATTTGGTTTATTTCAGTAAGCTATAGTAGCCATTAGGACATTCACCTAAAAAACAATATTTTCATATGTGAATCTTTCATTTGTAGACATTTTATTGATTGGGACTTGACTAGATTTCTATGGTGGTGGGGAGGTGGAGTAGTACATGAAAAAGGTTAGTCGAGTTCATTGTTACTAATAATACGGTATGAATTTGAGATCAGTGCTTTACTTGTAGTTTTCAAATGTATCCAAGCATTATTTAAGGGATTAGATTTTATCATGTGGAATGTGTTTTTGGTTTGTATGTCATTGTTATCTATCTTGATCTAGATAAGATTAATCTTAATCAATCTCAATGCCACCTGATGCTAAATTTCTTGAAGTTGTGCTCTTTCTTCTCCCATTTCCCTCCTTTTTCGGGCTACTAGTTATGCCGCTTTACACACACTATGGTGATGATAGAGAAATTCTGGATGGTTGTCGGGAATATCTGTTGCTGACGAAGCAAACAAATTGGCATTGTTCCTAACAACTTCAATTATTTGCTCTTTCTCCTTTTTCCGGGGCCAAAGAGCCTACATATGTCACCTATCTAGGCTTTTTTCCTAGCTGAAAAGGTTTCACCTTGTTGATATATGCAGCTCATTCGTTCTCCTCTCCATGAGGATTTAAGTCCAAATGAGAGTTTTTTGAAGTTGTTGGCACATTGTTAACATTATTGAAGGTGTGTTGTTTCTGATATGTTTGTGACCGCAAGCTTGCTAGGTAACACTCCCTGGCTGTTCACTGGTGCGTGTGGATGGTGATTATTTTGTCTCCCTCTGGAGGAAATTTCATAGCTAGATGGGGGGTGGATACGATGACCCCTAGTCTGTAGAGTGAGAGCGCCCTGACAAGATATTATATGAAATGGTGGCATTAATGACAATGTATCGAATTTGAATGCTGCGAGATTCTCTATCATTTCCAAATTTGGTGTACAACTTAATGCATTCTTTCGCAGGCCCTTGTTCCCTAGAGAATCCTATGAGGGGTTCGTTGTAAGGAAGTAGTTGGTCTTTAGATAGTCCTAGCTCTTTGAAAGTTTGCCAATACAACACATCAACCAAACTCCCTTGATCCACCAGTGTCTTTCGCACAATGCAATTAGTGATCTCAATGTTGATTACCATGGGGTCATCTTGTTTAGGGTCAACGGCTTGAAAATCTTCATCTGTAAAGGATTCGGTATCCTTTGACGTGCATATAGGACAACCAAATTGATGGATCTAACTGTTCGAGCATGCAACTTTCTGGTCGAGGAGGTGGATCCTCCTCTTGCGAAATCAACAACAATTGTGTTGATGATATTTTTTATCTTTGTTATGGCTATTCTCTCGTCATTCTCTTGACTTGCTCTGACTTCAACTTCTATGTTTGTTGGGTCGTGGTCGATAGTCATTGCGTTCGCCGTGCTGAGAATAGTTCCTTTGTTGTTGGAGTTGCCTCTTCCTTTATCTTTTCATGAGCTAGCTAGGGCTTCAACCTAAGCTTTCTACTGGAAAGCAGCGAGTTCTTCAACCTCAATAAAAGGAGTGGCTCTTCTTCGAAGCTCGTACATGTCCACATGGGGGAAGTGGATTAGGCTGGTAGCAAATTCTCTTGGTTATAGAATAATCAAGAATGTTTGAAGTGCTACATCGAGGGTAGGTTTTTTATGGTCAGTGAGGCTTGACCAAACCAATCTATGAAATCCCGAAGGGACTCATTTCTGTCTTGCTGAACTATGGCTAAGGCAGCTAACGTGAACCTGTGTGGCCGAGATGTGGCAAACTAGGTTCCGAATTTCATGGACAATGTCTGGAAGTTATTGATGGAATTTGGCGGGAGCTGGATGAACCAATTCAAAGTTTGGCCTTTGAGTGACATGGGGAAGATCTTACACAAAGAAAGAAAATGATAGGGGATTAGGCTGGGCTGGTTGGCTGTGGGATGGCTCTGTGGAGTGTTCTATAGATGGGACAATGCATGATGGGCAGCAGATTCACCCTTATGGGACTCCCTTTTCCTTTTCTTCCTACTGACTTTATCTTTCTGAAAGCTTTGACATGGATGACAGAAAAAACACAACAGGTTATGCTTTCAAAGTTAGGTTCCGGTGCAGTTGCTTCGACTTCCACGAAGCAGTTAATAGTCACTCGCTATTCCATTAAAGCGGAGTATCTAGCTGCAACCTCAGCTACCTGGGAAGTTGTTTGGATGCAGAACAAAAGACCAAGCAACAAATATCTTTAGTAAACCCCTTAAAGCATAACAATTGTCTAAGCTAAGACATAGTTTTGAAGGGGAGAATTTGTTTCGATGGTTTGCTACTGGGGTTTTCAACTGTCGCCCATGCTTTGCACTATTGGATTGGCCTGACCCCCACTGTTGATCTTAAATTTTAATTTCTTATTTTTATTTCAGTCTAAAATTAAATTTAAAATATTTATTGGGTAATTTTTAAATAAAATTATGTATTATAAAATGGAGATATTACCTATCATATTTCAAAGTTTTAACTGTTGAAGGACACTCATGCTAAGAGTCACTGTTACCCTTTTTATGTGACCATGGATCTGGATTCTAAATCAAAATACAATATATGAATCACATAAGGTTAAAAAAACATTGATGAGATAATAATTGCTGCAAAAGTCTTTATACAATTGTGCCAAAGATGGTTGGAGTAAGTACTTTATTAGGAAACTTGTTAAATAAAGAAATTGGTTTATTTCAATAAGCTATAGTAGCCATTAGGACATTCACCTAAAAAGCAATATCTTCATATGTGAATCTTTCATTTGTAGACATTTTATTGATTGGGACTTGACTAGATTTCTATGGTGGTGGGGAGGTGGAGTAGTACATGAAAAAGGTTAGTCGAGTTCATTGTTACCAATAATGCGGTATGAATTTGAGATCATTGCTTTACTTGTAGTTTTCAAATGTATCCAAGCATTATTTAAGGGATTAGATTTTATCATGTGAAATGTGTTTTTGGTTTGTTTGTGATTGTTATCTATCTGGATCTATATAAGATTAATCTTAATCAATCTCAATGCCTCCCGATGCTAAATTTCTTGAAGTTGTGCTCTTTCTTCCCCCATATCCCTCCTTTTTCGGGCTACTAGTTATGCCCCTTTACACACACTATGGTGATGATAGAGAAATTCTAGATGGATGTTGGGAATATCTGTTGCTGGCGAAGCAAACGAATTGCCATTGTTCCTAACAACTTTAATTATTTGCTCTTTCTCCTTTTTCTGGGGCCAAACAGCCTACATATGTGATCTATCCAGGCTTTTTTCCTAGCTGAAAAGGTTCCACCTTCTCGATATGTGCAGCTCGTTCGTTCTCCTCTCCATGAGGATTTAAGTCCACATGAGAGTCTTTTGAAGTTGTTTGCACATTGTTAACATTATTGAAGGTGTATTGTTTCTTATATGTTTGTGACCGCAAGCTTGCTAGGTAACACTCCCTGGCTGTTCACTGGTGCGCGTGGATGGTGATTATTTTGTCTCCCTCTGAAGGAAATTTTATAGCTAGATGGGGATTGGATACGATAACCCCTAGTCTGTAGAATGAGGGCGCCCTGACAAGATATTATATGAAATGGTGGCATTAATGGTAATGTATCGAATTTGAATGCTGCAAGATTCTCTATCATTTCCAAATTTGGTGGACAACTCAATGCATTCTTTCGCAGGCCCTCGTTCCCTAGAGAATCCTATAAGGGGTTCGTTGTAAGGAAGCAGTTGGTCTTCATATAGTCCTAGCTCTTTGAATCTTCGCCAATACAACACATCAACCAAACTCCCTTGATCCACTAGTGTCTTTCGCACAATGCAATTAGTGATCTCAATGTTGATTACCATGGGGTCGTCTTGTTCAGGGTCAACGGCTTGAAAATCTTCATTTGTGAAGGATTCGGCATTCTTTGACGTGCATATGGGACAACCAAATTGATGGATCTAACTGTTCAAGCATGCAACTTTCTGGTCGAGGAGGTGGATCCTCCTCTTGTGAAACAGAAAATAATTGTGTTGATGATCTTTTTTATCTTTGTTATGGCTATTCTCTCGTCGTTCTCTTGACTTGCTCCGACTTCAACTTCTACGTTTGTGGGTCATGGTCGATAGTCATTGCGTTCGCCGTGCTGAGAATAGTTCATTTGGAATTGACTTGGTCTAGCTGGAAGTGGGTGACTATTGGTTTTGTGGACAAAGTCTTTTAGGTATCCCTGCTTGATTAAGTCTTCTATCTTGTCTTATAGTGTTGTACACTCTTCGGTTGAATGACATTTGTTCTTGTGATACCTACAATGTTTAGTAGGATCAGTTCCTCTGGGCGTATGTGCTTTCTTTGGCATGGTTAACATTTCAATTGCTAATGCTTGCTCTAATATGCTAGCGATACTGGTGTTAAGTGGAGTGTACTAGGTGTATCTCATCCCTCTGGGTAATTTCTTCAAATACTGATCTTTTTTGTTGTTGGAGTTGCCTCTTTCCTTATCTTTTCATGAGCTAGTTGGGGCTTCAATGTAGGCTTTCTACTAGAAAGCAGTGAGTTCTTCCACCTCAATAAAAGGAGTGGCTCTTCTTCAGAGCTCGTACATGTCCACATGGGGGAAGTGGATTAGGCTAGTAGCAAATTCTCCTGGTTGTAGATTAACCAATAATGTATGAAGTGCTACATTGAAGGTAGGTTTTTTATGGTCACTGAGGCTTGACCAAACCAATCTATGAAATCTCGAAGGGATTCGTTTCTTTCTTGCCGAACTGTGGCTAAGGTTGCTGATGGGAACCTGTGTGGCCGAGATGTGGCAAACTGGGTTCCAATTTCATGGACAATGTCTGGAAGTTCTTGATGGAATTTGGCGGGACCTGGATGAACCAATTCAAAGCTTAGCCTTTGAGTGACATAGGGAAGATCTTACACAAAGAAAGACAATGATGGGTAGGTTGGGCTGGTTGGCTGTGGGATGGCTCTGTGGAGTGTTCCATAGATGGGAAAATGCATGATAAACAGCAGATTCACCCTTATGGGACTCCCCTTTCCTTTTCTTCCTACTGACTTCATCTTCCTGAAAGCTTTGATTTCTGAACTCAGCATTCTCACACCAAAGTTCCGCAATCTTCTCCCTGAGTAACCTGAGGACTTCGGTTAAGTTGTTCGAATCTATGACCTTGGGTTGCCGACGTGTGTCTTCATTGTTCTGGGGTTGATTGTGGGGTGCGATTCCATGAATCCTAGTGATGGCTATGTCTCTATAGTCTTGTTTGTGGGATCTAGTTTTACTTCGTGCTCCACGGTGAGCACCAAAATGTTTTTACCAAAAAGTATCTGAGTACGAATCGTTATTAACCTTCCAAAATGTCTTTGATAAGCGTGGTAGAGTGTCCTAGCACCTTTTGGAATAGGCAAAGGGGGAGAACCTGCAAGAGAGGACTCCAACGCTCAAGTAAGTAAATGAGCAAGATAGAGAAGGTGAAAAAGGTTGAAGTGTAATAAATTTTTCTTGAATGAGTAAATGACACGTACCTTCTACCTTGTTATTAGGAATAATGCTAATCAGTAATTATGTTAATTTATCTTCTTTGTTAACTTAGCTAATTGAATGGTTGTTTGCAGGAGCTTGGATTTTGATGAGGTCGAAATCCTTTGAGCTTTATATCTTCTATTTGAGGTGTTACATTATATTTCTGATTTCAGCTATTTCGAAATCTGAAGTCTCCTTATCTGGTGTTTTTATTCTCATCTAAATTCTTTTATTCTTTTTGTTTATATTCTTTTCGATTTTCTGCCATGCCGAAGTCCAAAGTCTCTTAGGATGGTATTTAAGGTTCTGGTAATGTGGTGATTTTTATACTTCGATTTTCAGCTATGCCAAAATCCAAAGTCTCTTCATGATTTTTGAGGTCTTGCTCCTCTTGGTGATTATACATTTGCCTTAAATATAATGTTATAGAATGTTTAATATATTTTTATCATATAATAAGTTAATATTTTAAATAAATATTAGAACATTTGGGTTTTAAAATTAAGCAATTACAGCACCACCTTCTTGTTGTGACCCTTTTAGGCAACAAAACTCATGTTATATACGAAGGTGATGGTGAATTGTTGATTTCAGTTCACTGACTTACATAATTATCCAATAAATATAAATCATATATGATTCGTAAATTTTGTAAATAACATGGTTTTTTATATACTTGTCCATAATAATATTTTATTGCTGATGTTAGAATAATATTTTTATATTGAAAGCTATACTGGCACAAGAATACAAATGGAAAAAACAAGGTAAATACTTCCCTGGTTAGGCAGAGCAAATCTGCCCACTGGCCTCCACACTGCTCTCAAAATTAATCCATAATCAAAACTAACAGTTAGAGTACCACAAAACATGACATACAAATATGAAAGACCTCACACTGAATAACATACTTACCTGGATGTGGTCAATGGATGATTAGAAGGTTCATGGCTTAGGGAAGTGACCTCCATTGCACTTAGGAGGGGTGCTTTCTTAAGGTCTACCCAAATGGCAAAGTCTACTTTTGTTTTCTGAGTAACATTTTTCTTAGTTTTCTCTGTACTAAAGTTATGAAGAAATGATAATAGTATTAAAACATGATGAAAAAGATTGTACACATTTTACATAGGTTGATATGTTTTATATTGCAAGCTTAATTAAACTCTTAAAACATAGGTTGATATGTTTTATAATTATAAACCACGGAATTGGCTTTTATTTCGAACTTTTATATGTGAGGGATGGGAAGGTGAGGATATGGTTTGACAAATGGTAACCCTAACTAATTATATCATAACAGGGTAATAAAGTTGGTCTAGTAGTAAAATCTACTAGCAAAATCTACACATAGGAAGAGGAAGAAGTCGTAAGTTTCAATCTCTCCACTAATAAAAACTAATACATTAACAAATATTTTATTTATAAAAAAAAACTGTATTATAGCCCAAAGTTCAAGGATGGTTTGATTTAAAATGTCTAACGACTCATTTTACTTCAATATTTGGAAAGTTGTCACTGATGAGTATAAGCCAAAAACTAAAGTTGTCATTGATGAGTATTCTTGTCAGGTTGTAAATATTTTCAACCTCCTTTCGTACACTCAAAGAATTGCTTTTAGCCTACTGTTTTCTTACTAAAGAACTTCGAGCTCATCGACTTATTATAAATACTTTCTCCACCCTATCCACTTAAAAATGTGAGTCCCCAAGCTAAACTTTCTCTTATTAGTATAAAATATATTTTCAGAATTAAACAAATAAAATTTAGACATGTTGAAGAAAAAAAAACAGCAGGAAAAATGTAAAGAGATCTTACTATAGCCAGTAAAACTTATTCTAAAATTATAAAATAATTGACAAAAAAAATTTAATTTTAAAATTTTTTATGAGTGTAACTTGTAAAGTCAATTTTAAAATTTTTTATTAGTGTCTTTTCCTTAATATAAAAATTTAAAACTAAAAATTGGAGGATTTTCCCTTGAAGGAAGTCTTTCTAGAAATTCTCAAAGGCCTAAGCAGAACTTGGGCCTAAGAGGGGGTTTGGAAATAGTTTTAAACCAGCAATAGACACGCCTCAGTTAGAACCTCACTAGCTGGAAAAGGAGTTTAGGAGGCTAAACCCCATGCACTTGATCTACTTCCAAAAAGAGGTTTAGGAGGCTAAAAGGGAAGGTGGAAGAGGAAGAAATGGTAATGGATTGTGCCACTCACAAGGAGATAAGCAATTAAAGGATGTTTGCCACAACGGAATGACCTTTGATAAAAGCTAGAAGGAAGTTTTCGATACTTGGGTCTCAATGGAATGGTAAAAAGTGACTTGAAAACAAGGGAGTCGCTACCAATATTTATTAAGGAAAACATTAGAAAAAACTGGTTTGAAAATAGTTGTCGAAGATCTTGAGTTCGAGAGTCAATTAAGTGTAAGGAAGGTATTAACACTCTACGACATTCATGTTACCACTTATTACACTGCAAAATTAAATAACTTTAAATTTCACCCTTAAAACATAAAGACCATTTTTATTTTATTTACTGATTTTACATTAGAAGAATTTTACTATTAAGAAATTTATTTTTTATAAAAATATTATTACATTTTTATCTTTTTAATAATTCTTTTTATGTTTTCGGACTCAACAGGAGAAGGCTTCTGCTCTTACGTATATTCAGGTGCAATACAGATTCATTACGTAGTTCTTTGATTTGAGTATTGGAGGTTTTTTAGGTTATTTAAGTATTTAAAGGATTTTGTTTGAACTTTTTTATTTTAATATTCTTGTGGTGTAAATATTTTCACATTGAACAAATTAGAAGTGCATCCAAAGTGGTCACAGATAATTTTTGAGGATTTAATTATCTATCAAATCATAGTTGAATCTGAAACTATAGTTACTAAATCATAGTAGCTTTTACCCATGGCTAAATCAAAAGCGTATTTAAAGTAGTCACAGTTAAAGCCCAAAAAATCAAATTGAAAGTACATCCAAAGTGATTATATTAAGTTTCTTTTTTTAAAAAAAATGAATAATTTAATTATAATGACTAGATTATTTTTGTGACAACCAAATCAGAAGTGCATCCAAAGTAGTTATCACTAAGTTTTTAAATCCATGGAATAGTCAAATTAGAAAAATCTATGTAACAATCAAATTAAAAGTGCATCTAAAATGACTAAATTTTAACTAATATTATTAGAATCTTTTTATTTTGTAGATATGAAATTTAAGAGAATAAATTGTTATGTCTCAAAATCTAAAATTAAGAAATCTTATATTTAATTAATAATTTTATATTACAAGTGAAAAGGGTAACAAGGAATTTATAATTTTATATTCTATTATGAATTATTTATTAAAATAAAATATTTAGTGTTAATGATGATTAAGATAATTAAAAAATTGAGCATATCAAATCGACTTAATTTTTATACTAAAAAAATTTATTAACTAAATATATTATATAATTAGTTAACTAAAAAAAATTCTTTATTTTTTCAAATCTTTATATTTTTTATTTAATTATATAATTTTAAATATATTATTTCTACACATAATAATAATATACCCTTTTATACGAGAGCATTATTTCCATAATTATATACTTTTACATGGTTTGATTAAGTAATAAAATTTTTAATATATATAAGTACTTATACAATTATACTAGATCAAAATAAGTGTAAGGAAAAAAAGAGAAAGAAACCAAAATAAAAATCGTGGAAACGAAAAAATGGAAAACATATAGTGCAGCCAGTGAAAAGCCACGAGTGTAGGTACAGTGTAACTGAAAAACACAACATCAAAACTAAAGCACAAAAAAATCCCTAAATTCGCAGTGGCAAAAATTCTTCACGCACTAGTGAGTAGGCAAACGTGGAGTGCGTTCATGATTCTGAAGTAAAGGGCTTTGGTTTGTAGTTTGTGACTTTAAAATTGATTATGCAATGGCTCCTAAAAAGATGGCTTCGTTTATTGTTCATGTCTTCATGGTTGTGATTAAGGTTGTGGAAGCTAATGGGGAAAGGTACTTGATGCATCTCTCCCTAAGGCAAGTTTGAAGAATTCTTAATGAAAAGAATGCACCCAAGATCCTTGCTCATAGAGGTTCCAAGGTTGAAGAAATGGAGGTGGAAGACTAGAAAATGGAGGAGAAGTAGGCGCCACTCTTGTTGAAGGAGATAAGCCAAAGGATGAAGCTAGCCACAAGGGAAGGAATCCTTGATAATACCATGAAGAACTCTCACTAAGGAGAGAACATGAACACTCTCAAGAACAAAAGAGCTCTCAATTTACAGAAGTATAATTTTCATTCAAAATAAGTGTTAAAATCTACATGAAGGAGGGAATGCTCTATTTATAGAGCAAAGCATGAACCATGGGCTTAGGAACCTCAAGTTGAACGTCCAACATGCTTAATTAAGGGTTAGTTAGCTTAATTTAGTGTTAATTTAGCATGTGCTCAATTAACACTAATTTAATCCAACTAAAGATCCAAACATGGCCCTAAAAAATGGATATATGTTCCCTTTAGTTTGAATTTTAATTTTGGAGGAAAATGACATGGCACTTCCAAAATTCAAATTCAAATAAGAAGCAACAAGAATCAGCCATGTAGGAAAGAGACAGCACATGTGGAGTGAAACAAGGGGACAAGGGGGCTCACGTGTCTCATACATGTTTCATGTGTTGGTTAGAAGGGTGTGAAAAGGAATTAGGGGTGTGGAAATTAATAACCACACGTCCAAATCCTCTTGGACCAGCCCAAAATAATTAACACACTCCACAAGGAGGCTAATTACACCTCCTAAAGAAAATAGAACCAATAGGTCAAAATACAAGACCGAAAATTAAACTAGCTACACCCAAAATCCTATGACTTAAGAGTGCTTATACAAGCCTAAAAATGGTCAAATTAATACAATGAAATGGAATATGTCCTAAACTAAGCTCCTTGAAGCTTGATCCAAGTCATGCTCCTTTCTTATTGGTCCTAGCTTAAGCCCATGCTAGGCGTGCATGCGTCATATCCTCTCCCTTGAGGAGGATTTGACCTCAAATCCTGTGGTCTTTCTTCCTCTTTTTCCAATCCTGCAAAAGCACCCGCAAAGGAATGAGTATATGATTATGTGCACAAATGTTAAGGGTAGGAGGTCTATAGGGAGACCTCATAGACTTGGGGTAGTGGGGGTATGCACTAAGGTTTAAAAAATGTTTGTTGTGCCTATGCCCCCACACAACAGTTTCCCAAGTGACTCCAAGTTCACTAAAGGCTAATCTCATCCAAGGAGGAAATGAGACAAGCTTAGGTTCCTTGGAGCACTCATCCAAGAAAGCCAAGTAGGCTTTATCTTGTTGTTCAATCTACAAGATGATGATAGGCCTAGGGGTGGACCTTTCTTTCAAGGTCTCTTTGAGTGGGCCTTGAGATTGGCTATGGATAGAAAATATTCGTAGGCCAATCTCTTGACCAAACTTGGCCATATCCACTAGTGGGCCTTGAGGTTGTGTTTCATTTTGCTCAAAAGTTATGTGCACAAACTCATTTCCTATTTGCAACATGGGAAGGTTGTTTTCAATTAGATTTTCCTTGGATGGCAAGGATAAATCTCCTTGAAGAACAGCTTCCTTTTCTTTCAAGTGTTGAACTTGAGGTTCTTGTTTGAGCTTTATGAATAAATGTTCAAGTTCAACACTTGGTGAATTTTCTTCTTTATGTGCAACTAGAGGTTGTGGAAAGATGTGTTCAAATGATTAAGACACAACCTCCACTTGCACTTATCCTAGGAGTAATCTTCTTCAAGACCTTGTTCTCTCTCACTTTTGACCAAGTTTTGAACTTGAGGATTTGATTTGAACCTTAAGGATGTAGGCTCAAGTTCAAAACTTGGTGAAGTGTCAAGTAGGACTTCACATTCACCTTTCTCCATCAAGACCTTTTCCAAGCATTGGACTTCACAATTTTGTTTCTCAAAAGGTAAAGATATAAGTCCAACACATGTTAAAGTGTTTGATGAAGAATCATATTCAAGGTGAATTTGAGATTGTGAGTCAATGTGCTCAAAATATTTTTGCACAATCTCAAATTCCACTTGTGTTTTAATGGATTGGTTAGAAGATTGACCTAAGCTAGAGTTCAAAACTAGATATTGGCTAGGCTCACTCTTCTCACCAATCTCTTTTACTAATTTTATATTTTTATAATTTTCAAGGGTGTGTGTGTTCTCTACCTCCTTTCTCCTCTTCTCTCCTTTTCTTCTCTCTTTTACTCTTGAGTTTTCTTTCTCTTTCTTTTTCCTCTTTTTCTCTTTTTATTTCTCTTTCCAATTTTATCAAACTCTTTTCTAAACCCTCCCAACTTTCTTTTTTTTCCTTTCTCCATTTTTTCTCTTTTTCTTCCCATATCTTATCTCTTTCCCTCTTTTCTCTTTCCCATTTTTTTCTCTCTCTTTTCTCTCTTTTTCATAATTTTCTCTCCTCTCTTTCTCTTCTTTCTTTTTCCTCTCTTTCTTTTCTTTCTATTCTTTCTTTCCTATATCTCTCTTTTATTTTTCTTTCTCTTTCTTTACACTCTTTTCTTTCTTTTTCTATTCTCTCATAGGGGTAGGAAAAAGGAGTGTAAAATAAGGGAGAGCTTGGGTCATGGTAAGCACTAGGAGGAGGTTTGTACCAAGAATAGAACTCACTCATCTCACCTTTTTTTTTTTTGTTTCTCAACTAAAAGATGTATGAGCCTTTGGAACTCAAACACCACCTAGAAAACGCAAGAGCATATAATACTAACCTACACAAATTCCTACAAGTGCAAGAGCCTTTGGAACTCTATACACTCCTCTAAAAAATGCATGAAAAAAGCTAAGGTAAACTAAGGCAAAAAACTAAAAAAGGAAAGGGATCTAACGTGCTCCTAAAGGTGTGGAAGGTGGTGTACCACTTCCTCCTTCACACCTTAATTAGCGAGAGACTAAGCTAAATACTTAAGAATAATGGCCTTTTACAAACCAAGGAAAAGAAAATACAATTAAGAATTATCAATTAAGGAATAAAACTAAAAACAATTATTCAAGTGTCTCCCAAGCAATCTCTCCCAAGGTTTTTCACTCTTTGTTCATGCTCTTCCTTTTGTTCAAGTCCTTTTAGCTATTTCAACTCTTCCTTAAGAGGCTACCCTTGTGGAAGGTTTCCTTACTCAAGGCTTACCTACACAAAAGTGGCACCAAACCAAGGCAAGAATAAAAAAGAAGGACAAGCAAAAGTAAAGCAAGAAAAGTATAATTTGAATGGTAAACTATCCAAATGGAAAGATTGATGAAGACATGACTCAAAGAATTCAAAGAAGACAAACTAAAAATAAAGGTAGAAAGAAGACTAAACACACAAAGGAAATCCTAGAAAAGTTCTAGATAAGGATAAGGACTAAAAATGCAAAAATGACACAAATAATTTTCAAAAAAAATTGCACCAATACAAATATGAATGGCTGAATGTTTTAGGTAATGTTTCCAAGCAATTACAACAATATTCAGTCCTCTTTTTCAATTAAAAGAATTTTCTATTAGGTACACCAATTTTTTTTTCTATGTATTTTTTTTTTACTTTTTGTTTTAGCACTTTTTTATTTTTGTTCTTTCTTTTCAAATTGTCTTTTGACTTCTTTTTTTTTAATTTCTATTAGGATTTTGATTGTTTTTTTATTTTAATATTCTTGTGGTGTAAATATTTTCACCATGAACAAATTAGAAGTGCATTCAAAGTGGTCAGGGATAATTTTTCATGATTTAATAATCTATCAAATCATAGCAGCATCCGAAACTATAGTTACTAAATCATAGTAGCTTTTACCTGTGACTAAATCAAAAGTGTATTTAAAGTAGTCATAGTTAAAGCTCAAAAATCAAATTGAAAGTACATCCAAAGTGACTATCATTAAGTTCTTTTTTTTAAAAAAAAATGAATAATTTAATTATAATGACTAGATTATTTTTGTGACAACCAAATTAGAAGTGCATCCAAAGTAGGTATCACTAGCTTTTAAATCCATGGAATAGTCAAATTAGAAAAATCTATGTAACAATCAAATTAAAAGTGCATCTAAAATGACTAAATTTTAACTAATATTATTAGAATCTTTTTATTTTGTAGATATGAAATTTAAGAGAATAAATTGTCACAATTTATGTCTCAAAATCTCAAATTAAGAAATCTTATATTTAATTAATAATTTTATATTACAAGTGAAAAGGGTAACGAGGAATTTATAATTTTATATTCTGTTATGAATTATTTATAAAAATAAAATATTTTGTGTTAATGATGATTAAGATTAATTAAAAAATTGAGCATATCAAATCGACTTAATTTTTATACTAAAAAAATTTATTAACTAAATATATTATATAATTAGTTAACTAAAAAAAATTCTTTATTTTTTCAAATCTTTATATTTTTATTTAATTATATAATTTTAAATATATTATTTCTACACATAATAATAATATACCCTTTTATACAAGAGCATTATTTCCATAATTATATACTTTTACATGGTTTGATTAAGTAATAAAATTTTTAATATATATAAGTACTTATACAATTATACTAGATCAAAATAAGTGTAAGGAAAAAAAGAGAAAGAAACCAAAATAAAAATCGTGGAAACGAAAAAATGGAAAACATATAGTGCAGCCAGTGAAAAGCCACGAGTGTAGGTACAGTGTAACTGAAAAACACAACATCAAAACTAAAGCACAAAAAAATCCCTAAAATCGCAGTGGCCAAAATTCTTCACGCACTAGTGAGTAGGCAAACGTGGAGTGCGTTCATGATTTTGAAGTAAAGGGCTTTGGTTTGTAGTTTGTGACTTTAAAATTGATTATGTAACGGCTCCTAAAAAGATGGCTTCGTTTATTGTTCATGTCTTCATGGTTGTGATTAAGGTATATTGAAGCTAATGGGGAAAGGGACTTGATTGGCTTAGTTTATTGTTCATGTCTTCATGGTTTCAACTTTTATTTCCATAATAGTCTGACTTGGTTTCTCAAAGGCTTCTATGTTTCTTCAGTTTTTTAGTTTGTTGGCCTTGACATCTAATAGTGTGGTAGGACATTTGAAATGTTGGACCTATGCTGATGAAAGGAGTACAAGTAAAGGGCTTTCAATTTGAAGAAAAACAAGCTAACAATTTTAGTGCAAAAGGTTATTGACACAACCAAAACAAGGTGTTTATATTCCATTAACAATGTTTTTGCAGAAAGTAGAAACATTACAATTGAGAGAGTCAAACAAAATGGATTACCCCAAAAGAAAAATTACCTTTACCTGGAGTGATTTTAATTAGGTAACCTCGTTGACCTTCTATGTGTAACTTTGCCAATTGTTTTCTCTTTCCCTCTATTTTCCAAGTTTGACTTTTACTAATGGCTTCTTCCAAATTGTAGGTAGACCTTCTAAGTGAATTTCTCTCTAAATTTTGCTCTCTGAATTACTAAATTCTCTCAATTGTTCTCTTACTTTTCTTAATGGCTCTTTGAATTTTTTTATCCTTTCCTCCCTTCTTTTTAATGTATATCTCTCTTTTTTAAGTTCTCTGGCTCTTTTATTGTATTTTTTTATTCTTTTTTCCATCATTTTATAGGTGATCTCTTCTTTCATGTTGAAGGACAGTGGCTATGTAGGCATGGCTCTAGGATGTTGCAACGCATGGAGAAGGCTTACAAGGTATGGAGAAGACAGCTGTTGCAGGGCATGGAGCAAGGAAGCAGCTTGTAGAGCAACTTGCTTTGTTCTTTATTTCTTCTAAGCAAAACTTGTATAGAATTACTTTTTATATTATGTTTGTAATTATGGAAAAATTTATAATTAACATATACATCATCATCATTTTAAGAGCGTGGGAATGGATGAGGGGGAACTCGTAGGAGGAAATGCATTCGTACAAGGGACAATGATACTCTTAACCCTTTTATATTTAATATCAATATTTATTGCTGGAATAAACAAAAAAAATTATTTTCAGAAAAACAAATTAAAGTTGCTAGAGGAAGCAATTTCCATATCAAGGAAATGAAAAGGGTACGTCTGCATAGAACAACTAGTGATCGCACACATGTCCAAAGAAAGAAAAACTTATTTTCCTTTATTGAAGTTATTGTACATTCCCCAAAACTTTAAGTATGATATTAATATGGTAGAAATAAAACTAAAAATCTAGGTGTAATTCTGGTTGTATTATGATAATTTTAGAAATCTCTACAACTACACAACAACCGGTTTACGTTTAACCTCAGGAAATAAACTTATATATACATTGTTTTACATTCAGAAAAATAAAATAGCTCCAGCAGAGAGACTAAAGAAGAAAACGAATAAACAAGACAAACTAAACAATGGCTCATAACTTCTCCTTATTAGTGTTAGTGTTCCTTCTATATGTTGCATCTTCTTGTGCAATCCAAGGTGCGGAATTGGATGCCATTTGCAAGAAAACTCAAAATCCTACATTTTGCTTTAATCTTCTCAATTCAAAGCCTGGTGGAGTAGCTGATGCAAACCTTGTTGACCTTATCCAATATGCCCTTGATGTATCACATGACAACATCACTGCCACAACCAAATTAACCAAGAGGTTGATTAGAAGAAATCTCAATGCCCTTGAAGCAAGAGATCATTACACATTATTTTTTAATCAAATTCATATGGGTGCCCTCGGCGAAGTTGAGTCAACCCAACAAGTATTAAAATCAGGAAATTACCAAATCCTCACACAAAGGCAAATTATTCCAAATAATTATGGTTCTTGTGGTTGCCATGATTGTGCCTTTCTATAAATCAAATTCCAAATAATTTCGTAGCTGTCTTGGCTTTAATTACCTCTTTCCTATACAACAAAGGAACTGATCAACCAAAGTGAACAAAGTTTTATTAGTACCCTAGTAGTTCAGACTATCACTCTTGCTCCTGGTCCCTTTGATAAAACAAAGCCTTGTTTCTCATCAAACATGCAGGCCTAACTTCTTCATGAGCTAATTGTTGAAACTCCAATAATCTGCTATGGTGAATTACCTAATCCTACTCATTTAGCTCCAACATATATAATTTTGTGTGTATATAATTTTGAGACTGCAGAGAGATTGGGGACAAATATATCTGAAATTATTAAGAACCGGGACTTGCATCTTCAAGTGACTGGAGAAATTTTCTAGCAGAGACTATTAATCATAAAATTAAATATGTTGGTTCCTTTCAATCAAATGATATGTAAAGATTAACAAGTCATAAAAATTGATTTTATAGGCCCATTTTCTTGATCTCTTTCTGCGCAAGCAAAACTCCAACCAAAGCTAAGATTCTTCTTTCTGCTTTGCTGTGAGGTTTTCAGATATAAAAAACATAAGTGAAATAATTATAAGTGAATCAACCGTTAAGTATTTCCATTACAATGATGAATAACAAGGTCATTTTTCTCTTTTTTTGACATCTGACAATATAGGTTAATAAGAATGTATTACGTGAGCGGCTTATACTATAAACTATACAAACTTGGTTTGTGTCAAACCATGAAGCAGTATAGTGAATACAAAGCGAACTATTCTTTCGCCTTTTACTAAAGAATACCGTGAATTCTCTACATTAAGTAGCATGTATCAATTTTTGTAAGAGTTTTTAAATAAAAACTCTGTAATTTGTTAAAAAATTATTTATTTTATTGATTTTCTTAGTCTATAGCAGATTTTATTTTAAAGTTCTTCTACAATTTTATATTTGTATGTAGAACATTTTAAAAATGGATGAGAATTTAATTATATGTAATAATAGAATTACATAATTATGTGTATGATTCTAGAAAGGCAGGGAGGTGAACATTCTTGCAACTCTTTAGATATTAGATACTACATTATTTCTAATTTCAACTCAATTCTATAATAATACCAATCACCAACTCTGTCTAATCACACATCACATGTCTAGGGGAAATCACAACTTTGTATCTAAATTCAGGAAAATCACACTTTTGTGTCTAAATTCACATGTGTCGGCCAAAAAACTTTGTGGATGAAACCACAACCATGTGAGTGACTTAGTTTTGATTTCATATTTATGTTTTTCCGTTCCAATCTCATCCTTGAACTAGTAAATATCTAAAATTTTACAAATTTTTCATCTATCTACTCATCAACGTCTATTAACTAAATTACTCTTCTCACCATAAAAATCATAAAAATCAAAATTTCTCAACAATAATTAATCTAATTAAAATTTACACCAACAATCATCAAAATTCATCTAAAATTAAAAAATTCCATATCTTGAAACCTTATATGCTTTAAACTAATTTAATTGTAAAAAGATACTCTATAATAGAATCTTATTTAAATTTGACAAACAAAACTGAATAATAAGAGTAATACTTATTTCTCCAAGCTTGTTGAACTTCTGCTAAGTTTTAGTTGAACTTCTTCACATTAATCAAAATATTCATAAATAAGCACAGGTGCTAGAATACATTTGTCTCTTAAAAATATACGTATTGCTGCTAGAAAAACAAGAAAAATCAATCTTATTTTAGATGAAATTTCAAATGATTACCTCTTTGCGTATGCATAGCAAACCTGTCAAGGAGCCTCCACACTGCTCAAAATGAATCCCACATCATAATCAATAGTTAGAGTAACACAAAACATGACATACAAATATGAAACATCTCACACTAAGCAACATACTTACCTGGACGGGGTCAATGGATGATCAAAAAGATCCATGGCCTAGAAAAGTGACCTCCATTGCACTTGGGAGGGGTGCTTTTCTAAGGTCTGTCCAAGTGGCAGAGCCTACGTCATAATTTGTTGTAGTGGAGGCTTGCGTTCGCGCAGCCTCTTTCTGTTTCAGTTCTTAAAATTTTGACAATTACTCTTCTCAGATGTATTATGCTTCTTGTTCAGATTGATAATTAGTAGTTTTTAGTATTAAATTTATGGGAAAATGATGCAGTTTTAAATCATAACTTGGTTTTATAAGTATTACTTTTATAGGTAAATGATGACATTGAAACATAGGTATTGTTTGACGCCGTTTCTAGGACCATGTCTAGTTCTTCAATGTCTCTTTGAAAGTTGACACATTGATATCAAGAACAGGAAGTGATAAAGAATTCTAAAACTCATAAATTTGAAATTAGATTGTTCAAATGCTACCGATTACATGGTTTTGTTTTATTACTGAACTTTTGCAGAGTATGTATATTTATATCACATGTATTTGGAAAACATTATATGTATAAATAAACGATTCCGCATATTAAATTTTACAGATTGTTTATAGACCTTATTTTGAAGAACTAAAATTATTTTCTCTCTTCCAGAACAACAACATTCACTCAACAATTAAAACATACTTGTGTTATACACCAATGATAGTTATTTTCAAGTTATCATCTTAAAACATACTTGTGTTATACACCAATGATAGTTATTTTCAAGTTATCATCTTGCACCTGTTACATGAGGTTTAAACTATTTGATGCTCAATGTTGAACTACTCCAAGTTCCATGTAGTTGTCAGGATACAACACACTCAGCTGATGTTTCATGATATAGCAAATTATTCCAAATAATTATCTTCTTGTAATTGCCATGACTGAGCCTTTCTATGAATTAAATTCATGACCTTAATTGGTTGGTGATTCAAGGTTGAGTCATCCACGTATGGGTCGATGATCATTTCCTAGCTGTCTTTAATTTATTTACCTTTCCCATAGAAGGAAGGAAATGATCAACCAAAGTGAACAGAGTTTTATTACTACGTAGTAGTTGAGACCATCACTCTTCACTTGCTCCCAGTCCCTTTTATAAAACAAAGCCTTGTTTCTCATCCAACAAGCAGAGCTAACTTCTTGATGAGCTATTTGTATATGATTCAGAGACTGCAGAAAGATTGGGGACAAATATATCTAAAATTATTAAGAACAAATTGAGCTTAGGACTTACATTTTTCAAGTGAATGGAGAAATTTTTTTACAAAGACTATTAAAAGCCTGTTATAGTTGTATTGACTCATATCCCTTGAAGAAGGAAGGTTTTTTGAAGTATCCATATGAACACACACTTTATATGAAGCGTGATGGTGTTAGAATGATGATTATATATGGATTATTTAATGTTTATTGGAAATTGATAAATTTTTTTCAACAGTCCATGGAGACAGTTTAGTATGACAGATTTGGGAATGCTTCATTATTTTCTTGGTCTGGAGATTTCTCAATCTCACAATGGCATATTTATTTGCCAAAAGAAATATGTTAATGAGGTACTGGACATCTTTGAAATGACTGATTGTAATCCAGCTACAACACCAATGGAACAAAATTCAAAATTGGTTAAGAATCCAGATGGGAAACTTTTGAACAATTCATTGTTCAAGCAACTTTTTGGGAGTGTTATGTATATGATAGCCACACGGCCAGACATAGTGCATAGTGTGGGCATCATCAGTAGATACATGTATGGGGAAGCCTATGTATCAACACCTTTTAGCAGACAAAAGAATTTTGAGATATCTCAAAGGAACAACTGACTTTGGTTTTATTCTATAGAAAGGGAAATGAAAGGGAACTAATTGGGTTTGTAGACAGTGATTTTGCAGGAGACATGAATGACAGAAAAAGCGCAACAAGTTACGCTTTGAAAGTTAGGTTCCAGTGCAGTTGCTTCGACCTCCAAGAAGCAGCCAATAGTCACTCTCTATTCCACTGAAGCAGAGTATGTAGCTGCAACCGCAGCTACCTGTGAAGCTATTTGGATGCAGAACAGAAGACCAGGCAGCAAATATCTTTACTAAACCCCTCAAAGCATAACCATTCTCCAAGCTAAGACATATTTTTGAAAGGGAGAATCTGTTTCGATGGTTTGCTACAAGGGTTTTCAACTGTCGCCCTTGCTTTCCACTATTGCATTGACCTGGCCCCACGATTGATCTTAAATTTTAATTTCTTATTTTTATTTTAGTCTGAAATTAAATTTAAAATATTTATTGGGTAATTTTAAAATAAAATTATTTACTATAAAATAGAGATATTACCTATCATATTTCAAAGTTTTAAGGGTTGAAGGACACTCATGCCAATAGTCATATAATCCGTTACACCTTGGATGTAACCATGGATATAGATTCTAAATGAAAATACAATATATTGATGACATAAGGTATGACATAAGGTAAAAAAACATTGATGAGATAATAATTGCTGCAAAAGTATTTATACAATTGTGCCAAAGATGGTTGGAGTAAGTACTTTATTAGGAAACTTGTTAAATAAAGAAATTGGTTTATTTCAACCAGCTATAGTAGCTAGTAGGACATTCACCAAAAAAACAATATTTTCATTCTGTGAATCTTTCATTTGTAAACTTTATATGAATGGGGACTTGACTAGATTTCTATGGTGGTGGGGAGGTGGAGCAGTACATGAAAAAGGTTAGTCGAGTTTATTGTTACTAATAATGCGGTATGAATTTGAGTTCAGTGCTTTACTTGTAGTTTTCATATGTATCCATCTTAATAATCTCAATGACTCCTGATGCTAAATTTCTTGAAGTTATAGATTCTTTGAAAGGAGAATTTAGAGAAATCAAGCATAAAAAAATTGAAACGTCATCTCATAACACATCCATAAATAAGCAAGTATCACTCAAAAGTAATTCAATTAATCAATTGCTTCATCTATACTACTTCTAGTTTAACACCCGTTTCAAAAGCTGCCTGGTTCTTCAATTGGACACAGATGAGTCCTTCCATAAAACCACCACGAAATATTGCTCCTAAAGATATATTTTTGGACAGAGGATGAGTTCCTATTAAACAAAGATTTCTATTAGAACAAATTATGGAGCTGTGTAGTGAATACAAAGCGAACTATTCTTTTACTTTTTATTAAAAAATATTGTGTATTATCTACATTAAGCGGCATACATGAATTTTGTAAGAGTTTTCTAAATGAAAATTCTGTGATTTATTTGAAAATTTTTATTGTTTTTCCTAGTTTATTATCCACATGCTTTTATTTCATAAATTTATATCTATAATTTGTATAATATGTAAAATAAATAAATCTTCAAAATGTATGAGAATTTAATCATATGAAGTTATAGAATTATGAAAAATTCTTACAGATAGAATGGTTGAGAATTGGCTATTCAATCTATGACCTTCCTTCTACTTTGGAACCAAATCCAATAATTCAACCAAGTTTCGAAACTCTGTTGTTCTTACTGAAAAGTACCTGAGTATAAATTGCTGTGAACCGTTAGAAATATCTTTGATGAGCTTGGTAGAGTGTCCTAGCACCTTTTGGAATGGACAAAGGGGGAGAACCTGCAAGGCAGGACTCCAATGCTCAAGTCAGTAAATGAGCAAGATAAAGAAGGTGAAAGAGGTTAAAGTCCCATAAATTTTTCCTGAATGAGTAAATGACACGTACCTTCTACCTTGGTACATTCCTTTTACCCAACTTGTTTGACTTTTATCCAGCAGGTACTTTGTAGATCTTGCTCAGCTTTATTGGGAATAATGCTAATTAGTAATTATGTTAATTTATCTTCTTTGTTAACTTAGCTAATTGACTAGTTGTTTGCAGGAGCTTGGACTTCGGCGACACCGAAATCCTTTGAGGTTTATATCTTCTCTTTGAGGTGTCATATTATATTTCGGATTTCGGCTATGCCAAAATCCGAAGTCTCCTTATTTGGTGTTTTTACTTTCATATAAAATCATTTTGTTCTTTTTGTTTATATTCTTTTCGGTTTTTTACCATGCCGCAGTCCAAAGTCTCTTAGGATGGTATTTAAGGTTCTGGTAATGTGGTGATTTATATACTTCGATTTTTGGCTATGCTGAAATCCAAAGTCCCTTGATGATTTTTTAGATCTTACTCCTCTTGGTGATTATACACTTGCCCCCAGGCTCCAGCCGAAGTGTGAAGCACAAAGATGGAGTCTTTTCTAAAAAAGGAGGCACCAAACTCTTCAGTTTAGTGTCCTCAAACCGAAATCCCTAGGTATAAGTGGATAGATTTTTAAGGTTTCTACTTTTGTTTCCTGCCAAGTGATACAAAGGGCGGGAAAACGAATAGTCGCTCCCCTCGGGTACTTTAGGAGAAGCGAAAATGAATAGTCGCATGTCGTGGAGCATTGATCTGGATTAGATCAACAGTAGTAATGAGTGTGGGAGTTTCAGATTCGTACTACTATTTAAGGGAGAAAAGGGTGTTAAGTTCAGATACACTTTGCCATTTTGTGTTCTCTCCTTGTGCCGAAATCTCTCTCAAGCCTTCCTTCGTCAGCCATCTTTCCCCTCAGTCAAGTATGCCTCAACTCTTCTATTTTCGGTCAAAAGTGTCTTCTCCTTCCAATTCCAAAATCCCTTCCAAGGGATGGGTCTCTTCCGAGTCTGCCAAAGTCTTTGCTTCTACTTCAGGCAGCAACAGCGAGTCTACAACGTACCAGAAGTACAAGCAGGTGGCGCTGGGTCTTCGGGGTTCAAATGTTTACCCCATTGGAAGGCTATCGTTTTAGCCAAAGTGGCTATGAACCGCAAGTTCAAGGGTAATTCGAAAAAGGAGTACCCCCCTTCTAATTCCTTTCTACCATTGGGTAGATGGGGAAGTAGGGGCTTTCTTATCTCGGTACTGCAATACGTAGATTCTGAGTGATTTTGTAAATATAGTTAAAGTTTGTTATTTCAAAAATTGTGAAGAGTTTCCCTTTCTTGTTCGGTGTTGTAAGGATTTTTTTGTTCCAAACTCAGATTTTGTCATCCTGGGTCGGACTCTTGAGGATAAAAGTGATTTTTTTCTATGTATATGATTGTATATTTTCATTTTTTCATGTGAGGCTCCCCTTTGACGATTATATTACGGGGATACTTAGAGTGTTGAACTCTGACCCTAGTCAGTTGCATCCAAATGCTTAGGGCTACATCCGAGCATTCCAAGCTCTATGCTTGTTTACTCATACTCAGGCAACTCCCAGACTGTTCCTTCGTCATTTCTCTACTCGACCTCATGAGAAATGTAAATGGGTTTCCCTCTTTCACAAGGCTGATAACCCTTTGTTAGTGTCATACACAACTTCTTTTAAGGGTTTCAAGTCCGGGTACTTCAAAGTTATGATAAATCTCGAGGTTGACCAAAACCATTTTTATGATGAACAAGAAGGCTGAGTATTTCCTTTCTACTGGGAGCCTGTACCGAGAAGGTACACAGATTTTCCTGACAACCTCCTTATAGATGAGGAGAAGGTCGATGCCGAATCCCTTTATTCCCTTCCTCGCCTTCTTCCCCTGGCATCGTTGTTGCAACTTTATGCATCAATTATGGCTCCACCTTCTCCATCGTGTCACCAACTCTTCTCCAAGATGAAATGTTGAAATGGATCTTCTTCAAAGGCTGAAATAGGTGTGAAAATGGAGCTTATGATGGGTGAAAGTGGTTCATGAAAAATGGAGACAAAAGAATGGTGTTTTGGTGGTGGTGGTTGGATGGTGTCTCTTTGGCTAGCTCACTTCACTTGGAGAGGGTGAATGCCAATCCTAAGGAGACCCAAGCTCCTTCTAAGGTAGAGAGGAGAGGAAGGGGGCCAAGAGATCCCTAAATGACTAAGGAAGAGAAATGATGAGGAAAACTCTCTCAAATATTCAATATATCCAAAGTGACTACATGTAGTCTAACCTAGGGTATTTAAAGAGAGGGTGGGAGGCCTCTAGGCCATTTGCACGAAAATTTGAGAGCTAAATACCTCTCAAATGAACCCTAAATGGACCTCAAATGAAATGTAGGTCCCTACCCCCTAAATGACTAAAATACTCTTGTGTCTAGAAAATGAAAGAAATGGACTTTTGACCTAACAAGTCAAGGTTTAAGTCCCAAAATAAATCCTAAACTAATTTGCCCCATAATACAAAGGCTAAATAAAAATACATAATGAAACCCTAAGTGATTAAGGTTCCCCAAAATACAAGGAAAAAATAAGGAAAACAAGCAAAACACTAGGTAGATGCACCAAAGTCCGCACATGTGATCATCAATGCTCTTGGTGTAGTATGACCTTCCTCTTCTTCTATTCTTCTTGCCATGAACCTTGTGATGGGTCTTATTTGATGCCCCAAGGATGGTCCTCCATCATGCCCTCCTTCTTGAGAAGGATTTGACCTCAAATCTTCAAGCTCATCCATGTCATTAGCTCTTAGGAAAGGTGTAAGATCACAAACATTAAAAGAGGAACTAACTCCATAATCGGAGGGAAGGTCTAGGATGTAGGCATTATCATTAATTTTCTTAAGAACTTGGAAAGGACCATCTCCCCTATGACTTAGTTTGGACTTCCTTTTAGTAGGGAATCTATCCTTCCTCAAGTGAAGCCAAACCCAATCCCCCAACTTCAAACGTTACCTTTTTCCTTCCTTTGTTGTTGTACTTGGCATATTTTTGAGTTTGATTTTCAATTTGACTCTTGACCTTTTCATGATATTTCTTTATAAAGTCAGCCCTAGATACTCCCTCTTTATGATACAAGGAAGTAGTATTAGGGAGTGCAAGCAAATCCAGAGGAGTAAGAGGATTAAAGTCATATACAACCTCAAAAGGGGACAAATTAGTAGTCTTGTGGACCACCCTATTGTAGGCAAACTCTATGTGGGGAAGGCATTCATCCCAAGTTTTCTTATTTCCTTTTAAAATTGCCCTTAACAATGTGGATAGGGACTTATTCACTACCTCAATTTGGCCATCCGTTTGTGGGTGGCAAGTAGTAGAATAGACAAGTTTTGTTCCTAGTTTTTGCCAAAGAATTTTCCAAAAATGACTTAAGAACTTAGTATCCCTATCGGAAACAATAGTCTTGGGTAGACCATGCAAACGGACCACTTCCTTAAAGAAAAGCTTAGCAATATAGCTAGCATCATCCACTTTGTGGTATGGTATAAAATGAGCCATCTTTCTAAAATGATCCACAACCACAAAGATAGAATCAAATCCCCTTTGAGTCCTTGGAAGACAAGCATAAAATTCATACTAATTTCAACCCAAGGGGTGCTATCTATAGGGAAAGGAGTGTAGAGTCCATGAGGCATCACCCTTGATTTTGCTTGAAGACAAGTGATACACTTGGAGCAATGCCGTTGAACATCCACTTTCATGTGAGGCCAATAAAATTTAGATTTTATAAGACTAAGGGTTTTATCAACCCCAAAATGGCCCATGAGTCCTCCCTCATGACTTTCCTTTACCAAAAGTTTTATAATGGATCCTTAAGGTATGCAAAGTTTTCCCATTCTAAAAAGGTACCCCTCAAGATGTAGAACCCATCAAAAGGCTTTTGGAGGCATTTGGTGAAAGTGGATTGGAAATCTTGATACACTTCATACAACTCCTTTATATTATCAAATCCAAGAATTTGGGAACCCAAAGAAAAGAGCAAGGAGTGCCTTCTAGACAAGGCATCCGCCACCACATTACACTTTACCTTCTTGTATTTGATAATGTAAGGGAATTGCTCAAGATATTCAACCCACTTAGCATATCTTTTATTTAACTTCCCTTGCCCTCTAATGTACTTAAGTGACTCATGATCAGTATGTAAATGAATTCCCTAGTCATTAAGTAATGCTCCCAACCTTGGAGGGCTCTAATAAGGGCATAAAGCTCCTTGTCATAGGTGGGATAATTCAAAGTGGCCCCATGAAGTTTTTCACTAAAGTAAGCAATGGGGTGGCCTCCTTGAAGTAAAACGGCACTTATGCCAAGACCGGATGCATCACATTCTAGCTCAAAGGTTTGTTCAAAATTTGGAAGGGCTAGAATGGGTGCATTGGTGAGCTTTTCCTTAAGCAAATTAAAAGTTTTTCCTTGAGCTTCACCCCAAATGAAAGGTACATCCCAAATTAAGAGGGATGCAAGTGTGGAAAAGTCTTTCACAAATCTTCGATAAAAACTTACTAAACCATGAAAACTTCTAATATCTCCAACACTTTTTGGGGTAGGCCAATCTTGGATAGCCTTGATTTTCTCGGGGTCAACTTTCACTCCTTCTTTGCCAACTATGAAACCTAAGAAATTTACATTTTTCTTGCAAAAGGTACATTTCTCCAAGTTGGCATAGAGGTGGTTGTCCCTAAGAATCTTTGGAACCTCATTTAGATGCCCAAGATGCTCATCTAAAGACTTGCTATAGATCAAGATGTCATCAAAATAGACGACCACAAACTTCCCTATGCAATTCCTAAGTACATGATTCATTAGACGCATGAAAGTGCTAGGGGCATTGGTGAGACCAAATGGCATAACTAACCACTCATACAAACCAAACTTGGTCTTAAAAGCGGTTTTCCACTCATCACCCTTTTTAATCCTTATTTGGTGATAATCACTCTTAAGATCAATCTTGGAAAATATAATGGCCCCATGTAACTCATCCAACATGTCATCTAGCCTAGGGATTGGGTGCCTATACTTTATGGTGATGTTATTAATAGCTCTACAATCAGTACACATCCTCCATTTTCCATCTTTCTTAGGCACTAAAAGAACAGGAACAACACAAGGGCTAAAACTCTTTTGAACCCAACCCTTCTTCAACAAATCTTGAACTTGAGTTTCTATTTCTTTGGTCTCTTGGGGGTTAGTCCTATAGGCGGGCCTATTTGGAAGGCTTGCCCCCGAGATGAGGTCAACTTGATGTTCTATCCCTCTTAAAGGTGTAAGTCCACTTGGAACCTCTTGAGGAAATACATCATCAAATTATTTTAAAAGATTGTGGACCTCTTGAGGTAGAGACTCAAGTTCATGATTAGTGGCAATAAGTGTCTCTTTGAAGTATAGAAGGTATAAAGGTTGTTCAAGCAAGAATGTTTTCTTGATATCACTCTTAGGTTATAAATGACTCTTGTGAACAACACCTTTAGAGGAGACACCTTCCTCTAAACTTGATACCTTTTCTTCCTTTACTTTGGCCTTAGAAAGAACCTTTTTATCTTTTTTTTATTTTTGTTTTATTTCTTTTTTGTCTTCTTCTCTCCTAGCTTTCATTTTGAGTTGGTCCTTACACACTTGAGAAGGTGTTAGAGGGCACAACACAAATTTCTTGCCTAAGTATTGGAAACTTATTTTATTGGTAAGGCCATCATGCATGGTTTTCTTATCAAATTGCCAAGGCCTTCTACGTAACACATGACTAGCTTCCAAAGGCACAACATCACATAAAAATTCATCTTTGTATTTGCCAATGGAAATTGGTACAAATGTTTGTTGGTTAACCACAATACCTCCTTCCTCATGAATCCATTGCAATTGATAAGGTCTAGGATGTGGTTTTGTGGATAAGGCTAGCTTTTCAACCAATCTAGTACTACAACAATTACAACTAGACCCATTATCCACAATGAGAGAACAAGTGCTTTCTAAAATTTTGCATCTTGTATGAAATAAGTTCTCTCTTTGTGATTGGTCAATCTCACTAGTTTGGTTGTTAAGAAGCCTCCTTACCATAAGTAAGTCTCCATTACAAGGTAAGGTCTCTTCCATGGAATCCATGGCTTCATCTTCACTACTTGAAGTAGAAGAAGAGGAAGTAGCTTCATCAAGGCTACTATAGTGATCTTGGCCTCTTAAAATCATTGTTTTCTTTGTAGGGCATTGAGAAGCAATGTGACCCCTTCGAAGACATTTAAAGCACTTGATGTCACTTGACTTAGACTCCTTAGAAGGTACTTTAGAAGAATATGCTTTTTCTTTTTCTTTATCTTTTTCTTTTTCATCTTCTTTGGAGAAAGATTTGGAAGAGGGACCCTCCTTCTTAAAATTCTTGGAATAAGATGGAGTAAAGTCTTTCTTCAAACTTTTTCTTTTAAGTTGGTGCTCCACTCTTGAACAAAAGTTGAATAAGTTCATTAAAATCTCTATATGGCAAAAGTTCAACTTTGTCTCTTATTTCAAGATTAAGGCCATTTTGGAACCTTGAGATGGTGGTCCTCTCTTCTTCCTTTATACCCGCCCTCATCATGAGTAACTCCATTTGTTGCCTATATTCTTCCACACTTAATGACCCTTGTTTCAACCTTTGAAGCTTATCCATAAGCTCACTGTCATAGTATGGAGGAATATGCCTCATTCTCAAGGCACTACGAAGTTCATTCCAATATTGAATTGGGGGCTCATGATTCACTCTCTTTTCTCTTTCTAAAGAAGTCCACCAATACCTGGCATGCCCTTGGAAGCTAAGGGTTGCCAAAGAAACCTTCCTCTTTTCACTTACCACATGGCAAGCAAAAAGTTGTTCAACCTTCATTTCCCAATCCAAATATGCATCAACATTGTCCTTTCCAAAAAAAGGAAGGAAGGTTGACATTAGGTTCCTTATTGGAGGATTCTCTTTGGTTATGTGTTCTTGGGAGCCTTTGATAATAATCATTATTGTGATGACTACTATAAAGGCTAACACTTGGGGTTTTGGTATGATGATGATCACTATCCTCACTTTCACTCATAGAAACCCTTACCCCTTTTCCTTTTTAGACCTAGATTGTTGGACTCTATTTTTTGAACCACTAGTTCCTACCCCTGAAAGTAACTTAGCAAGCATTTCTCTAATTTCCTCATTTTGTTTATCATGTTCTCTCTCCCTCTTCCTAAATTCTTCCTCTTTTTTTGCACTTTCTTCTTCTTTTCTTCTTATATACTCCCTAAGTTCTCTAAGTTCTTCTCTAAGGCTAGCATTACTAGGGTGTGAGTTTTTACCATGGACACTTGAATGATCACTCATCTTTGATCTAGGAAAGATTTTCACAAAAGGTTTTCTTGAAAAGATTTTTTACAAAGAGTGAGTGATAAAGGTTTTCACAAAGAGATTTTGGTGCTAGACTTATTACTTGGAGTGGTTAGAATTGCATTATAAAAGGGAGGTGGACTACAAGGAGTCACTTAATAACCAAGCCTCTTAGTAGTGGGAAACTTATCAACCTTTGCCCCTTTGTGAGCCTTACAAAAACAAATTTTGACACTACAAACGGACCCCTAATAAGCACTTAGAAGCCTTCTAAACGAACATACAACAACCTAGAGCATACAACTACAAAAAAGTAAGTAAGGAAAGTAACAAAGGCATACACTAGTCAAAATTCCTAAGGTGGAAACAATCCCACCACTAAAACGAATTACACCTAAGCTATCACAAATCAAATAAGAGTTTAAAGTGTCCAAATTACAACCCAAATGAACAAGAAAGGACCAAGTACAAATGGCCCCAATAAAAACAACAATAAAGAGCAAAAGAAAGAAGAAAAAATGGTACAAAAATCAAACAAGAATAAAAATAGAAAGATACTATGCGCAAATTTAAAATAAAAAAGCAAGAAACAAAATTGAAATTCTTCAAGCTTCCAACTTGGTGTTCCTTCACAAGTAACAAACATGTTAGTCCTCTCTTTATAGTGTTTGCACTCCCACTATTTGGTGATTGTCTCCAAAGCACTTTGGGACTTATGGCAACTTCCTCCAACTCAATCTCCCAAGATTCACAAGGTGAACCCAAGGTGATTCACCTACACCAAGCAAAGAAGCCAACCAAGAGAAAGAGAACCAAGAGGCCAAGAAATAAAAACTAAAAAAGGAAAATTAAGAAGTCTAAACTCAAGAGAAAATTATGAGACAAGACTCAAAGAATGTGAAGAAAGACAAGCAAAAATTAAGGCACACAAGAAAGTTAAGCACTCAAAAGGAACGTAGAATGACTCTAGATTAGAATTTAAGTGTTTAATGTTCCTTGTCCTTAAAATTTCATGTCCAATGTCCAAACTCCAGCCAAGGTTTTGGTCATAAAATGGGTCCAATGATAGTCCAAAATAGTCCAATATGGTCAAAGTTCAAGTCCAAAGTCCAAGGGTAAAATGGTCCACGAGTTAGCAACAATTCCTTTTAATTTTTTTTAACTTTCACTTCTTTTCACTCAAAATGTGTCCCACAAAGGAGGATCAGATTTGATTCTTTTTTTAACCTTATATGTTGCATGGATTTTACACTTGTCGTGTGTTAAAAGTAGGTACAAAAAGGTGGTAAATAAAAGTTGCTATTTTGGTGCAAGAAAGGTATCTTTTTTGGGAAGTGTTTCTTGTCCTTTGCTCTCTTGTTTAGGTGCAGTTTTTTTTTCAGTTTTTTCAGAATATATTCAGCCATATGACACTTTGTTTGACTTAGGATCATGTAATAAAGACAAGGAATGATGTAGTCATGCAAAAGGAAGGCTAGCCAAAAATTTGTAAGGCATTTAATTACACACATAAGTCAAATAAGACATGGAGCATGCAAGAGTCAATTTTTACATGCAAATATGAGTCTCTTAAGGCTCACAAAAGGTTTGGCTAGCCAAGAATGTGAAAGAAAAAGCACCAGATTTTTTTTTTCAAAGTTTCATGCATCTTGTGAGAGAAATATGCATATATTTGACTAGTTTTTGAAAAATAAGGATGGAAACTTCAAACATGAC
Organism: Psophocarpus tetragonolobus; assembly: GCA_037954015.1. Taxonomy (NCBI): domain Eukaryota; kingdom Viridiplantae; phylum Streptophyta; class Magnoliopsida; order Fabales; family Fabaceae; genus Psophocarpus; species Psophocarpus tetragonolobus. Next base: position 21,940,645 of record CM075695.1, on the reverse strand, counting down.
ACAACAAGGATTCAAACAAGATTAAAATGATGTTCATAGAATGTTCATCACAAAAAAAAAATGCACCCATGGAAAAACAAAGGAAAGCTCTAAAAGAACAACCTTTGGAGAAAAACTCAAAGAACACTAAGAAGGCTCATGAATGATGATGAACCACACAAAAAAAAAAGAGACAACTTTTAAACACAATATTTAGACAAAATACTCAAGACAAAGGAGAAGACATAGACATGACAAGAAACATATTTTTGAAGACAGAGAAAAATAAAAGAATGGAGAAGAACACTAGTTACCCTTGAAGACCACCTTAGCTCTTGATACCACATGATGGTCCCACCTTCTCCATGGTGTCACCAACTCTTCTCCAAGATGAAATGTTGGAATGGATCTTCTTCATGGGCTAAAATAGGTGTGAAAATAGAGCTTATGATGGGTGAAAGTGGTTCATGAAAGATGGAGACAAAAGAATGGTGTTTTGGGTGGTGGTTAGATGGTGTCTCTTTGGCTAGCTCACTTCACTTGGAGAGGGTGAAGGCCAATCCTAGGGAGACCCAAGATCCTTCTAAGGTAAAGAGGAGAGGAAGGGGGCCAAGAGATCCTTAATTGACTAAGGAAGAGGAATGATGAGGAAAACTCTCTCAAATATCCAATATATCCAAAGTGACTACATGTAGTCTAACCTAGGTTATTTAAAGAGAGAATGGGAGGCCTCTAGTCCATTTGCACGAAAATTTGAGAGCTAAATGCCTCTCAAATGAAACCTATATGGACCTCAAATGGAATGTAGGTCCCTCCCCCCTAAATGACTAACATACCCCTGTGCCTAGAAAATGAAAGAAATGGACTTTTGACCTCACAAGTCAAGGTTTAAGTCCCAAAATAAATCCTAAACTAATTTGCCCCATAATACAAAGGCTAAATAAAAAATACACAATGAAATCCTAAGTGATTAAGGTTCCCCAAAATACAAGGGGAAAATAAGGAAAACAAGCAAAACACTAGGTAGATGCACCAAAGTCCGCACATGTGATCATCAATGCTCTTGGTGTAGTATGACCTTCCTCTTCTTCTATTCTTCTTGCCATGGACCTTGTGATGGGTCTTATTTGATGCCCCAAGGATGGTCCTCCATCAATCAACCATTCCCTTCACTGATCTCGAAGGTGAGTGTATTTTGATGAATTGATTTTTATGATGTTTTGCCGAAATCAATCTTAACTCTTTATTGGTTATTTTTCAGAAATCATGGTGAAATCTAGTGGCAAAGCAATGGGTTTTCAGAAAATCTGCCAAAGTCGAGATCCGAATGCTGAAGCCACCATCCCGACAATCCAAATTAAAGAGCAGTCTCCACCGAAGTCTCCTCTGGTGGACACCCTTCCCCCTATATCCAAATTTGAAAAGAAAAAACAAAAATAAAAGGGGAAGGAGAAAGTGCCTGAAGGCGGTAAGGGGGAAGAAAAGAAAAGAAAAAAGAGAAGAAATCATCCTCCAACAAGTCCAAGAAGGTTAAGACCGACTCCTTAACGCCAAAGACCTCATCCATCAGCATTGTTTTGCTGCCGCCATCATTCTTCTACGAGGACTTGGATCCTATAGCGGCCTCTAGCAGGTTCGGGGATTCGATTTTAACGGATGGCCATAAAGCTCTGGAGCAGATGCAGCTCAACCTCAAATGGCAAAATTATTGCGAGTTCCTAGCGCAGGCATAAGCACTAGGAAAACATCAATTTGCTAATAAGCTGGTGGCTGCGAAGCAGCAGCACACAAAAGCCGAAGATAGTTTCTTGGCTATCTCGGATAAACTGCAAAAATTGGAAGAAAGTACTAAAACGATGATCTCCCATGAGGCGCTTAAGGAGGCTTTGGCTGCAAGAGATGCCGAATATGCCAAGGCTTTGGCTAAGAAGAATGAGCTCTTGGAGGAGGTTCAAGAAGAAGTGTGAAGCCTCAAAGTTCTTTCGGCTTAGAGGAAAAAAAGCTAAGAAGGCTATAGGGGGGCTTGTGAGGAAGTTGTGGCTGAGCACGAGAAATTCATGACTCAGGCCAAGGATGATGTGATGGTGGAACATGCTACTGGCTTTCGGCAGGCCGTCCGCCAAGCTTACTATTTTTGCACTGTTGCGGAGGGGTTCAAGTTTTTTGAGAATCATGATAACTTTGGGGGTCAATATAAGAGTCTCGATGAAGTAGATGATGCAGCCCTTCCGGATAGGAAAACTCCACTAAAGCCATCATTAGAAAAAGAAAATGTTGAGACTTAGGCCAAAGAGACTTACGCTGAAGAGACTGCTAACGTGGATGGGGCCAAAGAAGCAGGAGGCCAGAGCGAAGATGATGAAGTAGCCTCTTAGTGAATTCTTAGTTTTATTTTTACTTTTGTGATTAAAAAGTTTATTAGAACAATGAGTCATATTGTAGTTAATTCGTTTATAATGAATGCATAAGATTTTTCGTTCAAGTATGGCCGAAGTGTGCCTTTCATTTTTTCACTTTTTGTTGGTTAAGGTGTACGCTGAATTAGAACTATGTGTTCTTGTTGATGTAAGATTTTGGATTTTTTTAAGGAGGTACTGCCTGAGCCGAAAATGAAAATTTTCAGGAGGTACTCTCATAGGCTTTTTGGTAAGTAAGTCAAACTTTATTGTGAGTAAAAGAATGTAGAGTTGAAATATGCTTCTTTGTATATGTGAGTGGGGGGCCTCGTTAAAAACATTTTTTGGAAAAATTCCCATTGTGGGATAAAAACTGAAAGAAGGAAAAAAGTGCCCAAAAGAAGTACAAGCTCATGTATTAGATGTAGTACATTTTTAAGTGTGTTGAATTCCAAGTGCATCGAATGAGTTTTCCAGTGAGGTCTTTGAGTTTATAAGTGCCGCAGCTAGCTTTCCTTCTGTCTTTTCTTTTCTTGCTTCACCGGTTGCATGCCAGACTAAGTCACCTGGGAGAAAAGTTCTCGATCTTACCTTTGAATTAAAGTGTCGCGACATCTGTTTCTTGGAAGCCTCTACAATTATTAGGGCATGATTCTTGATTTCTTCAACGCAGTCCAAGTCATGCGAAAGTGCTTCGTTGTTGTTTGTTTCATCAAAACATTGTCGTTGAAGTGAAGGTTTACCGATTTCTACAAGCAGCATAACATTTATGCCAAAGGTTAGCCGAAATGGAGTTTCATGTATGGACATTTAGGGGATATAGCGATATGCCTACAAAAGCTCTGAGATTTAGTCTGTTGATGCCCTTTTAGATTCATCAAGCCGCTTTTTTAATTCTGCTAAAATGACTTTATTTAGCTGTTTCGGCTTGTCCATTTGTCTGTGGATGCTTGACCGAAGTAACTTTGTGTTTTATCCCGAGCCCTTGTAGGAAATTGTTGAATTTTTTATTTATGAATTGGAGATCATTGTTAGTGATTATTGAGTGTGGAATGTCGAAGCGCATCACAATGTTCTGCATGTAAATTTCTCGACGTTATTGGCCGAGATAGTTGTCAAAGGTTCGATTCAATCCACTTTGTAAAATAATCAATATCTACTAACAAAAATTTGCGCTGTCCTCGGGATAATGGGAAGGGACTGAGAATATCTATTTCCCAGGTACAAAAGGGCCATGGGGCTGCGATTACCTTTAACTCATCTGTTGGGGCATGAATTAGATTGGTGTACTTTTGACATTGAGTGCAGTTTTTAAAAAAGTGACACAGTATACTTTTAACGTTGGCCAATAGCAGCCAACTCTTAGCACTCTGTTTGCCATTGACCTTGCCCCAAAATGAAAGTCGCAAATACCATGGTGGATTTCTCTAAGCACATAGTTGGCTTCATCATCATTTAGGCATTTTAGGAAGAGGGCCGAAAAGCTCCTTTTGTAGAGTTCTCCCGAAATAAGAAGAATCTTGGGGCTTTGTTCTTAATTCCTTAGCTTTTTCTAATTCTGTCAGTGTTGTCCCATTTTGCAGAAAGTTTATGATTTCGGTATGCCAATTTGTGTCTGTTGTGGATACCGGGCATACTGAGATATTAGGAAGGGTAATTCCTATTGTAAGAAAATGTGTAATTGTCCTGGCTTGCGAGTACTGGCGAGCTTTGCTAGCTAGTCAGCCCGCGAGTTTTGTTCCCTTGGGATGTGGATGACCTCTATTTCTTCGAACTTGGTTTTTTCTTACAAGAAAGCATGATATTATTGTAGCAGTTTTTCATCGTTAAATTAAAAAGAGCCATTTACTTGCTCTCCACAATTTTGGAGTCTGTTAGGCACTTGACTCTTGATGCCCCCATGTCATCGCTAATTTAAGTCCTGCTAATAATGCTTCATATTCAGCTTGATTATTTGAGGCCTTAAATCCAAATCTCAGGGACTGTTCAATGGTGAAGCTATTGGGCCCTTCTAATATGATACATGTTCCACTACCCCCATTGTTGGAAGATCCATCTATGTGAAATGTCCAAAGGAAGGGATGTTTCTTAGAGATTGGATACAACTTATTTAAGAAATCTGCCAGACATTGTGCTTTTATAGGACCCCTAGGTTCGTATCTGATGTCGAAGTCAGACAATTTAATAGACCAAGCAACCATGCGTCCTGCCAATTATGGTTTCTGCAATATTTTGGCAATTAGGCAATGTGTTCTGACTATTATGGCGTGGCTCTAAAAATAAGGCTGAAGTCGTTGTGCCGAGTTGACTACAGCTAAAGCTGCTTTTTCTACCATCTGGTATCTGGTCTCTGCATCATGGAGCATTCGGCTCACATAATAAATTAGCTATTGACCGTCAGGAGCGTCTTGGATTGCTACCGCACTAATTGCTTCTTGAGAGACCGAAAGGTAGAGAATTAATGGCTTTTCAAGATCTGGCTTAATTAACACAGGTGGGGACGCAATGGATGCTTATAGTATGGTAAAGGCTTCTTCGCATTGATCTGTCGAGAGGAAGTTCTTGCTTTTCTTATAGTGGAGTAGCTGATGCAAACCTTGTTGACCTTATTCAATATGCCCTTGATGTATCACGTGTCAACATCAACCAAATTAATCAAGAGGTTGATTAGAAGAAATCCCAATGACCTTGAAGCAAGAGATCATTACACATTATGTTTGAATCAAATTCATATGGGTGCCCTCGGCAAAATTGAGTCAACCCAACAAGTATTAAAATCAGGAGATTACCAAATCCTGAAAACGGTTGCGTCTGGAATCCGAACACACATTGAATTGTGTATTGACGGAGAGTCGCCATCTGATACTCCTTTCTATGATAATTCCTTACTTCCAACATATGCAAATGACATCTCACAAGTTATGGCGATTATTCGTATCATATCCAATATTTTGTAAACGTAAACATGAACAAATGTGAAAACTTATTTCAAATTATAAAACTAAATTATAGTTCTCTATTTAATTTGAAAAGGTTCATTGTTATTTGAATTTATGAATGCTAAACCCTTATTACCTATTTCCATAATTATCCTTTTATACAACTGAAAATATCGATAAATTCTCATTTCATACACATGTCATAAAAGCATTATTTTGGATAAAGATTAGGCTTATCAAGTATCACTACTATGAATATAAGATTCTTTTCTGGATGGGATGTTAAAATCCAAAACAACATTTAAGATCAACCCGAGTAGTATTTAATTAAAATTAAATAATACAAAAGAAGTGCCACTGAATCTAGGGGTGGCAAAACGTGTTGGTCTACCTCATTTTGATTCGTTGAAAACGAGTTGGGACAGGTTGATTTGCCATAATCAAGACGAACCAAACTGAGTGATGACCAATCCTACCATTAGATGGTTGGTGGGCTAACTCTTCAGAATTTTGAAAATTTGTTTTTTTTTAAAAAAATAATATAAAATTTTATTTAAAAATAAATTTTATTTTCTAAAAAAAATCATGATTTTACAAAAATAAATAGAAAAATCACCAAAAATAAACCTTACATAATTGATTTTTTTACAATATTACACTTTTACAAAAACAAATGACAAATAAATTCATGACTAAGTTTATTTTATTTTCTTAACAAAGTCATTTTTAAATTCTACTTAATAATTTATTTTATATCTTAATTATTATAATTATTTTAATTAATTTATATAAATATTATAATTTTTTAAAAATAAAATATAATACTGGAGGGTTAGTGGACTGATTCGTCTATCTTGCCTTTGGTCCGCTAAATTGGTAAGTTAGGTGGAGCGAGCCAAAACAAGTCAACAGGCTAAAACCATTAGCCTAACCTGCAGCTAGCTAGCCTACTTGGCCTACCATGTTTTGTTACCCCTACCTGAACAAATAGATTCTATAACTAGGTAACCCTAGGCTACTCCTATCTAGGTCCTTGAAGATATGACTAGGAATTGCATCCCACCAATCTAAGCCAGTAAAAGTCACAACATAATTAGCTAACCAATATGTATCAGTGTTTCCCTCTATACAGATTGTGGATTTAATGACGCCTCTTACATAGTCTTTCATTTTATTGGAATACTACTTGGGATGATTTTAAATTGTTTTTAGGATTTTAGCATCCCATCCTAGACGGATACTTATATTCAGTAGCGATGCTAGATAAGGGTAATCTTTATCTAAGAAAAACAAAGGCTTCTTTTATAAGTCTATGAAATGAGAATTTATTCATAATTTTAGCTACATAAAAGGATAATTGTGAAAATAGATAGCAAGAGATTAGCATTCATAAACTCAAATAACCATAAACCTTTTCAAATTAAATAGAGAATTATAATTTACTTTTATAATTTTAAATAAGTTTTTACATTTATTTCATGACAACGTTTAGAAAATATTGGATATGATAAGAATAATCTCGACAACTTGTGAGATGTTATTTGCATATGATGGGAGTAAGGAGTTATCATAGAAAGGAGTGTTAGATGGTGACTCCCCATCAATACATAAATCAATGTGTGTTTAGACGCAATTGTATTCTAAATTTGGTAATCTCCTGGTTTTAATATTTGTTGGGTGAACTCAACTTCGCTAACGACACCCATATGAATTTGATTCAAACATAACGTGTAATGATCTCTTGCCTCGACATCATTGAAATTTCTTCGTATCAACCTCTTGATTAATTTGGTTGTGGCTGTGATGTTGGCATGTGTTACATCAAGGGAATATTGGACATGGTAAACAAGGTTTGCGTCAGCCACTCCACCTGGCTTTGAATTGAGAAGATTAGTGCAAAATGTAGGATTTTAAGGTTTCTTGCAAATGGTATCCAATTCCACTCCTTGGATTGCAAGGAGGATGCAACATATAGAAGGAACACTAACACTAATGAGGAGAAGTTATGAGCCATTGTTTAGTTTGTCGTATTTATTCTTTTTCTTCTTTAGCCTTTCTCTTCAACTTATTTTATTTATCTTAATATAAAACAATTGTATATATGTTTATTTCACGAGGTTAAATCTAAAATGGTCGCTGTGTAGTTGTAGGGATTTTTAAAAATAACATAATACAAGTAAAATTACACCTAGATTTTTAGTTTTATTTCTAACATATCAATACCATATATTACTTAAAGTTTTGGACATGTTCAATAACCTAAATAAAGGAGAAGCATTGATATTATATATGAAGTGTTAAGAGTATCATCATTCCTTGTACGAATGAATTTCCTCCTATCACGAGTTGCCTCTCATTTCCTCTCTCTTTTTTAATAAATGTATATGTTAATTGTAAATTTTTTCCTTTATTATAAATATAATATAAAAAAGTAATTCTATGCAAGTTTTTCTTAGCAATTTATGTAGATAGGTATGATCTATGCAACATTAAATATTTGCATATTACACTTTTAATTTTATTTCTCTATTTAGATTGTCTGATTTGTGGTCAAATAGTTTAGAGTCTTCCTAGGTATTTTTTAACATGAGAAGAAATTCACTTACTCCAATAATAAATATAAGAAACTTATTATTTAAGAGTGTCAAAACGAGTTAGGTCCAGTTGACCAGCTCGACCCACCACAGGTTCGGGTCAGGCCAGGAAAAATCATGTTTTGCGAAACAGTCCCATTGATGTAAGTTGGCCTACCCAACCCGTGAGTTTGGTGGGTAGAGACTGGGTCGGGTCGGGTCGGGCGGTCCACCCGCCCACCACAATAATTTTTAGCTTTCTCTTGTTTCACTTATATCAATATAGCACATGCACGTTTTTTTCTAATTTGATTTTCCTTTTTAGTTTTCTCCCCGAACATGAAATCCTTAATACTGCCAAAGCCAAAGTCAAATTTTTCCTCTAATCTGAAAGTAAAATCCCTAATTTGCATGTTGTTTTAATATTATGTATGTATGTTGTTTTAATATATTTATAATTTGTATGTTGATGACATGAATCCATTATTTATGTATGTTGTTCTAATATTATTTATAATTTGCATTTTTATAAAAAAATCTCAATTAAAAAAGAAAAAATAAAAAATTCAATTTAATAATTAATTTTTTTTTGCAAGTCTGGTGGGCTAGCCTATCTAACCCACCAATCTATGGTGGTTGCCCTGTGGGTCAGACCGACCTGTTTTGACACTTCTATTACTATTCATCTTCATAACTCATTTTCTTAAAATCTGATAATGGTAATAAGTAACTAATCTCAACAATTAGATTTTAAAATGATGAATAGAGAGTTACGCACTCTTGCCTATCATGGGTCTTATCACTAGGACCATGATTAAGAGGATTGAGGAAGAGATGGCTAGGCATGAGCATGAAGAACTTCAGACAATTAAAGCCTAGTTTCCTTTCCATTTTTACCTTGTAAATATCTAAGTAATTATGTTCACCTCTAGTAGGTTGACTCCTAGAGTAGACCTTTTTGTTCTTGACCTTTTTAGGAGTACTATCCAGGTTGTCAAAATCGAGAATTTATGCAAATTCGTGAAAGTACAGTAAACTCGAATAGTAGAATTGTAAGAGTATATTTTGTTAAAAAGAAGTATGTATAAAAACATAAATATGTAAATTTCAACCACAGAATAAGTTCAAAATCCAAATTGCTCCAAATAAAATATAAGTTCAAAGTTCATACAAATGATACATTATTATCGTTATCACTTCTAATAACGAAAAATATGTTCAAAGAAACACAATTTCTTCAAATTTCCATAACTAATCATCTAATAAGATCATGCCTAACACCACCACCATCATCATCAAACTCTTCTCGAGATGAAATGACATCATTCACATTTGCATTCAAAACAATGTTATCAATATCAAGTGCATCCAAAGGAATGATAGTATATGCTACTTTTTTTATATGTAACATGAGATAGTCACATAGGTAAGACTTCATATTCTCTTTTCTTTTTCTCCAACTTATGACAGCAGAAGCTTCAGAAATTTTAAAATGTCAACTCTTAAAGCTTTGGCGATGCATCCTCATGCATCATCACACAAACGCAAATTATTCCAAATAATTATGTTTTTTGTGGTTGCCATGATTGTGCCTTTCTATGAATGAAATTCCAAATAATTTCCTAGCTGTTTTTACTTTAATTACCTCTTTCCTATACAAGAAATGAACTATCAACCAAAGTGAACAAAGTTTTATTAGTACCCTAATAGTTCAGACCATCACTCTTCACTTGCTCCTAGTCATCAATTGTTATATACACAAACCAAAGTGAACAAAGCCTTGTTTCTCATCAAACATGCAGGCTAACTTCTTTATGAGCTAATTGTTGAAACTCAAATAATCTGATATGGTGAATTACCTGATCCTACACATTTTGCTCCAACATATATAATTTTGTTTGTATATAATTCTGAGACTGCAGAAAGATTGGACACAAATATCTCTGAAATTGTTAAGAACAAGTTGAGCTTAGGACTTGCATCTTCAATTGATTGGAAAAAAATGTAAAATTATATAAATTTAAAATTCTGTTTGATTAATTTAAGTGTAATGTCTAATGCTAGAATTCTGGTTTATAATTTAAAACATCAGCAAACATTGAAAAAATAATAATATTGGAAGACAGAGGGCAGTGTGCAACACATGACAATGAGTGAGAATATAAATGAAGGTTTCACTGTTATATTTGGTTAAAATTATAAATTTCACCGTAAGACAGAGGGCAGCACTGTTCACATCTAACACTTCTAATATAATTAATGAATACATGAAAGTGATGGATTTCACTGGGTTAGTAAATAAAGATTGTTTCAAGAGTGAGATAGCTATAAGACTGGAAAAACACTGTACAGTCCACTTGAAGTATATATATGATCTTTTTATTTGATACTGACAATGCATATACTATTCACGCTCCTCACAATCAAGTATCAACTTAGAGCTGCTGGCTGTCAGTTTTATTGTTCTTTTCAAGTGATCTTTATTTTTTTTCAGTAAACAATACATGTTTAGATCACAATAGAAAATAACCACATAATATTTCATGATAAAATGCATAATTGAAGTCTTTTCAACTCATACCTTTCTCGGTCTTCTGGCTAAGATCAAGTGTAGTATCTGTTTTTATCAGTTTAATATCTGTTATGTGAGTTATTGACTCACACGATATTAAATTTATTTTTTAAGGGGAAAATTTGTTTCAGTGCTTGCTAATGCAGTTCTCAAGTGTCTTCCATGCTTGTTATTTGTTTAGTTTATGATAAATCAGGTTGAAACCTGATCTTTAAAAGATGGCAAAGTTGTTTTGTTTACTTGAGAGGGTTGGAATTATTGTTTAATCCAAATCAAAACATAAACATTGCGGAAGTACTCACTCATATCTAAAAAAAAATCAGTCTAAAAAATAATTAATCTAATTAAAATTTACACAAACAATCATCAAAATTTATCTAAGATTAAAAAATTCCATATCTTGAAACCTTATATACTTTAAACTAATTTAATCTATAATAGAATCTTATTCAAATTTTACAAACAAAATTGAATACTAAGATTAATACTTATTTCTACAAGCTGGTTGAACTTCTGCTAAGTTTTAGTTGAACTATCAAAATATTCATAAATAAGCACTGGTCCTAAAATAACATTTGTCTCTTAAAAATATACGCATTGCCGCTAGAAAAACAAGAAAAATCAATCTTATTTTAGATGAAACTTCAAATGATTACCTCTTTGCGTATGCAGGGCAAACCTGTCAAGTAGCCTCCACACCGCTCAAAATGAATCCCACATCATAATCAATAGTTAGAGTAACACAAAACATGACATACAAATACGAAACATCTCACACTAACTAAGCAACATACTTACCTGGACGGGGTCAATGGATAATCAAGAAGATTCATGGCCTAGAAAAGTGACCTCCGTTGTACTTGAGAGGGTTGCTTTTCTAAGGTCTGCCCTAGTGGCAGAGCCTATGTCACATCATAATCAATAGTTAGAGTAACACAAAACATGACATGCAAATATCAAAACATCTCACACTAACTAAGCAACATACTTACCTGGACAGGGTCAATGGATGATCAAGAAGGTCCATGACCTAGAAAAGTGACCTCCATTGCACTTGGGAGGGTGCTTTTCTAAGGTCTGCCCAAGTGGCAGATCGTGCATCCTCTTTCTGTTTCAGTTCTTAAAATTTTGAGTTACAAGGTTTTTAAATATGTTGTAGTAAAGGTTTTGAGTATTAAATTTATGGGTAAATGACAACAGTATTTAAATTTATGGGTAAATGACAACAATATTGAAAGTTAACACATTGATATCAAGAACACGAGTGATGAAGAATTCTGAAACTCATATGTTTGAAATTAGATTGTTCAAATGCTACTGATTAAATGGTTTTGTTTTATTACTGAACTTTTCCAGTGTATGTATATTTATATCACATATGTATTCCAAAAACATTATATATATAAATTTTCAAATGCTACTGATTAAATGGTTTTGTTTTATTACTGAACTTTTCCAGTGTATGTATATTTATATCACATATGTATTCCAAAAACATTATATATATAAATAAACGATTCTGCATATTAAGTCTTACAGATTGTTTATAGACCCTATTTTGAAATAAAATTATTTTCTCTCTTCCACAGCAGCAACATTCACTCAACATTTAAAACGTACTTGTTTTATACACCAACAAGTATGCAATGATAGTTATTTTCAAGTTATCATCTTGCACCTGTTACATGATGTTTAGACTATTTGATGCTCAATATTGAACTACTCTAAGTTCCATGTAGTTGTCAAGATACAGCACACTCAGCTGATGTTTCATGATATAGCAAATTATTCCAAATAATTATCTTCTTGTAATTGCCATGACTGAGCCTTTCTATGAATCAAATTCAAGACCTTATTGGTTGGTGATTCAAGGTTGAGTCATCCCACATATGGGTCCATGATCATTTCCTAGTTGTCTTTACTTTATTTACCTCTTTGCCATAGAAGGAAGGAAATGATCAACCAAAGTGAACAGAGTTTTATTAGTACCTAGTAGTTGAGACCATCACTCTTCACTTGCTCCTAGTCCCTTTTATAAAACAAAGCCTTGTTTCTCATCCAACAAGGAGAGCTAACTTCTTGATGAGCTACTTGTATATGATTCTGTGACTGCAGAAAGATTAGGGACAAATATATCTAAAATTATTAAGAACAAATTGAGCTTAGCACTTACATTTTTCAAGTGAATGGAGAAATTGTTTTACAGAGACTATTAAAAGCTTGGTATAGTTGTATTGACTCATCCCTTGAAGAAGGAAGGTTTTTTGAAGTATCCATATGAACACACTTTATATGAAGCGTGATGGTGTTAGAATGAAGATTATATGTGGATTATTTAATGTTTATTGGAAATTGATAAAGTTTTTTCAATAGTCCATGGAGAGAGAGTTTAGTGCGACAGATTTGGGAATGCTTCATTATTTTCTTGGTCTGGAGATTTCTCAATCTGACAATGGCATATTTATTTGCAAAAAGAAATATGTTAATGAGGTACTGGACAAGTTTGAAATGACTGATTGTTATCCAGCTACAACACCAATGGAACAAAATTCAAAAATTGATTAAGAATCCAGGTGGGAAACTTGTAAACAATTCATTTGGGACTGTTATGTATATGACAGCCACATGGCCAGACATAGTGCATTGTGTGGGCATCATCAGTAGATGTATGGAGAAGCCTATTCATCAACACCTTTTTGCAGCCAAAGGAATTTTGAGATATCTTAGATAAACAACTGACTTTGGTTTATTCTACAGAAAGGGAGATGAAAGGGAACTAATTGGGTTTGTAGATAGTGATTTTGCAGGACACATGGATGACAGAAAAAGCACAACATGTTATGCTTTCAAAGTTAGGTTCCAGTGGAGTTGCTTCGACTTCCAAGAGGCAGCTAATAGTCACTCTCTATTCCACTGAAGCAGAGTATGTAGGTGCAACCTCAGCTACCTGTGAAGCTGTTTGGATGCAGAACAGAAGACCAAGTAGAAAATATCTTTACTAAACCCTTCAAAGCATAACCATTCTCCAAGCTAAGACATATTTTTGAAGAGGAGAATTTGTTTCGATGGTTTGCTACTGGGGTTTTCAACTGTCGCCCATGCTTTGCACTATTGGATTGGCCTGACCCGCACTGTTAATCTTAAATTTTAATTTCTTATTTTTATTTTAGTCTGAAATTAAATTTAAAATATTTATTAGGTAATTTTGAAATAAAATTATGTATTATAAAATGGAGATATTACCTATCATATTTCAAAGTTTTTAACTGTTGAAGGACACTCATGCTAATAGTCACCGTTACACCTTTTATGTAGCCATGAATCTGGATTCTAAATCAAAATACAATACATGGATCACATAAGGTTAAAAAAACATTGATGAGATAATAATTGCTGCAAAAGTATTTATACAATTGTGCCAAAGATGGTTGGAGTAAGTACTTTATTAGGAAACTTGTTAAATAAAAAAATTGGTTTATTTCAATAAGCTATAGTAGCCATTAGGACATCCACCTAAAAAACAATATTTTCATATGTGAATCTTTCATTTGTAGACATTTTATTGATTGGGACTAGATTTCTATGTCGGTGGGGGACTAGAGTTCATTGTTACTAATAATGCAGTTTGAATTTATGGTCAGTACTTTACTTGTAGTTTTCAGATGTATCTAAGAATTATTTAAGGGATTAGGTTTTATCATGTGGAATGTGTTTTTGGTTTGTTTGTGATTGTTATCTATCTTGATTTATATAAGGTTAATCTTAATCAATCTAAATACCTCCTTGAACAGGATAAACATATTTCGGCCATGGGCAAAGACCTAGGCGGATGCAAAGACCTCGGCCTTAACATGTGACTCGGGTCAGATCCTATATTCTGTCATAGGTATTCGGCTTACAACAGATCAAGAGTTTAATTAGCACAAATTGTGGTCATTAACCAGAAACCAACATTAGGAACGTATTACCTAAAGCTGGGCTGATTAGATGAGGCCCAACAAGTAAAGGTTCAGTCCAACCCTATAAATAGGTAACAGGTATCGAGGTAAATAGTACGCATTTTCACGCCATTATTACTTACCTTTATTATGCTGAATCGAACTCTCACTGACTTGAGCGTCGGAGTTCTTTCTACAGGTTCCCACTTGTTTAGTACAAGACCTCGGAGTGGAGATTAACTGAAGATGGATAGATTGAAGTCCAAACAGGTACATTTTGGCACCCACCATGGGTCCTGAAGTAAAACTTTAGACCCCATTGATAACAACTACCATCAGGCTATGGCGAGAACTCAAAGCAGTGGAGGAGGACCTAGGAACGTAGCCAACGAAGAAGCAGGCACTTAGACAATAATGGGAAACCTCGAGGTGGTGAACGAGTCCAGCTTGGTTGAAGTCATTAGGCTACTAAGAGAGGAGGTAGCTGAATTGAGGCATGAGACAGTCGAGATCAGGGGACGCAACCAAATGAAGACTGACAGATTCAACCATGCAGGTGAGGAATCTCATGGAGGAGAGTCGTCGTGCCCACACGGAGTCGGCCTCCCCCTAGCTTATCCGTAGCCCCTTCAGGAACCTGGCTTTAGCATGAGCACAAACCAATGGAGAGCCCACTGCAGGGACCCTCGAGCCTCACACCTCGGCAGGCCAAGGTAGATTTTTCCCTGGTTAGACCCCATCACCCTTTCACACCTAAGATAATGGAGACCATGCTCCCCGAAAGTTAGAAGCATGTCTCCCTAGAGAAATACGATGGAACCTCGGACCCTGACGATCACTTGGCAGCATTCATGACTCAAGTGGGAATGTACACGAAAGATCAGACAGCTTTGTGCAAGATATTCCACATGTACCTCCAAGGGCCTGTGCTAAACTAGTTCATTCAACTTCCCCCGTGCTAACATTAGCAGCCAAGTTCGGCAACCAGTTTTCCACATCTCGGCCTCATCGATTCACCTCACAAGCATTAGTGACTGTCAAACAAGAAAAGGGGGAACCCCCTCAGGTCATTCATAGACCATTTTGACAAGGCTGCCTTGAGCATAAAGGACCTGCAACCTGAAGTAACCCTTCACAAATTCCTAACCAATTTGCAACCAGGGGACTTTGCGAAAAGCATGATCCACGTCCTGCCGAGGAGCATGGAGGAAATGTGAAGCTGAGCTGTCTCCTTCATAGAGATTGAAGAATTGCAAAAGCTAGGATACAGCCTAGGGTCCACACCCACGAGAAAGAGAGAAATGAGATAAAGGCAAAAAAAGGGAAGAATTTAATGACAGGCCACTTAGAGGACCCAAATATATCCACTACACTCCCCTGAATACTCCACATTCCAAAGTCCTAGAATAAGCTCTAGCCGTGGAGCTCCTCATCATTGCAAAGAGGGTAAATACTCTACCAGGGGTATACGTTAGTAAACATTGTAGATACCACCGAAACAAGGGGCATTCCATTAAAGAGTGCTTAGCACTCAAAGACAAGATAAAGGGCCTTATCAAACAAGGCCATCTGAAGGATTATGTCTATCAACAAAGAGAAATGTATTGCTTAAGTGTACCTTAGGGGAGACAAGGTCAAGAATGCCGAGACGGTAGACATGAGCAATATTACCGTCGAAGCTATGGAAGAAGGAGCAAAAGCAGAAGCCGAAGCAGGTCAGGGGAAATGAGGGTAACCTATTAGAATGATCCTCCGAAGAAGGTAATCGATACCATAGCTGGAGGCTTTGCTGGTGGCGGGGCCACCTTGTCCTCACGTAAAAGGCACCTTAGAGCCTTAAATTCTATAAACGTTGTGACTAGGGAAGCTCGGTAGACGTACTTTATTGGAAAACTTTACAAGAGCTCGATATGACACTTAGCTCGATATGACACAAGACCAACTGATGTCGTATGATGAACCCTTTATCAGGTTTGCTGGAGAAAGGGTAACCACAAGAGGGTGTGTCGACCTGCACACCAAGTTTGGAGATGAAAAAAGACTCCACCAAATAGTAAAGATAAGGTATATTGTGGTGCAAGCCAACACGTCTTACAATGTATTGTTAGGCAAGCCTTCCCTCAACAAGTTGGGTGCAATAGTTTCCACACTCCACAGGATAGGAATCATACCTCCTCGGCGCTCGCTGCCAGTAGAAAGGGAACAACCTCTCCCCATTTTGGTCACAGAAATACTTGGGACCAATCTCCAGATTAACTAAAAGTTTAAAGAACTCGGTCTTAAAGTTTTTGTAGGAAGTGATGAATAATTGGAGAAGGGGATGTTTGGGATTTCGGTACAAGGACACCTACTTGCACTTCTCGTGGGGCGAGTGGTGAAGTGGCATAAGAACAGGTCGGGACTAGCCTTAATGTGGGTAAACAAACACAACGCCCTGAATGCTTAGAGGTATGCCCAAGTGTTCAGATGTAGTTGTGTGGGAGCGGTGTTAAGGATGTAGAGGACCCCCATGGTAAAGTCATCAAAAGGGAGCTGGACTGCGAGATCTCGGAACATGCAGTCATGGACATAGAAAAAATCATGGCTCTCTCTCTCGCTCTTGTGATGGAAGGCAAATTCAGGCTCGTCAAAGCTACCGTCTCGACAACGACGAATGAAAAAAAGGGAAGTTTTCGACCCTCTAGAAAGGGCACATTTTCACGCTTCTCATGAAACTCACTAAAACTTTCTTCATGTTGTAGCAAGAATAGTAGGCGGCAACCTCCTTGTCCACCTAGTCGTACTCGGGATCTTCAATGGAAGGAAACTCCTTTTTGGGATTCTGCAACCCCTATGGGCAGGAGTCTCAGGACTCTTCGGCCCTTTGGAAGAGATGTGTTAAGTTGTCACGACAAGGGGGTCAATGGAGAGAATAGGTAGTGGAACAAACATTGCTACCCTCCCGGGAAGGTTGAGTCTGAGGCATCACCCCGAGGACAGGAAGAAGGAGAAGGAACAAAGCTAGAAAAGGAAGAGGAAGACATTTCAGAGTGGCGTATCTTTTTTTTTTTCACAAGTGAAGTAGAAATTCGGAGAGAATCTAGATATCTTGGCTCAGAGGGTAGAAAATTTGCTGAAGGGTGGCTGAGAATCAACCTCTTATTTATAGCCAGGGAAACCCAGACGAAGCAACACGATCCTCACCGTCCAAGCCCCTATAGATCAATGGTCCAGATCTCTACTCTTCAGCTTCCCACCCCTTCGCCTCCAGTGTCGGTACAGATCTTCCACCTCTTTAACTTCCCGTCCCTTCGCCTCCAGTTAGCTGCAAAAGCCTTTAGTCTCTCTTCCCGAAGACCCTATCTCCCCACCCCTCATGTACCTAACTCTTCTTGTTACTTCTTCAAAACTTCGGTTCTTGCTTTGCCGCGACCGAAGTTGGGGGCAAGTGAACAAGATAATCATACTTTGGTCATGGGCAAATACCTCGGCGACCATATGGAAGGACCTCAGCCTTAACACGTGACTCGGGCCAAATACCATATTCGGCCATAGGTATTCGGCTTACAATAGATCAAGAGTTTAATTAGCACAAATCGTGGTCATCAACCAGAAACCAACATTAGGACCATATTACCTAAAGTCGGGCTAATTAGATAAGGCCCAATAGGTAAAGGCCTAGTCCACCCCTATAAATAGGTAGCAGGTATCGAGGTAAACAATACGTATTTTCACGCCATTATTACTTGCCTTTATTATCCTGAACCGAACTCTCACTGACTTGAGTGTTGGAGTTCTCCTTGCAAGTTCCTACCTATGTGGTACAAGACCTCAGGGTGGAGAATGACTAAAGACGCAGATAGACCGAAGTCCAGACAAGTACACTCCTAATGCTAAATTTCTTGAAGTTATAGATTCCTTTGAAAGGAGAATTTAGAGAAATCAAGCATAAAAAAATTGAAACATCAACTCATAACACATCCATACATAAGAAAATGTAACTCAAAAGTAATGCAACTAATCAACTGCTTCATCCTATCCTACTTCTAGTTTAATACCCGTTTCAAAAGCTGCCTGGTTCTCCAATTGGACACAGGATGAGTTTGTTCCATAAAACCACCACGAAATATTTCTCCTAAAGATATGTTTTTGGTTACATAAACATTATTAGCATTGGTTGTCAAAAACAACTCTTTAGTTAGAGGGTTTTTCGGAAAAAAAGAAAAAATTATTCTACAAATACAAGGTAAACTGCAAGCATGTTTAGAAATTCAATTGTTAAATAAAATTGTTGGAAAATGGAATGGTTATCGAAAGTAGTTTTTCAGAATTGGAAATCTAGAAAACACATGTTCAATTACATTGAGTTCCCTCACCCCTTCCGCCGCTTTTGCCTCCGCATCTCACACACCTTTCACCTTATTATTCTAAATTGAAAAATTTGAGAGTGTTTGAACACTTTTTCCATTTTAAGAAATAAAAAATATGGAAAATATCTTAGAAATGCAAAAATTTTCTCCAACTAAACATACACGGTCTATAACATCTCATTTCTAAAAGGTACCAAGTAGCCCATATCTCATTTCTAAAAGTTACCAAGTAGCCCATGTGTTAATTGATGGAGATTCCACATTAGCTAGTAAAATTGCTAAATAAAAATATATAATGAGATGCAAACCTTCTATCTCTCTTTGGAAGAAAAGTTACTGATTAACTCAAGGGAGAATATATATCCACCTTAGCAATATAGGAGCTTCCTCATTCCTGTTCACCTCCTACTAGATGCGTTGATAAAATTAAATATACTTACCTAATCCTGCCACTACTGTAAAAAACTCACTGATAAATGCAAAACTTCAACTAAGGAAAAGATTCTGCTTTGCTTTGAGGTTTTTCAGATTTAAAAGAACATAAGTGAAATTATAAGTGAATGAAAGTAGATTTATTGTTTTACTTAGTTTATTATCCACATGCCTTTATTTTATAAATTTATATCTATAATTTGCATAATATGTAAAATAAATAAGTCTTCAAAATTTATGAGAATTTAATCATATGAAGTTATAGAATTATGAAAAATTCTTACAGATAGAATGGTTGAGAATTAACTATTCAATCTATGGCCTCTTCTACATCCAATAATTCAACCAAGTTCGGAAACTCTGCCTTAAATATGGTGTTCTAGAATGTTTAATATATTTTTATCATGTAATTAAGTCAATATTTTAAATAATATTAAAACATTTTTTTTACATTAAGCAGTTACAGCCCACCTTCTTGTGCTGGCACTTTGAGACAACAGAATTTATGTTATATAGGAAGGGGATGGTGAATGGGTGATTTCAGTTCACTTTTTGAATTACATAATTATCCAATAAATATAAATCATATATAATTCGTAAATTTTGTACAGACAAAAATATTTCAAATAACATGGTTTTTTATATACTTGTCCAGACAACTGAAATTTTATTGCTATGTTCCTTCATTAATCAAAAAATTCATAGATCATACTGTAATGTTAGAATAATATTTTTCTATTGACAGCTATACTGACACAGTAATCCAGTAATGTTAGAATAATATTTTTCTATTGAAAGCTATACTGGCACAGGAATCTGAATGAAAAAAACAAGGTAAATTGATCTTATTTTAAATGTAAGCTATTACTTCCCTACTTAGGCAGAGCAAGTCTGCCACTAGCCTCTACAGTGCTCAAAATCAATCCCACATCAAAACTAACAGTTAGAGTACCACAAACATGACATAAAAATATGAAATACCTCACACTGAATTACATACTTACCTGGACAGGGTCAATGGATTATCAGAAAGGTCCATAGCCTAAGGAAGTGACCTCCATTGCACTTAGGAGGGTGCTTTCTTAAGGTCTGCTCAAATGGCAGAGCCTGTGTCATAATTCGTGACAGTGGAGGTTTGCGTTTGCGCAGCCTCTTTCCATTTCAGTATAAATCATTGATTTCAAGCATGAATTATCTTTCCATTTCAGTATAAATCATTAGTCTCAAGGATGAATTATCGAAAAAAACACCATTGTTTTATGAAGCGACAATTCTAAGCATAGGCTTTGCCTCTCTAACTTGGTTTTCTGAATAACATTTTTCTCAGTTTTCTAAGTACTGAAGTTACAAGGAAGTGATAAGGAAGTGATAACAGTATTAAAACATGATTGTACACTTTTATATTTAGATAACGTAGTTTAACACTCTTTTATACTGCAAGTCTAATTAAACTCATCTAACATAGATTGACACTTTTATACTGCAAACCTAATTAAACTCTTCAAACATGGGTTGATATGTTTTATAATTGTAAACCATGAAATTCGTTTTTATTTCAAACTTTTATATGTGAGGGATGGGAAGATGAGGATATGGTTTGACAAATGGTAACCTGACTAATTATTTCATATCATAATTCCAGAGTAATAAGGTTGGTAGCAAAATCTACCTGTAGAGAGAGAAAGAGATCGTGAGTCTGAATCTTTTTACTAACAAAAACTAACATATTAATAACAAATATTTTACCTATAAAAAAAATGTATTGTAGATCCAAGTTAAAGGATAGTTTGATTTGATTTCTAACAATTCATTTTATTTCAATATTTTGGAAAGTTTCAAGACACCATAAGCCAAAAATTAAAGTTGTCACTTATGAGTATTCTTGTCAGGTTGTAAATATTTTCAACTTCCTTCATACACTCATAATTGCTTTCAACCTACTATTTTCTCACTAAAGAACTTGAAGCTCATCCACTTGTTATAAATACTTTCTCTACCCTACCCACTTAAAAATGTGAGTCCTCAAGCTAAACTTCCTCTTATTAGTATCAAATATATTTTCATAATTAAACAAATAAAATTAAACATAAGAAAAAAAATTGCAGGAAAATGTAAAAAGATCCTACTATAGCTAGTAAATTTATTCTGAAATTCTAAAATAATTGACAAACAAAGTCAATTTAAAATTTGTTATTAGTATCCATTTCTTAAAAAAAAAAGATTTAAACTAAAAATTGTAGTACTTTAGAAGTCCTTCCAGAAATTTTAAAAGACCTAAGCAAAACTCAAGCTTAAGAGGGGGTTTGGAAATAGATTTCAACCATCAATACACACGCCTCGGTTAGAACTTCACTAGCTGGGTCATTGCCCCAAGCACAAAGATGTTCTATAATGTGTGTGACAACTCATCTTAATATAGCTTCTTTCAGTTTCAGAAATTCATCCAGTCCATGTGGGTCTTAAGCAACTTCACACGTAGTCTCAACGCAAGCCTCATAATCTCACATGCTTACTTTTTGTTTTGAAATTTTTACCTGTAAGTTTTAAGACGCCACTAAACCACAGTGTTGTCCTTCCTAACCATTAATTTTTAAGTAGTTTTGCATTGGCTTATGAATATTTATACTTTGGTTCACACACTTATCTTATTCACAAAAATGGCAATCTCTACATCATCACATATATTTTTTTTCAAAACTTCAACAAATTTTTTATTCACATCAACTGAGCAAGATGAAGAGGTTTGTGTATCTATTAATTGATGACTAACCTTTCTGAGTAAACCAGCTTGAGATGAAGAACAAACCAGCTTGAAGAATGCAAGTCCTAAGCTCAACATGTTCTTAAGAATTTGTTATATATTTGTACCCCAATCTCTCGTCAGTCTCAGTTATAGTTAATTGAACGGAACCAGAATATTCAATTTTAGTTCATGTATGACATAGTTATTTGTTTAACTTAAAATAGTTTGAGAATCTTAATTTGAAGTGTGATTTCTCTCAAGTACTTCACTCTTTTTTTTCTCACTCTTCTCCTTCTTAAGTGTTTTACCCTTTTTCCTCTCAAATATTTCACTCGCTATTTGTCTTTCTTTTCTCTCAAGACCAATATTTTCTCTTATTTTAATCTAATTCTCACACATCTCTCTAGGACTCAAAGGCTTTAGTACAACTTTGTTATCATGATGAACAAAGGAAAGTTTATTAATATAGCCATCATGGACAGCTTTGGTGTCATACTGCCACAACCTCCCCAAAAGAACATGAATGGCTTCCATTGGAATTATATCACACAACACTTTGTCTTGGTACTTTCTAATGGAAAAAGACGCTTCAGCTTGCTGTTTCACTTGTACTTCTTCTCCTTCACTAAGCCATTGAAGCTTGTATGGCCTATGATGTGATTTAGTGTCCAAATTCAGTTTTGACACTAATCTTGCACTCACCACATTTGTGCAGCTCCCTTCATCAATAATCACCAAACATACCTTCCCATTGATTGAACATCTTGTATGGAAAATGTTCACCCTTTGAGATGCATCCATGGCTTTTATTTGGCTGCCAAGTAACCTCCTCATCATGTACAACTCTCCCTCTACAACCTCCATCTCATCTCCACTCTCCTTTTTTTCTCCACCACTAGCTTATGATTGGCTTGTGTACTCCCCATTATTCTTGAGAAGAATGGTCTTATTTGTGGATCACTTATATGCATAATGACCCACGCCCAAGCACTTGAAACACTTCACTTCTCTAGTCTTCTTAGGTGGTTATTAAACATTGATACAATCCAGCTCAAGGCCCTTGAAGGATATATGAAGAAGATTTATTCCATTGTATAAATTAGAATTTAGGACTTTTTTGTTGACTTTGACGTTTTAGTAAATTGACTCCTAAAGTCAACATTCCCTTTTGACCATTGTTTTTAGGTTACCCTTTAGTTTTTAGGTCATCTTTTATTAAAGGTACTGTAGTCATCATGTTAGAGTTTTCTAAGATGGGCTAGCTTTTAGAGAAGATAAGCATGTGTTATGCTCACCCCTCTCATTATGGGCGCACCCCTCTAAGCATGCTTAAGGCATGACTACTATTCCTACCTCTTAGTTGCTAGATGCCACACCCCCTAGTCATGCCTTAAGCATGACTACTTTTTACCACCTCTTTCTACTATTTACACCTTTTTGTATCTAGACTAGATTAGGGATAGATTCATTAGTTGGTTATACATGACTATAGTTAACTAATCATGGTTAGATGTGACTCAACTAGAGTTAGCCTAATCTTGGTTAGATGTGACTCAACTAAAGTTAGCCTAACCCATCCCTGCTAGCCTATAAATAAGACCTCTCACCTACATGTAATGATCTTTAGATCATTGAATATAATTTGAGCATTTTAGCTTGAGTGTGAGCCCTGAGTGAGTGTGAGAGAGAGTTCTCTTCCTCCTTGGCCATGAGCCTTTCTTCCTTGGGAGAGAGTTCTTCTAGCTTTTATCAAGGATCCCTCCTTGTGGCAAGCATCCTAAACTCATCTCTCACCCTTGAGAATGGCATTTTCCCCTCCATTCCTTTTCTATCCAAACTCTATTTCACATTAATCCAACCTCTTCATGGAAGTAAATCTTAGGGAGAAGTTGTCTTCATCAAACATGCTTTTGAGGTGTTTTCCTATGGTTAGGAAGCGCTACATTGTTAAAGGAGACAACACCTTCTTTCTTGATTCTATCCTTCCAATTAGAGGGATTAAAGTTATTAGGATAATGCATGCATGCCTAGCATGAGCTTGAGTTAGGACCAATAAGAAAGGAGCATGACTTGGATGAAGCTTCAAGGAGCTTAGTTTAGGACATGTTGCATTTAATTGTATTCATTTGACCATTTTTAGGCTTGTATAAGCACCCTTATGTCATTAGGATTTTAGAGGTGTAGTTAGTTTTATTTTCAACCTTGTATTTTGGCCTATAGGTTCCTTTTTCTTTAGGATGTGTAATTAGTCTCCTTGTGGAGTGTGTTAATTAGTTGGGCTTGGTCCATGAGGATTTGGACGTGTAGAATTTAGTTTCTACACCTCTAATTCCTCTTCACACTCTTCTAAGCAACACATGAAGCATGTAGGAGACATGTAAGCACCCTTGTCCCCTTGTTTCACTCCACATGTGCTTTTTCACTCCTACTTGGTTGATTCTTGTTGCTTCTTATTTTAATTTGAATTTTGTAGGTCCCATGTCATTGCCCTCCAAAATTCAAATTCAAACAAGAGGGAATATAGATCCCCATTTTTAGGGTCATGTTTGGATCTTAATTGAATTAATTTAGTGTTAAACTGACATGTTCTTGATTAACACCTAAATTAACCAACTAATCCTACCTAATTAGAGGAGTTGGACGTTTATGTTAGTGCCTAGGCCCATAGATCAATGCCTTGTTCTATATGTAAAGCATTTCCTCCTTCATATTGCTTGTAACACTCATTAATTGAAAGATAAATTTCTTCTCTAACTTTGAGAGTACCTTCTTCTCTTAGAGAGATTATTCTTGTTCTCTCCATTCTTGTGAGAGTTCTTCATGCCATTATCAAGGGTTCCTTCCCTTGTGGCTAGCTTCACTCTTGGCTTACCATCTACATAGTTGACGTGGCACCTCTGTCACCTTCATCTTCTAGTCTTCCACCTCCATTTCAAGGCTCATCAAGGACCTCTAAGAGTGGATCCTAGGTGGCATCTCCTTCTCCAAGGATTGTGCAACCATGGCTTGGGGAGGGATGCATCAATAAATTTTCCTTCCGGTTCCTTTTCTTTTAAGTTGTTCTACTTTAATTGCCTTATGTAAAGATCCTCCATTTCTATAAATTCCTGTAACTCCACAAAATCTCTAATATCATGTTTTAAACCACTAAGAAAGCGAGTCATAGTTACCTCCAGATTTTCTTCAATTTTGGCTTAGAGGATTAGCACTTCCATCTCCTTATAATACTCTCCAACTCCCTTGCTTCCTTAAGGCAATTTTTGTTGCTTAAGTTTCAAGTCTCTATTGAAGCTAGATGGCACATAACACTTCCTCATGATTCTCTTTATTTTTGCCCCAGTATCCACCATAGGTTCTTCATTTCTTATCCTTTCCTTTTGAAACTTATTCCACCAAGTGAGTGCATAATCTGAAAACTTGGCAGCGGCAAGTCTTACCTTTTTCTCTTCATTATAGTTGTTGCAAGAGAACCCATGCTCTATCTTAAGCTTTCGCTCCAAGTATGCCTTTGGGTCACTCTTACCCTTGAAAGGAGGTACATTCAGCTTGATTCCTTCAATTCTTCCCTCATTCCTATTTGGCCTTCCTCCTCCTCCTTGTTGGGTTCTATTCTCCATTGGTCCAACCTCTCATGGAATTCATCCTGTTGTTGCTTTATCAACCTCTCCAAGTGTTGAGTAAGGGCTGTGATTTGGAGCTAAATATCATTGTTGGTGTTTCTTTCTACCATCGACAACAAAAAAATCAAAGGTAATAAGAAAATAATATATTTGCTGTTTGAGAACCTTACCCACTCAAATGTTAGCACACGATTAGGTTTTTACTCTAAGGAACACTCTTGCCTTTTTCCCTTCTATATTCCTCCTTGAGTTCTCGTCAAGCTAAGAAGAGAAAACACAAAGAAATTCACCGATTTGTGTGCAGCCAATTTAAACACAAGAAAAGCTAACAAAAATGACTCAATTGATGCTGAAAAGAAAGAATCAAATACTAGGATAGCAACCAGAATTACTTTCTTTTTTACACAACAAGGAAATGAAATTAGCTCAAAATGAAATCGATAGGTGCAACAAAATTACACCAAAGCTGGGTGGACAATTAAACACAATATGCAACGACAAAGACTATGAATTTGTACAAAATTGATCTAACAAAGGTGCAAACAAGCACAGAATTTCAATAGAACAAGGTGCAGTAATTCTTCCCTAAATCAACCATAATATCACCTTAATAATGAGACTAAAAATCTCTAATAGTATAAACCATTCAGCCAATATAATTTTAATTCATTTCGCATGGTTTCTTTCACTTTTTTTATTTTGTTTTATATATTTTTTCAGACTTTCAAAATTCCTTTTTTTTTTCACCATTCACAAAGGCCTAACTTTTGCAATGGTTTAGCCAAAGAAAACAAATAAGGTAATACTCAATGTATTATAAGAATTAAGGAAGGATATTACCACAACGTACAACCTTGTAATTCCTAGAACTGAAGCTCTGATACCAAATGATATGATTCCCCTTAGCATTGTTCAAAATCAAATAAGGACCTCTAGGAATTAGGCTAACTGGATCAACAATTTAGACAAGTAAAGGATTAAAAAATGTGCAGACTTTCTAACCCAGAAAAATACTTGAATTTGAAAAAAGAGGATGCAGTTTTGTGTTTGTAACCAATGCTAATAACAATAATGGGAAAGGAAGAATTATGTGTGAATGGAGAAGGCAGAAAATGGAATAGATTAGAGAGAGGCATCACACTTCTAAAGATGGAAGATAATTCTTGGTAGGATAAGGACTCAGGAGAATAATCTGACAAAAAACTTGTTATCTTAAAAAATGATGTTTGTCCCTTACAGTCAAAAGCGCATGAATATATATATCCCTAATACCATCAGTCTATGCAATAATTCATGCCCATTTACATTCAGCCAGGTTACAACTTAAACTCCCAAATAAAATTCAACATAAAAACAAATAATTACATAATTGTAACTACCCAAAACATTAAACTATTCAGTCCACAATTTGGTGCAAGCTGGCCATATTTTGTAGCACTTTGTAATAGCTCATATTTACTTGAAACTTAACCAAAATGATTAAAAATTCTAGCCACCCATTCAACAAAAGGTAGCCTCCACTTTTGAGTTGAATTTATGACAACTTACCTTTTTATTAAAGGCCATGCACTGAATTAATTTTGGCTCTATGTCCTTCACTTTAGGTGCAGCCTCTAGAATTGTTGCTACCACTTGTTGTTAAGCCCTTTCTGCTTTTTTAGCTTTTGCTCTTGTAATAGGAGCCTTAAGTCCTTTAAGCATCTTATTGTCTTTATTTGTAGTTGCATTCTCATCATAACAGTTTATTATCAACATAACATACAACTCATGAATGAACAATATTAAGTAAGTCATTTGATTCCCAATGCATTCACCACGCATCTTATATACATGTAGTTTCTTGTGAGATCTTAAGCAATTATCATTTGATGCATGCAAACTCTTTTGAAAATTCAAGGTATCTAACAATTTCTTATCATGATATTGTCCATCTAAAGAATCATGGGAACCACAAGTATAATGTGAATCAAGAGTTAAGACACATTTTATATTAATCAAAACATTAGGCCTAATGATGTGATCTTTGATGATCACTTGCCTAAAAGGATCCTTTCTAAGGTCACTTGGAAGGGAAATGGATTTATGGAGAGGAAAGGAATGGGGTGAGGCGCCACAAACACTAGGTTTGATAAGCCAAAGGGGAGAGGCCAAAAAGTAGGGGTCCCTTGATAACTCTTAGAAGCTCTCACAAAGGAGAAAGGGCGAACACTCAAAGGTAAGAACCTCACGGCCAATTTGGTCTCTAGGATTAAATTCAAGTGTAAAAAATACAAGTGAGAGGAAGAGCTCTTATTTATAGAGGTAGCTAACCTCTTGAACAAGATAACCTAAAAAAGAAGGGTTAGGATTAAAAGGAAAGATCTAAGGGAGGAGGATTGAGAAACAATCACTTCCTTAGATCATCAAACTTCGTGCCCAAGTCTCTCAAACTAAGGGCGAAGATTCCTTCTTATTAGCTTAGGGGTTTATGTAGAAAAAGAGGGGTGTAGATATCAAGGCTACCCCTTATTTCCTTCATAAAGACCTAAAAAGCTAAATTCACCCTCTAAATTCCTAAGACACCTCCTAAAATAAAAAATGGACCAAATACATGTCCCAAATTAAATTCCTAATGCTCCTTAAAATTAAAATAAAGGAAAATTACATTTTATTAACTAAAGTCCCTAGCCTAATATCTTCACTCTCCACAGGAGGTGAAGTCTTCCTTCGTCTGCAAAGACTAGGTCTTCTTCAATCCTTCTAGCCATGGCCTTAGTAATAGGTCCTTGGCTAGGCATGGTCACATCACCTAAACATAAGATGATAAAAAATCTTCTTCAAATGATTTGTTGGATCCTCATGTGACTTCAGGTCTTCCCCAAATTGTATGTTCCATTGCTCCTTTGTGAATAACTCTTCCTTAGGCATTAAAAAAAAGAATTTTTATGTTAGAAGCACAAATAGAATTAAAGTGAGAATTGAGCTCATCATGCAACTTAAAAGAACAAGTCTTGCACTTCTCCATTGAATTCCCATCCTTAATCTCCTTCCTATAAGGGATTTCATCATCAAACAAATTATTAGAATTTGAAATTTTGATTTTTTTTCACTTGGGAGTTCATCTTGAAACCTATTGAGGAACAAATCTTCACAATCAAGCAAAGGATTAATATGAAAATAAGAATATTTATCTTTTCTTTGTTTTTCACTCTCTTTTTCAATTTTTTCTCTCATTTCTTTCTCTGTCAACTCTTTTCTTTCTTTTTCTACCTTTTCTCTCAATTCTTTTTCTTCTTATTTTTTCCTATGTTCTCTCCCGTTCTATTTTTGTTTTAAGCCTAATTAGGTCCCTAATTGCTTTTCTAGGTGAAAGTAATGCAATTTTGAATTTGTATCCTTTGTGCATAAAAGAAATTTTATTTGTCTTTCCATTGTAATTCACGTTTCTTCCAACTTTCCATTGTTTACCAAGAAGTAAATGGCAAGCATCCACAAGCACCACAACATACAACACAACATCTTCACATTTCCCAATGGAAAATTTCACTTCTACTTGCTTATTCACAATTATCCTAACATCTTCACTAAGGCTTTCAAGTTTGTAAGGTTATGGTGTGATTTAGTCTCTAAATTCATTTTTGAAACCAACCTTCTACTAGACACATTAGTGCAGCTTCCATCATTAATAATCAAGGAAGACAAATTCCCTAGAAGTAAGCACCTAGTTTAGAGTATGTTATCCTTTATAATCTCATCCCAATCCATAACCCTACTAGTGACAACCTCATTGTTCCCCACAATTTTGGTTTTCTTGTTTGGACAATTTAAAGCAATATGACCTTTACCCAAACATTTTATTGTATTTCTCCTATGAGTAGGAGAAGTGCAAGGCTTTTTCTATAATTTTTCACTCGTGCCTTTTTCCACTCTTGTTCCTCTACAAGCTCTTAAATTGAACCTTCAAAATCCAAATCAAGAAAATATTCAACTATAACAAATCAAGCAAGACAAACACAAAATTATATGGAAAACAATATTTAGAGAAGAAAATTGACACTTAGGAATTTTAACAAATAAGTGGTGAGTATAGGATAAAAACAACATTATATATATGTATTTTTTTATGTTTCCTTCTTTTTTTTATTTACTTTGCTAAATTCATGTTCCAAATTCGACGAATCATATATGCAAAAGCAATATGCGAATAAAATTCACAGAAGCAAAGAAACAAAATGGGCAGTACTCATCGTCAACAATAACATGAACAATTA
Source organism: Psophocarpus tetragonolobus (assembly GCA_037954015.1). Lineage (NCBI taxonomy): Eukaryota > Viridiplantae > Streptophyta > Magnoliopsida > Fabales > Fabaceae > Psophocarpus > Psophocarpus tetragonolobus. The sequence goes on along the minus strand of CM075695.1, from coordinate 21,910,854 downwards.
TGATGAACAGTAATGTGAACAGTGTGCATGGATAGTAACCCCAATGAAAAGTATCACTCGAACTTGGATCTAATACCAAATGATATGAATCTATTTTTGGATTGATAAATTCAACATGAAAAAGAAAATTAAAATCAAAATTTTTAGAATAAAAAAATAAAAATGGATTAAGATAGAGAAATAAAAAGAACAATGCCAAAATCCCTAAGGATTGATAAGTTGAGGAGAATTCGCCACAAAAAATATAAATTCTTTTATCAAAATTTGAAAAGGTTCTACTTAAAAACCCAAAGAGAAAACACTCTCACTTTAGCAAAAGCTATATTTGATCTCTTTCAAGTTTGCCTACAAAATCTTTCTTAAGCTTATTTATAGCCTAGGATTTCTAAAAACCCATTGCGAATTAATTTAATATGAAGAATTAAATTTCCACTTACATAAAAACTCACTAACTACTTAATGGTTTATGAAGGTTAAAAGAAAGATAAAACTAAACCCCTAAACATACCAAGACATATAAAGTTATTACATAAAATAACTACGAAAATCCAAAGGGAAGACAGATAGAAAATGGGCTATCTTCAATCCAATATTCATAATTTTGAAGAAAATCTTGAAGTCTCCTTGATAGTCCTCTATCATAGATCCACATTTATAGGGTTTCTTTGGATTATGCAAGTTAACCATGTGTTAATTGACTTCTTAAGCTAATTAATTCTTGGTTAGCTCTCTGAATTCACACATCCAAAGCCTATAAATAGCACTCATCTACCATTGTATTATTTTATACTTTGATGAATGAAATTTGACTTCTATTTGAGAGCATTAGTTCTTAGAGTGTCTTGAGTTTTCTTCTTTGTGAGAATTCTTCTTCAATGGCTTTTATCAAAGGTTTCTTCCCTTATAGCAAACTTCATCTCTTCAATGGCTTATCTCCTTAAGTGTCGCCATTCACACTCCAACTCTTGTCTTTGGAAGAAGATCATGGGAGAAGCAATCAAGGATTGCATCAGTTACATATCTAGAATTTGAACCCTTGAGACCACTAATTAAGTTGCATCAATTTCATGTCGTTTGATCCATGATGCTCGATGATATGGTAATTTTGTGTGTGTGTGTGTATCTCACCATAATTACATCAGTATAAAGCCTTATAGATTAATTATTTTCTCTATTGCTTAGTTAGTTAATTAAATTACATGCACATAAACATTCTTGTAAGGACCTGTTTATTTAATAGGTTATAAGTGTGTGAAATAAATATTAAGAGAAGTTAAATTTCAGTTTTGTCTTGATTTATATATCAATTGAGGAGTAATTGATGTTATTAACTGTGTCAATGATAGGTGATTGAATTTTAAATGATGACTAGTAGAGCGGAGAGCTGAGCTTGTGATTGTAATTTTGTTGATTTGTTGAGTTATGAGGTTTTTTGGAAGATTTCGAAAGTCTGTTAGTAAGGGGGTGCAAATAGCAAGATAAACTTACTAGGCAAGATTCTCGTTTGATGGTTGATTTTGCTAGGCAAACAACCTTGTTCCTCCTTGGGAAACCTATTTTGCTTGGTGAGCTTATGCAACCCTATTGCTCTATTTCAATATTTTGAGTTTCAAATTATATGAGAAATGAATTTTATTTATTAGAAATTTTATAAAAAGTATTTGGAATTCGGAGGCGTTACAATAATGGTATCAAAGTAGTTTGTGCCCTATACACAGACTTGTGGGGAATAGGTTTACTATGCTTGTGAATGTGAATTGTTTTTTGTGTAGTGTTGGATTCTAGTGTTCTCATCTAACTATAATATAATTATATCATAGGATGACACCTACACCACCTACACCTCATCCTCAATCATCATCTAGTCTAGCTCAAGTGGGTCATCTTATAGAAGTAATGGCATCTGCAATTCAACAACAGAACTTTAAAATGGCACATAAGTTCCAAATAGAATAGTTATTTGATCCTTAGGAAAGAAAAAAGAAGATACCTGCAATCAATTTGTGGGGAAAAAGGGTGTGGTCTTTTTTTTTTTTTGCTTTTAGAATTCTAGAAAGCTAGCACTTTCCATTTGAATCAATCTATGTTAAACCTTCTAAGAAGAACTAAGACTGGCATTGGCTAAGATGGAGTTTGCCCCAGGTAAGAAATACCTACAAGGGAAGGAAATTGGTTTGTCCTCGACTCCTCTGAGACTTAGACGGATAAACTCATTAGAGACGCTATTAATGGGAGAAACCACCCAAAAGTCAAGTCATTGTGGTATCTCTTACTATAGGGACCAACCTAAGGCGTACATGAAGATTGTAAAAGGACTGGTTCAAGGAAAGGCAACAGTGGTCGTGGAGTCAAAGAGTGAAGGAGCTGTCGTAGCTAGCTCGTGGAAGCCAAGATGGGACAAGATTAGAGGAAGGAGTGTTATGTGAGAGAACAACTGAAAAATATATAGGTTTTTTAGGGAAGAATTGGAAATATAATTATAGTTTTAACTAAAAAATTCTTTAAAAGGTTAAGAAGAATATTTAGTTCATAATATCTCATATCCGTAGAGAGGGAAATACTTTGCAAATTGGTTAGTTAATTATATGGTAATGTACTGGCTTGGTTTGGTGTGATGCAATTCCTGGTTTTATCTGTGAGGACCTAAATAAGAATCGTCTAGGATTAGCTAGTTATAGAATATGTTGATTCAATTACGCCTCTTATGTAGTCTTTTATTTTAATTGAATACTACTTGGGATGGTTTTAAATTATTTTTAGGATTTTAGCATCTATCCTAGATAGAGACTTATATTCAGTGATGATGCTGGATAAGCCTAATCTTCATCTAAGAAAAAATATGCTTCTTTTATAAGTCTAAGAAATGAGAATTTATTCATAATTTTAGCTATATAAAAGGATAATTATAGAAATAGATAGCAAGAGTTTAGCATTCATAAACTCAAATAACCATGTACCATTTTAAATTAAATAGAGAATTATAATTTAGTTTTATAATTTTAAATAAGTTTTTACATTTGTTTCATGACTAGATTTACAAAATATTGGACATGATAAGAATAATCTTGACAACTTGTGAGATGTTATTTGTATATGTTGGGAGTAAGGAGTTATCATAGAAAGGATCAGTATCAGATGGTGACTCTCTGTCAATACCTAAATCAATGTGTGTTAGGATTCCAGACGCAACTGTATTCAGGATTTGGTAATCTCCTGATTTTAATACCTGTTGGATTGACTCAACTTTGCTGAGGGCACCCATATGAATTTGATTCAAACATAATGTGTAATGATCTCTTGCCTCAAGGTCATTGGAATTTCTTCGTATCAACCTCTTAATTAATTTGGTTGTGGCGGTGATGTTTGCACGTGTCACATCAAGGGAATATTGGACAAGGCCAACAAGGTTTGCATCAGCTACTCCACCAGGCTTTGAATTGAGAAGATTAATGCAAAATGTAGGATTTTGAGTTTTCTTGCAAATGGCATTCAATTCCACACGTTGGATTGCAGAGGAGGATGCAACATATAGAAGGAACACTAACACTAATAAGGAGAAGTTATAAGTCATTATTTACTTTGTCTTGTTTATTCCTTTTCTTCTTTAGCCTGTCTGTTTGACTTATTTTATTTTTCTCAATGTAAAACAATTGTATATATAAGTTTATTTCATGAGGCTAAATATAAAGCGGTTGTTGTGTAGTTGTAGAAATTTCTAAAAATTAAAACAACAGAATACAAGTAAAATTACACCTAGACTTTTAGTTTTATTTCTAACATATCAATATCATACTTAATGTTCTGAGGATGTCCAATACCCTAAATAAAGGAGAAAATTAGTTTTTTTTTCTCTATGCATGTGTGTGGTCATTACTTGTTCTAGGTAGACTACACCCATTTCCCTTCCTTGATTATGAAATGGCTTCTGCTAATAACTTTAAATTGTTTTTCTTAAAATAAAGTTTTTGTTTATTCCAAAATGAAGGATTGATATTATATATGAAGATGTTAGGAGTATTTTAATCCCTTGTACAAACACATTTCTTTCCATCACGAGTTTCCCCTCGTTTCCTTCCTCTCTCTCTTTTAATATAATGTATGGTTAATTATTAATTTTTTCCATAATTACAAATGTAATGTAAAAAAGTAACTATAAATTTTTGCTTAGCAATTTATTTATATAGGTATGATCTATACAACATTAAATATTTGTATATGTCATTGCATTGAATACACTTTTAATCTTGTTTCTTTATTTAGATTGTCCGATATGTGGTCAATTGGTTTAGAATCTTCCTTGGTACCATTTAATGAGAAGGAATACACTTACTTCAATAGTAAATATCAGAGACTTATTTTTCATCTCAATCATTCATTTCTTGAAATCTAATTATGATAATAAGTAACTAATCTCAACAATTAGATTTTAAAAAAGATGAATAGAGAGTGATGAAATATTTCCTACCATGGGTCCTACCACTAGGACCATGGTTATGAGGATTGAGGAGGAGATGACTAAGCATGATCATGCAAAGCTTGAAGATCATTGAAGGCCAGTCCCCTTTCCATTTTTACCTTGTAAATATCCAAGAGTAATTATTTTGACTTTTAGTAGGTTGACTCCTAGAGTTGACCCCTTCTATTCTTGACTTTTGTATTTAGGTCAACCTGATTTTTAAGAGTACTATCAAGGTTGTTAAAATCGAAAGACTATGTAAACTTATGAGAGTCTATTAAACTTGACTTATAAATTCAAATCATAAGAGTTTACTTTGTTAAAAAACATAACTATAAAAATATAAAAATTAAAAATTTCAACCACATAATAAGTCAAAAATCTAAATTGCTTCAAATAAAACATAAGTTCAAAGTTCATACAAATGATACAATATTAATCGTTACTATTTCTAATAACAACATTGAAAAATAAGTTCAAAGAAATACAATTTTTTCAAATTTCCATATCTAATCATCTAATAAGATCATTGCCACCACTATCATCCTCTACATCATCATCAAACTCTTCTCGAGAGGAAATAACATCATTTACATTTGCATCCAAAACAATGTTTCGATATCAAGTGCATCCAAATTATGATCACTTAAATTTCTTCCAACCAATCCAACATTATCAACAATAACATCAACTTCAGCTTAAGTATGCTAAACATCAACATTCTCCTCTTCAACATTGTCAAACTCAAGTTATCCACTATCATCATATTCAATTTCATCACTGGAGAGCAATGGTCTTTTTAACCTATCTACTTTTACATAACATAAACTAAATCATTGAGCTTCTTTTAATGTAAATGATTTTTTTCTTAGTATGAACCTAAAAATATAAAATTCAACAAAAGGAAATTTGATAAGTACCTAAACCAAATAATAATAAAATAATAAAAAACAAAACTCAAATCACGATGAGCTCCAATTATAAAGGTTTTTTTAGAAGAAAAAAATACAAATAAAAATCTATGTTTTTTCTAAATTATGTGAGAATTTTTTAAGTCAATTTTAAATAATATGTAAAACTTTCTATAATATATATATATATATATATATATATATATTTTCCAAATGTGGGACTTTTTACAAATTAGTTTGTCAAAAGTCTCACATTGCTTAAAATAATTTAACAAGTTATTTTAATTTTTTTTCTTTGTATTTTTTTCCTAAGAATGCTGATGGGAAAAAATTAACCAAACAAGTGACGGTATGTACTACTTTTTTTATATGTAACATGAGATAGGTATTCCAACTTATCACAAATTCCAAATAATTTTCTAGTTGTCTTCACTTTAATTACCTCTTTCCTATACAAGAAAGGAACTAATAGTTTTATTAGTATTGTTGTAACAGTATTTTATCTATCTCAATTTCATAATAAATTTTTTTATTCATTTAATCATGTTATTATTTACAAGGAAGTAATTTATTTTCTATTTTTTTATTTTTTTAAAAATAATTTATTTTCTTCAATTATTTTTTTTTAACAAAATAAGATAGAGTAAAATGAAATCATAAACAAAACCATATTTATATATATTCACAAGTCATATTTACAACATTACATATTTATGTTATATACATATACATATATATAGAGAGAGAAAATTTTATTTATGTGTGGTTCTCCCCTTTATTTATATTTTTTTTCTACAATATTTACATGGCCGGTGGAAAAATATTCAACAAGGGATTTGTATAGTTAGTTCATGGTAAATAAAATGTCACCACTATAGGTCCTTCAATCACTATGTGTCCCCCATGATCATTTACAAATACTAAAGTGGAAACTTCAGTCTCTCGAAACATAACTGGGTTCTCAATCACATTTGTAATTCATCCCATACCTGGAAACATTGCTGTAATTACATCAAAGAAATGGTTCAGATAATTTTTCACGTCCATCTTTTAAATTTTGTGTTTCCATCTTTTTTTAGAAGAGAAAAGAAAGGAGTGAGTACAAATATCATGAAACTAATTTGAGTATTAACAATTTAATTTTTTAAAAAAAAATTATATATATAAAATATTTATTTATATATATGTAGGGAGAGATATGTATCATATTGATTTATAATAATTTATTTATATATATATAGATATATATATATATATATTTATAGAGAAATTTGAATTACTTTTTGTAGTGACTAGTCATGATAAATGAATTTCTTTACCATGATTTTTAAAGAATACAAGGATATTTTACCTTAAATATTTACTCATTCAAATCCCCAAGGTCAAACCTCCAACTACAAAATAATTCAAATCTTTATTTAAGTTTTTTTAAAAAAAAACTTTTATTAAACATTTCATTATATGTATATTTTTTTATGTAAAAAAAAAACGTTACGTTTAAAATAATATAGTTAATTAGAAGTTTTAAAAATAACCAATTTAATAAACCAAATAAGTTTCACACATCAAATCAAATAATTTTAATTAAAAGTAACATGAAATACTAACTAAGTCAAAGTTGAAGACACCTTACTAAATAAATATTACTAAAAGTAACATAGAATAATAAATAAAGTGAGATTAGGGACACCTCACTAAATAGTTATAAATAAAAGTAACATAAAATAAACAAGTATAATATTTAAAAGTCATATATGTCTCCTCCCCCTTACCTTAGTAATTGGAATAATAGTTTGAATTTTCTTCTCCGAATAAATACTTTATCACTATCACTTCCAATTTCTTCCCTCACTTCCTCCCATTTCTTCTTACGTTCCTTCTTATTTATAGCTGGTGTAGGACTGAAATAATGATTTTTTTTCATCATTGCATAGTTCAGATACAATTTTTAGTTCCTTGTAGATAAATTTTAGTTACTTATGGATCGTTGTCTTAGACCTATCCACTTCTCTCTCTCTTCTTTTTCTTTAGTTTCTATAAGTTCCTTAGAGATAAATAACTTGTGTTGTTTTTTTTTTTCTCTTTTACACTTCAGTCTTTGTTTTCTTTTGATGCTACAATGATTTTTTTTTTCTATGTTTTTTATCTTCCGTGTGTGGGTATATATATATATATATTAAAATTTCAAAATATATTATAAATTTATTCTATAATTTTACTTATATCATATATTCTAAAAGATATTTCAAATTAAATATGTAATAATATAATATTAAAAGTTTAATAACATTTAGTTTATTATTAGAGTTTAATTAGTATACACTCTCAGTGTAAATATTTTTACACTAACATTCAATCACAACCCTTCATTCATGGTAAATTTATTGACTTTACTGGTTACTACTTTAAAAGTCACATAAATAAAAAATCGTGATTGAATGTCAGTGTAAAAATCTTTTACACTAACAGTGTATACCAATTAAACTCTTATTATTATTATTTTTATTATATATATATAAATATTGTCTGAAAATTTAAAATAACCTAATTATTTTATAATTAGATAATATTTAAATTTGATTTGATTTAAATATATATTAAATACAATTTTATATATATATATATATTTGAGAATATTACAATTCTCCACTACTAAAAGAAATTTTGTCCTCGAAAATTTTATTGGCTAAGCAAATAACGATATTTTTCTCTAATCTTCTCTTCCAATTCCCACGTAGCATCTCCTGTGACATTATCCCAGATGACTTTTACCAGTGGAATTTGTCTGTCTCTCAAATGCTTGATTCTCTTGTCTGTGATTTTTATAGGCATTATTTCAAATGTAAGGTTATCCTTTAATTGTAATGTATCCGATGTTATTATATGAGAAGGGTCATATATATATTTTCTTAATTGGGACACATAAAAGACATTGTGAAGATTAGAAAGAAAAGGAGGTAAAGAAATTTGATAAGCAACAGGACCTATCTTTCTGAGATTTTGTTAAGGGCCTATAAATTGAGGAGTGAGTTTCTTTTATTTCATTACCCTACCAATTCTAGTTTTTGGAGTAACTTTCAAGAATACATGATCACCTTCTAGGAACTCGAGTGGTCTTCTTTTCTTATCAGTATAACTTTTTTGTCTGCTTTGAGTCATTCTTAATTTTTCCTGAATCATTTTGATTTGCTCTGCGGTTTGCTGCACCATTTCAGGACCCAAGATCAAATTTTCCCCAGTTTCAAACCAACATAGAGGTGTTCTACATTTTATTCCATATAAAGCCTCATAGGGTGCCATACCTATGCTAGAATGGAAACTGTTGTTGTAAGTGAATTCAATCAAAGGTAAGTATCGATCCCAACTACCTGAATCTTCTAGCACACAAGCTCTCAACAAATCCTCTAATGATTGTATGGTTCTTTCTAACTATCCATCTATTTAAGGATCATAGGTTGAGCTAAGACGAAGCTTGGTTCCTAAGGCTTGACGTAAACTTCCCCAAAATCTAGAAGTAAATCGAGGATCTCTATCAGATATAATGCTAGATGAAACACCATGTAATCTTACAATTTCTTTTATGTACAAGTCCATCAACTTTTCTAATGAATACCTAATGTTAATGGGTAAGAAGTGAACAGATTTTGTTAGTCTATCCATGATAATCCATATGGAATCAAATTTGTGCATTTTTCATAGTAATCTAACCACAAAATCCATAGTTATACTATCCTATTTCCATTCAGGTATATCTAAAGATTGTAACATTCCGGCTAGTTTTTTATGTTCTATCTTAGCTTTCTGACAAGTCGTTTCTTAAGATCTTGATACTGGATGTATGCTCAACTTGCTCTTATGTGCCTCTTCAAAGATTACTTTCTTAATTTCTATGCCATTAGGCACACATACTCTATTGTTGAAACTCAAGACACCCTCTTTATCTAAACTAAACTTTTCACCATTCTTTTCACCCAACAATTTTGTTTTCTTTTGAATAAATTCATCAATCCTCTGAACTTTATAGATTTGCCTTTGTAAGTCACTGATAGTCTGAACTAAATTCAATTGTATCCTATCATGACTTGCTTTAACTGATAAACTCGTGTCTCTAAATTCTTCAATCAAATTCATCTCATGCACTATTAATGAAGAAACATGTAATGATTTTCTGCTTAATGCATCAGTCACTATATTCGCTTTTCCTGGATGATAATGTAATTCAAAATCATAGTATTTCAAGAATTCCATCCACCTTCTTTGTCTCATATTTAATTCCTTTTGATCAAATAAATATTTTAAACTGTTATCATCACTAAAAACCTCAAATCTACTACATACAGATAATGTCTCCATATTTTAAGTGCAAAAACAATATAGCAGCTAATTCTAAATCATTGGTTGAATAATTTTTCTCATGTGCTCTCGGTTGCCTAGAAGCATAGGCCACTACCCTCCTTTCTTGCATAAGAACACACCATAATCCCATTTTTGAGGCATCACAAAATATTACAAATTGTTCATTGGGATTAGGTAAAGCTAAAACAGGTGAAGTTGTTAGCCTATTCTTCAGTTCTTGAAAACTATTTTCACATTTTGTTGTCCACTCAAAAGCTTATACTTTCTTGGTGAGTTAGGTTAAAGGCATGGCTATCTTAGAAAATCCTTCAATGAATCGTCTATAACATCCAGCCAAACCAGAAAACTATGAATTTCAATCACTGTTTGTGGTGTATCCCACTTTAAAACTGCTTCTACCTAGGTTGGATCCACAGATATTCCCTCTTTGGAAATCACATGCCCCAAAAACTTAACTTCGCTTAACCAAAATTCACATTTAGAAAGTTTAGCATACAGTTGTTTGTCTTTCAAAATCTGAAGAACCATCTGAAGATGTTCTTCATGAGTCCTAGAATAAATAAGAATATCATCTATAAATACCACCACAAAATGATCCAAAAATGGATGAAAAATCTTATTCATATAATCCATGAATACTGCAAGAGCATTAGTCACACCAAAAGGCATTACTTGATATTTATAATGACCATACCTTGTCCTAAAAGTAGTTTTCTAAATGTCTTCTGCTTTTACTTTAATTTGATGATATCTTGATCTTAAATCTATCTTTGAAAATACAGTTGTTCCTCTCAATTGATCCATCAAATCATCTATACTAGGAAGGGGATATTTATTTTTTTATAGTGAATTTATTTAACTGACGATAATCTATGCATAACCTAAAACTTCCATCTTTCTTTTTAACTAACAAAACAAGAGCTCCCCAAGGTGATATACTAGGACGAATGAATTGTTTTTCAAGAAAATATTCCAATTATTTCTTTAGTTCGACAAGTTCAGAAGGTGACATCCTATAAGGTTCCATTGAAAATGGTCATGTTCCTAGTAGCAAATCAATTGAAAATTTAATTTCTCTATCAAGTGGCAAACTAGGAATATCATTAGGGAAAACTTCAAGAAAATTTTGAACAACTATTATGTTTTCCAAATTTACTTGTTCTTTTTCTTTTTCTTCCTCAGAAGGTAATAACAAATATACCTGAACTTCATTCCCTAAATACTTATTTATTGGTTTGATACATGAAATCAACAGATCCTTAGAGTTAGAAAATATTACAAATTTTTTTGCACAATTAAGGAGAACGTGATTGGAAAATAACCCATTCCATTCCTAAAATCACATCTAATTGTAATAAGGGTAAACAAATCAAATTTACAAGAAATATTCTATTTTTAAGGAAAATAGGACAATTCAAACAAACTTTATTGGTAAGCACAAATTTATTTATAGGTATTGAAACAATCAAACTGGTATCTAAAGAAGAAACTGACAATTCAAGATTTTGAACATAATCATTGGAGATAAAAAAAATGGGTGGTGCCTGAATCATATAGTACATTTAAAGTTTTACCTTTAATGGAACATGTACCTTGAATTAGATCATTGCTTTAGGCAGTTTCGGCTCCCATCATGGTGTAAACTTTGCTAGTTGTAGTAGACTTTGACTTGGGTGCAGAAGAGTTAGAATGCATTTTTGGTTGTCCACACTCAAAAAACACATGACCAAGTTTTCCACACTTGAAACAAATCGGCCTTTGAGATGACAATCTTTAGTATAATGCCTCCGTCCACACTTAAGACACCTAACCTGATTAGTCATAGGTCTACTGAAATTTCCTAAGGAAAATTGGGAAGTTTGAGGTTTCCCTGGAGAACGGTTTATGGTTTTTCTTCATGGTTTCTCTTTTTACTTAGTGAGACCCAAAATACTTTGGTCTATTATTTTGATTATTTTCAAAAACCTTCCAAAAAAGACACTTGTGAATAAGTGTAGAAAAATAAAAAATTTCTGGTATCCCTACCGTCTTCCTTAGTTCAGGCCTAAGTCCATCTTCAAACTTATTACACTTCATTCTCTCATCTGGGTGGTAGAAAAAAGTAGAGTATTTACCTAATTATTCAAATTTAGAAGCATATTCTCCTACTGTCATGTTTCCTTGTTTTAATTGCATAAATTATGTCTCTTTTGCTCTTCTCGCATCATCAGGAGAATACTTTTTCTAAAAATTTAGCGATAAATACTTCCCATGTAATATCTATTCCTCCTCCTTCTGATAACCTTCTAGTACTATCCCACCAATATTCAACCTCTCCTACAAGTATAAACACAACATAATTTACTTTTTTATTATCAGGACAATTCATCGCTCGAAATATTTTTTCTATTTCCTTAATCCATATTTCAGTTTTGTCCAGATCATAACCTCCATGAAATTGTGAAGGTTTGTTCCTTCTAAATTCAATTAATCCTTGTGATTCAATAGTTCCTTATGACCTTTGATTTCTTATTAAAGCTGCAGTCATGTCTCTAATAGCTTGTACTGCCTCTGTTAATTCAGTATTTCTTGTTCTTCCTGCCATTTGAAATTATTCAAGTTAAAACTTAGTGACATGGTTAGCTCATTTTCCACGTCTCACATAACGTTGCTCTGATACCATCTAAATGTAATGGTATTTTTATTTATCTCAATTTCATGATAAATTTTTTTTCTTCATTTAATCTTGTTATTATTTACAAGGAAGTAATTTATTTTCTATTTTTTTCTTTTTTTACAAATAATTTCTTTTCTTCAATTATTTTTTTTAACAAAATAAGATAGAGTAAAATAAAATCATAAACAAAACCATATTTATATATATTCACAAGTCATATTGTAACGGTATTTTATCTATCTCAATTTCATGTTAAAATTTTTTTTCTTCATTCAATCCTGTTATTATTTATAAGGAAGTAATTTATTTTTTATTTTTTTACAAATAATTTCTTTTCTTTAATTTTTGTTAACAAAATAAGATAGAATAAAATGAAATCATAAACAAAATCATATTTATATATATTCACAAATAATATTTACAACATTACATATTTATGTTATATAGATATACATATACATATTTATGTTATATACATATTTTCTATCAAACTTTTTAATCAAGTAGTATAGAATTATTTAAATGTTGATAATTTAATTAATTACGTTTTTGCATTAATTTAATTTCTTTGAAGAGGGTATTATTATTTTTTGTTTAAAATAAAGTTGAACTGAATACAAAATATTAATTCAATGATAGATAAATGACCCAATATTTTTAAGTGTTTATCTTATAAGCCTTTTACAGATTAGGGTTGGATTATGTGTATGAAAATAAAGAAAACATTCCAGCTCATTATTTCAAATGTGTATGAAAAAGAAGCAACATTCCAGCTCATCATTTAAAAAAAAAAAAAACAAAACCTAGTTATCCCACTTTGATTGATGAATAATTCATATTAATGCTAATTCAACTTCATAGGTTTAGAGCAAAATTTTGAAGACATAGGATTCTTAGACTAAACATCAAAAGTTAAAAAACTAACTGTTTTACACGAATTAATACAGAAAATATTGAAAACCCTTTTTGGCAACCGTTATTAAAATTAAATATGTTAGTTCATTTCAATCAAATAATATGCAAACATTAACATGTCATAAACATTGATTTTGTAGGCTGGTTTTCTTGGTCTCTTTCCGCAAAACTCCAACCAAAATTCTTCTTTCTGCTTTGCTTTGAGGTTTTCAGATCTAAACAGTTAAGTATAGTATTACAATGATGAATAACATCATTGAGTATGGAAGATGTTAAGATTGAAGGATCAAGCAAGGTTATTTCCCTCTCTTTCTGACATAGGTCCACATAGGTTGCCAAGAATATTAAGTGAGCCGCTTATACTATAAAATATGCAAACTTTAGATGTACAAAATTGGAGCCGTGTAGTGAATACAAAGTGAAACTATTCTTTCGCCTTTTACATTAACAAGAATACCATGTATTCTCTACATTAAGCGGCATGTATAAATTTTTGTAAGACTTTTTTAATAAAAGCTGTGTAATTGATTAAAAAATTTATTTATTTTTATTGATTTTCATAGTCTAATAGTAGATTTTATTTTACAAGTTCTTCTACCATTTTATATTTGTATAAAACATTTTAAAAATGGATGAGAATTTAATTTTATGTAATTATTATAGAATTACATAATTATGTGTATGATTCAAAAAAGTAGGGAGCTGAACATTCCTGCAAAAGAAGGCGTAGGAATGAAGTATTCAATCCATAAATTGTCTTCTACTCTAGAAGCATGTTTCCATTCACCATCTGTCTCAGTCTTATTATTGTACGTTGAATAAAGAAAGTATTTCAAAATATTTTTCCAAAAATATTTTTCATATTTTACTGTCGCAGTAAATCATAAAAGTACAATTCACACACCATTTCACAGATAGTTACTTTATCCTTCAAAATCACATGATGTAATATGATAAACAGATCTAATATCTAAATCATCCATCTTCAACAACTTGTTAGATATTAAGTACTACATTATTTTTAATTTCAACTCAATTCTATAATAATACCAATTACCTAAAAACTAATTAAATAAAATCTTTTCTAATATATTTGGACTTTGTAACGTAAACCACACATCAGTGGTTTAATCCACAATCCTTCGGAGATATGGTTCATAGTAACACGTCTAGTGAAAAATCACACGTATGTCTAAATTCACATATGTGTGGGCAAAACAACTCTGTGATAAAACCACAGACATGTGAGCGACTCAATTTTGATTTTATATTTATATTTTTCCATTTTAATCTCATCCTTTAACCGGTAAGTCTCTAAAATTTTATAAAATTTTTCATCTATTTACTCATCTACTTCTATTAACTAAATTACTCTTCTCACCATAAAAATCATCAAAATCAAAATTTCTCAACAATAATTAATTAAATTAAAATTTACATCAACCATCATCAAAATTCATCTAAAGATTAAAAAATTCCATATCTATACTTTAAACTAATTTAATCATGGAAACCTACAATATAATAGAATCTTATTAAATCTTACAGATGAAATTGAATACTAAAATTAATACTTATTTCTCCAAGCTTGTTGAACTTCTGCTAAGTTTTAGTTGAACTTCTGCACATTAATCAAAATATTCATAAATCAGCACGGTGCTAGAATTAGATTTGTCTCTTAAAAATATACATGCTGCCGCTAAAGGAACAAGGCAAATCAATCTTATTCTATATGCAATTTCAAATGATTACCTTCTTGGGTATGCAGAACAAATCTGTCAACTAGCCTCCATGCTGCTCAAAATGAATCCGACATCATAACCAACAGTTAGAGTACCACAAAATATGACATACAAATATGAAACACCTCACACTGAATAACATACTTACCTGGACGAGGTCAATGGATGATTAGGAAGGTTCATGGCCTAGGGAAGTGACCTCCATTGCACTTAGGAGGGGTGCTTTCTTAAGGTCTGTCCAAATGATAGAACCTATGTCATTGACAGACAGTGGAGGCTTGCGTTCGCTCAGCCTCTTTCCATATCAGAGTAAGTTCTTAGTTTCAGAGATGGATTATTGAAACAACAACATTGTTTAGGAAAGGACAATTTAAACAAAGGCCTTGTCTCTTTAATTTTGTTTTCTTAATAATATTTTTCTCACTTTCTGAGTATTAAAGTTACGAGATAACAATGGTGTTATAAGAGAAATTCCAGAGAAAAAGAGAAATTCCAGAGAAAGAATTTTCGATTAATAAAAAATAACATTAACAACTAATAATTAATTCTTTTATTAATAAAAATTAATATTAACAATTAATAATTAATTTTAAAAAAACTGTATTATAGCCCCAAGTTCAAGAATGGTTTGATTTGATGTAACAACTCATTTTATTTCAATATTTTGAAAAGTTTCCAGACACCATAAGCTAAAAATTAAACAAATTTGAGTCCCCAAGCTAAAGTTATCCTTTATGAGTATTCTTGTCAGGTTGTGAATATTTTCAATATCCATACACTCAGAATTTGCTTTCAGCCTACTGTTTCCTCACTAAAGAACATGAAGCTCATCCACATATTATAAATACTTTCTCCATCCTATGCACTTAAAAATGTGAGTCCCCAAGCAAAACTTTCTCTTATTAGTTTCAAATATATTTTCAGAATTAAACAAATGAAATTGGAGTGAGCTGCTTATTATAAAACAAAGAGATTTCCACTGCATCAAATCATGAAGCCGTGTAGTGAATACAAAGCGAACTATTCTTTCGCCTTTTACTAAAGAATACCGTGTATTCTCTTCATAAAGCGGCATATATCAATCTTTTAAGAGTTTTAAAAACTCTGTAATTTGTTAAAATAAAAACTTTGTAATTTGTTAAAAAAAAGTTATTTATTTTTATTAATAGCAGATTGTATTCTACAAGTCCTTTTATAAATTTATGTTTATATTTATGTAAAAGATTTTAAAAAATGGATTAGAATTTAATTATATGTAATTATAGAATTACGTAATTATATACATGATTCTGAAAAGGTAGGGAGCTGAAAATTCTTGCAGAAGAAAGACCTGGTATTTAATCCATAAATTCTTGCAGAAGAAATACTACTCTCATTCTCAATCTCAAATCCTTGACAGTAAATAAAGAAAGTATTTTAAATATCTTTTCAAAATATTTTTCATATTTTACTTTCACCATCAATCATAAAAAATCAATTCACAGACTATTTCATAAATATTTTCTATATCCTTCAAAATCTTAACTCAAAATAACATTATATAATATAAAACAAATTTAATATCTAAATATCATTCATGTCCAAAACTCTTTAGATAGTAGCAACTACATTATTTTTAATTTCAACTCAATTTTATAATAATTTAATTACTTAAAAATTAATTAAATAGAATCTTCTTTAATATATTTAGACTTTGTGACTCAAAATAAAAGTCTTCAGATGTAATGTAAACCACACATATTTAGTTTAATCCACAATCGTTAGAAGACATGATTTATGGTAACATGTCCAAGGCAAAAATCACAACCCTGTGTCTAGATTTACATGTGTGGGTAAAACAACTCTGTGGATGAATTCATAGACATGCGAGTGACTCTGTTTTGCTTTTATATGTAGATTAACCTGTTCCTAACTGGCAAGTCTAAAATTTTACAAATTTTTCATCTATCTCCTCATTTACTTCTCTTAATTAAATTACTCTTCTCATCATAAAAATTATTAAAATCAAAGTTTCTCGGCAATAATTAATCAAATTAAAATTTACACCAACAATAATCAAAATCCGTCTAGCCCACGCATCAACTGAAGATGACAAATCAATCTTATTTTAAATGAAATTTCAAGCTACCAGCTCCCTGCTTAGGCAGAGCAGCAAATCTGCCAGCTAGTCTCCACACTACTCAAAATTAATGAATCCCACATCATAACCAATAGTTAGAGAACCACAAAAACACATATAAATATGAAACACCTCAAACCAAACAATATACTTACCTGGACGGGGTCAATGGATGACCAGAAAGGTCCATGGCCTAGGAAAGTGACCTCCATTGCACTTGGGAGGGGTGCTTTCCTAAGGTCTGCCCAAGTGGCAGAGTCTACGTCATAATTTGTGGTAGTGGAGGCTTGCGTTCGCGCAGCCTCTTTCCATTTCAGTTCTTAAAATTTTGAGTTACAAGGTTTAAAAAATTTTTATTAAAGGTTGTTCTAAGGTGAATGATAACAGTAATAAACATAATATGATTTTATGAGTATTGAAGTTGTAAATGACAACAGTATTAAAACATAATGTTAAGGTTAAATGATAACAGGATTGAAACATTAGCATAACAGATTTTATGACGATTAAAGTTATGGGTAAATGATAATAGGATTGAAACATAAGTATTGTGGCCTCCGAGACTGCTGTCCTTGGACCATCTCTTTGAAAGTTGACGACATTGATAACAAGAACAGGAAGTGATAAAGAATTGGTTTTTAAATGATAGTTGATGTTTAGTTGGATTTATTGATTAATCTCACAGGATGCATATTACATTTAGGATTGCTTCATATGCTACTATTAAAACTGAATTTTTGCAACGTATGTATAGATAACATTATTCCAAAATTATATATATATAAACAAACGATGCCTCTTATTAAATCTTTTATAGATTCTATTTTAAAGAAGTAAAAATTATTTTCTCTCTTCCTCTTAAGAGCAACAACATTCACTCAATAATTAAAACATACCTCTGTTATGCACCAACAAGTATGCAATGATAGTTACCAACAAGTATGCAATGATAGTTATTTTCAAGTTATCATCTTGCATCTGTTACTTAAGGTTCACAGTATTTAATGCACTCATACCTTTCTGGATCTCTTAGCTAAGATGGATCAAGTGTTGTCTATTTTTTGAGGCTCAATGTTAGTTATATTCATGTTAACTTGCATCTGTCACCTCAAGTTCAGAATATTTTAGGCTCAATGTTAAACTACTCCAATTCTCGCATGGATATGTCATGGTATAACACTCAGCTGATGTTGCCCTTGTTTTGGTATAACACAGGATTTATTGATTAATCTCACAGGATGCATATTCAGAACTATTACATTGGCAAGGCACACCTTACCAGTTAAGTTTAAATTCTTGTAATGCTCATCACATGTGACACATCGAGGATGCACAACACTAATAACTTGTTTTGGATAACTAATTTGTGGTTGTTAATTTAGTTTTAAGTTTCAAAGTTATAAAGTGACAATAATTTTTGTATAATTTTCTTATAACATAAGCAAATAAAAAACACAAACTTGTTGGCATTTCTATTAAATTGTATGGCAAATTAATTGATTCATATTTCACTTGTTTGCTGTTTATTATAGTAAAAAGATTGACTCTTTTATAAAAATACTTATAATAGTACATATAAAATGCTAAAAACATTTATAGTGTTATCATATTTATAAAAGATTATTTAATAAATTAATTATATTTTTTTCATTAAAAATACTTCGGATAGTGGTTAAAAAATACTAAAGATTTAGTATTACTATCCTATTTATAAAAGATTACTTAATACACTACTTTAAACATACTAGCTTTATGCATTTTCTTTATGTATTTGACATGAAAAATATAAAAACCTATCTTATTTGTGTATTTTCTGTGAAATTATTAATTATTCAGTGTTTGGTTGTATGGTTGATATATAATGGTTGATAAAGGTTTTATAATATTATAAAGTACAATATTGTAATGATGTCAGAAATCATTAATAGTCAATGGTCATAATAACCTATTTATTCCTTGTAATTAAATGTACTTAATATAAACATGTAACTTTCTCATATCATCGGATAAGTTTTTTGGAATAATTTCAAGCATATCTTAGAAAGTTACATTTGTCGAAAATTTACAGCAATCTAAAAAACTTATCTTTAAGAACCATTTGGCGTTTTAGGGTTGCAGCTCCGAGATCAACAGATTCCTCTCTGCTACTGCTACCTGCTATGCAACGCTAACATTGTCTGCAGAAAGTTAGAAGATTTGATGTTTTTCTAGAAAATCGGTCAAACTATACTATTTTAATAAATATTCGGTTGATCACTCTATTTTAGTAAATATTCACCCAAAACTCTGTCAAAAACCCAGATTAATTTCCTTTCATTTATCCGCAATTCTACATATATCTAACAAGTGGTGTATACCGATGGAAATGATGAATAACAACTTACTTTATTTCAATATTTTGTAAAGTTTCAAGATATCATAAGCCAAAAAATTAAAGTTGTCCTTTATAAGTATTCTAGTAAGGTTGTGAATATTTTCAATCTCCTTCATACATTCAGAGAATTGCTTTCAAATATATTTTCAGTCATCCACTGATTATAAGTATTCTCCACCCCACCCACTTAAAAGTGTAAGTCCCCAGGTTAAACTTTGATAGTTTCACATATATTTTCAGAATTAGACAAATAAAATTACACATGTTGAAGAGAAGAAAAAAGATTGCAGGAAAATGTAAAAATCCTACTATAGCCAGTAAAACTTATTTACTATAAACTTATTCTGAAATTCTAAAATAATGAACAAACAGAATCAATTTTAAAATTTGGTGTTAGTATCTTTTCCTTAAAGTAAAACTTTAAACTAAAAATTGTAGGACTTTACCTTAAAGGAAGTCCTTCCAAAAATTCTCAAAGGCCTAAGCAAAACTCAGACCTAAGAGGGGGTTTGGAAATAGTTTTCAACCAGCAATAGACGCGCCTCGGTTAGAACCTCACTAGCTGCGTCATTGCCCCAAGCGCAAAGATGTTTTGTAACATGTCTGACAACTCATCTTAATATAGCTTCTGTCAGTTTCAAAATTTCTTTTAGTCCATGTGGGTCTTAAGCAACTTCACACGTAGTCTTAACACAAGCCTCACAATTTCACATACTTACATTTTTTTTTTTATGTTAACCTGTGATGTTTTTAAGACATTACTAAACCACAAATAAGAGTTGTCCTTCCTAACCATTAATCTTAAGTAGTTTTGCATTGGCTTATGAATATTTTCACTTAGGTTCACACACTTATCTTTTTCACAAGAATGACAACCTCTGCATCATGACATATATATTTTTTAAGTTTAACACTTATACACTGTGAATGAGTTTTACACTAGCGGTTAATCACAATCTTTCATTTACATGACTTTTAAAGTATTAATGATTAAAGTCAACAAACTTGCCATATATATAAAGGGTTATGATTATCTGCTAATGTAACTTTTTTATACTGCCAATCTAGTGTTTTTCTCTATTTTTTTCTTTCAGAACTTCAACAAATTTTTTATTCACATCAAGTGAGAAAGATGAAGAGGTTTGTGTATATATTAATTGATGACTAAACTTTCTGAGTAAAGACCAGAACATCACTTGAGATGAAGAGCAAACCAGCTTTTAATAGTCTCTGCTAAAAAAAAATTCTCCCCTTACTTGAAGAACGCAAGTCTTAAGCTCAACCTGTTCTTAAGAATTTCTGATATATCTATGGCCCAATCTCTCTGCAGTCTTGGTTTTTAATTGAATGGAACCAGAATATTGAATTTTAGTTCATGTAGGACAGTTATTTGATGTTGGTGAATACTAAACAGTTTGAGAATCCTATGTCATCAAACCTTTTTGTTCTGAACCTATAAAGTTGAATTAGAATTAACAATGATGCTTCCTTTATAGTCTTTTGAGCAAATCCACTATACCTTACTGTTTAAACTTAGAATAATAAATATATTTAAACTTAGAATAATAAATATATTTAAACTACAAATGTAGGGTATGCCAAGCCCATGCAATAGTGCAGAACAAAGGCGACAATTAAGAGTCCAGTAGCAAGCTACCAAAATGGAATCCCCCTTCAAAAAATAAATTTAATATCGTGTGAGCCAATGACTCACATATCAGATATTAAACTGATAAGAACAGATACTACACTTGATCTTAGCCAAAAGGCCGAGAAAGGTATGAGCTAACATGACTTGTGCCGTGTATTTTATTATGAAACATTATGTGGTTGTTGTCTATTGTGATCTGTATGGTACTTAGAATAGTTAAACATTTAGTCTCATTCTCAGGTGACAGCCGCATAACAGGGGTATTTTTTAGTAGTAATTTTGAAACTGGATGTTCTTGCTCTTCACTGGAAGATGAAAAATAACTTTACTTCTTTAAAACAGGGTTTTATAAACTATCTAGTGTTGTTAGGTTTCACATTAATTGCCGCAAGTGAGTTAGAAAGAAACTCAATCTGACATGTTAGTTTACAGAAAGTAAAGATCACTTATCTTTTTAAAAGAAAAGAACAATAAAACACAGAAGGCCAGCAGCTTGATAGTGAGGAGTTTGAACTTTACAATGTTATTCCACTCTTTTTGCTATTTCACAGTTGAAACAATCTTTATTTACTAACCCAGTGAAATCTATAATTTTAACTAAATATAACCTGCAGTTATCACTTGTCTTTATTTACTACCCTCTGTCTTACAGTGAAATCTATAATTTTAACCAAACATAACTCAGTAAAATATTTATTTATGTTTTCACTCATTGGCATGTGTTAGATATGAACAACACTGCCCTCTGTCTTTCAATATTATTATTTTTTCAATGTTTGCTGATGTTTTAAACAAACCAGAAAACACATTTGATTTTATCATTAAACATTACACTTAAATTAATAAAACGAAATTATAGAATTCAGAAGATTTTAGTTTTTAGGTAATTAGTATTATTATAGAATTGAGTTGAAATTAAAAATAATAAAGTATGGATGATTTGAATATTAAATTTGTTTATTATATTACATCATGTAATTTTGAGTCAAGATTTTGGAGATAAAGAAAATATTTGTGAAATAGTTTATGAATTAAATTTTTATGATTTTCTAAGATAGTAAAATATGCAAAATATTTTGAAAAGATATGTATGAATATTTTCTTTATTCACTGTCAAAGACAAAAAACAATATATAAAATTGAGAATGATACTAAAGTATAAGAGAGTTTATGGGCTGAACATTTCATTCCTAGCCCTTTCTTTTACAAGATTTTTCAGCTCCCTATCTTTTTAGAATGATATACATAATCATGTAATTCTATAATTATATATAATTAAATAAATTTAATTAGCATGTACTAATAGTTCAAAAGAATATTGCGTTGACATTTAATCACATCTTCTTATTTATATGATTTTAAAATATTAATTGGTAAAGTCAATCAATCATAAATTAAAAATTATGATTGAATATTAGTTTAAAAAGTTTTAAGTTGCATACTAATCAAATTTTCATTCATCTTTAAAATTTTTTATATAAATATAAATTTATAGAAGAACTTGTAAAATAAAAACTGCTAATAGACTAAGGAAATCAATAAAAATTTTAAACAAATTATAGAAGTTTTTCTTCTAATATAAGGGAAGTTTTGCAAGATTATTCTTCTTCATAAACATCAGACCATTGTGATGTAAATGGCCTAATCTTTTATGCTAGAGAATTGTATTGTTAACCTATTTATGCATTGGAGTCTGCTCCTCATTCATGAAATCCAAAGCAAAGCCTTTGCTTTTTATTTGAACATTGAACACCTCTTTGCCTGTTGAGTCTTTAATCAAGCATTTTTTGTCTTAAAAAAAAACTTATAGCCTTTCTCTAGTAAGTGAGGAACACTTAATTTGATTGATTTTAGAGACATATAAAACATCATAAATTAATTTCAAACCTGTGTGGCCTTCAATTGCCACAATTCCTTTGCCTTTTTACTTCAATATATACTCCATTCCAATCTTGACTTTAGAGCAAACGGCTTCATAAGCTCTCTAAAAAACTCGCGATCATAGGTTATCTAATTTGTACCATCACTGTCAATAAACCAATTTGCTGTGAAGTTATTGGCAACAAAGCGTGATACAACGAATAACTGTGCCTCATGTGCTTGATCCTCAACAAGTTTGAGTTCTTGTTGAAATTTGTATATTCATTCCACGTGTCCTAATTGACCACACTTGTGACACTTTATATTTGGCATTCATCAACACCTTTTTTTGTGAGTGATTAGTTTTTTTACAGTGAGGGGATGTTGGATGTATCTGATTATTGCTGTTCTGATTATTGATTTTGTTGTTTGCAAAAGCTCCGGCAAGTTTGTTGCTATGAATTTTGCCATTATTATTGATTTACAATTTGACTTGAAAAGAACCCTCCATAGATCTTCCCTCGTGAGTCTTCTTTGGTCTTATGCTTTAAAAGCATGCAAAACTTCTGCCAAAGTAACTTTGGACAGATCCTTTGTGTTCTCTAGGGATGTTATAGAAGCTTTATATTTTTCAGGCACTAGCACAAGAATTTTTTGTACAATTCTTCGTTCTTCAAAAATTGTGCCTAGTAATCTCACCTGGTTGGCAATCCCAAATAGTTTCTCTGGGTACTCTTATTGTTTCAGAGTCCTTTATCCACTACAACTCAAATTCTAAACTTGCATGTTTCGTATCCAATCATCCCCTTGTGCTCTTCCTTCAAATAATTCCATATCTCTATTGCAGTTTTAAGACTCATGATCCTTGTGAAAATTGTTTCTGAAACTATAGCAAATAGACAAGCCTTTGCCTTTGCCTTTTTTCTCTTTGTGAATTTTTATCTGGGCTACTGTAAGATTGTCTAGTCGTGGAGGAACATCATAATCATCTTCTATAACTTTCCAAAGATCTAGAGCCTTCTAGTATGTCTTCATTCTCACCACCCAACCATCATAGTTTTCTCCTTAAAAAATATAGGAAGAGTAGTATGTGAAAAACTTGCTTCGCTATCCATGACACAGGTCCCATAAGAAGTCTGTTCTGTATACCAATTTGTTGGTTATTTGGAAAATATAAAGGGTTGCAATGTTAAAGAAGGAGAAGAGAAGCAAATTTTAATAGTAGAAGAAGGCTGTATACTTTTTATTCATCAGACTGTGAATTTATACAGCAATGAATCAATGTAATAGGAATAAAAATGATAAAATCTGGTAGCATAAGGGATGCAAATAAAAAAGAAAATCAAATATTCTGATTCTAACAATTATTTGACTCTTCATTGCCTAAAAATTAGGAAAATTAAAACTGATTAGCAGCTCCATGGTCATTCTAATTAACAGTAAGTTCCTATGTTCAGCTTGTTCTTAATAATTTCAGATATATTTGTCCCCAATCTTTCTACAGTCTCAGAATTATATACAAACAGAATTAGATATGTTGGAGCAAAATGAGTAGATCAGGTAATTCACCATATCAGATTATTGGAGTTCAAACAATTAGATCATGAAATAGGCATGCTTGATGAGAAACAAGGCTTTGATTCTTTGGTTGATCAGTTCCTTCCTTGTCTAGCAAAGAAGTAATTAAAGTGAAGACAGCTAGGAAATTATTCTAGATCCAAGGTGGGATGACTCAACCTTGAATCACCAACCTATTAAGGTCTTGAATTTGATTCATAGAAAGACACAGTCATAGCAACTACAAGAAACATAATTATTTGGAATAATTTCATATCTAATGAAACATCAGTTGAGTGTGCTATATCCTGACAACATTGAGCATCAAATAATTTTCAAAATAACTATCATTGTATACTTCTTGGTGCAAAACAGAGGTATGTTTTAATGGTTGTGTGGATGTTGTTGCTCTTAAGTGGAAGAGAAAAAATAATTTTACTTTTTGAAAATAGTCTATAAATAATCTGGAAGATTTAATATGAGGAATCGTTTGTTTATAATATATATAATGTTTTTGGAATACATATGATATATCTATACATACGTTGCAAAAGTTCAGTCATGAAACAAAACCATTTAATTGGTAGCATTTGAACAATTCAATTTCAAATTTAAGTTTTTAGACCAAACCCACAGTACAAGAAATCATAAATTTATTTCTTGTATGGATGGTTTTGTGGATGTTGTTGCTCTTAAGTGGAAGAGAAAAAATAATTTTACTTCTTGAAAATAGAGTCTATAAATAATCTGGAAGATTTAATATGAGGAATCGTTTATTTATAATATATATAATGCTTTTGGAATACATATGATATATCTATACATACGTTGCAAAAGTTCAGTCATGAAACAAAACCATTTAACTGGTAGCATTTGAACAATTCAATTTCAAATTTGAGTTTTTAGACCAAACCCACAGTACAAGAAATCATAAATTTATGAGATCAATAAGTTCAACCAAACATCACATACCATTTAAAAGACAATTATATCAATTCTTACTCTTATATCAAATGTTGTCAGCTTTCAAAAAAACATTGAAAAACTAGAACATGCTCTTTAATACCATGTTTCTAAAAACTGAAATTGAAAGAGGCTGCGCGAACGCAAGCCTCCACTGCCACAAATTATGACATAGGCTCTGCCACTTGGACAGACCTTAGGAAAGCACCCTCCCAAGTGCAATGGAGGTCACTTTCCTAGGCCATGGACCTTTCTTATCGTCCATTGACCCCATCCAGGTAAGTATGTTGTTTAGTGTGAGGTGTTTCATATTTGTATGTCATGTTTTTGTGGTACTCTAACTATTGGTTATGATGTGGGATTTCATTAATTTTGAGTAGTGTGGAGGCTAGGTGGCAGATTTGCTCTGCCTAAGCAGGGAGCTAATAGCTTGAAATTCCATCTAAAATAAGATTGATTTGTCTTGTTTCTCCATCCTCGTTTCTCTAGTGGAAGTATATATATCTTTTAAGAAACATATTATTCTAGCACCACTGCATGATTTATGAATATTTTGATTAATGTGAAGTTCAATTGAAACTTATCAATAAGCTTGGAGAAATAAGTATTAATCTTAGTATTTAATTTCATTTGTAAAACTTGAATAAGATTCTATTACAAAGTAGATTTCTATGATTAAATTAATTTAAAGAATACGAGGTTTGAAGATATGGAATTCTTGAATCTTAGATGAATTTTGATAATTGTTGGTGTAAATTTTAATTTGATTAATTATTGTTGATAAAATTTTTATTTTGTTTTTATGGTGAGAAGAGTAATTTAATTAAGAAAAGTAGATGAGGAGATAAATGAAAAAATTGTAAAATTTTAGAGACTCACCGGTTCAAGAATGAGATATGACCAAGAAAATATAAATATAAAAGCAAAACTAAGTTGTTTCACCCACACATGTGAATTTAGAATTCCATTTTGAGTCACAAAGTCCAGTAGAGAAGATTCTATTTAATTAGTTTTTAGGTAATTAGTATTATTATAGAATTGAATTGAAATTAGAAATAATTTAGTTTCTAATATTGAGTTTTTGGAGATGAATGATTTGGATATTAAACTTGTTTTATATTATGAATTTAATTGGTATACATTGCTATATAAATATTTTTGTACTAATATTCAATTACAACCTTTTATTTACGGTAAATAAATGAAGGGAGTGTACAAATCTTTTACCGTGACAGTGTATACTAATTAAACTCTTATATTATTTTAAGTCAAGATTTTGGAGGATAAAGAAAATATGTGTAAAATAGTCTGTGAATTGAATTTTTATGATTTACTATGACGGTAAAAATATGAAAAATATTTTGAAAAATATTTCTGAAATACTTTCTTTATTTACTGTCAAAGATAAAAAACAATATATATAATAATATGAGATTCAGAATAAGACTAATATTTCTTGATAGTGAATGGAAACATGCTTCTAAAGTAGAAGAGAGTTTATGAATTGAATACTTTATTCCTAGGCCCTTCTTTTGCAAAACGTTTTAGCTCCTACTGAAAATCATATACATAATTATGTAATTCTATGATTACAAATAATTAAATTCTCATCCATTCTTTAAAAATGTTTATACATATATAAATATAAATTTATAAAAGAACTTTTAAAATAAAATCTGCTAATAGACTAAGGAAATTAATAAAATAAATAAATTTTTATGACCTGTTAATCTTTGCATATTATTTGATTGAAAGGAACCAACATATTTAATTTTAATAACTTGTTAAAAAGGTTTCCCATTTTGTCTGTATTAATTCATGTAAGACATTATTTGTTTAACTTTTGATGTTTAGTTTGAGAATCCTATGTCATCAAAGCTTTTGCTCTGAGTCTGTGAAATTGAATTAACATTAATATGAAGGCCTCATTAATCAAATTAAGTGGGATAACTAGGGTCTTTTTTGTTTTTAAATTATGAGCTGGAATGTTTTCTTTATTTTCATACACATAATCTAACCCTAATCTATAAAAGGCTTAAGAGGTTCACTCTACTATAACTATATGCTATAAGTAAAAAGAAAAGAAATTAATTAAAAATTTTTAATAAAATAAAAACTTAAATATATTTTGACTCGTTCATTGAATTTTGTATTCAGTTCAACTTTTTTTAAACAAAAATAATATTAACATTCAAATAATTCTATACTATTTGATTAAAAAGTTGGATAGAAAAAAATTCAATTTACAACACATTCTGTTAATCCAATTCTGAAAATATTTACATCATCAATTCACTTAGTTCCTTTTTATCTGTAGTTTAAATTTCTATTATAATCTCCCTTTATAGTAGTTAAACATAGTCCAGTCATGCATGTCCTTGTTAATTAGCATAGCCAACCAGTCAAACACTGAAACAAACATATGACTTTGATTCTACACAAATGTTTTTCAACAATATGCTGACAGTCAAGTCTGCAATTCAAATTTAGATAATACATCATAGCCCCTTATGTTTGCTTGTCTCTCTAAAAAGACCTATCTTATATTTTCCATTATTTGAATATTAATAAATTTTTGACTTATTAAAAAAAATGAAGTCCCTTATTTATATCATATACAACCCTTTGAGGCTGTCATAAAACATAAATCAAACTATAATGGTGACCATGTATTTTTTTTTTAAAAAACGGGGTTTTTTGAGATATGAGTGAGTAGTTTGGAGACTGGAATGTTTCTGCTTTGATTTGGATTAAACAATAATTCCAACACTTTGAAATCAATAAAACAACATTGTCATTTAAAGGTCTATAAATGATGTGAAATTTATATTTCTTAAACTAATTGGATAGCAATTAAAAATTTTATGAATAATTGAAACTTCAAAGGTCCTCTATAAAAAGATTAAATAACAGAATTAAAACTTATTAAATTTAAACTGAAAGTGTAAGGCTAAGCAAAGCATGGACCACACTTGAGAATTACAGTAGCAAGCCACTGAAACAGATTTTCCCCTTTAGAAATAAACTTAACATCGTGAGTCAATGACTTTGATCTTTAGCCAAAAGCCGAGAAAGATATGAATTAAAATGTCTTGAACAGTGAATTTTATCATGAAAGATTGTGTTTGTTGTATTTTGTGATATATGTGAGAGTTGAAATAGTTCAACATTTACTCTGAACCTAAGGTGACAGCTACATAACAGAACTATTTTTTTAGTACATTTGAGACTTTGTGCGGCAATAGGAGACGTTTCACTTCTTCAAAACAGGGTTTATGAACAATCTACGGTTAGGTTTAACATGGGGAAGTATTTCTCATACAATCAGTTCTTTTTCTCGAATTTTACTCTTAGCAATTTCTATGTTCGAAGCAAAATGTTTTCGAATTAGACTACAAATTAGAAATGTAAGATTTCATGCGAAAGATTTCTTGTTCTTATAAGATCGTGATTGAGTCCACATATATTTGGTAAAAAGAAAAAAAAAATATTCTTCTTTAAAAATAATAAAAAAAAGGAAAGTGTTCAATTGAAGCATGAAAACGTATTTTATTTTTCCATAGAATTTTTATTGTATATATGTGTTTTAAGCATGCTACTTTTGGAATTCAGAAGTGATATATATTTTTTTATAAGATTTAAAATAATAAGAAACACTGTCAAACACAAGAGATGTCGTAGAAATACAATCAAAAGATTCAGTTTAAAACATAACCATTTGATCAGTATTGTTTGTACAATCCAGTTTCAAACTATCAGTTTCAGATGCAATCTCACAGTTCAAGCAGTCCTAATTATAATATAGATTTTGTGAGATCCATCAACAAATTCAACAAAACATAAGTTTAATTAATAAAACATCTATCTATTATAAGTCCATAACCAACTGAAACAAAATCAATTTACAAATTATGCTAAAAGTGTTTAAATATGGTTCACAAACATAAGTTTAATTAATCAAACATCAGTTTATTTTATTCTATCAAAAGAGAAAACACTATGATAATCATGTAAGAAACAGACTGTTGAAAATTATAGAAAGTTATCAACTCGATGATTTATACAATTATAGTCATGTAAGGGACAATCCAATTTCAAATTTATCAGACCACTCCCACAGTACAAGCAATCTCCATAACTAACTGAAACAATCTATTCGAAATTATACAAGGGTTTACACAAATTCAACTAAAAGGTTAGAAGGTATAAAAATAAGTGAAATTTTGATTATGAAAACATTTTTACATAATAAGCCTGTTACGAAAAATAAATACCTTTTAAAACTATATAATTATATAACTATGTTATGAAATGAGTTTGCTACAAAGCTATTAATCAAAACTAAAGTCATGTAGCAGAATACAAAGTTACCATTTTCCAAACCACATCCTCATCATTCCATGTCTCAAAAGAGATGGTTTACAATAGGAGCAAACAATTTTTCTATAAATTTTTTTAAATGGTATGACACTTTATACGTCTTTTAAAGTCACATTTTCTAAAAAATGCTCACTCAACCTATTTACAAACTGAAAAAACTAAGAATAAACTCAAGAATAATTGTTTTGTCTAGGAAAATCTTCATTAAAATTACACTTACACAACCATTCTTTAACCTAGTATATATAATTTATAATTTTAAAATTTAATTTTGACAATTTCTTAACCTATTGATTTCTAAAATTAAAAATCTTTAATAACTGAAATTAAAAGAGGACCGCGAACCACTACCACTCTTGCAGTATACCTTTTAACAGACAAAATTTTACATGAAAACACTTTGTAAGTGATGAAAACCAATTCAGAATGATTGGTAAAACATTACAATTTGGTTTTGTTCCAGTCCAGGGACTTCATTAAGTATTTTAGTGGGTTAAGAGAGGAACATAAACTATCTTTGAACTTAAATCTCAAGCAATATGAACTTGACGTATGCAGAAACAACTTTTATTTAAGGGACAGATTTCCTGACCATTAACGAGTAATTTATCGAATTTGACTCCAAAGTAGAAGAGAATTCAAAGATTGGATGTTTCCTTCTTTTGTAAGAATTTTCAGTTCTCTACGTTATTAGAACAAAAAAAAATATATATATATATATATATATATATATATATAATTTTATAAATAAATATAAAACCAATAAAAGTTTTAAACTAGTCACAGAGTTTTGATTTAGAAAACTTATACAAAAATTAGTGTAAGCTGCTTAATGTAGAGAATACAAAAATGACTTGATGAAGTAGAAATCTTTGTTAAGCAGCTCACTTAATATTATACAAAAATGAATGTGGACTTTTGTCAGATGTCAGAAACAGAGTGAAATAACCTTGCTTGATCCTTCAATTTTACGTATACTTAACCTTTCATTCAATTATAGTTTCACTTATGTTCTTTAAAGAAAGAAGAATTTTGGTCTTAGTTGAAGTTTTGCTTGTGCAGAAAGAGATTAAGAAAATGCCTACAACATCAATGTTTATGTACTGTTAATTCTTGCATATTATTTAATTGAAAGGAACCAGAATATTTAATACTAGTTCATATAAGACATAGTTATTTGTTTAACTTTGATGTTCGTGAATACTAAATAGTTTGAGAATCCTATTTCATCAAACCTTTGTGTTCTGAACCTATGAAAGTTGAATTAGATTAACATGTATATTTCCTTGATGGTCTTTGAGCAAATTCAATAGTACCTTAGATCATGTCTTTTTAATATTAATCTTGGATTTCAACTTTTTTTTTTATAAAAATAATATTAATCTTCTTAGGGATAAAAGTAATATAAAAAAATAATTAAACTACGAACATTTAAATAAATCTACACAATTTTATTAGAAAGTTGTACAGAAAAAAGAAAAAAAAAATATCAATTTGTAGCACATTCTGGTTTGTCTTTAGTTTAACCTTCTCTTCTATCTTAATCTCCCTTAATAACATAGGTAGTCTTTCAACAATTAGCATAGCCAGTTACTTATTAATTAGCATAGTCAGTCAGTCAAACACTAAAAAATACAAATTAATCTCCCTTGATAACAAAATTAGCAAAAAATTCTAATTTTATTTTCAGGTTTCAGGTCATTAGCAATTAGCAATAATACAGGTTTCAACAAATTCTAGTTAGACTATAAGGACATCAATTGGAAATTTTATAGATAATTTAAACTTATATAGACAATAACAGCATTTAAAATGGAAGTGTAGGGGATGCCAAGCCCATGCAATAGTGCAAGACAAGGGCGACAATTAGGAGTCCTAGTAGCAAGCTACCAAAATAGAATCCCCTTTAAAAAATAAATTTAATATCGTGTGAGTCAATGACTCACATATCATATATTAAACTGATAAGAACAGATATTACACTTGATCACTTGATATTAGTCAAAAGGTCGAGAAAGGTATGTGTTGAAAACACATGAACTATGCATTTTATCATGAAACATTATGTGGTTGTTTTCTATTGTGATGTGTATGGGACTTGGAATAGTTCATGATGAGGACATGAAGCTTGAAGGACATGGAGGACCTATGACAAGGGCAAGGACAAGAATAGCTAAGGAAGCTATTCAACAAGTATTGGCAGCCCTTTTGCAAAAAGAGTCAAACATTGAAGAAATAAAGTTTAAAATTGTTAATTGTCTTAGGACTGAAGAGAGCAATACTTGACCTTAATGGAAGAGAAGTTTGGAATAAATTAAACTCATTTTCTTGGAGTTTAATTAGTTAATGGTGGGCAACCAAAATTGTCTAATTAAAGTTGCAGCCACCTAGGTTATCAATTCTAATTAGTATACATGTTTAATTTATTTTGGCAGTTACACTTTGTTATTAAGCTGCCCATTATTAGTTTTTATTATTTTGTAACTTCATCTGAATTTAGAAAACCACTAAACCAACACAAACTGAGTTTATTAGGCATATAAATTTGGGTTTTCTCTCCTTTGGGTTTTTGACAATCCAAAATTTTTTGAGATTTATCAAAGGTAATTCATCCCTTTGTGTGTGCAATCTCATAGACACATCTTCCATCCTTGGAAGTGTGGAGTCTATAAATTCCAATTCCATTTTCTATCTTTTCCATTCATACTCAATTCTACCCAGCAAACTCTATGATCAATTGCACAGGAAAGTCCTACACTATTCGAAAACTCGTTTACTCGTTGAATTTCAATAACTTTTAATTTCCATTCTATGTCTAAGAGTTTTGATAGTAATTCTAATCAGTTTATTTTTGGCAATTGTTTGCATTCCACGTTGATCAATTTTGTTAAGGCGGCAAGCTAAATTCCTAGGGTCCTTTCAGAATCCTAAACTGACAGAGGATTCATATCATTTGGTATCAGAGCTTTGGTTTCTAGGAATTGCAAGGCTCCACTCCGGGTAATTTCTTTCCTTGATTCTTATCATCAATAATATTACCTTAATTGCAATCAGTTACACTGAACCATTGCAAAAATTAAGCCCTTAAAAAGAATCTGAAATTCTAAAAAAAAAAAAAAAAAAAAAAAGAAGAAGAAGAAGAGGAATTCTGAAAATCTGAAAAAAAAAATATAGAGAAAAAAAAAAGAATCAAAACAAAGAATGCAAATGAGTTTAAAAGAAAAAAATTGGCTGAATGGTTCATGCTAGAAATTCTTCATTTTGAGGGTAATATTGTGTTTGATTTGAAGGAAAAATTACTGCACCTTGTTAGTTTACATTTCTGAAAATTTGGGCTGCACTTCTTGGTTACAAATTGTGTCAATTGCACTCTGTTTTGGCTTCACATATACTGTGCATTCTTGCTGGATTTTACTGCACTTGTTAGTTTCATTTTAAGCCAAAATTTTATCCTCTGTTTGTGTCTTTACTTATTAAAATTGGCTGCACAATTTTCTACTCAAAATTCTGGTTGTGGCTGTTTGTACCTTTGTTTTTGTGTGCCCAGTTTTTGTCCATTTCTTTTCGTACTTCCTTTGTTTTCATTTTGAGACAAATTTCTTCTGTCTTATTGGTGTAAAAAAAAAATTCCAGTTGCTGTCCTAGTATTTGTTGCTTTTGTTGGGTTTCATTTTTGTTAGTTTTCTTGTGTCTTATTTGCCTACACACAAGTTGGTGTTTGTCTTTGAGTTTTTCTCTTTTGGTTTGTTAAGAACTTAAGGAGGAATAAAGAGGAAAAAGGCAAGAGAGTTTCATTATAGTAAAAGCCAATTTTTTTTTTAGCGCAAACACTTAAGTGGGTGAGAACATTTTCAAACACCACATACATACTTTTTCTTGTGACATTTGACCTGTTTGTTTATCATGGCGGAAATAAATAATAACAATGATCTTCAGCTTCAAATTGTTACATTATCTCAGCATTTAGAGAGATTGATGAAGCAACAACAAGATGAACTCCATGAGAGGTTGGACCAATTGGAGAATAGAACCCAACAAGGAGGAGGAGGAAGGCCAAATAGAAATGAAGGAAGAATAGAAGGAGTGAAGTTGAATGTGCCTCCTTTCAAGGGTAGGAGTGATCCTGAGGCATACTTGGAGTGGGAGTTAAAAATTGAGCATGTGTTTTCTTGCAACAATTATAGTGGGGAGCAAAACGAGAGACTTGCAGCTGCTGAATTTTCTGATTATGCAGTCATTTGGTGGAATAAGTTGCAAAGGGAGAGGATTAGAAATGATGAGCCTAGGGTGGACACTTGGGCTGAAATGAAGAGGATCATGAGGAGGCGGTATATACCTTCTAGCTTCCATATGGATATAAAATTAAAACTTCAAAAATTGTCTCAAGGAAGCAAGGGAGTGGAGGAGTATTATAAGGAGATGGAGATGTTAATCATCCAAGCCCAAATTAAAGAAGATCCTGAGCTAACTATGGCTCGCTTCCTTAGTGGTTTAAATCATGACATTAGAGATGTTGTTGAGTTGCAGGAGTTTGTGGAGATTGAGGACCTTTTACATAAGGCTATTCAAGTTGAACAGCAAATACAATGAAAGAGTACAACAAGAAGAAGTTTTACCGGGTATAATGCTTCAAATTAGAAGGATAGAGTTAAGAAAGAGGGTGCTGCCTCCTCAAGCAATGCATCACTTTCTAACCATGGAAAAGCACCTCAAAAGCAACCTGAACATCCTCCTAAAAAGACTAGAAAAGTGAAGTGTTTCAAGTGCTTGGGCATGGGTCATTATGCCTATGAGTGTCCCACAAAGAAGATTGTTCTTCTCAAAGATAATGGGGAATACACAAGCCAATCAGAAGCTAGTGGTGGAGAAGAAGAGGAGAGTGATGAAGAATTGAAGGCTAATGAAGGAGAGTTGTATATGATTAGGAGGATGCTTGGAAGTCAAGTCAAGGTCGAGGATGCATCTCAAAGGGAGAACATCTTTCACACAAGATGTTCAGTCAATGGTAATGTTTGTTTGGTAATTATTGATGGAGGGAGTTGTACCAATGTGGTGAGTTCAAGATTAGTGGCAAAGATGAACATGGACACTACACCATATCCTAGACCATATAAACTTCAATGGCTTAGTGAAGGAGAAGAAGTTCAAGTGAAACAACAAGCAATAGTTTCGTTCTCCATTGGAAAATATCAAGATAAAGTCATATGTGATGTGGTTCCCATGCAGGCCAGCCATATCCTTTTGGGAAGGTCGTGGCAGTATGATACCAAAGTCATTCATGACGGCTTCAATAACAAATTTTCTTTCATGTATTAGGATAAAAAGTTGGTTCTCAAGCCCTTGTCTCCTAAAGAGGTGTGTGAGGATCAAATCAAAATGAGAGAAAAGTTAACAAATGAACGAGAGAGTGAAACACTTGAGAGGAAGAGCGAAACACTTGAGAGGAAAAATAGAGAAAATAAAGATATTGAAACACTTGAGGAAAAACACACTTGTTTAACAAAAAAAGATGAAGTTAAGAGGTTGCTTTGTGCAAGACAACCCCTATATTTGTTGTATTATACAAGTCAGTTTTTGCATGCTAACCAATTTGAAAATTTTGAATTGCCTTCTTGTGTTAAACCTCTTTTGCAGAATTTCCAAGATGTTTTTCCAAAGAGTGTACCTAATGGATTGCCACCTTTGAGGGGAATTGAGCATCACATTGATCTCATTCCAGGAGCATCATTACCCAATCGGCCAGCATATAGGAGCAACCACAAGAAACTAAGGAGATTGAAAGGTAAGTGGCTGAACTCATGAGCAAAGGTTGGGTGAGAGATAGCATGAGCCCGTGTGTTGTACCTGTGATTCTGGTGCCAAAGAAAGATGGCTCATGGAGGATGTGTTCTGATTGTAGAGCCATAAACAACATCACCATCAAGTATAGGCATCCAATTCCCAAGTTAGATGATATTCTCGATGAACTTTATGGTGCATGTGTGTTCTCAAAAATAGACTTGAAAAGTGGCTATAATCAGATTAGGATTAGAGAAGGTGATGAATAGAAAACTGCCTTTAAAACTAAATATGGATTGTATGAGTGGTTGGTTATGCCATTTGGTTTGACTAATGCACCTAGTACTTTCATGAGATTAATGAATCATGTTTTAAGGGCGTTTATTAGAAAATTTCTTGTAGTGTACTTTGATGATATTCTGATCTATAGCACTAGTCTTGAGTTGCATGTTGAGCATTTGCAATCTGTTTTGAATGTGCTTAGAAAAGAACAATTGTATGCCAATGTGGAAAAATGCATTTTTTGTACTGATCATGTGGTATTTTTGGGCTTTGTTATGAGTGCTAAAGGTGTATTAGTTGATGAGGAAAAGGTCAAGGCCATCCAAGAATGGCCAACACCTAAGTCTGTGAGTGAGGTGAAGGGATTTCATGGTTTAGCAAGTTTCTATAGGAGATTTGTTAAAGATTTCAGTACATTAGTTGCACCTCTAAATGAAATTTTTAAAAAGAATGTGGTTTTTAAATGGGGAAAGAAGCAAGAGGAGGCCTTTGCTGCCCTTAAGCATAGGCTAACTAATGCTCCTATTCTTTTCATGCCTAATTTTGCAAAATCATTTGAAATAGAGTGTGATGCATCAAATGTTGGTATTGGGGCTGTTTTGTTGCAAGATGGGCATCCAATTGCTTATTTTAGTCAAAAGTTAAGTGGGGATGTCCTTAACTATTCTACTTATGATAAGGAATTGTATGCATTGGTTAGATCTTTAAAAACTTGGCAGCATTATTTGTTACCCAAAGAGTTTTTCATTCATAGTGATCATGAGTCATTGAAATATTTGAAAGGACAAGGTAAGCTTAACAAGAGGCATGCTAAGTGGGTAGAGTTTTTAGAGCAATTTCCGTATTTCATCAAACATAAAAAGGGGAAAGGAAATATAGCGGCTGATGCGCTTTCTAGGAGGCATGCATTGCTTTCTATGCTTGAAACTAAATTGTTTGGTCTTGAGTCTTTGAAAGGCATGTATAAGCATGATGTTGATTTTGCTGAAATATTTGCTGCATGTGAAAGGTTTTCTGAAAATGGATACTATAGGCATAATGGATTCTTGTTTAAAACAAATAAATTGTGTGTACCTAAGTGTTCCATTAGGGAGTTGCTTGTGAGTTAATCACATGAAGGGGGTTTGATAGGCCACTTTGGGGTTCAAAAGACTTTGGAGATTTTGCAAGAGCATTTGTTTTGGCCTCATATGAAACGATATGTGCATAAGTTTTGTGACCACTGCATTGTGTGTAAAAAGGCCAAATCTAAGGTTAAGCCTCATGGATTGTATACTCCTTTGCCTGTTCCTGAATATCCTTGGACTGACATTTCTATGGACTTTGTTTTGGGGTTGCCTAAAACAAAGAATGGAAAGGATTTTGTGTTTGTTGTTGTTGATAGGTTTTCCAAGATGGCACATTTCATTCCTTGCAAAAAGGTGGATGATGCTAGCCATGTGGCTGATTTATTTTTCAAGGAAATAGTGAGACTTCATGGACTGCCAAGGAGCATTGTGAGTGATAGGGATGCAAAATTCCTTAGTCACTTTTGGAGGACCTTATGGGTTAAAATTGGTACTAAATTGCTGTTTTCTACTACTTGCCACCACAAACTGATGGTCAGACTGAGGTAGTCAATAGGACTTTAGGCACATTGCTTACGACTGTTTTAAAGAAAAATTTTAAGTCTTGGGAAGCATGTTTGCCTCATGTTGAGTTTGCTTATAATAGGGTTGTCCATAGCACGACTAATTGTTCTCAGTTTGAAATTGTGTATGGGTTCAATCCTTTGACTCCTCTTAATTTGTTGTCCAGGCCTAACATTTCTATGTTTAAGCACAATGAAGCACAAGCTAAAGCTGGGTATGTGAAGAAGCTGCATGAGCAAGTGAAGGCTCAAATTGAAAAGAAAAATGAGAGTTATGCAAGGCAAGCTAACAAGGGTAGGAAGAAGATCGTGTTCCAACCTAGTGATTGGGTTTGGGTACACATGAGAAAAGAAAGGTTCCCTAAACAAAGAAAGTCAAAACTCCAACCAAGGGGAGATGGTCCTTTCCAAGTTCTAGAAATGATCAATGACAATGCCTATAAGATTGATCTTCCAAATGAGTATAATGTTAGTGCTACTTTTAATGTGTCTGATTTAACTCTCTTTGATGCAGATGAAGATGCTATTGATTTGGGGACAAATCCTCTTCAAGACAGGGAGAGTGATGAGGACATGAAGCTTGAAGGACTTGGAGGACCTATGACAAGGGCAAGGACAAGAAGAGCTAAGGAAGCTATTCAACAAGTATTGGCAGCCCTTTTGCAAAAAGAGCCAAACATTGAAGAAATAAAGTTTAAAATTGTTAATTGTCTTAGGACTGAAGAGAGCAATACTTGACCTTAATGGAAGAGAAGTTTGGAATAAATTAAACTCATTTTCTTGGAGTTTAATTAGTTAATGGTGGGCAACCAAAATTGTCTAATTAAAGTTGCAGCCACCTAGGTTATCAATTCTAATTAGTATACATGTTTAATTTGCTTTGGCAGTTACACTTTGTTATTAAGCTGCCCATTATTATTTTTTATTATTTTGTAACTTCATCTGAATTTAGAAAACCACTAAACCAACACAAGCTGAGTTTATTAGGCATATAAATTTGGGCAAGACTGAGATGTAAGGCAGAATATTTTGGAAATAAAAAAAACTAGCCGAGGTTTTCTCTCCTTTGGGTTCTTGACAATCCAAAATCTTTTGAGATTTATCAAAGGTAATTCATCCCTTTGTGTGTGCAATCTCATAGACATATCTTCCATCCTTGGAAGTGTGGAGTCTATCAATTCCAATTCCATTTTCTGTCTTTTCCATTCATACTCAATTCTACCCAGCAACCTCTATGATCAATTGCACAGGAAAGTCCTACACTATTCGAAAACTCGTTTACTCGTTGAATTTCAATAACTTTTAATTTCCATTCTATGTCTAAGAGTTTTGATAGTAATTCTAATCAGTTTATTTTTGGCAATTGTTTGCATTCCACGTTGATCAATTTTGTTAAGGCGGCAAGATAAATTCCTAGGGTCCTTTCAGAATCCTAAAGTGACAGAGGATTCATATCAGTTCAACATTTAGTCTCATTCTTAGGTTGCCACATAACAGAGGTATTTTTTGGTAGTAATTTTGAGACTGTATATTCTTGCTCTTTGGTGGAAGATGAAAAATAATTGTATTTCTTCAAAACAGAGTTTATAAACAATCTACTGCTATTAGGTTTCACATTAATGGTGTTAGTTCTGTAGTTTGATTAAGTTTTGTAGTTTGATTTTTAGTCCCACATTGCTATATAAGCAAGCTTATGTAAGGTTTACAAATGCACCAAAACAAATACTTCTTAGTGTTGTTTATTTCTCTCTTCTTGCCTTTAGTGCCTTGTTCCCAACAAGTGGTATCAGAGCCATTTCTTAGTATGTTTTTTGGTTGCAGCAGTGTCTGATCTTCCACATCAGAAAAGATTTGGTTAAGATTAAATTTCTTAGTATGCTCTGTAGCTGCAGTTGTGTCTGATCTTCCACATCAGAAAAGATTTTTTCTCTTGTTCTTGGGGATCTCAGTCTAGAGAACTAGTGGGGGCTTTTCTTCAAAAGCAGTAGGAGTGATGGCAATGGACGAAGTCAAAATGAAGATTGAAAAGTTCGATGGTGTGGACTTTGGCTTTTGGAAGATGCAAATAGAGGACTATCTGTATCAGAAAGGCATGCAAGAACCTCTCACAGGCCAGAAACTAGAAGCTATGAAGGAGGATGAGTGGAGCTTTCTAGACAAAAAAGCTCTCAGAGCCATCCGATTGACGTTATCCCGTAATGTTACTTTCAACATTGCAAAAGAAAGGACGACAGCAGGTCTCATGAAGGCTCTTTCCAGCATGTACGAGAAACCATCAGCCTCAAACAAAGTTCACTTGATGAGGCAATTGTTCAATCTGCTGATGTCTGAAGGTGCTTCGATGGCACATCATCTCAATGAACTAAACACTGTTACAACCCAGCTGAGTTCAGTTGAGATTGAGTTCGATGAGAAAGTACAAGCTTTAATACTTTTGTCTTCCTTTCCAGAAAGTTGGAATGCCACGATCACGGCTGTGAGTAGCTCATCGGGAAGCAATAAGTTAAGATTTGATGATGTTCAAAATTTGGTTCTCAGTGAAGAGATCCGACGGAGAGAGTCGGCTGAACCACCAACCTCTTTCAGTATTGCATACAGAGTCAAGAGGAAGAAGTTCAACCAGAGAAATTGGATGCGACAAATCAAAGGAGAGATGATCCAAGTCTAGAAATCATCGTAGTTCCCAAAACTCGAAGACGATCGAGTGTTGGAATTGTGGAAAAACCGGGCACTACAAAAATCATTGCAGGAGTGCACAGAATAGTCAAGAAGCAAAGGGCGAAGCAAACATTGCCTCTACATCAGGAAAAGATGAGGTGTTGATATGCTGATAAAGAGGAGTCTTGGGTATTAGACTCTGGAACATCTTTTCACGCTACCTCACAAACGGAACTATTCGAGAATTATGTTCATAGAAACCTTGGTAAGGTTTACCTTGGTAATGAGAAGTCATGTGAGATTGTAGGTAAAGGTGCAATAAAGATTAAGTTAAACAGGTCTGTATGGGAATTGAAAAATGTCATACATATTCCTGGCCTAACTAAGAACTTAATCTCAATGGGCCAATTAGTCAATGAAGGCTGCAGGTCAATCTTCCACGGTGATGATTGGAAGATTTCAAAAGGAGCGATGATAATTGCTTGAGTCAAAAAGAGTGGTACTCTTTACAAGACAGCAGGAGCATGTCATTTGATTGCAGTTGCAACAAATGAAAGTCCCAATCTATGGCACCAAAGACTTAGGCATATGAGTGAGAAAGGGATGAAGGTCATCCACTCAAAAGGAAAATTATCAGGTCTTCAGTCAGTAGAAATTGACATGTGTGAAGACTATATACTTGGAAAACAGAAGAAAGTCAGCTTTCAGACAAGTAGAAAAACCCCAAAGAAAGAGAGGTTTGAGCTCATCCACTCTAATATGTGGGGACCAACAACTGTCCTTTCCATTGGTGGGAAGCAATACTTCGTAACTTTTATTGATGATCACTCCAGAAAGGTATGGGTTTACTTTCTGAAACACAAGTCTGAAGTATTTGAAGCCTTCAAGATTTGGAAAGCTATGGTAGAAAATGAGACAGGATTGAAAATTAAAAAGCTCAGATCCGATAATGGTGGTGAATATGTAGACACCAGATTCAAGAAGTTTTGCTATGAGCACAGAATCAGAATGGAGAGAACCGTGTCAGGTACGCCTCAACACAATGGTGTAGCAGAGCGTATGAATCGAACGTTGACTGAAAGAGCCAGAAGCATGCGTGTGCAGTCAGGCTTACCAAAATAATTTTGGGCAGAAGCAGTCAACACAGTAGCTTACTTGATCAACCGAAGTCCATCGGTACCATTGGAGCACAAGATACCAGAAGAGGTATGGAGCGGAAAAGAGGTAAAACCCTCACATCTTAGAGTTTTCGGCTGTGTAGCATATGTGCACATCAGTGATCAAGGTAGAAACAAACTTGACCCAAAATCAAAGAAGTGTACTTTCCTTGGTTATGGTGAAGATGAGTTTGGCAACCGCATATGGGATGATGAAAACAAAAAGATGATCCGCAACAGAGATGTAATCTTCAATAAAAAAGTGATGTACAAGGACATGCATAATACTGACACCGACAACCTAGAAACAAGTGGACCAGTTTATGCAGAGGTGGAAGATATCCCAGAGAGTCCTAAATTGAGGAGTCCTCAGCCAGAGAAATCAAATGAAGAGAACAATGAGCAATCAGAACCTCCTACTCCAACTCCTGTATTGAGAAGATCCTTTCGGCCCCATGTGCCTAACAAGAGAGATATAGACTACATGTTGTTGACTGATGGAGGGGAGCCTGAAGATTATATGGAAGTTTGTCAAACCATGGACGCTGACACGTGGGAGCTTGCTATGAAAGACGAGATGAAGTCTTTGATCTCCAATCAGACATGGGAACTAGCTGAGTTACCTATGGGAAAGAAAGCACTTCACAATAAATGGGTGTATCGGGTGAAGGAAGACCATGATGGTTCCAAGCGATATCAGGCCCGACTGGTTGTCAAAGGATTTCAGCAGAAAGAAAGAGTTGACTACACTGAAATCTTTGCTCCATTTGTCAAGCTCAATACTATCAGGACTGTGTTAAGTATTGTGGCTAGTAAGGAGCTCTACCTAGAGCAATTAGATGTGAAGACTGCATTTCTTCATAGAGATCTAGATGAGGAGATCTACATGCACCAGCCTGAAGGTTTTTTAGAAGGAAAGAAGAAAAACATGGTGTGCAGATTAAAGAAGAGATTGTATGGTTTGAAACAAGCTTCAAGATAATGGTATAAGAAGTTTGAGAGCTTCATGCACAAGGAAGGTTTTAAGAAGTGCAATGCTGACCATTGTTGTTTCTTCAAGAGGTACAACTCCAGTTATATCATTTTTTGCTACTTTATGTCGATGATATGTTAGTAGCAGGTTCAGATATAAGTGAGATCAGAAACTTGAAGTAGCATTTGTCAAAAGAATTTGACATGAAAGATTTAGGACCAGCAAAGAAGATCCTAGGAGTGCAAATCATGCGAGATACGCAAAAGGGAACCTTGCAGTTATCTCAAACAGAGTACATCAACCGTGTTTTGCAAAGATTCAACATGGGCAATGCCAGACCAGTTAGCACACCTTTGACTACTTATTTTCGTCTATCAAAAGACCAATTTCCTAAGACGGAGGAAGAAAAAGAATTAATGGCTAAAATTCCATATGCTTCAGCCATTGGAAGTCTGATGTACGCGATGGTATGCACAAGACCAGACATTGGTTATGCAGTGGGAGTTGTAAGT
This sequence comes from Psophocarpus tetragonolobus, assembly GCA_037954015.1. Classification (NCBI taxonomy): domain Eukaryota; kingdom Viridiplantae; phylum Streptophyta; class Magnoliopsida; order Fabales; family Fabaceae; genus Psophocarpus; species Psophocarpus tetragonolobus. The sequence goes on along the minus strand of CM075695.1, from coordinate 21,867,924 downwards.
AGGTTTATGTCAAATCCAGGTAAAGCTCACTCGGAAGCTGTAAAATGGATTTTGAGATATCTACGAGGCACTAAGGAGAAGTGTTTGTGCTTTAGTAAAGGTGAATTAAAAGTACAAGGCTACATAGATGCAGACTTTGCTGGAGAAATTGATCATCGAAGAAGTACCACTGGCTACATATTTACTATTGGAACTACAGCTGTTAGTTGGATGTCACAGATACAAAAGATCGTTGCTCTATCCATTACAGAGTCTGAGTATGTAGCAGTAACAGAAGCTAGCAAAGAATTGATATGGCTTCAAGGATTGTTAACAGAGTTGGGATTCATTCAGGAAAAGAGTGTTTTGCACAGTGATAGTCAGAGTGCAATACATCTGCTAAGAATTCAACATTTCACTCCAAAACGAAGCACATTGATCTCCGTTATCACTTCATCAGATCTCTACTTGAGAATGAAGTACTAACGTTGAAGAAGATACTAGGAAGTAAGAACCCAGCAGGTATGTTGACAAAGGTTGTCACAACAGAGAAGTTGAAGTTTTGCAGTGTCTCAACTAGCCTTCAAGAATGATTGATGATAAAGGCAACTACAATAAGTGATAATCAAACTCCAAGTAGGAGAATTGTTAGTTTTGTAGTTTGATTTTTAGTCCCACATTGCTTAGTATTGTGAGATTGTGTTCTTCACTTTGCTATATAAGCAAGCTTATGTAAGGTTTACAAATGCACCAAAACAAATACTTCATAGTGTTGTTTATTTCTCTCTTCTCGCCTTTAGTGCCTTATTCTCAACAAATGGCTACCAGCTCTAATTGATACTTGATAATAAGGAGCTTGAATAGTATATGTATTGTCATTTTGAAATAAAAAATTATATATGTAGAACAACTATTTGCAGTTCAAAATCATTGGAGGTACATCAAATGGATTGATGTGAAAATGTCTTCCTTAAGGGGGTCCTCGAAAAAGAAGTCTACCTGAAGGCTATGAAGTTAAGGGACAGGAATAGAGAAGGTTTTAAAGTTAAAAAAACACTTTGTAGGTTAAAACAATCCCCAAGAACATGGAATGGTAGAATTGACAATACTTACATGAGAGAAACTACATCAACTGTCCATAGGAGCATGCACTTTACATTAAAGTTCAAAATAATAAAGCTTTAACTGTGTGCTTGTATGTGGATAACTTGTCTTCACATGTAGCAATCCAAGCATGTTTGATGAGTTTAAAAATGGGATGTTGAAAAAGTTTGAGATGATCAGGTATTAGTCTTATATGTTATTATCTTGACTTTAAAGTAAAGCAAGAAGACAAACATCTTCACCATCTCAAAGGCTATGTCATGGAGGTGATTAAAAAGTTCAAGATGCATGACTCTAATATAGGTGGCACACTAAAGGAATGCAGAATCAAGTTATCAAAGCATGAGGAAGGAGAAAAAATGGATCCAACACTTTTTAAGAGTTTGGTTAGAAGCTTACCGTATTTAACATAAATGAGGCCTAATATTTTATATGTAATTAGAGTTGTTAGTCGCTACATAAAGAATCCAACAACCACTCACTTAAAGGCGGCAAAGAGAATGAGGTCTATATATTAAAGGTACACCAAATTTGGCTTGTATTATTTTGTTTCTGATAATTACAAGATTGTTGGTTATAGTGATAGTAATTGAAGTCAAGACATGGATGACAGTAAAAGCACAACTAACTTTGTGTTCTACATGGAGATACAACGTTCACGTGGATGTCAAGGAAGCAACCAATTGTTACTCTTTCTACACACTATACATATTACATTTAGAATATAAGTATCATTCTCTCCTTTCAAATGTTTAACGCAATTACATATCTAGAATTTGAACTCTCAAGATAACTGATTAAGCTGTAACAATTTCATGTTGTTTGATCCACAATGCTCAGTGGTATGGTAATAGTGTGTGTATATGTCAACTTAATTACATCAGTATAATGCCTAACACATCAATTCTTTTCTCCATTGCTTAGTCAGTTAATTAAATTGCATGCAAATAATCATTCCTATTTGCAGCCTAAACTATAGATGGTTGAGAGGCTAAAACATTTAAAAGATTAATATTCTTGCAATAAAGAATGCTCACCCGACAAGAAACATGTCCATATAAGGTTTTAAAGAAGTATCTTGTGCCACGTGCATCTGCCCTTCATCTTCATAAAAACTCTCCCATACAAGCCAAACACAAAAAACACACTACTAAAAAAAATCTAAAAGCCAGTTTCATATCTGAATTAACATTTTATTCTCATAGAATATATATTTTGTAAAAACTTATATTATTTTCTTTTGTGAACTTAATGATTATTTGTTTTCCTCCTTATAAAGAAATTTTTTTTGGATTCGTTAACACTATTGTTACTCAATCTCATAATGGAAGGTCAGTAATCATTATGGAGGGTCAAATAATGGTAAGATTACTGCCTAACAAGCTACAATCCAACGAGTGCTATTTGTTAAGTACTCAATCTCATGACTCACCTTTTAGAAGGATCACAATTGAGCTATTTCTGCAACTAATTGAGAAGATGTTAATAATGACTATTGTGCTTACTCTATTATAAGGCTTAAGGAAACAGAGGCGATCAAAGAATTATGTCATTCATATTTTCCACTTGTTTAAAGTGGTTATCAGCATGGAAATTGAGGACATTTGTTATTTTGGAATGCCATAGGCCTGTTATTTTTTTTGTTGTATTTTTTTCCTCAGCTTCCGGAGAAGATCAACCAAATAGACTCTACTACAATACAAATTATGTAGATTCTGATTTAGGGTTAGGATAGTTTATGTGTGTCTCTTGGTGACATAATTAGTTGTATATTGGCTTGTATTTTGTCGGGTGGAGGAGCATTAACAGGACCTAACAACTTATGTTTTTTAATTTTTATTTAAAGTTTAATTAGTATGCACGAACACTGTAAAAGAGTTTTACAGTGACATTTAACCACAACTTTTTGTTTATATGACTTTTATAGAATTAATGAATAAAGTCAACAAACTTAGCATAAATAAAAAATTATAATTAAATGTTATTGTAAAACATTTTACAACAATGCATACTAATTATATTCTTTTATATATTAGTTGTTTTGATAAGGGTTGGAGGCTCTTCACATCTACAGGGGTTATGTGTAGGAAATGCAACTTGGACACTATATTTCTTAGCTTTTAAAATAAAAACAATGAGAAGAGTAAAGGCTCTTGAAAGCTCCCCAGTATTATTTGTCCACCTGCAGTGAGACATCAAAGGAAGTCTTTATATAGACACACCACACATTGTGTGTTGGAAAGAAATTATAGTAATAAAGAAAATATTTGACAATGAGAGATACTAGAAATTTGCAAGGAATAGGTTATATATTTGATAATTTCTTATTTTGTAGCTTGATACAAACTTTAGGACATTTCTTCTATTAATGGCTAAAATGACTTTCTAGAACATTCTTTACAAACATATCATCTCACATGTTTTACATAACTCTATATATACTCAAGAACTATTATATTTACTCTAAAATTATCTTCTAAATATATTCTTCTAAAAATCTTCTAAAATGACTCTCTAGAATATGTTGGCCATTTATCTAGAAATGAGGTTTTTTGTTTAGATAAAGAGGCCCAAAATCAAGTTTAAATTTTCAACACCCGTCTTAAACTTGATTTTGTTACTTCAATTATACTTCTAAAGTTGCATAAGTCTTTTTTCTTAAGTGGCTTAATAAAGATATTAGCTACTTGATCAGGAGTCTTAACATACCTTAGATGTACATCCTTTCTGGTAATATGTAAGGTTCAATTTTATTGGTCAATTTAAATATGTGTGAATTAATTAAAAAGAATTTAATTTAAATAGATTAATATATTAATTATGGAATATTATGTTGTGTTATTTATATATATGTTTTATGATGATAAATGTGGTTATTCAATTATGAATGCGATTAAATTTAAGTGATGGAATATGGGTAGATGATTTTAGTAAGGTGAGTAAAATAGTTATTCTTTTGAATTGAGGTACTTGGGATTGTTTTACGAAAATTGTTTTGGAAGGGGGTGTTATTAGCAAAATCAAAATTACTAAATACACTTATGATCCTTTTACTTTTCTTCTTCCTTTCGTCTTTCTTTCTTCCTTATCCTTATTCTATCTTCTCATTCTCTGAATTATCTTCCTTTCTCCTCTATTCCCTTCTTCTTCTTGCATGCCCATTCAATTCTTCCCGAAATTCAAGGAAATTCCTTCTGTTTCTTTTTATCCTGATTTTGGATTCTAGTGGGTAAGTTTTATTCTATTTCATTAGACCTTTCTCTTTTCCTTTGGTTGCGCGCATCTCCCTTGTTGGAGAATCGACCTCGAAATTCCAATTTCTTAAGTTCTTTGTGAATTTGGGAGGTTTTGCTAGGTTTTGAGTAAATTCTTCAATTGAGGAATTGAGCTTCTTTGAGAGTGATATTTAGGGTCTTCTTTTTCCACTAAATCAACTCACAAGAGAAATAGGTAAGGCGAGTTCAATCTTGGTTTTAATTTAGGAAATTTTGATTTATCACTGTGTTACTATAATTGGCTTTGAATTATTTATGTCTTCATCTTGATTTGGATGTTAAAATGAAATTAGGTTGTAATGGTGCAGGTTTGAATTCAATACACGTTTGAATTTGATGATGTAATGGATGGTTGGATGTCGATTGTTATAGTGAGGTAACTTAGCCATATATTATATGCATTGAGTTAGGGATACAACTATGGTCTTTGTGATCTTGATACTAGATCAAGTGGGGGTACTTGAGATATATACTCAGATAGCAACTAGGTGTATTAGATGAGTATTCCTAGACTTCATTTGGTTGTTAGATGGGTCAAGTAGACGCCAAACAATAGTTGATTTAAATTCATTAGACGGCCTTGGTATCTGACTCAATAGGCATCGTGTCATATGAATATATTGTATTGATTACTTATATTCAAGGGGACATAAGTATGTTTGAATGTGACTATTCTATTGAATGAATGTATTTTTTTATTTATTAAATTTTTTCATTCAAATGTCTCTTATGTTAGAAAGCTTATCCTTACATTGTGTGTGTTTTATGTATGATTGTGATTATCGTGTTTAACACAAAAAACAAATAACAAAGAAGATGCAGAAAGGCAACATAATATGAAGTGAAGATGACATGAGAGTGCAATTGGAGTTTATAGCTTTTGGTTTTCTATTGAAGTCTCGTCATTTTGGTGTATATATGTTTATATGTGAAATATTTCTTAGGATTTTTATTTCTTAAATAGTTACATGTGTGGTTATAGAATTTTCTAGTGCATCTTGGACATGTGAATTCTAGATGTTACTGCTTAAGAATGTAGATTGAAGTTGGTCATTTGTATATCTGAAACGGCTAAGGAATTATGCAGTTGGTGCTTTAGGATTCTGTAGAGTCTTGCTAGATGATAACTCTCGCCCAACACAAAGTTGCTTCTGTCAAACAATTTTATGGCTTTGCGCCAATGACAGGTTTGCTTAACGAAAAGTTTTCTCTATCGAGTATTTTCAGTGGGGTTTCACCTAGGGACATGTCTCACTAAGCGACATTCTTTTACTAGAATACTCTAATCTAGACTTCTAGCTGGGTGAGAAGTTCAACATGCATTTTATTTTAACTCTTCTAAAGTTTTAATAATTTGAGTATAACTATAATTAAAATGGACTTAGTAGAATAGTAAGTGGTAATATTTATATTTGATTTTTGGGATGTTATATTATGATATCAGAGCAGTTTTATCCTAAAATAGATCTATGTAAATAGGTCTTCTATGTTTCCTATTGTGTATTTTTTTACTGTCGTGTGTGTAGTGTGGGATTCTAGTGTTCTACTCTAACTATAATGTAATTATGTTATAGGATGGCACCTAGACCACCTACACCTCCCCCTCAACCATCATCTGTCTTAACTCAAGTGGCTCACGCTATAGAAGTTATGGTAGTTGCGATTCAACAATACAATGTCACTATGGCACATTAGTTTCAAGCATCATAAGCTACACGTATTGCTACCCGACTAGAATATCAAGGATTGATGAAGTTTATGAAAAATAATCCTCCAAAATTTATAAGAAATTCAAATCCTAACCTACCAGACCAATGGATCAAAGAAGTGGAGAAGATTTCAGGGCAATGACTTGTCCTAAAGATAAGAAAGTGACCTGTGCAACCTTTTTACTGGTGGAAGAGGCTGAATTTTGGTGGCATGGTGCTCAACAGATGATGTTGGTCAAAAGAGAACAATTTATTTGGAATAATTTCAAGGAGAGATATATAGAGAAGTATTTCTCAGACAATGCTAAATATGCAAATAAGGTAAAGTTTATGAAGTTGGAGCAAAGCAATTTTTCTATTCATGAGTATGAAACTAAGTTTGAATACCTAGCTCGATTTTACTCTCAAGCCACCTCAGAAGCTTAGAGATGCAATAAATTTGAAGAAAGACTAAAGCATGAAATAAATCAAATGCTTGTCCCTATGGCTATCCGTGAGTTTACATTGTTAGTTGAGAAAGCAAAAGTTGTGGAGAGATTGGAATATGGAGATAAAATAGTGAACACTCATAAGGATGAATCTTCAAGAAGCAAGGAGAAGTATTCCAAAAGAAAAAAAAAAGCCATGTATCAGACCCCAATTTTCTAAGGAGAGTTTTAGTACAACCATAACAACTTGATGTCTCTAATATTTAATGTTTCAAGTGTGGTGGTCCAACTATTTTAATCGTACTCAACCACCCTGATGTTTTATATACCAAAAGTCAGGCCACTTGGCCAAAGAATGTTCACCAAGACTTAGAGCTACAACAATGGAAGGTGGTTAACAAGTTCATAAAAGTGACAACAAGCCTACGATAGGAGTTATAAAATTGATCTGGTAGTAAAGTGGAGAAATAGAAGAAGTTGTAGGTTTGAATCTTTCCACTAATAAAAGCTAATATATTAATAACTAACATTTGACCTATAAAAAAAAGTCTAGGATAATAGGACAAGTTTTTGTTCTAGTGAAGTTAAAGCATCTAGAAATGATCAATGGTCTAATTCAAGGTATATGTGATTAGTTTTATTTGGTTTCGTATAAAGAGTATCATCTTCATAATAATTTTGAATGTTATCTTCTGTATTATGTGTATTCAAATTTAAAAATATTATTTTTAATTTTAAATATTCATAAATAAGTTTATTTTTTCATGAATGATATGTTGTTTATAATATAATCAATATAATCAAATTTATTTAAATTTAAATTTTTCCTAAATAATAATTTTAAATAAAAATATAATAGAAAAACAATAAAAACTCAAAAGATAAAGTAGAAATGAATAAATTTCTTCCGCTAACTAAACGGTTTTAAATTTTTTGGTAAAATATATTTAAGGTCGTTTGAAAATTCTAGAAATATTAAATACACCCCTCAAAAAAATTTATGCTTTTATTTCCTTTAATTTTAGAATACACCGCCTTTTGATCTCTAAATTTTATCTTAATCACTTTTCATTTTTCTATAAAGTGCTATTTAAATCACCTCGAACATGAAAACTGGTATATTTTAAAATTAGAGATCAAAATCATATAAATTTTTTTGGGAAGTATTTAATATTTTTAAAAATTTCTACAAACTTAAAATATATTTTACCCTTAATTTTAGTATCAAAAGTTTTATCATCCATAATAATTTTGAAGATTGTTTCCCACAAATAATGTGTAGTCAAAATTAAAGGATTATTTTAAATTTTAAAACATTCTCAATAAGATTATTTCTTATCAGTGATTTATACCATAAATCAATTTAAAAAAATTTAATTTATACTTATAACAAGTATCTTATGTAAATTCTAATAGAAAAACATAAAAACAAAATTAAAAGAAAAAAAAATAAAATACATGTATTTGAATTTGAAAATATCCTGAAATAATAATTTATAATTTTAAATAAAAATATAATGAAAGTGATATAAAAAAAGAACAATCTAAAAAACTAAAGTAATAACACATAATCAAAGACAACCTTCTTTTTAATGTATATGATAGTTAGAAGAATTAATTAGTAATTCAGCTATTTAATAATTAAATTTGAAAAAATAATTATATAAATTTTATATCAAAAAATTGAAGAAAGGACAACAATTATATTTTATTTAGACTTTGATAATAATTCGATTGATCCCTTAAAATAGGAGATTTTACATTTGATTCTTTAAATATTTTTATTTCAGGCCTTTTTAAAAAAAAAGTTTATAGTTTGTAATTTTAAGAAACAACTAGCGTATACACAAGGATTACTTAATTATCTGTATAATCTTATTAAAATTAATGTGAATAATCAATATTAATGTATTTTAAAATTAGATTTAAAAATTAAAAAAATTGAAAAGCTAAAAATCACATAATTAAATATTATTTAACTATATATATAAAGATATTCTATATGTTTTATTCTAAAAAGATTTAAAAATTAAAATAAATTTACATAAGTTATAAAGTATAATAAATATTATTAAATCTTTAATATGTAATTGCATTAAATACTTTGAGAAAAAATTTAGTATTTATAATTTTTATATAGTGTTAAATACTTAAATTAATTTTTTATATATTATAATATATTTATAAAAATAATTAAAACAAATAAATAAAATTTACATTATAAAGTTACTAAAACAAAAACTCAATATATATTTTTTATTAATAAATTATATATTGTAGAATGTTTAAAAATTAAGTGCATTAAATACTCATAAAAATAATTTTATCATTATAATGATTTCAAGTATAATAATTATTTTTCATGGTAAAAAAAGTGTAATTATTTCTCATGAGTCATATTTATTGTTTTTTTCATAAAAATTTGAAAATAATTTAATATTTCAACCACATAATTAAATATTATTTTAAAAATATAAATATATAAAAATTTTTAATATATTTTTAAATCAAATTTCATTTTTTAAAAAAAATTAAAAAGGATTTTATAGTTTTTGAAACTATAAATAAGTTAGATATAAATTTACCGAACATAAAATTAATATATTGTTTTATAATAATAAATTATACATTATTGAATTTTAGAAATGTAAATGTGTCAAATTATATAAAAAAGTTTTATTTTTCATAAAGGTTCAGAATAGAGTTATCTCTAGTCAATGGTAGTCATGGTTTATTTAACACACAATTAGAACTAATTTAATAATAAAATTTAATGCGAATTTTTTCACTAACAATATTAATGTATCACCTATTTTTTATAAATTAATAAAAAATATGAAAATAAATTTAATAAATTAAATTTAACATATTAACTATATAAATATATAAAATATTAAAATAGAAAATAATAATTGAAATTATAAAATAAAAATAAAAAATATAAAAATATATAAATATAGAAGTAAAAAAAGAATAAATAGAATAACATAAAAATAAAATAAACACATGTTCATAAAAGAGAAAGAAGAAAAATAAAAGAAAAATAAATTAAAAAAATTTGAAAAGACAAAAAATTAAAAAAAACATAGGTCAATATATTGTTTTATAATCATAAATTATATATTATTGAATTCTTTAAATATAAATGTGTTAAATTATCAAATAAAAAGTTTTTCTGTACATAAACATTCTAAAAAGAATTATCTCTGGTAAATCCTAGTCATTATATTGTTTTGTAATAATAAATTACAAATCTTTAAATTGTTTAAATGTAAATGTGTTATTTGGACAGAATTATCTCCTATCAATGGTAATCATGATTTATTTCATAAAAAATTATAATTAATTTATGATAAAATTGAATACCATTTTTTTCACTAACAATATTAGTGTACCACTATTTTCTTAAAAAGTAATAAAAAATATGAAAATATATTTAAAAATTAAATTTAACATATTAACTATATAAATATATAAAATATTAAAATAAAAAATAATAATTGAAATTATAAAAATAAAAAATGAAAAGATAATAATATATAAAATATATAAATATAAAAAGGATAAATGAAAATATGATAACATAAAATGAAAAAATAAATAGGATATTATGATAAAAAAAATTAAAACTAAAAATAAGAAAAATAAAAAATAAGAAATAAGAAATTAAAAAAACTAAAAGAAAACAAAATAAAAAATATGAAAATATATTTCTTATGATAATAAATTTATATATTATTAAATTTTTTAAATTCAAATGTGTTAATTTATCAAATAAAAATTTTTGTTTTTTATAAAGGTTACAAGAATAATTATTTCCAGTCAATCGTAGTCAATAGATTGTTTTATAATAATAAATTATGTATCATTAAATTTTTAAAATATAAATGCGCTAAATTATAAAAAATAATTTTATTTTTCATAAAAGTTTTGAATAAAATTATCTTCTATTAATAGTAATCCTGATTTATTTCATACAAAATTAGAACTAATTTAATAATAAAATTGAATACAATTTTTTCACTGAAAATATTAATGTATCACTATTTTTTCTATAAAGTAATCAACAAATATGAAAATATATTTAATAAATTATATTTAACATAAAAAATTAATAGAAAAAATATGTAAAATATAGACGCGATAAAAGAATAAATAAAATAGCATAAAAAATGCAAGTAAGAAATTAAGATAAAAAAGAAAAATAAAATAACATAAAATGGAATAAAAATAAGTTTAAATAAAAAGTGAAAAGAAAAAAAAATAAAAATGGACACATATATATATAAGGAAAAATGAAAAATTTGTAATTTCTTAATATATATATATATATATATATATATATGTATGTAAAATATATAAAATAGAAATAATATTTAAAATATAAAAATAAAAAAATGAGAAGATAAGATATCTAAAATACATAAATATAAAAAGGATAAATCTTCGTCAAATATTTTCCATCAACTTCGAAACAGGTTTAGAAATTACCCACAGATACAGGTTTATTTGTTATCATTTTTGCAACATATTTCAACCATATGTTGTTTATATAATATAAAGATGTGCATTTCCTTAAAAAAAATAAAGATGTGTATTTTATGATTTTTTTTAATATCTTTTTCTATTGTCTTTATATTATTTTATTATGTAAAAACTCATTTTTTTATTACATTAAAAAATATAATTATTTACCCAAACAAAACATTTATTATAATTATAATTAATATAAAATAATCAATTATTCATATATTAATTAAATAATCTAATTTTTGTGGCTATCTCAGTTCTCAGACTCACTCTTAGATTTAATTTAATGAGTAAAAGATTAATGCATAAATAGATGGATGCATCAATCGGTTAATATTTATAGAGCATGTTTGGGACCAACACATTTAAGCTGTTATTAACATATTTCAATTCTTAGAACGGAAAGCATATTGTTTAGGAAGATAACTTAAATTTGTTTAAAAAATTAAGTTATTTTTATAATCTAAAAATTTATATTTTATAATTGTTTTTCAACATTTTTTTTTCTTTTCAATTGTTGTTATACTATTTTATTATGTAAAAACTATTTTTTTATTACATCTAAATAAAAATTAATCATTTTTACCATCACTTTTCTACAAACTCAAACAAAAATTAATTATAATTATAATTGATTATAAACATAACGAATTATATATAATAAATTATTAAAATAATCTATTTTTCAAACTATCTTAATTAACAGACTATTAATTTAATTTACAATTGTTGAGGAGTAAAAAAACTAACGAATAAATAAATGGAAGCACCATTCAATTGGTTTTCCAAGCAATAAGTAAGTATATTTATGCCACATTAATTCGTGTCAAAAGGGACAAAGTCAAAGCAAATCCGCAAAGTTTGGTTATTCTTTCATGGAGATAGAAAAGAGAGAGCAAAACCACACAGATTATTATTATGTCCGTGAAAAGCTCAAAGTGGCTAAAAAGGAAGCCAAAATGGCTGAAAATGCTACTTAGAGGAACTTGTATTTCCTTATTCATCTTTCTTTGTTCAATTCATTGTTTCAAACACTACCAAAAGATAAAAGAAATAAAGAACACATCAAAGTCCTTTTGTCTCTCAGCAATAACATTGAAGGAGGGACAGAGGAGATTCAAGAAAAGAAAGCAAAAACAAGTAGTTAACCCTTCATTAAAGGACCCTTTTGAAAATAGCAAAGAAAAGACATGATAAAAGACAAAGAGAAAAAGAAAAAACAAAAGAAGGAAGTTTAGAGGTTCCTTTTATAAGACATTTTGGTTTCTTGGTTTGTTTTGTGTGGTTTCTTTTCATTGGAAGAGCATAAAAAGTTGAAGATAGTGTTTGGAAAGGAAAAGGAAGGAGAGTGATGTGGCTACAAAAGCATCATTGGGACAAGAAGGAAGGGGTGAGTGGAATAGTGGCAGTGGCAATAGATGGAGACAAGGGGAGCCAGAATGCACTAAAATGGTCCATTGATCATCTTCTCACCAAAGGTTCAAATGTAGTTCTCGTTCATGTCAAGCATAAGCCATCTTCTCTTTCTGCATCAACTTCTCTTGTTACCCCAAGTAAGTATTATTTATCATATATATCTACCTAATACATGATATTTTCAGTTTAGCTGTAAAAATAGGTTTAGATTTGATAGTCATCTCTTGCCACATGAAATGAGTAAGGAGGCTAAGCTTAAAAAATTGAGATACATACAGTATTAGGATAAATGATTCTGTCTTATGGACATGTAGGGTTAGGATGGATTTAAAAAAACTAGGCTTATAGAGTTAGACTTATTCAAGCCGATATTATTCTATTTTTTAAAATATATATAAATTTATGCAAAATAAAGAAAAATGGTTCAAATGGATCCAATTCAATAAGTCATGGCTAAATTGGATCATAAAAATGAAATAACATATAATATTGGTGTTGAACTGACCCATTTTTATGTATGATCTGATGGATTAGACTGGAGCAGTCAAGTAATTTATTTTAACAATGTATTTTTTAGTGTTTTTAGATAAAACTTGTAAAAATAATGTATGACACATTCTATTTTCACAAATTTTTTACTACTTTTCACAATTAAAAAAAGAGATAAATCACAATTAGAATAAATTATCAAAAACATACAAATAATAAAGAAATGAAATGAGTGAAGCTAAAATTAACTTTTGAATATATACTTTTGGAGAAATTAGAAGAAAAAACTTATTAGACGTTTAGAAGAAACAATTAGAAGTCATGAAATGAAGAGAAATAAAAAAATCAAAACAGGTATAGTAGTAGTACAAGTAAGAATAGTTTCTGCATAAACTATTTTATAGGAGAAGAAAATATAAAAAATAAAAAAAATAAACTTTTTTACACAATGTTAAACTTTTTATATTATAAAGTTGGTTTGGTGATAAAGTTCATATATAAGAAGATGAAAAGAAAGAAATTGTGAGTTCAAATCTTCCACAATTAAAACTAACACACTAATAATTAACATTTACCTATTAAAAAATTATAAAAAATCTCACATTTTCATTAAAAAAACTATAAGAAAGAGCTTTTATATATGATCAAGTTAATTTTAACTTATGGACAAGATTATTTTATAATTATTTTCATATTTTTTTCTCCTAAAAATACTTCTAAAAAAACTCACCCAAACATGCTCTAAGTTCATAATATAATACCATATAGATGAATGTCTCTTTAAATTATTTGTCTCTATTTGTTCTTTACTATATGAATTGTTAATATTTAAACCTGTTTGAATAAGCTTCTTTAGAAGCACAGTGAGAAGTGCTTTAGAAAAAACTCAACCAAACAGGGCCAAGATTTTTCAAAAGGAGGGGGGAAAAGTAACACTTTATAGGCATGCATTTGCTAGGTATAGATTGTTTAGTAACTTTGTTGATTGCAGGGGCAAATGGATTGTCTCATCACGAACCAAATTCACTTGTTTGCAAGGACCCTGATGACCATACCAAAGAAATTTTCCGTCCATATCGTGTATTTTGTGCAAGGAAAGATGTAAGTTTTGTTTCCTATATTTCATGCATGAAAAAGACAAAAGAGGTGGAAAAAAAAAACTTATAAAGTCCAACTAGCTTTAGGGAGTGTTTGGATTCTAATTATGTTCATGGTAACTCTAATTTAACACCCATTATGAGTATTTCTACTTTTGAGTATTGAAAAGTTGAAAAAGTGTCATCTACAGAATTTTAATGATTTTTCAAACAAACTTTTAGTGTTTGTGACTTTGCCTAGATAAATTTATTTAAAACACTTTGAGAGGAAAAAAAAAGTCAAAATATTTTTTCATAAACTTTTTTAAAATATGTGAGATTCTTTTAAGATGATTTTAGTTAATATATAATTTTTTTCCCATATAACTTTTTTAAAGATGTAGCTATAGAGAATTTTTTAAAAATTAGTTTCTCGCACATTATTTTAAAAAATATGAAAAAAAATTTATTTTTTTGTTTGCAATGTGTTTCTACAAAAAAAATCATCAAATTATCTGTTTTAAAGACGAATTTATATTTTCTTTCCAAACTGATTAACCTTAAATTATTGGATGTTATATTAACGCTTACAAATAAAAAATAATAAAAGAGAATTATTGTATTAAAAAATTTACACAATCATTCTATCACATTTTTTTATAAATTTATTAATTTTATCAGTATAAATTTTTTGTTTTACACCGATGATCATTAAACTCCAAAAACAATTGAGAAAAAGTAATAGTAACTGTGATAAAAAAAATTGGAAATGGTTTTTATTTTAGAATTCTTGACATTGTTTGTGCATCTCTTCATTCATTTATTTATTTGGTATATAGATACACTGCAAAGACATGGTACTAGAAGATGTAGACGTGTCCAAAGCTTTAATTGAGTACGCTTCTCAATATGCAATTGAGCATTTGGTCATAGGCTCCTCAAACAAAGGTGGTTTTCTTAGGTATGTCTTCAAGCAAATGCTCGTGTTCTATCACAAAATTTTGCTAAATGTGTTTTGTAACTCTTATTTTAAGGTCTTTCTATATACATATATGATTTTAAGGTATATTTATGGTAAAAATTATTGTTTTATACAAGTCAATTCATCCGATTAAATCAAGAATCGATTTATTATCTCATTTAAAAGAACTTCAAAATTATCATGAATCAAAAACATAAATAATAGGTTAAATTGACTACAAAACTAGTAGAACATTTGACCATTTCGCAATTTTTTGAAGGGCCAATTTTTTTTTTAAAATCTTGCTAAATAGTATTTTTTTTATCTAAGTCAATTCTCTTTAATTCTAAAATTAATAAAAAAATATCAACTTAGTAATATGCATGTATATTTAATAAAAAGCCCTTTTTCATTTTATAATTATCTTTTGATTTTTTTTTTGTTATATGTTATAATTTCTACTTATAAAATATGTATGTTGATGATACTTTTAAATTTTAATACTTTTTTGTTTAATATTGTTTAGTATAATTACTTATTACATTAAAAATAAAAACTATTATTTTATTAAAATCGATTTTATCATCTTAAACAAGTGTATCCACTGATTCGGTCTCAGAATAACTTGTCCAAAAATAATAATGATAAGTGGTAGTTACTTAAAATTAGCCTGGAATCAAGCTTGTGCCATACATGATATGCACAATAGTTTTAAGATTTCATCATGCCATTTGAATTTGTAGTTATGTTATGTACATAGCTTTAACGTGTACATTACTAAAGCATGAATAGTTGCTTGAATTTCTATGTTGGGTATGTATCTGCAATATATGTGTGGCATTTACTAAGAAAATTGTTTGCAACTAGAAGATTCAAGATAGCAGATATTCCTGGAACAGTGTCAAAAGGGGCACCAGATTTCTGCACAGTATATGTTGTTGCTAAAGGGAAGATTCAATCAATGCGTTCTGCTTCTCGTGCTGCCCCTGCCTTTTCCCCTCTTCAAAACCTACTTGGTAATAGCATTGCTAGGTCTGAAACAACACCACCTTTAGAACCACGTGCTCCTATGCTTAATGGTGCCAAAGGTAACATTTACTTTTAATCTCTTCTAAAAGATTATACATCCAAATCAAGTTACTCCAAAAGTAATCTTAATGAGTTGTTTTTGGAGCACATTCTTAAATATGTTAGAGGTAATAGGTTTTCGAAAATATTTTTTAGGGTTTTAATCCTGAATAATTTATGTTGTTTTATGCATGTTTGTCTCTAAAACACTTTAAATAATGTTTTTAAAGTATTTAAAAGAGTTGTCTATAATCATTTGAAGAGCAACTTTCGCAAATAATATAATTGTTAGAAGATTAATTTGTCTAAACAATGTTAATTAATAATTAGTGTTTATATTTTTCAAAAACTAAAATAGTAGTTTAATTAGTTAAGAAATGAGGGTTGCTAAAAGGTATCTCTACTAATAAAAAACTAACATTCTTTTTTTCTATTGAAAAAAACTAACATTTTAATGTTACTAACATGGTCAAATGAAAAGAAAATGATAGAGGCTTTTAATGATCAGTGGTGACAAGAAACCCATACAAATTTATGTTTTTGGATTAATTTATATCAATTATAAAGAGTATATTAAAAAGTGTATAATAGTATGTTGTAAATTTATAATTTTTATGACAAGTAACTGATCTTAAATTTCAAAAAATAAAATGAAAAATAGTTCTCTTAGTACTACTTTAAGAGTAACTCAATCCATTCTCTACATCTATATATATGTGAGTGAGAATTGTGATGATGCTCAATGATAAATTTGGTTTCTTTTAGGACTTGAAAGGAGACACTTTGACTCACCACTCCGGTCTTTTGAGGCACCACCCCGTGGATCACACGAGGGAGCAGAGTCCTTTAGGTAATAAATAACATTCATTATATTCAATGCATGCCTAATTTATTTCCTTCTCCTGAGAAAAAAATAATGTAACTTGTAAACTTTGACTCACTTGCAAGTGCAAAATGCCATGAGGAAATATGGATGAAAATTGTTTGTAACCAAATCGTGTCTCGTTTTCTATTCATTTAATGAGCTCCATGACTAATGAAAAAATTTATAATAAAAACATCATGGTATTTTCTGACTGGTGAGGGACAGAAAACAAGACACGATTTGGGGATAGAAAATTTTCATCTGATAATTATGCCAAATTTCTCAGTTTGAAACCTAAAATATACTAATTTTCTGAATTACTCCTTCCATCATCTCCTAAACACAGAATGTTTAGTAATAGAGTTCTCACTAGAGTACAAGTTAAGAATAAAATCTTTTATGTATTAATCTTAAATGACTATGTAAGAGCATTGCTTAGCTGAATCATTTTTTTCTATTTTGTTGAACCATTTAATAATACTGAAATTATGTTAAGCACAAAAAGAAATACTGAAATAATAATCTATTAAAAATATACTTTTTTTATGATGGCTTAATCACACATATTCAACTCTTAATTTCATTCATATAATTTGTGATAAGAACAAAATTGATAATATTGGTGTGTGTGTGAGAGAGAATAGGATTAAATAATATTTTGGCCTTTTTTTATTTTGGTTTTTATTTTTGTTTGATTTTAGTTTATGCTTTAAAAAATAGAGTTAACTGAGACATAATAGTAAAATTACCAGTCCACTACTTATCATATTATCAGTGAAGAATTTAACAGGACAGTCCAATATAACATTTTGAAATAAATTGTATTTTTAATCATTTATAAATCTGTCTAATATCATAAATTATTTTGAATAAATATCAGATTAAAAATACAATTTTTTTTACATACTCCTTGGTGACTTAGTAAATCATTATACTCCTTGGTGACTTAGTAAATCATTGGAATGTCAAATTGTTTAATTAAGCCATAATATTAGTTAGGGGAACTGGTGAATTAAGAATTAGATGCTTTTGTTTTATTCCTTTTTCATGCTTGCTATAAAAACATCCACCTTACATGATTAACAATTAACAAATTCTCATTCATCTAAAAGCAAAATGCTATTGGAATCAGGTCACCATTCACTAGGAGAGGTTATGACAAGTCATTATATACAGAAAATTCAGGTCAAGATTCTGACATAAGTTTTGTAAGCTCTAGAAGGTCAAGTACAGATCGGTTATTCCCTTCATTGTATAACAACAACTCAGATACAGGAATGTCCATTCCCCGGCTATCATATAGCTCTGACACAGATGGAAATAACTATAGCTTCGAGTCAATGCATTTTGGAAGGAGATCTATGGATATCAACTCTGATTTCTCATCCTTCTCACAAGATAGTGAAGGCTTACCAGCTTCTGCATCACAGGGCATGGTAAGTATAGTAAGATACTGAGGGAATTTTGGTTAATTACATAAAGGGCATGTTTGAGTGATCTTCTGCCAAAACACTTCTAGAAAAATAAAATACAAAACAAGAAAATCAAAAACAGTTTCTTCATAAGTTTTTTTAAATGACATTGAACTTTTTACAAGCTAATATTTAAAAAATCTCACAACTTTAAAAAAAATTATATGAGAAAGTTTTTACATCTTAGCTAAAATTAGCTTGAAAAAAGTGTCACATCTCTTAAAAAAATTATGGAACTTTTTTTCAATTTTTTATATTTTCTTTTCCTAAAAAAGCTTCTAGAAAAGATTAACCAAACAAGCTCAAAGTTTGTTATGTTAAACTATTGTTTATTACTTACATAAAAAGGCACTTTTATGGTAAGTAATAGGCTATAGCAATGTCAGAGTGTTTTAGAGATTGTGCTGCTAATATTATGAAAGTATGAAACATTATGGTTGGAATTTTATTGAGAATAACAAGATCACGGAAGAGAGTCATTGATTACTAATAAAACCATATAAATTTATGATTTTTGATAAATTTCAATTCATCACAGTGACTGTTCAAAAGAGTCAAAGTGTATCCTGCTAGCATTTCTCTTAGCAGATATAGTAACATAGAAAAAAAATTGTCACAACGGTGGTTAAAACTGTGGTCAATATTGCCTCAATCAATAACTAATTTTCACTTTAAGTAACTGAAAATGTTAATGACAAATAGAAATTTTAAGTAGCTAAGTAGAGCAAATATTGAACTAAAGGGGTAGAATGTAGTACATCCTAGAAACAAGTGATCAAATAGTCAAATAATTCAGTTAGTTACAATGTTAAGTATTTTGTTCCTGATTGCTACTACCTTGTGGGTAATCATGTCTTGGAAGTGTAGGATGATGTGGAGGCTGAAATGAGAAGACTAAAGTTGGAGCTCAAGCAAACAATGGAAATGTATAGTAATGCCTGCAAAGAAGCACTCACAGCACAGCAAAAGGTATGATATAATAGCATCTGCTTCTGCATCTTAAAGTAAAAAATCATCTGAGTGTGTGTTTGGTTTCATGTTCCAAAATTTCTTCTAGATCCAGAATTGATTTCAGATACATTTTTTTATATGTTTGATTTCACATTAAAGAAAAACTCAATTGATTTGGTCCGGAATCGATTTTGGATTGAAGCAACTTGGAGTTGCTTTCGGGTTAAATAAAAATAAAAAAAAAAGCTAGATTTTACTACTAAATTTCTTTTATAATAAAAACATTCAAATATAATCAATTTTGCAAAATCAACTTTGTCAATGTTCATCCAAACACAAACTTGCTCTGACATGTTATACAATGCATCACAGGCTGTGGAACTCCAGCGCTGGAAATTAGAGGAAGAGAGGAGATTGGAGGAGGCAAGGCTTGCCGAAGAAGCTGCGTTGGCGATGGCAGAAAAGGAGAAGGCAAGATCAAAAGCAGCCATTGAGACTGCTGAGGCACAGAAGAGGATTGCAGAACTGGAATCACAAAAGAGAATCAGTGCAGAATTGAAAGCATATAGAGAAACAGAAGAGAAAAGAAGAGCAATGGATGCTTTATCTCACAATCATGTGAGATATAGAAGGTACACAATTGAGGAGATTGAAGATGCAACAAAATTTTTTTCTGAGTCACAGAAGATTGGAGAAGGGGGTTATGGTCCAGTTTTTAAGTGCCATCTGGATCACACACCTGTGGCAGTGAAGGTTCTTCGTCCTGATGCTGCACAAGGAAGGTCACAGTTTCAAAGAGAGGTAATTAAGCAGAGAACAACTCCCTGCCCATATATATGCAAAATTCCCATTCAACACAATAAATGAAATTTTTGGAACCAAACTAAAAATAACAAGCAAATTCAGGGGTTGTAGGAGTGTATGAGTCACGCAAGAAAGAAATGACTAAGATATATGGAAAAGATTATTCAAAGTGTATGAGACATCCATATAACTAACCTCTTGAAATTGTCTAATTTTGGTTATGTGAGAATTGGCTAACATAGAGTTGATATGCTTACTTGAGTTCCTTTGAGGGTTTCAAATTGGTTAAATGTTTCTCTAAAGTGAAAAAGGCTTCTAATGATTCTAAAATGTGAAAGAGGATGTAGCTACAATTTATTTAAATTAAAGTGCATCTTGAACTTATGCTACTCCCCTTAACTAATGAAGCTTAGACTTTGTCATATTAAGAGTCTTATCCTAAAAATTGTGGTTGGTAACTGTCATTATGGTTGCAATACTGCAGTTTGAAAGGTCTCAAAAATCATAACCATGCCACATTTGCCTACATTCTTCTGCACTTTTAGTACTTAACACAAATATTCCCTCCATCTGCAATTTAAAACCATACTTTTCAATGAACATTACAGGTTGAGGTATTGAGTTGCATTAGGCATCCAAACATGGTTCTCCTCCTAGGAGCCTGCCCTGAGTATGGCTGCCTTGTGTATGAGTACATGGCAAATGGAAGCTTAGATGACCGCCTCTTCTGCCGAGGAAACACTCCCCCAATTCCATGGCAGCTCAGGTTCAAAATTGCAGCTGAAATTGGCACAGGTTTGTTGTTCCTCCACCAGACCAAACCTGAGCCTCTTGTGCATAGAGACCTCAAACCAGGCAACATCTTGCTGGACAGAAACTATGTGTCCAAGATCAGTGATGTAGGTTTGGCTAGGCTGGTTCCACCCTCAGTGGCAGACACTGTGACACAGTATAGGATGACATCTGCAGCTGGAACTTTCTGTTACATAGATCCTGAGTACCAGCAGACAGGAATGCTGGGAGTGAAATCTGATATATACTCTCTTGGGATCATTTTCTTGCAAATTTTGACAGCAAGACCACCAATGGGTTTGACTCACCATGTTACTAGAGCCATTGAGAAGGGCTTATTTCAGGAGATGTTGGATCCAAAAGTACCTGACTGGCCAATAGAGGATGCCATGAAATTGGCAAATATTGGTATCAAGTGTGCTGAACTGAGGAGGAGAGACAGACCTGATCTTGGCAAGGAAGTGCTGCCTGAACTAGACAAGCTGAGAGACCTTGCTGAAAGCTATGATCACTATTCAGTGTATGGTGGCTATATAAGCCCATCCAATCAGAGCCAAGTTTCTCTTCAGCTGGTAAGATTCTTTTCTTTCAGTTCATTTTGGAATTACTAAGGATCTTTACAAGAATTTTTATGAAACTTATTTAGGGTGCATTTTGACAAACAACTTAAAATCATAGTTTATTTGTGTTTACGTTATGATATAAGTACTTGTGTAAGTGTTTGGGAGAGTTTATACAATTAACAAATGATATGGTCATAAGCTCTCCAAAATAGCTTATTAAAAAGCATCAACTTACAGAGTTTAACCTTATTTTCACTGATTATAGAATCAACTTACACAAAGTGCTTACAAAATAAAAACTTGTTCAATAAAATCTTAATTAAGTAAATTTATACAAACAGGTCCTAAGTGTTTATCATACAAGTGTTTGTCTATAAGTTGTTTTTGTTTCTATAACTGAAGAGAAATTAAAGTTAGATTGTTGTCATATAATTGTCAACTGTTTTCATATACTATTCTGAAAAACTTATTCAAATAAGCTGAGAAGAATTTATGAACATGGAACAGTTTATTTTCATAAAAAAGTTACACAAATGTAAATGTTTATATGATAGGATAAGTCTAAATACACAGTAAGTAAATTCGTTCCAAATGCATGACTTTACTGTATATATTGTTTATTTTCTATATGTTCATGTGATAAGTTCTTATTAAAAAAAGTGATTAGTTAATCCATATACCTAAACGTGTCTTTAATTTGCATAACGCTTTGCAGGATGAAAGCAGTTCTCCACTTCCCTATTCTGGAGATAGCCCAAAACACGACTGACACTTATCAAAACAATATCTTCTTCGGCAACATAAATAGTATGTTCGGTGGAAATGATCCCGAGGTTAAAATGTAAATTACTTAGGTGAAATGATGTAATAGATTCCTTGATTCTTTCAATTTGTGCATGAATTTTGTTGTCGTTTTAATTTAGATTGTAAAAGCAGAAGAGTCAAAGTGTAAGAACAAAAACCCAAGTTACTACACCAAGTCTCTCTTCTAGGGACTATTATTTGGTCCGGAATTGAATTTCAGTCAAACTTAATTTATTTATTTATGTTGGTTTGTGTGGGGAATTGGAAAATAGGGTGCAGGGAAATCGAACATCCACCTTGAATATCACTACACAATCTCACGACAGCCAAGAAGGTGCTACTATTAGGACTTTGGTTGCCCTCAGTTCATGCATTCTTAATCCGGTTCCTTTATGTGCGGCTTATTTTTAATTTGATATCATAAGTGTATTGCATACCCTTAATTCGACTTCAGAGAAGGAAGAAAAATCGAGAGAAGTGAGAGTTACAAAAGGAAGAAGTTTCTTTGTCGTATATTTTTTTCAATATATATATTTGTCCATGATTATAAATAATGACAATGTGCCAAAAATTTTGTAGTCAATGGATGAAGTAGCATAGAGTAGATTATGAAGTTCAAGAAACAATTACAAAAAATTCATGGCTAAAATTACTCATCTTGGTTACTGATATTCGAATTCAGAAAAGGTTGAAGAAATTGAGGGAAGAGAGCTAGTTATACACAGTGATCGTTGTTATTATTAAAGATGGAATCAATACAACATTACAAACTGAGTTAAAGATGGAATCAATACAGCATTACAACTATTACTAACACTTTTCACGGTATATTTGCCAATAACAATATCCTTGAATTCTCTTAAACCCTAGCTAACTATTACAAATTAAAAACATAAAATAAAGAGTACAGACAAGGTAATAAATAGGCTTTTCTATGAATTTGCTATAGGCCTTATTGATCAGCTTTATAATATATGCAATACAACCAAAAGAATATCAACCCTTTGGCTTATCAAAATCTCAGCATTCAGGGCTTACTCAACGTCGATAGGGATTTAGCTATAAAACAAATGTTATATTTCTATCTATATTAAATATCATATTGGCACGTGTTTAACAGTTAACCAAACAAAGCACAAAATTTCTTGAAAAATAATAAATATACATTTAGAGCTCCACTAAAGAATCTTCCGGGACTCGGGTGGGACTTGGGATATGCAATCTCTTTGGTCAGACAATCTTTGGAAATTGCCAGTAGCTAAAAGTCAGAGATAGCAATGTATCCAATCAAGACAAAACTTTGTATTCATGCTATTGATACAAGTCATAACTTAAAAAGCTTCAATAACTTCAACTTCTTTAGCTTTAGATTTTCCTTTTGGTCGACCAGATCGTCTCACATCTTTTCCAGATAAATATTCAAGGGCTTTTTCCAGGGTGACATCACTTGGCTTTACATTCTGAATGTCAATTTCAAAAGAAAAAAATATGTCAAACATTGTTTGTAAGAAAGTGTAAAATTTCAGCTTTGGGAAAACTTCCTTTGAAATTTTATTCTAAATGGCTGTTTGGCTACTCAAAGGAAACCGACAGAAAAACGTGAAAGGAAACATTTTGCATACGTACATGTACACAATTTTGCAGAACAGGCATCAATAATGCGTAATGCCATTAGGTAAGATAAAACAAACAGGTCCATATGACGCACATCCGTACATGTACGATTTTGCAGAACAGATGAATCATTAGAAGTGAATTATATCCACTTTTAGTTACTTAAAATCAATACTAAGAACTGACATCAGAAAAACCTAAAATTTAAATCCTACGTCAAGGTTCCACCCCGTCATGACAAACAAAATAAAAGACCAACGTACATCTTAAAAAGACAGAAGAAACCAACAAAAATACTTACAATAGGCTATCACCCCTCTACTGAATAGGCCAAAGAATCAATTTCCCAAACAAATTGAAGGGGGAAAATAACAAAAAAAATCCATCCACATGTGTCATTTCTAATAGATGTTGTTTGCTTTAATGGGAAAAAGAAGATTTACCAGTTACAAATCCATGAACAAGCATCCACATCTGAAGGCAATAGTTAGAAAAGAGCAATGCCACATGCTTTATATCCTTTTCATACGCAGAACCAATGTTTATTTATAGAGTCACATGCTAAAAGGCAGTAATTGATTTGACCAAAATTTGTACAACTAAGATTATCCACTATTGAATTTGCAAACGCTTACACAAGCACATGCTTACTAACTTTTTTTTTTTTGTGAATGTTCACTACTAACCATATGTTCCTATGGTTGCAAAGACAGGAAGAAAAACCAAGAAAATTAGAAAATGCTTAAAACTACAATCTTACCTTGGGAACAGAAGCCATTGTACGCCGATGCCTAACAGAAAACCCAACCCTTGCCAGCCTTAATATGACAGGTTGTCCATCCTTGGGATGGTTACCCTAAACCACAAGCAAATTAATTAGTTTACCAATGACTAAAATATGCAGACAGGGATAGACATCAGATTTATTAACATTAGTTTACAAATCAAATCAAAATAACATACAAATTAATAATATTTTGAAAATTTAGAATTTAAATCCATTTGATTCAATTCTTCACTGTCATAATGTTCATCAAATATCATTGACTAAGGTTTTTTTTAAACCCAACATCATTTATTAAAATTTGCAAAATCAACATTGTTTAATTGAGTGAGAGAAATTTAAAATGGATGTTCGCTAGAGTGTTCAAGATAATATTTTGATGAGTACTTTTCAATTAAATTGATAAATGCGTTGAGTATGATTGTGTATAAGTATCGCAAGATTAACATTGTGCATGTTAAAAGGTTAGGAGATAGGACCAGAGCTTTAACGTTTGTTGCAGCAGGGGACTTCTAACATGATCATTACTTACAAACCAAAAGATAAAATTTTGGTAGGATATAGAAGCTTCGGTCCTAAGAATAGAATGGGAAGAGGAGCATGGGTATTATGGCCTAGGAGAAGCAAATGTAGAGGATAAATACCTCACTAGATTGTCTTTAGCTTAGACTACACAATAACCATGACTTTTTTTAGGAAAGAGGAGCATCCCATCACCTACTAAAGTGGAGTGGTAAGTTCTCAATTTGACTTCTTTATTATAATAAGGAAATCAGATACAAAACTTTCCACAGATGTAAATTGAAATCATGGGAAGGGTGGGCTTGACTATCCAACAGAGTCTTGGTCATGGATATGAGTTGTGAAGAGAGTAAGGGGAAAAACTAGGATTTGGTTTCAAGGAGTGCCAATTGAATGGTGAAAAATAAAGGAGCTTGAGTCCCATCTTTTCTAGTGCAAACAGTCAATCAGCCAAAATTATGGAATTCTAGTAATTGGGGCAGGGAGGCGGGGATTTAAAATTCTAACTTTACATCCATGCAAAGTGGAACCATGAGGTAGGATTTAAAATTCTATATTACAGTCTCATAATGTCCAATTCTATAACCAAAATACCAAATGCAGGGAGCTACTAGAATTTCTTAGTTTAGATATATGGCAGTGAAATTGTGATGGGACATGTCGGGGGGTGGTAACAGCTTGATAACATTTGAATTTAATGAGAAAGAATAGCATAAGTTAAGTTGCTTTCTTAAGCAGTATATCCTTTATGCAGAACATACCAATATATATAGGCTAGCTAATTCATATGCTACTTCCTAAGCCAAGAGATACTAATTCCTATGAACACTAAAAATGTAATACTTAAAATGAAGCCAGTGTACATTCTAACAAGTATGATAAGTACATATGGCTCAAACTGAAAATTGAGAAACATACCAATGTCAATGGGTATTTTAGCAACTCCAGTGCATCTTCAAGGGTAATAGAATCCACATCCTTGATCTGAAACAACCCAAATAATTACTTATTTACTTTTATTGGAAGATAATTAGTCATATTTGTATTAGCAGCTCTTGGATCATCAACCTCCAAAAATAGACAAGACATCAACCAGAGGTTGAACATATGCATGCACTGCATACTCACTCAGCAGCCACATTCAAAGGAACAAGAATTTCATGCACTATGGAAACAAATACCACATTATATAATAGACATTGAAAATGGAGTGTAATTTTACCAATTAAATTTTAACATTCAAATTAAGAAAACAATTTCACACAAAAAATGGTCCCTCCACCCAAACAAAAAATGCCATCATAAGCAGGATTAAAAAAAACTATTTAAAAATTACTTCATTGCTTGCAGTTCAATTAACATATGGCTCACTCAAAAGAGAGATTGAGGCTAAGGAAAAGTATGTGCATTAATAACAATAGGGGAAATTGTGAATCAAACAAGTCTCCAGTTTACCGTTAATTGGATCACACACTAATACAGTTGACTGTTTTACAACTTGAAAAGTCTTGTTCATATTTCCTTTTATGCAGTCAGTGCAGGTCAGGTCAAATGGGCCAACTCATTTTCAAGTTCGAATGGACCCACCAATTTAATTGCAGGTTAGAATTTTGCTATGCCACACAGCCCTTGGCAGGCCACTGACCCATGGGTCACTACTTTTTTGAAATATAAAATGTTAATTATCAAAACAAATTAACTTAAGTATACCATGTTCATACTTCATAAAATATCTTTTAATTACCATAAACACAAATTTAAAAAAAAAATAAAAATAGGGTGACATTTGTACTATAAGATGGCAAAACATAGTACGCAATAATGAAAATAAAATAGTGCATCAATAGTAACAATAAACAAGTGTTTGAAATTACAATAAAACTAAATTTACATTAAATATTACCCTTAAAATAGGCATTACAACACAAAATTTAATTTATCATTTGAGGTTTTAATAGTAATAAAAAATAAAAACTGCAGCCGGTGGGCTGGCCCACCCATCATGGTTAAACTGGTTTGGGCCGGCCAAGTAAAATCAGTCCATGCATATTGCCTTACCCAACTGATGAATCAGCTAACCAGACCAGACTATTGGACTTGGGCCAGTTTGACCCCCCTAATCATATAAACTTCTTGTATTTACCATTGAAACACAACATATTATGCAGGCATCCAACACATTTTCGTCTTAAACTTTCAAGTAACATGAGATACAAAGTTCTTTGTCACAGGTACAAAATACTATAGGAATACCTGTTATACATAGTTCAAAAAAATAGTAAAATGAAATTACTCAATGTGTTGAAAATGACAATGTAACATACATGAGAGGCAGAGGCTCTTTTAGGAGTGTATCCCTTCCTGTCTTCTCCGAGCTGAACATAACATCCATAAGGACCAGATTTCAAAAGAACCTGAATGAAACATAATGCCCTTTATACAGAATAATAATAGCCCCCAAAAGAAAATTAAATCAGCCTTTTACAATATATAACGAAGGCCAGGATCTAAAGCAAACCTTTTCATTTGAACCACTGTTAACACCTAAGAGTTTCGGTTCCTCTATTCTAGTGTTTGGCTGAGATGCGTCCTCTTCCTCCTCTGTACCATATAATGTTTTAGCAATGTACCTGTTTTCAGCAATCAAAATAAAAACTTGTAATGGATTTATTTGTAGATTTTAGCAACAAATACTACTAAAGTAAAGTCAACCTTGAAAGAGTTGCAAGAAAAATAGTAGTCTGAAAAAACATAGATGAGATCCCATGAGCTCAGAACATCCACTATTTTAAGATACACTAGACAACATATTAATTTTTAATCTGTTAGTAACTAAGAAATGGAAATAGGAAAGACAAGAGGGTTTTATTTAGTTGAATGGAAAGAACAGAAAATAGGAGTGAGGTCTCTCCCCAAAGGATTTCACCTTCAGAGTATTTCTCCTTTTACAAAGAACAATGCTTAATTCGCGTATGATACTCATCTGAATGTCCCTGTCTTGACATACTCCTCCTATTCATATTCTTGAATAACCCCTTCTAGCAAACTAAACCCTTCTGCTAACTAACTATTATAGGTGTCCCAATCAATCACATCTATGAACCATAAAGCTCAAAAATACCAAAAAATATCCATAGCGATAGCATAAAATGCAATAAATTACTCAATTCAAAACAGCAGCTTAACCAAACAAGGGAATGCTTCCTTCAAAACATGAGAAATAAAAAGAAGAAAAAAATATATAGGAATAAAATAAGCTCTCCTTCACTTGACCTTTGGACTACTTCAACTCAAATCCTATGCTTGTTAAACAAAACAACCATCTGGTAATGAACAGTTTATAATTTTAAGCACATCTCTTAAAACAAAATTGGTTAGATAAAATGTAAAGAGAGACTGTGGGTTCGAATCCATTCACTAATAAAACTAACACATAAAAAACTAACATTGGCCTATTAAAAAAAATGTAGGCTCACATTCAAAGTTTCATCCATTTCTTTTTTTCAGTTTTGAGTGGATTTAGGAATGATCAGTCTACTAGTATCCTCAAATTTCCTTTCACACAACATAAATAAAATATCTTTGCAATGCCAGAGTCTTGCTTTGTTGTTTATTTTTATTTCTGTTATAAGAATCAAAACAAGGCTGAAAACATAAAATTTCCCCACATCATGTTGAGCACAATTTTTTAACATACCAAACTTCCAAATGTGTAACAGAGATAGAGTATACATCATGTAAAACATTGCATAACACATCATTTAGGTTAGAAAAAGAACAAACAAAATAAGAATGCAAAAATGTACTCACTTGCACTTAGGATGTTGATCACATCCTATAAAGTAGCCAGCACCAAATCTACTTACTTTAAAAATAAGTGTGCCATCCATACAACTGAAACAAACAACATATCAAGAGAAAATCTTACCAATAAACAAGGTAGCATATAATGAATGTAATCAACATCATTTTCTACAAATAAAAATATCAGCATAATAACAGTACAATGTACGAAATTAGCCCAGTATAATGATAGCACTCCAAATCAAGTTTATATGGATTAAATACTCCTTCCTAGGTATTAGAGTCTTCTTGTGAAATGTTGACTCAGCTTTAGGGTCGAATCAGATGGTTAGCTAATTTGAAGAATGCTGGAACCCTCTTGAAGGGGAGACCTTTTGAAGAGTGATCCTTTCCTTGTTTTTTCCATTTTCAACCAAGAAATAAATTTACTCTTTTCAGTTCTCTAGTTTCTATCATGCATTTCTGACAGAATATTAGTGTCTTTTCGGTTAAGTGCTAACCTCATACCATTATGAAAATATTGTAATGTGAGTAAGTTGAAGAAACTGAGAGAAAAGAGGAAAATGCTCAGAAGATAATGAAAGTGTGACTTTGCTAATAAGATTGTAACTAGCAATTGTTTCAGTTTTACATTACAGTCACTGATTGATTTGTAGTTATTAAATATATGATTTGATTATATTAAGTAGTATATTAAGAAATGATTTGATTGCATTATGCAGTATATTATCTTTAAGGATTTAGTCATTATTTTTACATTTATTTTATTTTCTTTTATTGTACCTATCACTCATTATAAATAAGAATTCCATGAATGCTCTAAACACACGAATACAATTATAAACTCTTACATGGTATCAAGAGCTTAGGATTTCGATTCCTCTCTCCTTTTCTTTCGGGTGCCATAGCTGTGAAGCCCACAACAGCCACTTCCAGTGAGACCCACCTGCTTGCAACCTACCGTCCGAACCGCCTCTCTCCAGCAATCATTTCCAACATCGGATCGCCTTGTACGTGCCGCCTGCGCCCTTCTCCATGAGATCCACACGCACCTCCATTTGCCGCCACCTACGCCCTTCTCCAGTGAGCCTCCCACCACCATTCTCCGGGCAGTTTGCCATCATTTCAGGTTTGTTTGGCTCCTCCTTCAGTGAGTGTTTATTTGGTTCCTGTTTTTTGCCTTTTTTTCTGGTTTCTCATTCTGATGGCTACTCCTCCACCCTCTGACTCTACCACTTAGTTTAATGAGCTCAATCAATTGCACGCGACCAATGACGCCAAGGACGTTGCATCACCTGTTACTGTTGTAGCTCGGTCGGGTAATCCTGTCGCTTTCATTTCTCAGACCCCTTCTCTTGGACCTTAGATCATTGATTCTGATGCCTCTGATCACATGATTGGTAACCAATCTTTTTTCTCTTCCTTAACCCTTTCTGATTCGTTGCCCTCTGTTACTCTTGCAGATGACTCCCAGATTAAAGTTCGAGGCATCAGAAAAATCTATCCGCTTGCATAATTTTTCTTAAATTTAGTATTATTTGTTCCTGGTTGTCCTTTTAATTTAGTTTCTATTAGTAAACTCACCCGCACCCTTGATATTTCTATCTTATTTGTTAATAACTCTATTCTTGTACAAGATCAACGCACTAGACGGACAATTGGAGCAGGACATGAGTCTGGAGGATTATACTTACTTACACCTCCGATGGCCTGTCTTTCCTATGCTTCTCTTGCTCTTAAACATCAATTTCTTAGTCATCCGAGTGTGGAGAAAATGTGTCTGCTTGTTCCTCGTTTTCAAATTTTCATTCTTTTCAGCATAAGTCATGTCAGATAGGTAAACATACTCATACTAGTTATGGTCCTAATCTCAATAAATGTGTTGTGTCACCTTTTGCTTTAGTTCACTCCAATATTTGAGGTCCTAATCGAGTTTGTTCAACTTTAGAATATTTTTACTTTGTTACCTTTATTGATGATTTTCCTGTTGTACTTAGGTTTTTCTAATGAAGAAACATTTTGATATCTTTTTTATTTTTCAAAGTTTCTTTACTGAAATTCAAACTCAATTTATTTGCTCTATTAAAATTTTATGAATTGACAATGCAAAAGAATATTTGTCATCCTAGTTTTAGTCTTTTTTTACCTCGCAAGGGATTCTTCATCAAACCTCATGTGCTTACACACCACAACAAAATGGTGTAGCTGAACGCAAAAACCGTCATTTGATAGAGACAGCTCATGCCCTTCTTCTCTCTTGCAATGTCTCATCGGGGGTAATGCAGTCCTTAAAGCTTGTCATCTGATTAACAACATGCCTTCACCTATTCTCAATAATCAAATTTCTTTTGCATCTTACATCCTACATAGGACATTCATCCACTTCCTCTGCGTATCTTCGGGAGTACTTGTTTTGTTCATGATTTCACGCCAGATAAGAACAAGCTCTCTGCCAAGTCCTTAAAATGTCTCTTTCTAGGTTACTCCTACTCAGTCAATTCCTGCAGAAGCCTTGTGACGGTTATTGGAAAGCAGCCCTGCGTATTCTTCAGTACCTCAAGAATGCACAGGTTGCGGATTGATATAGGAAGATAAAGGCAATTCTAAAATTGTCTGTTACTCTGATGTTGATTGGGCAAAGTCACAGTCAAACAGGAGGTCCACTACTAGGTATTGTGTTCTTATTGGAGGAAACTCAATCTCATGGAAGACTAAGAAGTAGAAAACATTTTCAAAATCCATTGCTGAAGCAAAATACCATGCCATGGCAATTGCTACATGTGAGATCATATGGCTCAGACAACTTCACCAATTAAAGTTTGGAGATTTTGGTGGTACGAAGTTGATGTGATAATCAGGCTGTCATGCACATTGCATCAAATCCGGTCTTCCATGAACAAACTAAACACATGGAGATTGACTATCACTTTGTTAGAGAGAAAGTGTTCTCCGGAGAAATTACCACTGAATTTGCTAGTTCAATTGATAGTATATGTGCTCGTGTTGATAGTATATGTAACAAACTTGGCTCATATAACATATGTGCTCCAGCTTGAGGGGAAGTATTACAAATATGATTTGATTACATTAGTAGTATATTAAGATATGATTTGATTACATTATGTATATAGGGATTTAGTAATTACTTACATTTATTTTGTTTCCCTTTATTGTACCTATCACTCATTATAAATAAGAATTTCATGTGTGCTCTAAACACACAATTATAGTTATAAACTCTTATGATAGTTAGCAAGTGATAAATTGAAATTGAAAAGAACATAATGGTTAAAATAAATTATGCATCCTGGAAAATTTGTTTTAGTCAAGCAAATATTTTTTTTGTTAAAATATGTAGGGACTAGAAACAAAAAGTTTTATAAGAATTCATACCAATATTGAAGGGGCCAATCAAGGTGCTTGTCAATTTTTAGTTTTTGATTTTGAAATGCATTTTGAAAATAGAAACGTGTTCGGCAAATATGGTTGTGATTTAGTTTTTTAGTTATTTTCAAAACAGTTTCTACCTCATTTGAAAAATAATAAAATTTGGTTCTGAAAATTTGTTTCTGTTTTTTACTCAAGCTTTCACTTATTCTCACCCCTACCAGCTTCCTTAGCCATAGGTCAGCCATTGTCAATAGCAGTCACCACTGAAGAGGGATAGCAGTGGGGTTGATGTTCAACAACAGTGTTTTAAAATTGAAATACAAAACACTATTGTTTTTATAAATTTGAAAACTTAACCAAAAAGCATCCCGAACAGGACTTAACATATTTAGAAGGATCAGACACATAGTCCACTCAATTAAGATAATTCAAACCCTATTTCCTAAGCCACAATGCATCTCGGCTATTTGATAATTGAACCGTATATAAATTTGTAATTTCTAAAACTCCTCAAGATGAAGCATAGATGTCAAAGCATCCAACTTGTTGCAACTTGCAAATATAAGATATTATTGGTCCTTGAAGAAAATCAATCTTAAGGCTCATAGAGAAGAATATTGAAAATTGAAAAATGATTTCATTCCCAATTTTAACTGTAGAAATGAATAGTATTTATACAAGAAATTAGAGATAACTAACTCAAAGCTTAAGACAGTAGTTACTGACACATCAGGCTTTCACTGTCATAAATTGTCATAATATATACACATACACACACACACACACACACACACACACACACACACATATATATATATATATATATATATATATATATATATATATATTTGAATTTGAAGAATGAAATTGAGGAATTAAGATAATTTGTTTTGTCAATTTTAGATTGTTTTTATAGTTGATTTTATGATTTTTTTAAGTATAAAAAATTATACAAGTGATAAATTATTTATACTTTTTAACATTAGTTATGCAAGTCAACTACTGATCCTCTAGGTCAACTCTTGATCCCATGAGCCTCCTACCCCAGCCAAGTCGTAACTGAGACAAGTATGATAACAATGTAAACATTCCCAATCTAACAAAATTTCAACTCCTTTAAAAGTCCTTAGGTGAAAGAGAGGCACATCATGCCTCTCAAATGTTTTTAAAATAAGAAAGAAAAAGTAGTTAAAGAATTAGCAATAATCATATATTAATGAAGCTTATAAAAAAAATATATTATTGAAAATTCATGAGATTAAAAAAAGTTATATATATATTAAAGAAAGGGTAATTCTGGAATAGAAAATGTGTACACCAAAAGGGGTAGTTGTCTTTATTAATAGTTATAGATTATAGATTAAAGGAAGGGTAATTCTAGAATAGAAAATGTGTTCACCAAAAGGGGTAATTACCTTTATTAACAGTTATAGATTAAAGGAAGGCTAATTCTGGAATAGAAAATGTGTACACCAAAAAGGGTAGTTGTTTTTACTAATAGTTATAGATAAACTGACATGCAGTGCAAGTATTGCTCGGTATTTCACTTTACGACTTGATCTATCGACATTTTCTAATAATCTTAATGGGAAAATCCAGCATTCTTGAAAAACACCAAACTAAAATTTCATAAAGAAATAACGACAAAACGATGCAAGAAACCTTTTGTAGGATACGAAACTGCAACATGTCGTTCGACATCCATGTTATTAATTCCATCCATACATGGAATAACTTACCTCGGGCACACCCGGCTCTGATCTGGGAGTGAAGCAAATAAATAATCACCAAATTTTTTTTCCAACATCTTCTCAACCTGTAACCGTAAAACCTTTTCATCAGTACATAAAACAAAATAATTGATGATTTTGTGAAGTGTGAACATAAACAGTGCATTGAGAAACATTGGCAATTGCCAATATTTGCAATTTCAAGCGTTGAGAGGAGAGAAGTTACACCTGATGAATATGAACATTTGAAGTACATTCACAATATGATTTAAACCGTGTCCAATAGTCTCTAAGAAGGCCTTTCCATTCAGTTGATCCAGCAGAAACATTATCAAGCTGAATCAAGAGTGAGACATACACTAAAATCTATAAAATAATAATAGGCAAATAAAATAACAACAGCCACTAGAGCAAACGGTAGACAAACAAATCAAAGTAAAAATAAGGAGGGAAAGTAGATCAAACTGTAGCAAAAGAATCAAAGTAAATAGTGAGGGGAAAGGAGTCAATAATTAAAATTACAATGGTGGTACAGTTTTCAAGCTTTAAATTTTTGACAATTGGTAGGCTTTTTCAGGACACTAGATTATTTGTATTCATATTCCAATTTAAAGAAAAAAAGGACCCATATAGGTAGCCATGACAATGCAAATAGAAACTTTTCACGGGTAACCATTAGATTCAAATCTCATTGTCGTCCTCATTTAAAATTTAAATTTAAAATACACCTACAATAGAAAGCTCAAATGACGCCAGGACACAGTCATAGTAGATACCTCAGTTTCCATATCAGCAGTAAAACTGTAGTCTGTGACCTCTGAAAAATGATGTGACAGAAAAGCTGAAACCTAAACATAACCCAAAAAATTGCAAAAAAATACACATCATATATCATAGCTTATCAAAGTCATAAATGGCAAATGCAATGAACAAGCCTATCTTGAATTAAGTCATAAATCTATCCTATCCCCCAAAATGTTAGGAGCAGAAGAGGTTTGAAAGGCAGCAAATTAGAAGGCCTATTGAAGAGAGAATATAGCTCAATTAGTATAATGAGGACTTCAATAATCTTTTAAGTTGTTGATCAAAAGGCTTATCGAAGAGAGAATATTGCTGAATTAGTATAACGAGGACTTCAATAATCTTAAGTTGTTGATCAGCCTATATCCAAAATTCATCTATCTTTCCTAATGGAGTTTCCTATTCTTTATACCAGAAGATAAGATTTTCTAAACTGGCTTAATTTAACTTTCTTTTCTGAATACCAAAAAGGCCACCTTATAGATAAAAGTACAGAAGAAATATTCTTAGAGCATGACCAATGCAATGAATATACACCAATGTAACATCTGGAGGTATATTAATTAAATATTACAACAACGTAACTATTAATTTCATCTAAACCAAAACAATAAATTTGAAAATAGCCCAAAGCTTACCATGCGACCACGAAATTCGGGAGACATAACTCGACTTTTGACAGTCACATAGTTTCTATCCTGAAGGAACAAAAAATTTATAACTCAGAATTCTATCAAACTTAATTGAAAAGTGAACAGTTGCATTTCCATAAGTTTTCAATAAAAATGCAATACACATGTAGCAACAAGGTGACAACAACAAGAGAATCTAACATGCATCAAAACCATAAATCATTTTGAGGATCAATATTAAAAGATAAAAAGGTAAGTTTTTGCTTATTCCGAGATTGGATTCTCAGTTCTACTTTGGAACATAATTAATTGTTCAATGGAGAACTATCATTGTATCACAAGCTCAACAAAGACAATTAAGTGTAGCAAACCACGATATGTAAGTGTTGATTGATGACTTTTTTACTTTAATTGCAGTCTTCATACAAGGATTTTGCTTGTTTGATGCCGAAGGTTTCTTTTGTGTTCAGGGTGCTTCTGTTTAATATGACTAAGCTGAATGAATGAGAAACTACTTTTCTCAATCACTTCATTTCACAACCATAAGCTAAATGGCCGCAAACCTGAAGCAAAACTTCTTTGATTATACAATTTCAAATGATCATGAAATCAGAAGTCAACGATGATTGTTAACCAAATAACACGAAGGAATGAACAATTGCTAGATTTTTTACGTACACCAACTACCTATGATGGGAACTGTCAATAGAATTAGAGCATGTTTGGCTTAACTTATTTTGAAGCAATAATCAATCAGCCTCTAGAAAAAGCATTTAAAAAATAAGTGATTATTCTCCTTGAAATAGTCTAATCCAAAGATGGTATTAGATGTATTCATCCTTTTAAATCTGCCACTACCAATTTCTGATCTGGTGCAGAGAAATAAAGGAGTTGAGCAAAGCCTAAGTGACTAAGGGTGTGTTTTAGTTTTTAAAAAGAGTGAGGACAGAAGATAAAACACTTCAAGAAAGAAAATAAGTAAAAGAAAACCACAAGTTAAAAACTAAAACAGCTTAGAGATGTGTTCTTTATTTCAAGAACTGAAGATACTTTTTAAAACAAATTTCAAAAAACTCATCTCATCAAACAAGTCCAGTGTTATCAATGGTGGATGGCAAAATATTGCAGAAGGTCAAAATTCCAATATAAAAACATGTCATTGCACGTGCCTTATGGTGCTGCCTAAGGCGGTTATTTAACAACACTGTTAAAAAGAAAAACAGAAAATAGGTTTCATAAATAAAAAAACAAACAAGCCCTGAGTTCCTGAAAACACTTCTGTTAAATCAAAGACCTAAACAACTTATTCAATTCTCTTACTACTCTTACTGAGTCGCAACTCACAATTTAGATGGTTACATGATGTGATAAGATATGCTACGGAATGGTCAAGACATTACACCATTCCAGAAGTAAAGTACCTGTAAAACTTTTATTGTGGATGCATATGTTGATGGCCTTCCAATGCCAAGCTCCTCGAGCTTCTTAACCTATAATTCATCAGAGAAATCTTAGAGAGAAAATAAGATAAAGTGCATAAGAAATTAATGTTGTGTGTCCTCCCCCGTGCCAGCACTAACCATATGTTTTAATGAACTCCAATTCTTGTAGAACAATATATGTAGCAACAGATC
Organism: Psophocarpus tetragonolobus; assembly: GCA_037954015.1. Lineage (NCBI taxonomy): Eukaryota > Viridiplantae > Streptophyta > Magnoliopsida > Fabales > Fabaceae > Psophocarpus > Psophocarpus tetragonolobus. The sequence goes on along the minus strand of CM075695.1, from coordinate 21,830,727 downwards.
TATTTATCTATAAATATATAAATATTAATAAACGCAACTACCTCTTTTGGTATACACATTTCCTATTCCTAAATTACCCTGATGTATATTGTTATCTCTCACAAAACTTTCAATATGTCACTCCTATTAATTTATTGTAACTACTTTTTATTTCTTTAGATAAAAACAGCTTCAGAGGCACGAAATCCCTCTCTTCTAGTTTTAAATACTTCAAAATTTTAAATCATAACTATTAATAAAGGCAACTACACCTTTTGATGTACACATTTCCTATTCAAAAATTACCCTTATGTATATAAGTATATTGTTGCTATCTCTATCACAAAACTTTCAATATGTAACTCCTATTAATTTGTTGTAACTACTTTTTATTTCTTTAGTTAAAAACAGCTAGTGCCTCTATTTCTACTAGTTTTAGATGATTCAAAATTTTAACATATGCACAAGTTGCCAAATATAGGTCTATCTACATGAAGTTGTGAACTAGAGTCCTTAAAATTACAAAATTCAAATTATAACTTCCTAATTCCTGTGCATGAGCAACCAAAATTAGCTAGAGTTCTGCTCAATGTACGTGCATACTCCCTATAAGTGCTGTGTTTACCCCTCAGTGGACCCAAATACTAATCTGATTTATTTTTAAAAAAAACAAAGATCTATAAAATTAGAAGTAAATTTTTTTTGTTCTTTCATTTTGTAAGCTAAAATCTAACAAACCAAAATATATCAACATTCGCAACTAGGATCTATCAAACTTTTAAAAAAAAATATTATAAATATAAACATTCAATTACATAATCCACATAGCAACTAGAGGTGGGTACATGGGTTGAGTCCAGCCTATAAAGCTTGCATTTTATACAGGCCACAGAAAACTCAGTTCACTTGATAAATGGTCTTATTTTTTAGGTCCATATCCATACAAGCCTGCAGTCTTAAGTGCTTAACGGGCCCATCTACGGACGTTGACCCATATACCCACCTCTAGTTGATTCCTCCTCTATTGTCCCATCTATGTTTGTCACTACATCAAATCAATCCATTTCCTCCACCAATTCTGATGAGCCTTTATCTTTACTGTTCCAGCTCCTCCTGTTCTTGAGTCTCCTTCCAATTCTGAGTTCAAATCAATTGTCTACTCCTCCTGTCAACACTAGAACTATCAACAATCACTCGATGATTACCAGGTCTAACAAAAAATGATATTGTTCAGCCTAGACTTAATCCTACTTTGCTTCTTGCCCATGCTGAGCCTAAATCTGTTGAACAGGCACTTGCTGATCCTAAAAGGAATGCTGCAGTGACTGTGACTTAATGCTTTGCAAAGAAACAACACTTGGTCTTTAGTTCCTTTTCCCCCTAACAGAATTCCTATTGGCTGTAAGTGGATTTTCTGAGTTATGGAAAATACTGATGGCACAGTAAATAAATACAAGGTAAGGGAGGTTGCTAAGAGGTTTAATCAGCAGTTTGGATTCGATTTTCATGAAGCCTTTTTCCCCTGTTGCGAAGCCTGTAACAATCAGAATTATTCTCCCAATTGCTTTTCCCCATAAGTGACATCTTTTACAGCTTGATGTTAATAATGCATTCCTAAATGGGTTTCTTCAAGAAGAAATTTATATGTCACAGCCTCACAGGTTTGAATCTTGTGATAAGTCTCTGGTTTGCAAACTGAATAGAGCTATTTATGGTTTAAAACAAGCTCCTAGAGCTTGCTTTGAGAGAGTTAAATCTACTTTCCTACATATAGGAGTGCATGACAGCAAATGTGATCCTTCTTTGTTTCTGTTTTGTTCAAATTATGTAACTGTGTATATCTTAGTGTATGTACTATGTAGATGATATAATCATCACTGGAAGCTTTCGTTCTCTGGAGCACTTGATTATTTAGTTGGAATTGAAGTTCATAAACTTCCTACTGGATGTCTTCTTATGACTTTGTCTAAGTACACGAGATATATTAATGAAGACTAGTATGCTTGAAGCCACATCTATATCCTCTCCTATGGTTACTAATTGTAAATTGTCTAAAGATGGGGCTGATTTGCTACCTGATTCACCCTAGAGTTCAATTCTTGTTATTCCCTTCTCTGATACAGTTGAATTTCAATGTATGGTTAGTAGACCTGTGCATTGCCAATGTTTTAGGGCTAAAGGCTCTAACACAAAGGGATTGGAGATGTAATATAGAACAATTCATGTCTCCTTAGCTACCAGCTTACAGTTTTACCTTTTGGAGATAATTGTTTCATGACAGAACCCATTGTCAGAATATCCAATACCAGGAATTACTTCAACATGCAACAAGAAAGCAGTACCAGACTAAAGCAGCATACTTGGGGCCTATTTGATTTAAGAAAATATTCGTTTTCAATTTAATTTTCACTTCACAAACGCACACCTTGTTTTCATTTTTTCAAAGAAATGTATAAGAAACAGTATAAACAAGTTTTATTGTTTTCACCATTTCTCTACAAATATTTGAAAACAAAAAGGAAAATAAAATAGAGTGGCACCTTTGTAATTAAAAATGAAATCAACAAAAACACAAGAATTTCTCAAACTACACATGCCCTTCTTTAATCTTAATGATGGAAACAAGATGACTTACCAGTGATGCTTCAGAGTACCGTGGTGGTGGCTGTGTATAGTGCTGATTAGTTACAGTTTGAACCACATGTAATGGATCTCCTATCTATAAAACAGAAGTTAATGAGGGGATGTATTGCAAAGATTATGGCATCAATAAATGCTTGAGCATAAATCAAGATATGCCCATGTCTAGTTGACTAGTACAACTTTCAGCATCAAAAATGAATTCACAGATTAAAAAAAAAAAAGAAAACAGATTCACAGCAAAGCTAGTCTAAGAATAAGTGAGAGCAATTACCAAAGGGAAAAGGCCATTTCAGAGACACAAACATTCTTGAGCAACCTTCTAATATTAATATCTAAAGGTTTAGGAAAGTTTATCCTTCACATGTCAAAATCCCTCTATCGAGTAAGTGGTCAAGAGTTAAATAATTGTTTCCCTCATTCTTCCAATTACAGATTAATTTCATTCCAAATCATAACCAGTGTTTTCAATAGTTATTGTCTTTAAAGGAGTCTGTGTTATCCATATCTAAAACTTGTTGAATGTGCTTGTTATCACTTGAATATAGAAAAGCTTGAGTTGGCTTACTCAGCTTAGAACCTCTTATCAAATAGAGATACAATACAATCTAGAAAATCACAGTAGTAAATACAACTACCACCAACCTCTAACATACAATAATAAATGAAACATAATATACCTTAACTAACAATTAATAACCAACATCTAACATTAATTGAATACTTGGAAATCAAGTATTCAATCCGAGGACCCTTTAAAGGTTTAGTTAATAGATCTGCAAGCTGGTCATTGGTACCAACAAATTCGGTCCTAATTTCCTTGGACAACACTTTTTCCCTTACAAAGTGACAATCAATTTCAATGTGTTTAGTCCATTCATGAAATACCGGATTGGAAGCAATGTGGATAGCTGCCTGATTATCACAATAAAGTTACGTTGGAGAAATTTCACAAAACTTCAATTCTTGTATGAGTTGTTTAACCCACACCAACTCACAAGCTGCAAGAGCCATAGATCTATATTCAGCTTTTGCACTAGATCGAGCAACAGTCTTCTGTTTCTTACTCTTCCATCAGAGAAGATTACCACCAAGATACACACAATACCCAGTAGTAGAGCGTCGATCTGTATCGAATTCAGCCCAATCAGCATCACAGTATCCAACAATTTGGTTATTTCCTTTATCTTCAAACAACATACCCTGGGCTGGAGTCTTTTTTATGTACCTGAGAATACGCATTACTCCATTCCAATGATCAACACAAGGTGAATTCATGAATCGACTTACAACTCCAACTGCAAAAGAAATATCTGGCCTCGTAATAGTGAGATATATGAACATCCCAACCCGCCTTCTATACCTTTCTAGATCTAAGTATAAGTCTCCAATATTAGCTACTAACTTCTTGTATGGGTTCATAGGACTATTGACTGGCTTACAATCAGACATTTTTGTTTCCTCCAAAAGATCCAAGGCATACTTCCTCTGGGAAACTACAATGTCTTCTTTGGATTGAACTACTTCTATTCCCAGAAAATATTTCAGATGACCAAGATCTTTTGTTTGAAAGTGATTGCATAAGTGTTACTTTAGTTGAGATATTGTGACTTCATCATTGCCTGTAATGACAATGTCATCGACATAAACAACTAAATAAACACATTTGTCAACAAATTTGTGATAGTAGAAAGACAAAGTGATCTGCTTCACTCCTTTTCATTCCGAAACCTTGGACAACATTGCCGAACTTTCCAAACCAAGCCCTTGGCGACTGCTTAAGACCATAGAGAGATCGCCTGAGTTTACACACTAGACCAAACTCCCCCGAGCAACAAAGCCCGGAGGTTGCTCCATGTAAATCTCCTCATCTAACTCATCATGGAGGAATGCATTTTTAACGTCCATCTGATACAGGGGCCAATGGCGAATAGCTGCCATGGCAAGAAAAAGATGAATAGTAGCGATCTTGGCCACCAGGGAGAAAGTGTCTCCATAATCAAGTCCATATATCTGAGTGTAACCTTTGGCTACCAAACGAGCTTTAAGGTGTTCAATTTCACCATTTGGACCAACTTTAATAGCATAGATCCATCTACAACCAACAGCTGTCTTCCCAGGAGGAAGATGAACCAATTCCCATGTTCCATTGTGATCAAGGGTCTGCATTTCATCAATCATGGCTTGTCGCCATCCAGGGTGATCAAGTGCCTCACAAACATTTTTGGGAATAGTGATGGATGACAAGGAATTTATAAAGGAACAATAAGATGGAGACAGACGATGATAACTCAAAAAATTGTAAATAGGATGAGGGTTTCAAAAAGAGCGAATACCTTTTCGAAGGGCAACAGGCCAACATGAGTTGTCATCGGCCATGGAAGGAGAATTAGGAGCCGTTGTACAAGAAGCAAACGGAGATGGATATGAGCCACGAGAGTCATCAGGAATGATGGGGTTAGCTTCAGGTGTCATGCCATGAGGAGGAGTTGAGGGAGAATGATCAGTTTCAGATGAGATAGGCATTGGACTAATATTGGTGTGGTCAGGTTGATGAGACTTGTCTGGAGAAATGACAATCTCTGGACTCGAGGAGGGAGAGGGCAAGACCTCTTGGATGAAAATGGAGTCAAGTGTGGAGGATGAGTAGAAGGGAGAACCTTCAAAGGTAACATTTGCAGACATGTAATACTTTTTGTTATGAGGAAATAACATTTGTATCCTTTTTTAAGGCGGGAGTATCCCAGGAAAACACACTTGATCGAATTAGCTGACAATTTATCGAGGCCAAATACACGAGGTGAAACATGATATAGAGGTTCAGCTGGAAATAGGATGGAATGAGGAATTTGATTATCAAGAGAGGAAGACGGCATCCTATTGATAAGATAGGATGCAGAAAGAATTGCAACTTCCCAATGATGTAATGGAACTTTTGCATTAATCATTAAAGAGCGAGCGGTTTCAACATTCTTTCTTTTGGCTATCCCATTCTGTTGAAAAGTGTGGGGACAAGTGGACTGATATAATATACCTTGAGAGGACAAAAATTATGAGAGTTCAGAAGAAAAATATTCTTTTGCATTATCACTTCTGAAACATTTGATTGATTTTCCAAACGATTTTTTTATTTCATGAAAGAATGACACAAATATGAATAGAAGTCCAGACCTTTCTTTCATTAAATAAAGCCACGTGCACCGAGAATATTCATTAATAAAGGTGACAAAATATTTAAATCCAAAAGAAGTAATTCGACTAGGACCCCAAATATATGAATGAACAGTAGAGAAGGCTGAATTACTTCTTGATTTATCTTTACTTGAAAAAGAAGACCTAACATGTTTGCCTAATTGACAAGCTTCACATTCTAAAGTTTGGATTTTCTAAGTACTAGGAGCCATTATCTTTAATTTGGCAACACTAGGATGTCCAAACCGATCATGTAACAATTTAGGAGAGGTGGATGCAAGACAAGACACTGAAAAGCTAGATTCCAAGGTAATAGAGGCCTCGTGATTCATGTCCTGCGTCAATCTGTCTGCCTGTACCACAGTCCTGAATTACAAAGGAGTCAGAGTTAAATGTAACTGAACAATTTAAGGACTTAGTTAATTGACTCAAGGAAAGTAAATTGGGACAAGAAGAAATGTACAAAACAGAAGATATATTTAAGGAGGGAGAAATAGAAATTGAACTCACTCCTTGAACTGAAACCTTTGACCCATTGGCTAATGTGACAAGATGTGAAAATTTGGGAGGTAATAAAGATGAAAACAAGGAGTTATTACCAGAGATATAGTCTGAAGCACCAGAGTCAACAATCCATGGGTTTTAACCTTCCATAGATTGAGAAATGCAGGCTGTTGAGACATTAGGTCAGAAGAAGGTCTAGCAAGGCTGTTAGATTTCATCCTCAAATACTCTTGGTATCCTTGATATTCTTCTTCAGACAGTTTCCTCTCTTCCAGCTTCTCAGACCTTGATACATGAGCAGACTTGTCTGGAAAACCATGCAGTAAGTAGCATGTCTCATGAGTATGATCCATCCTTTTGCAATGAGTGCATTGTGGATGATTACCTCTTCCACCACGACCTTTATTTCCACGTCCTCCTCTTCCTCTTGAAGATATCATAACAGAGGACTCCATATTATTTTCAAGGGAGGTACCCTCATTGCTTAAGGTAGGAACACGAAGGAGACGAGTAGTTAAGTTCTCCATGGAAGGAATATCTTGACTAGTCAGAACTCGATCACGAATGTGATTAAATGTCGAGTTAATACCACGAAGAATCATAACCATATAGAGGTTATCAAGTTGTTTCCTTATTTCTTCTATAGAATCAGCTTCTAAGAAAAGCTTCAATTCTTCTACAGCGGCTTGAACTTCGGAAACATATGACACCATATCTGAATAATTTTGTTTTAAGGAGACTAGCTTTTGAACACAATCAAACACGCTTTGGATATCATTAGAGTAGATATCTTGGCCTTTCTTCCAAAACAAGTAACAGGTTTTGAAAGCTCTGAAGTTCCTCAATATCTTAGGCTCCACTGACTGCCATAGAAGTGCACAAAGCTGAAAGTCAAATCTCCACTGAGCTTGCTGTTCAGCTGATCCCTCAATATCTACCTTTTCTAGATGCTCATGGTGTCCTTGACCAAGGAACCAGAGTTCCACAGAATCAGCCCAAGCTAAATAATTTTTACCATTGAGCTTTTCTGTTGTGATGACAGCAGATCCAAAAATAGGAAGAATGGGACCAGAGTTGACTGAGGTAGAAGAAGATATTTTTCCAGATCTGAAAAAGAGAAAAACAGAGACCCGAGAGAGAGATTTGATTTAAATCCACTAAATCTTGCTCAAAGTGAACCACGCAAGTCAGCAATGGCTTCAGAAGACTCTGGCGAGTCAGACGGCACCAGAACGACGATGGAGACCGTTTTGCCGACGCATGGAGCTCACGTGCTTTCTGTTTGGCGTGATTGAGGCGGCGTGTGGAGGCGCGATTTACAAGGGTAACACGCACATCGAGACACACCTGGATCTGTGCTCACCGGAGAAAAAGTCGCCGGGGACGATCGTGGACGGCGATAGACGTTAAAGAGCAGGGTCGAACCGGCTCTGATACTAACTTGAATATAGAAAAGCTTGAGTTGGCTTACTCAGCTTAGAACCTCTTATTAAATAGAGATACAATACAATAACTACCTCCAACCTCTGACATACAATAATAAATGAAACATAATATACCTTAACTAACAACTAATAACCAACATCTAACATTAATTTAACATTATCCATCTCTCCACCCTTACAATACCCAAAATTTTGATTTTCTTGCAAAGGAGTGTTTCTTGGGTACTCTAGTAATCAAAAGGGCTGCAAGTGCTTGGCAGAAATTATGTTTCAAAAGATGTTATTATCTCCAGTCTTATTTATAAGACCTAAGTTAAAAATAGCAATTGGTCCTTTCTATAATACCCAATTTAATGTTCATTGCATTAATTACTTTTTTTGAGTAAAATACCCTTAATTATAAGAGAAGTTGTAACAACAAAAAGTAGAAGAGAGAGAAAAATGGAGTATCAATGACAATAGTAGTTTAGGAAGAAAATATAAATTTAAATTAAGACATTTGTTGCTATCAACTAATAAACCACTCTTCTTAAACTTGATGAAGTAGGTAATTGGATCTTATTAATAGGATCACAGGCAGTATGTTTAATGAGCATAGGTCTACTTATAATAATTTATTTCCTATTTCAGAAAACAAATGGTAAAGTGCACTATAAGCAGGCCCAATAACAGCATCCTATTTAAAACAGAGGGTAGACTGACATATGAAGGCATGGAACTGTTTCCAATAGTATAAGTATAAATTATATATATTAAGTTATCAGAAATATTACCTTCAAGGAATTTAGTACTCTGAATGTTTGATCGCGGCTGGATTCATCGTTGTCTTTATCTTGTACGGCTTCAGTAACTATGTCCTAGAAGGAACCACAAGTAAGTCGGGAAATAATAGAGATATGAGTCGGAAAAAACCATGTAAGTTTTAAGATAGGTACACATGGACATTCTCTACGACTGCTAAAATAATAGTGATATAAAACCATTTTTGTGCCCTCGTCTTGACCTAAAGTGTAGATCCCGACAGACATAAAAGGAATGACAGGCAAAATAATGAAAAAAAATTGTGATAAGTGACATATATCGTAATTATCCAATTTGAATAAAATGTGAGCTATAGTAACTCATCCTTCAGTCTCTATTATCCAGTCATGTAAAACCACATGAATATGCATGCTGAATTATATGCTTCTTTTGGGATGTAGAAACTCTTGAGTAACCTCAGCATGCATATAGCAAACAGGATAGAAAGTCTTCCTAAAACATTTTAAGCTCCAAAATCTAATTCAACATCAAAACAAGACATTAGTTATTAAGTAGAGAACATACTGTAAATCATATTATAAAACTTTAGAAATTAATTTTTACAAAAAAAAAAAAGTATATAATTTGAGATCCAATTGTAATACATGTTTTCCCACAGCAAATAACAGGTACTTACACTCAAAACAATTCTAATAGGAAAAATAATAACAATTTATTTAATAGATAACAATGATAGTAATCATAAATATAAAGTTATTATTATCATTATTTCTTAAGGTACCGTCAACTGGTACATGAGTAGTTACAGATTATATGCTGCCAGAATCACTTATCTACTTCAAGTAACCATACCGTAAAAACTGCCTGATATCCCGAAAACTCAACCCTAGAGCTGGCAGACCGTAATATAATAGACTCAACAGCATTTCCAACATCAAGTTGTATCTGGAATCAAAAAAATGGCTGGTCAAACATAATAATGATTAACATCAGATGGAAGCAGATGAAACTTAAACAAACAGAAATTGTTCACAATGAAATTTTAGTACACAGACAGGATCTACCAGTAGACCTGGAATAAACGAAGTTACCAAGAATAACTCTAACATTCTAACAAACCAAAGTTCCATACAACACAGCAAACAGATCCTATCTTGTTATCTGCAACAAAAATGAGAAAGAGATGGAAAGTGGATATTTTGCTAAAGCAACCCCTGACAACCAAAGCACACAAAAGAACAGGATAAATGAATCACAGAAGAAAGCCAAGCTGCTAATCTTATGCTTATATAGTGCATATATGATACAACAAATGTAAGTTTTCCGATTAAAAATGGAAAAGCTAGGAATGGCAGAGTATATCCAATCCAGACCCTACGGATACCCGCAAAAATACCCTCAAATAAGACAATTAATTACCTGCATAGTAGCTATGGATACGAGGCAACCTACCCAGACACTACATATTGGAACCAGGTACATTTTTAAACGCAGATATGAACAGATATCATAGTACACCCTAACCATTGACATTCTTAAGGGAAACATCACCTTATTAAATGGACAAGGCTATAAATCAAAAGTGTCTTGCAACCCAACATACCAGAGTCAACAACAAATACAGTCAAACCAGGCGAGGAAGCTAGAAAGGTAATCCAACAACCTAGATTATTTTCAGTAACTATTCTAACTACATAACATAAGAGACTGTCAGAAATAAATAAATACTCTATAACAAAGCAGAGGAAGGACTCAACAGAGCCCAAGGGGTTAGCTTAATGGTTAACTTAGCATTGTTTTGCAGCTATTTTGTTTTTGGAATAAACTACATGGACTTAGGAAACTTTGGGCCTGTCCAAAGGACTTATGATTGACTTAGATGTTTTGGCTGGCACAAACAGGCTAAAATTTAGTGACACTGTTATGTCTTTGTTGATACTTTAGTGTTCATGGCTAGAGAGGAATACTAGAATTTTTAAAGAACACTTATTCAACTTCAGTTGTTGTTTGAGATGGGATTATCTTTTTAGCTACACATAGGTGTTCGGCTCAAGGTATATTTATTACATAAATACATCCATTTTTCAGACATGCAAAGAACTTGGCAAGCTTTGTTACATTTCCATTATCCTAGATTATAGTTTTGATATTTTGTTTTCTTGAGAGGATGTATTATACTCATGGTCCTTTTCATATAATTCCCTTCACCTAGACACCAACCAATAAAACAAAAAAGTATTAATATTTCCAATCACCTAGGTTCTAGTTTTGCTCTGACTTTTTTCTTGAGAGGGTGTATTATACTCTGTCCTTTTCTTATTGATAATCGAAAACAGGGGTACAATTTTAAATTCTAAATGATATAATTTAAGGATCCTGCAACATAGTTGAAGGATATTCAGTAGTCTAACCTGCTCAGACACAGCAGGTTCCATTTGACATGAGACTGTTCGTGACCAAATAAGTGTGTACAGCTTCAAGGATTCTTCATCAAGTACCCTGGCAAGCATTGCTGATAAGCCATCATCAAGTAATATTATTAGCAGTATCCCTTGGCAAGCCATTCAAGTAAAATATTGACAAAAGAAGCATGAGTCATAATACATGGTAACTTGTGTATGTCAGTTGGTCTAATGGCTTCATGGGCCTCTTGTGCATTTTTCACCTTCTTATAATACTTTGGTGCACTTTGCGAGACAAAATTTTGTCCATATCTGCATATAGTAAATTTTTGTTCATGCAATGAAAAGCAATCAAAAATTTATGACCAACCAAACAAATTTCATGATTCCCAAACATGTGCATATAGTAAATTTTTGTTCATGCAATGAAAACAATAAAAAATTTAAGACCAACAAAACAAATTTCATGATTCCCAAACATGAAAAAACACTCCTTGTATAAACGCCCCCTAAGGTTAAATCACAAACACACATAGAAAGTTGCATGGAGAAATGCACATCACCTTTCAATTATCAGAGAGCGTATACTAGCAACGGCTTCATCAGATATCTAAGGAAGAAATCTCAATGTGAGTAAATAAAACCAATCATTTTGTAAACAAAATTACTGGGTTCACAGGTCAAAACTCTGAATATGTCATCCACATATGCAAATCCACGAGTAAAAATCAAAATTGTTATCTAGTATAGAAAGAATCATGAGAGATTAGTGATCACATTTAAACAGGAAAGATTCATGGAATGATTGTTACAAAAGAAAAATGTGAGTCTGCATGGAGGGGGCTGGGGGAATGAAACTACAACAGAAGAAAATAATTGGAGAAAGTTATGATCAGCTTTTATGAACAAGTTAATGATATGTGGATTTACAACGCATATAAAGTAGTTCACATCATTCCACCATATTCATGCAACCAAAGTGATACCTACATGGAGCCCATCAGTTCTGATATATGTTATCAGACCCACTGCTACACCATCAGACAGTTCAACTCCCTCATACAGCTTCTGTGCAACCTGCAGCCAGAAGACAATTAAGATTTAAAGTTTAAACATAATTAAATATTAATTCCACATGAAAGGCAAATTTTATCTTATTCACTACAGCTGTGAATAAGTAGGTAAATAGATTAGGACAAATAAAAATTCTAGTACCTTCATTGTGTGACTTGCTGTGAAATGTAACTTGTTTGCGGCATCTTGCTGAAGGGTCGATGTTATATAAGGTGTTGGAGGATTTCTCCTAATTTTGCTTTTTTTCAAGTTAACAACCTGAAAATCGGTTGAGTTTATACTGTTTTGAATATCTGTTGCCTCAGTATCAGATGTAATTGAAAACTGGCTCAACTTTTTTGAATCAAAATGGGTCAAGTGAGCAGGAAAAGCAAGGTTCATGTTTGATCCCAGCACTTTCTTTTTCAATTGAACCTCCACAGTCCAATACTCCTTCGGTTTAAATTCATCAATTTCCATTTCTCTATCACATATGAGAGAAAGTGCAGCAGATTGAACTCTTCCAGCAGATTGGCAGCCTGGTAACTTCCTCCATAGTAATGGTGAAATGTTAAACCCAATCAAGTAATCAAGAGCCCGCCGTGCAAGGTAAGCTTGAACCAAATTCACATCAATTTCTCGAGGTGTTTGTAGGGCACCTTTTATAGATTGTTCAGTTATTTCATGAAAGACTACTCTTGCTACAGAAATATTTTCATCTAGAGCACCCTGTTGTTGTAACATCTCAACAATGTGCCAAGCAATAGCCTCCCCTTCACGATCAGGATCTGATGCAAGAATAAGGTTTTCTGCTCTGTCAAATAGCATAAAATGAATTTAGAAGGATACATGTTGTCAACCACCTATGATGCATGCATACTTCCAAATTTGTAACATATACACTGTACCCATTACGTATACCCAACACATACACTGTACCCATTGTGTATACCCAACACAAAATGCTCTGCATCAAAGTTTGATTGCATAATCTTCAAATCATTTAATATATATATATATATATATATATATATATATATATATATATATATATATATATATATATATATATATATATTTGCATAATAAAGGGATATTATCATAACTTAAATATAATACTTTCATTTAAATTAGATTATGCTTATTGGAGACTTTTAAGTATATTGTTGATAATTAAATCATATCAATAGTAAATCAATGTAAGGAAATACTTTTATTTTAATTTGTGTCTTAACTTGAAAATTGTTTTTGTCATTGTTATTATTATCTTTTAATCCTCCAGCCTATAAATTGAAACATTGCTAATGATGTGACCTAATTACCGAAGCCAATTTATAAATTCCCTTCATTTCTTCTTTCTCACAATGATTATGCTTTTTCAATAAAAAAAATTGAAAGATTAAAGACCATCGGTAAACAATATAAATATCAGCAATATTTAAAAAAATAAACAAAAACAAAGTAAGAAAATCTAAGCAATTTATAAAAATAACTATTATTCGCTTAATATAATGTGTTATGCTTGTGCTTCATTAAAAAAAAAATCACATTTATATATCATATTGTACAAGATCCTAGGACTCATCCCCATGCAACACAGTCAACCACTTGTGCATAAAAACATGGAATGGAAACAACCCCATACAAGTAATCATGACACATCTGCATTACTCTAATAACAACATATTGGACAAACACCATATGTAAGTATAATACCAAAACAAACATGCTTACACAAAATCAAACACCAATGTACAGGTATAATCATCCAATGCCTCATAAAACAATAGCAAGTGGATGTGAGGGATGGGAAAATGTACCCGCTCAGTGCAACCTTGATGCTCTTAAGATGAGTCCAGGCAGGTGATGGAACCTCCCACACCATACTAAAATCATCATCAGGTCGCACCGACCCAGACCTTGCAGCCAAGTCTCTCACATGACCATAGCTTGGCAAGACTTCATACATATCACCTAGGTATCCCTTAATAACCTTTGCCTTTGTAACAGACTCCACAACCACAACAGACTTTCCAGAGGGAGGATACAGTGGCTTGTGTGTAAATCTCCATAGGGGTTTCACCTCTTCAACCAGACCAGAATTCCCATTTTTCTTCTTCAACTCATCCTTTGCAGAAGCAAAATTGTCAGATATTTCTTCACTAGCACTTTCAATCGAACTCTTCTGAACAACCACAGTATTAGGCTATTAGTGTTATTCTAGGAAGCACAAATACAACATAGAACACAAATTTGATACAATACCAACAAAGAAATACAGCAAATTTTAAAATCCACATAGGACATAACACAACTACAATCTAAGAAGTAGAGACACCTCTATTATTTGATGTGTCCTCTTGTCAAACACTAACACTCTCTCACACATGTTAAACACTTCTAATTATGTCTTCAATTAAAAATTATTATTATTATTTGCTTAGAAACTTAAACTCACATTAATATACAAATACGTAATTAAACCAACCCCTCAACATAGATGGACACACTAATATTATTCTAAAAAATAATGTTGGACCTATTTTTTAGCCTTGTTATTATAGAAAATTGGTTTAATAGGTTAGTATACAACTTTAGTTAATTTGTTATGTTACTCATATTTTATTTCATTAAAATCTCATTATATGTATGTAAGTAGTGTTTCCGTATCTCATGACAATGTCCATGTTGTGTCCGTATCCGTGTATATGCTTCTTAGACTATAATACAACATGCAAATTATCTAAAATTAACATAAAATAAATGCCTGAAATCACCAAAGACAATAAGAGACATATGTCTTAAAACAACTAGTTAAGTCCTATAATAATGAGTCAAAAAAATATGTATCAAAAAGACAAGAGTGAGCATCAATTACTCACCTTGGAAACTTTCTTACTCTTCCCTTTGGAAGACTTTCCAGAAACTTCTGCAGCACCATCCTCTTGCGTGCTCGCCGAAATCTTCTTGCTCCGCGAAGCCTTCTTCTTCACCGTTTTCTTCTTCACAGCCTCCGCATCCTCTCTTACCACGGCGGCGCGTGACGGTCCCTTCTTCTTCTCATCACTGGAACTCTTCCTAGAACGCACATTGTTAACCTCTTTAGACGCAGCGTTGTTCGCAACACTTTCGTCCTTCGCGTTTGCCTTTGTCCGTTTCTTCAGCTTCCAATCCGCCGCGCGCGTCGAGAACCCCCGTACCCCGCCGCCAAACGGCGCCGTTGAGTTCGCCGCAAACGGAAAACCGAAATAGTCACGAAACGGCAACGACGTTGCGCACTTCACGGTCCTCGCAATTGCCCTAGGAGGGATAAAGAGGCACGCTCGGCATTGGACGGTGTTGCCGATTATCGCCGATGCGGCATTCGGTGCGAGAGCGTTAGTCTGAAGCGCCCAGAACTGCAATACGCGCCGTTACAGAAGCAAAACACAACTTATTGTTTTCGCAATAATAACAAAGTAGAAAATGGAGGAAAAGAGAGTAACCATGAATTGGCGAAGAGTGTGAGGGTGTGAAGAAAGTTGAATCATCGTTTGTGTGTGCTCATTTCATAGCTGATAAGTAGCTACACTGTGGTTCCTGTGCTTCCCGCCCGAACACAGCAGATTCTCGAACGGTGGTGGCGCGGTGGTGGCTAGGGTTCAGGAACAGTAATGGCACGGTGGTGGAACGGTGGTGGTGCGGCGGTGGCTGCTACTATGCTAGGGTTTTGTTGATGGAGCTTAGTGTTCTTTTGTGGTGATGAGCCTAACGGTTAGCGTGAATGTCACTTATTCTTCATCTTTGTTTTTTTTCCATCAATTTAAAGATTATAAACAATAAGTATTAATCAGTAAGATAAACAACAATTTACTATAGTTGAGATTAATTATTCATATAAATTTTTTACTCTGATAATTTATAAGTATTTTTTTTTAAAGATTTATGTATCAAAAGTGTATGTTTATTCATAAAAGAACTAACAACATACTCCTCCTTAAAACATCTGTTGAAATTTACTCAAAAGTATAAAATTAAGAGAGTCATTTAGTAATAAGTGAAACTTACATAATTTTTTGTTTTCTATAAATTTCAACTAATTATTATGTTAAAGAATGTGTTGTTAGCATTTTTTTATTCATAATTTACAAATGGTCCTTGACTTTTTTTTCAAGAGGTTTGGGTCAAAGTTCAACATCTAAAACACAGGTTAAATCTTTTGCATAAACAGTAGAAATAAAATAGAGTTAAAAATAACACTATTGTGGGACATAGTTAAACCTAACTTAGCAAAATGATTGTGATTAGGTTTAGCTCACAAGGAGCAACTGTAAATTGCAATGATAGGTTTGCACTCTATCGATAGATATGCTCCAAAATAGGAAAAAATGCATGATGTGTGACACAACCTTTATCTAATAGTTGAGTCATCATAAGTGAATCAAATTCAATAGTAAGGTTTAGACAAACCACTCTTTATGCCATTTTCACCACTTGGAGAATAGCCAAAAGTTTTGTCTTATCCACTTCATAGTGAGTGGTTTTAAGAGAAAATCCAAGGATAAACTCACATTTGCAATCGCGCACCACACCCCTAACAACAATTGTCAAATCGGAATGAAAAACATTGGCATCACAATTTTATCTTAACCAAACCAACCAATGGAGGTTTCCAAGCTGATAGGCTATTAAATTCAAAGTAATGTTCACCATTTTCCTTCATAATAGCACTTATTTGATGGATATTCTTGAGGTCACCAAGAAGAGAAATCACACAATGAATAACTTCTTCATATTATTTACTTATACCACTGAATACACAGTCATTCTTACTTTACCACAAATGGAGCACAACACCAAAGGTAAGATTCCATAAATCAATGTTGTCATTCTAAACACACCTCAGAGAAAGGAGTCAATACTCAGAGTTTTGTTGAGCAAAGAATTGGGAATAGTGAGAAGACCCATTTTAGTACAATCCTGTAGTGTATGCATTATGGTTTTCTTCTACTGGTCAGATAGATGACATGTGGAAGAGGTTGTCATATCTTTAAATGATTGATAGGTAAGATAGCACCTGTCACCTTCCAAAGGAGTAAGTGATTGTCGATGTATGGGTTTCAACAAGCCGGCGAAAAAATGATTTTGAAAAATAGAAAAATTGCCACCAATTTTTATTAAGGAAAATCAGAAAATATTTTTAAAATAAAAAAATTGTCTTAAAATCAAATTTTGAGTCCCGAAGTCGATTACGTGTGGGCAAGGTATTTGTACCCTACAACGTCCTTCATAAAGATTGTTATTTATAATTAAACGTGTAAAATTAAATAATTTTATTTCATATCTTAAGATACAAAATTATTTTTTATTTTATTAATTGATTTGAAAATTTTAGCAAGAATTTTATTATTGAGAATTTTTTTATGAAAATATTATTAATACTTTTATCTTTTTAATTAATTTTTTTTTTATATTTTTGAGCTAAACGAGAATAGACTTCTGCTCCTACATTTCTCAAAGTGCAATGGAGAATAAAGTTTACATAGTTCTTTAAGGTAAGATTGGATACTTTTGATTGATTTTTCTTTTTTTAATTTTAATATTCTTATGTTCATTTTAAATTATTCTTATTGTTACTAAATGTGCATCCAAAGTGGTAATAATGATTTAATGTAACTATTAAATTTAGAAGTACATCCAAGGTGACATTTACAAAATCATGACAACTTTGTGTTTGCATTTGAAATAGTCATAATTAAAGTTTTGTATTTTGTGATTTCATATTTTAAAAAATGATTTTAAAAGAATTCGCAATAATCAAATAGAAAGTGTATCTAAAGTGATTATCATAATTTTTTTTATAAATTTTACAATAGTCAAAATAAAGGTGCATCCAAAGTGATTATTATTATTATTATTAAAATTTAGTTCAATAATTTAATTATAATTAATCTAATTATAATGACAACCAAATTAAAAGTGAACCAAATTAGTTATCTGAATTATCTGAATTTTAATAAATATTTGTAATAGTCAAATGCATCCAAAGTGATTAAATTTTAACAACTACTACTATGTACCCATACTATTTTAAATTAATCATTTTCTTGTTTTGTAGCATGCAAGATCTATTCACATGATTAAAACTAATTAATAGCAAATAATTATTACACTAAGTGCCTAATATTTACATATCCTAATTCATTGTAATGTTTGGGTACATAAAGAAATAATAAAAGGTAAAGTGATTATTAGCACAAAAAAGTTTTCCAACCCAAATCTTCACCATGAGAACAATAGAGGAAAAAGATGTCAATTTCCTTTAATACCCCCTTATTTTCTATTCACACCCCTTCAATATTTATAATTTTTTGTAAAATCCTAAAACATTCTCATCTTGCGTTTCTTGACAAAGAATCACCTAGTTTTATGGTTGTAGGCACATCTCTACCTACCTCTTTGAAAGAGCACTCTTATCCCTTTTCGAACATACATGGCAAATGAAATTCCTAAAACTAGAGGTGAAATAATATATATGTTCAAAGAGTGTGAGGGTGTGAAATGGAGAAACCAATGTAATATTTTAAAAAGGAGGATAAAGGTGTGTATGTAGGCATGAAGTTGGGTAATGCTCTGTCAGAAAACTTAGGGTAAAAGAGGCTGGGGGTCTTTTGGAGTTTTACACAAAATTGTAAATAACAAATGGTGTGAATAGGAAATGAAGGGGTGCTAAAAGAAACACCCAAAAAAAGGGATACCCCATTATGTTTATGTACAATAAACCCACACAATGTCAAGCCCAAATATTATATCAATGTTAATCCCAAGAATCAATAATTGAAAAGTAGCATAACTCAATCAAAATAAAAGGACACGAAGGTAAGGTACTACTTTTCGCTACTCTATTTCTTTATTTCTCACTTCTCTGAGTTTGATACTTTTCTTGTTGATGGAGATTCAAGTTTGAGAAGAAGATGGGAGACAAGAAAAAAATATGGTGGGAGGAACCAATGCTAAGAGAAATCACTTTCAATTGTTAATCATAAAAGTTTGCTCTTTCCTATTCACTCTTTTATTGGCTATGTTATGAGAATTGTTTGATTACATTTCTGAATCATGGTGAAAATTGTTTCTCACCTTTTCTAATAAAAAACATGATCACTCGTAGAAATAAAAATAAGAAATTAATGACGAATGTAAAGCATGATTATATGCTTGTCCTCTCAACTCTACTATGATGCTCACTTGCCAGCTCTAAGTTTGTATTTCCCTTATAGCCTTCTCATGTGAAAAATTTATTTTCGTGATTGATATACTGCTTGTGGTTTTCTCTATTTTTTTTGTCTCTAATTCTTTTCGAAAACTCCTTCCTTTCTCATATATCCCTTTGCCCCTTTACAGGCATTTCTTTACTTCGTGATGAAGGAAAATAGCAACTTGCACATGACTAAGGTTGGGCGATAGAGTAACTTGCTTTGTTCCTGTTTCCTTTCTTCTTCTTTTTTTCTTTATTATCATTATTTTTTGTATTTGTATTTATTATTTCTATGTCTTTTTAACTTTTTAGTTATTATACTTTTTTTTTATTTTGCATTTATTTGCTCTTGTTTCTTTCTTTTTTTTTCTTTTTATTTACTGAAAATCTATCATAGGCTAAGGTTGGCTCTGAACTTTTGTTTTTTGCTATCTACACCACTTATGCTAGTATTGTTTTTCGGCCTAACAAACCTTAATTCAAATATCTCTATTTACAACTAAATTTGATAATTGCACCCCACTTTTCATTTGGTTGTGAATTACTATTTGCATCTTCTATATTTGTTAAGCGTACATCTTTTCCCTTAAAGGTCCAAAAGAATTTATTTTCAACATTTTTTAAGTACACTCTTAGGCTTACTAAAGCACCACCTTACTATAATGAACTCATTTAAGTTTTTTTTTTTTGTTTTCAAATTTAACTCACTAAATGAATTCCGGATGATGTTTTTTGTCACTAAATTTCATATGAATTCATACTATTTTTGTTGTTTTTCTCTTTTTTATATTAAGAACTGCGCTAAAAACATGATGCAACCCCGCCTAATATGGAATTTAACTAGGAAGAATAAAAAGAAGACATGGCAAGGATGAAGCTTATTGAAGAATCTTAGGTCACATTGTCTTGAAAATTATTTGTAAATATTTTGTATTTTGTTTAATAATTAGGTGTGTGCATTTAAGCATTTTGTGAGACTTGTATTTTCAATCATTTATCTTTGTTTTTGGAGCATGAGGTGTCATTAGTTATTTATGTAGAATATATGTTGGAAGGTG
The DNA here is from genome assembly GCA_037954015.1 of Psophocarpus tetragonolobus. NCBI lineage: Eukaryota > Viridiplantae > Streptophyta > Magnoliopsida > Fabales > Fabaceae > Psophocarpus > Psophocarpus tetragonolobus. Next base: position 21,810,458 of record CM075695.1, on the reverse strand, counting down.
AAATTTTTTTATAACAAGTGGATCTATGGTTTGATTTCCACACCCTTTTGTTTGATCATGTCACATCTCTAACATCCACATAAGCATGAGTAACATGTGAAGCCCTTATGTCCTCTCCAGGTGGCGCCAATTTCTCTCTCTCTCTCCTAGTTGGGGCCTAGTTGTTTCTTAATTCAAATTCAAATTTTAATTAAGGAAGCTAGATCCACATTATTAGGATCTAGTGTCATGGGAGGGAACATAGATCTACTTTATTAGGGTCTTGTTTGGATTAGTCTAGCTAATCAGTTCCTAGTCACCTCTCTTTATATCTTATGCCCATTTAGTCTAGAAAACTATAAATAGAACTCACCCTCTCTTGTATCATTTCAATACTTTGACGAATGAAACTAGACTCATATTTTCAAAGCTTCTTCTTAGAGTGTTTTGGAATTCTCTTTTTTGTGAGAGTTCTTCTACTATGACTTTTATCAAGAGTTTTTTCCTATGTGGCAAGCTTTACTAACTCATTGGCTTATCTTCTTAGTGGCGCCAATTCACCTCCATTTTTACTCTTTCACCATCATCTTCAACTAGTGGAGACTTCTTTATAGCAAGATCATGGAAGGAACAATCAAGGGTTGTATCAAAATATCTTCTTTTAGACCCAAAATAAATGTTAAAAAATAATAAAAATTTAGGCAAAACTAGGTGTCTACAGTTGTCCATCTTTATTTAGATTTTACCATGTAATATGAAAAGCATAAGCTTCTATATTATTTGAGTAAAATATAAATAAAGATACAAAACATCAATTTTGGCCAAATGTGAGGACATACCAAGCACGAAACCACAAGAGTAAGTGACTGCGAGAACTGTAAACATAGTAAGAACATGAAAATAAAGCGCGATGGGTATATAAATACAGTGAGAGCATAGACTAATATGTAAAAAGTTATAAGTGTAGGGACTCAAAATGTAGTAAAGAGTGGGCATAGGGACCCAGAACATACACAAGTGGACACGGGGACCCAATAATATAAAATAAAATAAAAATGCAGTAGACGCAAAGACTCAAAGCTTAAAATGTGGTGGGTACAAGTACTCGAATGGAAAATGCAATGGTCGTGGGGACCTGAATGAAAAATATAGCAGGTATAGGAACCTAAATGAGAAATGCAATGGACACAGGGACCTAAATGAAAAATGTAGTGGGCACAAGGACCTGAAACATAAAATGTACTGGCGAAGGAACCCGATAAAAATCACAGCCAGCATGAGGACCCAAATGTAAAATACAGTGGGTGCAGGGACCCAAATGAAAAATACAATGGGCATAGAGACCCAAATGAGAAATGCAATGACACAGGGACCCAAATAAAAAATGCACTAGGTGCGGGGACCTAAAATATAAAATGAAATAGGTACAAGGACCCAACATATAACATGTAATGGGCGTGGGGACTCGAAATGGAAAAAGAAATGGGTGTGAGGACCCAAAATATGAAATAATGGAAAGATAATGGAATGTATGCATAACATGCATGGTGAGCTTTTTTTTTTTTTTACACTTACTCTTCTTTTGATGTTTTTTCCAACCTTAGACCCCTTGAGACTTTAAACACCACAACATTCATTAGTGTCTTTTTTCTTGATATTTTTCATCTTTGATGTCTGAGAATTCTTTAAAGACAATGTACAACCAGAAGAGTTTAGATCTTAATTGATGTTTTTTTCTACCCTTTAAGAAATTTTTGTATTTCCTTTGATCCTCAAGATTATTCACTGTAATTATAATGTCTTTCAAAGGTCATTACATGCTTCATTCTTGGTATATGAATAACAAAATGCAACAATGAATTATGGAAAAAATAGAAGTTTTATTGCTTCAGCAAGGAAATGGTAGATACAAGGGAAATTATTACATGAAAGGAAATTTATAGATGAATTTAACACAAAAGAAAATGGGATAAGTAATAATTGAGATACTCAAAGTAACACTTTTAATCTTTATGTCTATAACTTTGATCATTTCATCCATTAGCTTTTGAGGACCTTAGGTTTTTGGTTGGACTCCCTTCTTAATTTTTTGAGTCTTTTGAGTTCTTCACCTTTCATTGCTTACAAAATGTCCAATTGCCCCAATGTACACTTTGACATAGTTGTTTTTAATGGGTTGTTCTAATTTCTGCCTAGACTGCCTTTTCAGGTTTTCAATCTAGCAAGTTCATGTCTTTTTAATGACCTTATATTTTGCCTAAACTGCTCTTTTTAGAGTTTTTAACCTAATAGATCATTCGAACTTTTGCCTAGGTCGCCTTTTCAAGTTTTCGATCTAGCAAACTTTACTTTTTTTTTATTTTACTCTTTTTTTAAGCATAATATTTTTTTACTATGCCAGAGTTTATAGGGAGAGATAAGTCTTCACCATCCATATTTGTAAGAATTAGAAAGGTACTTCATCATTCGAGGTTCATTTTCCCTTATGATTTTTTTGGATTGACAAGATTTCTTGAGTACTAAATCACCTTCTCGAAATTTTTGGGAATTAACTTTCTTATCACGAGCCCTTTTAACCCTTCTTTGATATTTGACCATGGCATAAGGCGATCAACCTTTTTTCTTTGATGAGCTTCAACTAGTCCTTGAGTTTGGTCTCTACTAAAACTTAGTGAAGGAATCTCAATTTCAATAAGTGGCACAACTTGCATCCTATAAAGAGTATGGGGTTGCCCAATTGAAGTGTGTATAGAGGTGTGATAGCCATGCAACACGAATGGGAGCATATCATGCTAGTCCTTGTAAGTCATCACCATTTTTTGTATAATCTTCTTGATATTTTGTTTGCCACTTCTACTTCACCATTCATCTTAAGATGGTATGGTGAGTAATTATGATGCTTGATCTTGAAATCATCACACAATTCTTTCATTATTTTATTATTCAAATTAGTCCACTTATCAATAATGGTATGGCTCGGTAACCCATATCAACAAATAAGATCTCTTTTGATGAATTAACCACTATGTTTCTAGGTATAATGACGTGTAAGGTTGCATCAATCCATTTGATGAAGTAGTCAATTACAATAAGAATGAAATGACGCCCATTTGACATCTTGGGTTTGATTGAACCAATCACATAAATTCCTCACCTAGAAAATGGTCATAGTGTAGCCAGAACATTCAAAGGCGTTGATGGTGCATAGATCTTGTCAACATATACTTGACACTTATGACATTTTAGCACATGGTTTCAACAATTAGTTTTTATAGTTGACCAATAATAACCAACTCTTAGAATCTCCTTTGTCATTGCATGTTCATTTGCTTGTGTTCTAAATGAACCTTCATGAACTTCTTCCAATATCTTTTTAGCTTCAATTGCATTAATACATCTAAGTAACAACAATTAGTTTTTATAAAACATATCACCAATGGTTGATATTTTTTCTTACTATGTTATTTGATATCAAACTAAAGAAAAATTTTACTTCTTGTTATTTTCTGAATTTGTAAATTTGTACTCTTGATTTTCCATGCAAACAAACATAGCCTTTGAAAAAGAAATGAACAAAGTTGTAACTTAACAAAATTATTTGATTTAATTTCATTAGATACAATTTTGCAACAATATATAATATTTATGTCGATTGATTGCTTGCATTTTAGCTTTAATGGTTTCTACTTTTATATAATTTTGTTGGGAGCAAGTAATTTTTATATAGTTTTTTAAATAAACTTTCTCAGTGTTTTTTTCATACTTTATAATATAATTTTTTAACCACAAAGTCGAAGCAAACGAATTTGGTTCGAATTTTATAATTAATCTAAATTGAATTAAATCATAATGCACTTATTTTTTTTAGTTTAGTTAGACTAATTTTAAACCCAAAAATCTACATCTAACCATACTGTGAACACCTGTAGTAAATATTATTTTAGTTTTTGAAATTTATAAGCATTAGCAGTTACGACATTAGCTTAAAAAAATAAGTAATTATGACTATGAAAGAAAATTTGAGACAAATTAGTCTCTAATTTTTTTATGCAAATGGGTCTTTAAAACCTTTTTTTCATCCTCAATTTTATTTGGTTTTTAAAATTTCAAAATTGCCTTCAATCATTTTAAGTTAATGTTGTTTAATATTGCATATCAACAAATTTGAAATATACTTATAATTAATCACAACCTTTTATATATTGTAAATTTATTGATTTTACCAATTAATACTTTAAAAGTCACGTAAACGAAGGGTTGTAAATAAATATTAGTGTAAAACTCTGTTACACTAACCATGTATAAGTATTAAACTCATATAAATTATGGTACATTGCGAATCTTCAGATTTATAATGTAATATGATACATGGTAGATGGTATACTTCGCAAGTATGTAATGCAATTATTTAATTACATAATTGAAAAATATGATTTATAATTTATTATATTACATGGATGATTAGGTGATCCTTGAATCATTGTGTTTATTATTTGTAATTTTTATTTTAATGACTTTTGATGTCTTCTTAATTAACTAATGGAACTAATGGTACATTTTGTTCTTTTATTTTCATATATTAAAAAAAATTTGTTTTCTTAAAATTTAAAATTATGTTTTTTAATTTTTAAAACATGAGTTTTGTCCAAAGCTATATATATTGAAAGAGTTGGATATTAAGTTTAACAAGATGACATATAGTCATATAGCAGACTATAAGTTAATTAAAAGGTAATTAAATAATTAAAATAAATATTAGGAATAACATTTTATTTTTTTTATCATTTAAATGATTAGTTAATTAATTAGTCATCGTTTAATAATCATCTATTTTACTCAATTAAGTTTAAAAGGAAGTTTATTAAAGGTAATGCTTTTAATTTAATGGTTTGGATAAAATTTCTAAATTTATAAAAATTAATGGACAAAATATTTAAATAAGATTACTTAATATATAAATTAATATAAATAATATATTTAATTAATACACTTTGGTTCTACATCCCTCCCATTATGTTCACCCTTCTAATTATTTGGTTATGTGATTCCTATTGCTTTCTTGGGTTTGCTTAATGCAATTTTAAATCAAAATTTTCATATATAATTATGTAAATTTCAGAAAGTATTTCTGTAATTTATTTTTATTTTTTTTTACATTCCAATAATTTCTCTTGCATCTCCTTAACAAATATTAGTTCACAAAAATGTCTTTCTTCCTCTCTCTCCTCCACTTTCAAAATTCAAATAGAATATTACTTTTATTCTTGAAAATTATAAACATTAAGTTTCTATTTTTTTTTTCATACAAACAAATATTTTCATGCAAACATACTTTCCTTCTTGTTATTAACTTTTTACTCTTTATTTTTCATGCAAACAAACATACTTTTTGTAAAAGAAATCAATAAAACATTTTTCTACTCCAGCTGTAGTACAAAAAGAATAAGCAATAATTTTATTTTTTTTATCTCGAGTGTGACAATCATTAAGAAGAATTCCAAAGGAAATGGTGTACAACGATGAATTGTATAGTAGATAGGATGGTGAAATTTGAAATTGCTAATGTAATTAATCTTAAAATAACATTTTTTTACAATATGTGTAATTTGATAATTGAAAAACAAAACCTTTGTATTGTTAATGTTGAATTTTAGGAAACACAAAGTTGAAGAATGAAGACGCTAATATCTCACAAGCAAGCGCTAAGAAAAAAAAATATAAATACAACAAGACGAGCTTTAAATGCAAATGAATAAATTTATATGCAAATGAAAAAATTATAAATTTATGTATGATTTTTTTTACTTAATTATTCTTTTCATTTATTTTTTTATTCTACATTTTTCCTCTCATTTGATCTTATATAAAAATAAATAAGATTTTTTTTATATTTTTTAACAAAACTAACCTACTAATAACTAACATTTGTCTATAATTTTTTTCCTTTTATATCCTCCTAAAATACTTTCTTAAAATTTATAAATTTAAAATTTATAATAATATAATATTAAATTTATGTGTAGAACTAATTTAATTAAAAATAATATATAATGGTAATATAATTTAAAGTAGAATTTTATTGTGATTAATATTCCAAAAATAAGAGAAACACGATCTATAATAAACTTTCACTTTTCATGTACAAACTACGGGTTATGGATGTAACATCCCTAATTTATGTAATTTTCACTTTTTAGAAACGTGCATCATGTCTTCTCTAATAAATATTAGTGGTGATTCCTCTAATTTTAAAATTATTTTCACCATCTATCATGACTTACCTATATGTCGTCAACATGAAATCACTTCTAATTATATTTTAAAAAATTTTAGTAGTTAGTTTTTATGTACTAGTAAGTGTGAAACTATAGGTATGAAACTGGTCGTTCTGAAATTGTTTGCAAGTAACTTTTTGAAACTAACCATAGAACGTAGTTGTTCTAAAATTGGTCATTACAAAATAAGCCATTAAAATTATCCTTTAAAGAATACTTGTTGTTCGTGATGTTATTTCACTTTATCATTTTCTCTACCTCCATCACTCATAAAATGGATCAAAACTCTACCTTCGAAATAGTTTAGGAACAAATTATTGATGCACCACTTAAAGAAAAAATCATCCCACACATATAGAAGACACAAATCACAATCATGCAAGCATACATAGTTGCTTGATGAATGACTACTTCTCTAAAAATTATGTACATATAGTTGGTTTTGACAAAGGTTTTGTATGTAAAAGCAATTATTTCTTAGAACTGTAAATGCTTTTAATAATCACATGATATGATACTTTTGGTAGAAAGGGAATTTCACCATTAAATGAGTGTAATGTGGCAATTCATCCATTAATATATAAATCGCAAACTAATACTACAGACAAGTTCATTAGAATTGGTGAAAGCGTTATAATTCAAAAGAGTATGTTGAGAGTGATACTGACATTTCTCTATTATAGTAAAGATGGAAGGAGCTCAAATTTAGGCAACATGGAATATCTAATCATGTCATCACACTCCATCCCTAATTGCAGCTAAGATGACACCTCATCAAGCACACTCTGAACAACGTCATCAACACATTATGCATCCAATTGAAATCAACATCAATATCACACATTGAAACAAACCCTCAATTCACACACTTCAAACAATTTTCAAACATTCAATCATCCATGACACTCGTAATAATAAGATACATCACACATTTAAACATATGATTATGAAAAAAGACTTAAGCATTGCTAAACAGAGTCTAGACTTCACAAATGATCAAGCAATTTAGAGTTCACACACTGCTAAGTAACAACTTAGACTTAACTTTTAGGACAAATAAGCTTTTCAACACAAATCATCCAAAGCACATATTCTCATACATAAAATAACATTTATAATGTTGAATATATTCACTTTCTCACATATACACGTAGGATTATTACATTCATAGCTCACCACAATATTTTCTAAATTTTGAAGGTTTCCTCGCTTATTTTCTAATAAGTCTTTATGATATTTATGGAGTATAAACGCGATCTCTAGAGATTTATTAATCATATGATATTGTTTCTTATCTTTTTAAAAGCTAGGACATTTATCTACAACTATTAGGTTGACCTCAAAAGCTAAACCAAATGTTTACTATGTTAAAAATTGGAGGAAACATGAATCTATAGCTTAATTATGACAGTTCGACCTCTAGTCACTAATCTGACCATAATTTGAGCTCTAGGTATTGTTTTTGGGTGAAACTAACGTCATTAGTTAAATAAAATCTATGGCTACAACTTTCATGGATATCACTTTCTCAAATTACATAATTTTTCTATTGGTTTTCTCGTCCGAAAATCATAAACGTTGATTGTAAAATATGCTTAATTCTGACAGTTCAACCTTTAGTCACTAATCTTATCATAAGTTGAGTTCTAAGTATCTTTTTTAAGCGAAACCAATGTAATTAGTTTGATAACATCTAGGACTACAACTTTCATGAAGACAACTTTCTCAAATTGTATAATTTTTCTATCAGTTTTCTCATCTGAAGATCATGAATGCTGACAGTAAAACATGCACTACGATTTTCCATTGTTTCCCTCTCCTAACGTTTCCTTAATCCTTCAAAGCACACTCTAAATTATGAAATTAAAATTAAATAATTCTCAATCAACTCTTAAGATTAAACCCATGTAAAACAATAATAATGTAATGATACTTGATTTCTAACTAACTCAATTGTTATAATAACCAATCATAAGAAACCAAAAAGACACTACTCTAACTATAAACACCCATTACTATTGCTAATCTTTCAGGTATAAAAAGGAACACATCAATGTCAAATTAATTATTATACCTAGTCTATTTTATCCCATAATTCATAATTGTATGAACCAATACACCAAATACAGTGATAAACAAGCACACCAAACAATGATTAGTCAATGATATTTTCATCTCTAACTAACTCAATTGTTATAACCCATCACGGGAACTACAAAAGGGCACTACAATTGTTATTATTAATGCAGATTCAAGAACATTAGTTTATAAGATATAAAAAAAGAATACCTCAAAAGTCATCAATCAAACAAAATAAATTAATATAAATATCCAATAAAGAACATTAGAGCTTTCTCTCCTACCTCCAGAGTTAGAAATGTGAACTAAAGTGCAATACCCAGAGACCCCTAATTTTACCCTAACTTAACCCTTTTGTAGGTTTCTAAAATCAAACCCAAACTTAATATTTTTTACTATTTACATTCACATTTATTTTATAAAATCAATTCTCAATTTATTTTAATAAGCACAAACAGTAAATTAATTTAAATCTATTAATATAAATTATATTTTTTTATTAGTATATTATTTTTCTAAAAAACAATGGATGTTACAGAAAGACTACTTTAATACCATACAAAGCATAGGTTGTTAAATTAACTTATATTCAAAATTGTCTTCTTTATTTTAAAAAAATTAATTAATTTTTGTTAGACTTAAATGTAATTTTGGTTTTTCTTTATTTTAAGTATGTAATTTTAGTTTCTTTAATTTATAATAAAGACATTTAATCCTTTTATTTTTAAACTTTATAATTTTAATCCTTTTATTAAAATAGAGATATATAGTTCCTTAATTTTGTAATTTATTAGATGGGAGAAGGTCTAGACTTAAGTATCATATCTGATAGTTTGAACTACTCAATCTAATACTTGTAACATAAAATATGTGATTTTAATATTTCTAACTGTTTATTATTAAAAAATAGTATTGATTATGATGCAAATAAGACAAATAATATAATGCCTTATAATATCTTATAATATTTCTTAACAAACAACACTTTCAATTTAATGGAATAATCAAAATGAAAAAATTTACTAAACTAATAGATTAAATGTCTCTATTTTATGATATAATATCAAAATTATAAATTTTAAAAAATAAAAAACTAAAATTTTCTTATTTTAAAAATAAAACTAAATTATAAATTTTAAAAAATAAGAGAACCGGAATTATATTTGTCTTTTACGTGTAAAAAAAAAACATGTGTCTTACCTTTAAGGCACAAAAATCTGTTAAAGAACAAAAAAATAATCATCATTCATTTAAAGGTAACTAAAATTAGAGCAAATTATCTGTAAAATAGTTGTTTTAGAAATTACATGTGCAGATTTCTACTCCTGCAATGTCCATATAAGCATGAGACTTTTTGCTTGCTAGTTTTTTTTACTAAGTATTAATTACAATTTAAAATTAAAAATATAAATATATTTTAAAAAGTTATTTTTAACAACATGAGACGTTTTTTTTAATATTAGAAAGATAATTAAATATAATAAAATATATTATATTATATTTTTGTGTACTATATTTTTTCTTAATATATTAGTAAAAAAGATAAAAAAATATTTTATTAAATCTGGTTTAACTTCGATTAAACGTTTAAGCCTTAAACTTATATTTTTATCGATTAAATAACTATCCTATTTTAAAAATCTTGATAATTACACTGAATTTTTTAGAATATTTCTGTAATTTATTCTTAAAATTATAAAATACTTTAATTAAAATTTAAATCAACAATAAATACACTTTTATTTTCTCACTTTATTAGTTGAAACGTGTTCCACTTTCTATTATCAATTTGAACAATAAAGCGTGCAAAGTGTTCTATTTTAGTGTTATTTTGATAAAGGTAGACGAAGTTGGTCGAAACTTAAAAAAAAAAAAAAAGGACTGAATTAGTTAGAGATTCTTTTTTGCACCTCCTGATCATCATGAGAGTTTGTTATAAATTTGAATAGAAAAGTTATAAAATTATTCTTATACCAATTTGGTAAAATCGAAAAGAGAGAGATTGGTGAGTTCAAATTCTTTCTAACATACTAACATTTATTTATATAAAAAAAGTATTAGTTATGAGTTTAACACTTATATATGGTAAGTGTAAAAGAGTTTTATACTAATATTTTATCCCAACTCTTTATTTAGATACCTTTAAAATAGAGAAAATACTGAGTTTTACATTGATATTGAATCTCAACTCTTTGTTTTATATAACTTTTTAAGTATTAACAAGTAAAATAAAAAGACTTACTATAAATGTAAGATTGTAATTGAATGTTGGTGTAAAATATTTTACACACTATCGGTGCATATAAATTAAATTCTTATTATTATTAAAATAATCTAACATCTTAATAAGCTATTTCAATACTTTTTAATTATACACGAGAATTATCACTATGGTCTATAATATAAAATTTTTAATATTAAGATAAATTAAAATTAATTTCTATACTTCTAAATGTGTTTAGTCAGATGTTCAAACTCTTTTAACTAGTTTATAAGTTAATTTGACTAAAAAAACAAATTTGGTTACACAAACAAACTTATTTTAATATGTTATAGCTTATTTTTTATAGGCTATTTCAAGTGGTTAGTAAAAATAAGTTATAATTTATTCCTCAATAAAAAAATAAAAAAGAGAATGGTGATTATTGATGATAAAATAAAATCTCAAGTCTCCAATAGTGATTCAATTGATGATAAAAAAAAAATTCTTAATTAAACTTCTAGCTTAACGACAGAAAAAAAATTGATTAAATTCTATTAAGTCTGACTCATAATAATCTTTTATCAAATAATCACTCTCGTTAAATGATTGAACAATCAAGAATAATTTACTTATCACACTTAATTGATGTATATTTTTCTGTTTTTTTTATCCTTTTATGTTATTTTATATTTATCTACTAATTTATTAGCTAATTTACCAAACATTTTAAATTAAATTAGTCAACTTATAAGTTTTTAACTTCTCAACAAATTTATCCGTTTCCTAGTTTATAACTTATGAGTTTAAATTTTTTTTCATTAACAAAAATTAACATATTAACCACTAATATTTGACCTATAAAAAATATTTTAATTATTAAAATAATTATTTTTAATTTTATTTTTCAATTAAATTAATTTTTAAAATAATGAAATGATCAATCAGTTAATGCCTTAATGAATGTAATAGAATGAAGTTATGAACAAGTTTATAGTCTTAAATATTTTTTCATAAAATGGAAATTTCCAAAACAAAGTTAATCCAACTAACATGTTTATCCAGATATCTTTTCATTAATCATCAGTTATTATGCATTAGTACATAATATATTAAATAAGGATCGTTCCACTTTTAGGGAAAAGTTCAGCAATTGTATGGAGAATCTTCAATTCACCTTAACTTGAGGGTAGATCATGTCTTTATGGAATTAATATCTTAGAAAAATGTTTAAGTTTTAACTTTGTTATCATTATGTACCAAAATTAAGATAATAATTTTAAAAATTAATTCATATAATGAACATTTTAAAAAAAAAAAAAAACTAGCACAACTTACATGTTTATTTCTAGAGTAATTTTAACTACGAGAACTTTTTTTTAACATAGGAGTGAGATAAATAAATATTAATTATTAAATTTTATTATCGATAATCAAGATTAAGTTATGTAGGTCACGCATATAACTTCTTTAAGTAATAATGTAATATTAAGAAACTTAAAATGTTAACCATTTATATGTGATTATATAATCCAAAATTCATAAAAAATCCAAAACTTTTTTTTTTTTTTTACATAAATCTCCATTATTAATAAATTATAATAAATACAAACTTGTTATTTAATCATATTATACTATTGTTCGCCTACATGATTATATAGTTAATTAATTTACATATTTAACAAGTTTTTATATATAATACATCAATTCAACAATTAAATATCATAATATTATACTAATAATTATGGATATTTATTTTCGTATAGATGTTTTCAAATAATTAATACGTTAAAAAGATATAAATTTAAATTAAAATAATATGAATATAATTATTTAACTTTTTGTAATTAATTTTTTTATAAGAGTTAAAGATAATGTTAAAAATTTACAATAACTTAACTAAATATGTAAGACCTTTTAATATATAATTATTGAACTATATATTGATATATATTTTATTAATATTTTTTTAGTTTAATTATCGGTACCAACAATAATTACGTAAGTTTTGTGAAATCATTATTAACAACAAATTTTCTCTAAATATTTAACTAAGTTGTAAATTCATTACTCGAGTTAAACCGGAACAATCTCATAAGTGTTAATGGCATACGTTACATAATATATTTTTTATTTTTTTTAGGAAATATATCTTTTTTAATATACTTAATCACAAAAACATTTTTATATTCATTAATAACAGTGTGAAACAGGAAAGTGTATATAAAAATAATGAAATGCACTATAGATTCAACCGTAAACTTTCTAAAACTGGCATTGCATAAGAAGCTAGCATGTTGAAACCGCACAAAATTTCCTTCTAAATGATTTTCATATATATATATAGATTAGAAAAATATTTTAATTAATTATAAAAGGATTTGATTGTAAAATACTTTTCTACTAATTTTATAAAATATATTAAAATATAGTATTCATAAATCAGTTAAAAGGAAACCGTGTATTAAAATAAAAGTGGTATAAAAAGATATTTCTTTTTATAAAAAGCCATATGAAAGGAAAAGCACTATAGATTGAATAGTAAATTTTTTTAATTTGGCATAAACCTAACAATTAATATATATAAATATAGATGTAATATAGATAAGATTGATATAGATTGTGAAGAGTTGGATTATTTTTTTATCATATATGAGAAAAAACTTTATTGAAAGATGCAATACTTATTTCATATGATTTTTACACTTTTAAAGAATTGGTTTTCATTTTTCAATTATCTTTTTTGTCAAAAGTATACTTTCAAAGACAATCTTATCTGAAATACTGTAGACTCATTTTCTGTAATAAAATTTAAAATTATCATATTGTGAAATACTAGTTACTTTCATTAGATCCAATCCCTATTATTTGTTTCAGTTTAGAAATTAGGAATATAGAGATATTTGTGTGCAAAATACACTTTTAAAAGGAAGTGTGACTAAATTTTCAACAGATTATTCCTGTTAATAAAAAATATTTTTGTGTAATGTAGTGATGAAAAATGAAAAATAAAAAAGAAAAATTTTAATCAACAAACTTCCATTTGTCACCGACAAAAACCTTATTTAAACAAAGACATGGCATCACTTTTGGTAAAGTTGATCAATAGTACTGAGAATTTTCTATCATTCTACCTAGTGTGTATGCCAATGGTCTTTATTTGAATTGAATTTATTGATATCTTGGAAAGAAAAGAATTGTTCTATTCTACTCATTTGTTTCTGAAAGCTTTTCTTCCTTCATGTGCTTTTCTTATAGTGTTTAACTCTTGGCTGATTTGGATAATTACTTTGGCAGTTTCCACATAAACCTCACATTGTAACATAAGATTTTGCTTAAGAGTCAAAAAGGGTAAGGGAATGTGGAATTAGTTAACTGAAGGAAACCCACTTGATGTTTCTAGCATCTTACAGCTGCAGATAGTTAGATAGAGATACCTTCCCTCATAATGTGGCTTTCCCATGTTAGGTACTCTTGTTTCTTCTAGAGTCTCTTCACACTACAAAAGAGGACACTTCTCACTGAGTTCACGTTCTCAACTTTTTTGAGCCTGCAGCATTTACTTAAATGCTGGCTGAGCCTTCAAAAGGGTTCTCCTTCTGGACCAAGTAGGAATTTCTAGCTGTTTTTGCCACTAAATGGTTGGTTTCATTTTCATGGGGGGTTTCAGATCTGAGTTTTTACTCTTTTTTCGCAATAATGGGTACTGAAAAAGATCTATAAAGTTGGTGTCTTGAGTTCTTTTTTTGTATGTATGTGTATATAAAATAAAACTATATGTGTACTTGGAGTGTGTTTTTTGAGTGAAGTGTGAATCTGTGTGGAAATGGCTCCAAGCTTTGATTTTTCCAATAGGTGGGTGAAGGAGACTCAGAAGGGTACCCCAGTTGTGGTGACAATGGAGAACCCCACTTTTTCTGTTGTGGAGATTAATGGTGCTGATGCTGCATTCAGACCTGTGGAGAAAACTCGTGGCAAGAATGCTAAGCAAGTTACATGGTTCTTGTTTCTGAAGGCTTACCATGCTATTGGTTTTGTTACATGGTTTGCCACAGTTATGTGGTCTTTGCTGGGAGCTATAAGGAAGAGGTTGATTCTTAGGGAGGGTGTGGCCTTGGAGAGTGAGAAGTTGGAGAAAGGGAAGGTGCTGTTTAGGGTCATTAAGATGTTCCTAGTGAGTTCTTTGGTGGTTCTGGTGTTTGAGGTGTTGGCTTACTTGCAAGGTTGGCATTTTGGGAATCCCAGTTTGCACATTCCTCGAACTGCGGATTTGGAAGGCTTGATGCACTTGGTTTATGTTGCTTGGCTTAGGTTTAGGGGTGAGTACATTGCTCCACCAATAAAGGCACTTTCAAAGTTTTGTGTTGTTCTGTTTCTTATACAGTCATTGGACCGTATGGTGCTTTGCTTTGGGTGCTTTTGGATAAAGTACAAGAAGATTAAACCTAAGATTGATGGGGATCCCATCAAGGTTGATGATATTGAAGGATCTGCATTTAGCCATCCCATGGTTCTGGTTCAGATTCCCATGTGTAATGAGAGGGAGGTAAGACCTCAAACTTTTGTTTCTTCTTGTCCCTTCTTTGGTAAATTAAACTGTTACTATTATTTAATGTAGAAGCAAATTTCAGTATGTTACTTTTAGTTTGTTATTTACTTATTGGAGAGACTACATTGAATGATTTTTAGTCCTATGACAAAGGGTAGAGGGAGATTAGGAAGGACGTTAAAGGAAATTATTAAAATAGATCTCATGATGCATAATATCCCTAAGAATTTCTTTTAGTTTTTTTTAAACTAAGTCTGATGATGCCATGTAATCGACCTTGCTTAGTGGATAAAACTGTTGCTGTTGTATTTATTTACCCTAATAGATTTGGAAGATATCTTTAGAAGCTATAAATCTAGTTATGCTATTGCCATCTTGCCGTAAAAAATCTAAAACTCCCTTAGGAATTATATGCAACCTTCTTGAATTAGAAACGAAAATGCTTTTTAGCACAACAACTTAGAATAATGAGGTCTTGATTATCAGTTTCTGTAATACATAGTAACACAGCTTTTAATAATTGACAAGAAAAGTGATGGGGTGGTCTGTAATACTGAGAAATTTGTTAGTCTTTGTTACTCTTATAAAAAATCAGTAACAAAATATGATTTTCTCTGGATAAAATTTTAATCCTATGGTTTTGCATGTGGTGATTTTATGCAGGTGTATGAGCAGTCTATTTCTGCAGTATGCCAAATTGATTGGCCAAGGGACCATCTACTGATTCAAGTACTTGATGATTCGGATGATGAGAGCATACAAAGGTTAATTAAGACTGAGGTCACAAAATGGAGCCAAAAGGGAATCAACATAATATACAGGCATCGCTTGGTCCGGACCGGATATAAAGCTGGGAATCTCAAGTCTGCAATGAGCTGTGACTATGTGAAAGGCTATGAGTTTGTTGCAATTTTTGATGCAGATTTCCAACCAAATCCTGACTTTCTTAAGCAAACTGTGCCATATTTCAAGGTAAAAAGAGAACAGCAAACATACTCAATGTCTTCTTGGTAAATCTGTGTTTAGCATATTTTAATACATGAACCTGTCTTTTATTACAGGATAATCCTGAATTAGGCCTTGTCCAAGCTAGATGGGCTTTTGTGAACAAGGATGAGAACTTGTTGACTCGTCTCCAGAACATTAACTTATGCTTCCATTTTGAGGTAGAACAGCAGGTAAATGGGGCATTTCTCAACTTTTTTGGTTTCAATGGAACTGCTGGTGTTTGGAGAATCAAGGCCCTAGAAGAGTCAGGCGGCTGGCTCGAGAGGACAACCGTAGAAGATATGGATATTGCTGTTCGCGCTCATCTCAATGGTTGGAAATTTATCTTTGTAAATGATGTAAAGGTAATCATAGATAAGAATTGTTTGTCCATTAATATCTTCATTCTTTGCAGTACATACTATAGTGCTACTAGAGTAATTATACATGCGAATGACTGTCTGCTTTACTGATCTACTCTTGAATTATTAATATGTGTAAATTTTTAGGTACTTTGTGAAGTTCCTGAGTCCTATGAAGCTTATAGGAAGCAGCAGCACCGGTGGCATTCAGGTCCAATGCAACTTTTCAGAGTGTGTCTTCCAGCAATTTTGAGATCTAAGGTATCTCTTATATTCTGATACTAAGCTAAAAGTACTAAATAGAATAATGATAAGTGAAAACAAATTGGGATAACTAACTAACTTGCATGTATTGTTACACATCCACAACAACCTAAAGGACATGAATTCTCTTAAACTGCAGATATCAGCATGGAAGAAAGGGAATTTAATACTGCTATTCTTTCTGTTGAGAAAACTCATTCTTCCCTTTTACTCCTTCACATTATTTTGCATAATTCTTCCTTTAACCATGTTCGTCCCCGAGGCCGAGCTTCCTCTCTGGGTGATCTGCTATGTTCCTGTGTTTATGTCATTCCTCAACATTCTTCCAGCCCCAAAATCTTTTCCTTTTATAGTTCCATACCTTCTCTTTGAAAACACAATGTCTGTCACAAAGTTCAATGCCATGATCTCTGGGCTCTTCCAATTGGGGAGTTCTTATGAATGGATTGTCACAAAGAAGGCTGGCAGATCATCAGAGTCCGATTTAGTGGCGGCTGCAGAAATGGAAGCTAAGTCAGTGATAGAACAAGAACAACAAAAGACCCATAGAGGAGCTTGTGACAGTGTACTTGTTGAGTCAAACCAATGTAAGGAACATAAAGAAACAAGTGGAACAACTGTTAAGAAGGCTAACAAAATATATAAGAAAGAGTTGACTTTGGCATTCCTCCTTCTCACAGCTTCTGTCAGGAGTCTGTTATCTGCACAAGGAGTTCACTTTTACTATCTTCTTTTCCAAGGGGTGACTTTCCTCCTTGTTGGTCTTGATCTAATTGGGGAGCAGATGAGTTAGTTTTGATTCAAAAACAAGAAAAGGGGAGAATAAATGGAAAAAATAAGCTTCATTTTCTGGCTGCAAAACAAGCAATGTTGTAAAAGAATCTCTTTCATTCATATCCATCAATTCTGTTCTCACACCATTCATCCCAAATTTTAAATATAAGGGACCTGGAAAAAATTTGCTTATAGATAAAACTGGAAAAAAATTTCAGTTTTGTAAGTTGTGTTATAGTATAGTTAGTGTTTTTTCTTGGGTTTTATTTGAGATTTGGGATATTTCAATAGTTTATTACATTCTAAAGGTCAGAGTGGAGTGTAACCAAAACATGCTTGATGCTTCTTGAACATGGGTGCCTTCTATCTGGTAAAGGCTACATCTTTCTGTAAATTCATTCTGTTTATCTAATAACAAATAAATTTTAATTCCATTTGCTATTTGATTTTTAAACATGGGATTTTTATTGGAATGTGTAAAATTGCATTTATATATGATTTTGAATTGTGCTCACATATTACTCTTAACTTCCTCTTTTTAGTTACTTACTGACTAGCAAACTTTTTATTACACTCTTGAAGAAACAGGTTGAAATGTATTAAAAAACATAATTTATGATAGGTTTCACCTTATTTAATGTTTTCCTCTTTGAATTGTGTAGTTTTCGATCAATTCCAACTAATAATAATTACTCCTCATTTGATAATTAACTTTGTATCTTGAACATGTAACTAAAGGTTTCATTTGATCTCCAATTGAGGAGTATTGTATACATTCTTCTTAACACACATCTTATTATTATTAACTGAAATTTATTGAAAACTATCCCAGATTTTATTGAAAAAAAAATCTTTCAATATTTTGATGGATTTAAAAAATAAAAAAAAAACAATTTTAGTTCATTTCTCATACAGATCACACATGCAATATCCCAGATTTACATGCACGAGTCAAGGTTCTATAAACCAAAGTTATGTCGGCAGGAAAATAGAAGAGACAAGTTCATGTGGCTTGATACTTTATGTGGTCCCACTAATAGATTCATTGTCTTTTAAACTGATTCCTACTTAGGGAAGTTTTACATCATTGACCTAGCTAAGTAGGAAATGAAGGGTACTTGTTATGCTTCTATGGTATATTTGATGCCATGTGAGTGATGAATGGTTAAGGATAGGATGGAAAAGGCTTACTACTACCTTGAAAGGATATATAAGACATGGGCATTGAAGTACCTTCAAAAGGAAAAGAAACACTCACCATAAATTATAATGTAATCCTCATCTTAAAATTAAAAGAAAAACAAAGTTTCATTAACTTTTTGTTGTTTCTTCATTTTGATTTTGGTACCTATTAAAATGTTTTTTGAGAATAGTCTCTTTCACTAATAAAATATCCTCAACAATTATGTGATTAACATAATGTGAAACTCTATTTTGTGTATATTGCATTAGGAAAGAAGCAGATTGAGTGTCGACGATGAGTCTGCTTTAATTTTTTAAGAAATTAACGATAAATGAAAGTATACGTGATGATGTGACACTTCGTTAATCATTTTATTGTTTAAAAGTTTTTTGTTAATTATAAATACTGAATCAAAATGTAAAAAATATTGGGATAAAATAGTTAATTAAGAAAAAAATGTACTTTCTTTTAATATAAACATGTGATTTCTTATTTAATATGTGTGTTATCATTTTTATTAAATCAAAATGTTTTCCTTTAATTAATTATTTTTTAAAGCAATTTTGAGTTTTCTTAACTGTTTAGTTAATTTAGATTTATGTAATAGATATTAAGTATAGAAATATTTATAAGATATTATTAAAATAATATTTTCTCAATTAATTTTGAAGTTCTTTTATTTTTATATTTTATTCTTTTATAACAAGAAAATGATATTTCTTTAAATGTTTTTTTAAATTTGTTTTCTTGCATTTCATGCTTATCTAATTCTATCTTATAAATTAGAATATATCTTTTGTTAGTTTAGTTACTTCCTCTTTCCCCACGTATGAATCTTGCCACAATGTAACAAACTAGTTGGAGAGTAATGTCACCAACTCTTTCAATTAGATCTTCATAATATTTTCTGTCTTTTTTTTTTAGCATGGATCACGTTAACATTATAAATCAGAAAGTTTTTCTTCTAAAAATTAATACGATTGTATTTCAAGTACTCATTCAAAAATATGTTTAAGCTAAATAATTTCATCTGAATTATCTAAATGTTTGATGGTCTTTGAATGTATATTTAATCTTTTGACTAATTAAAATATTTATTTTCTAATCATCTTAAACTATCACCCTTGTTTTTATCTATTTACTAAATTTTCTTAATCACATATCTCTTTAAATTTATCCTTTTATATATTTATCTTTAAATAATTTTTCATTCTTTTTAGAAATGCTCTATAGCTAATAGTTAAAAATAATTTTATGTCATATTTTAAAATATAATTTAGGCTTAATGTGTGCTCCCTATTTTTTAACATTTGATATTTTGTCTTTATTTTAAATTATAACATGCTGCCTTTAAGTTTTTAAATTGAAATTGATTGTTAAATGGTAAATGTTGATTGATCTGACAATAATTTAATGATGTGACATATTTATTTAAATGTAATTTAATTAATTAAAATTATTTTTTTATTATTCAAAATACACTGAAACATTGAATTATCGCTAAATTGGCACAAACATTTAATGTCAATCTACTAATAGGAAAATTCAATAATTTTAAAATTTAGGAGACACAAATTTATATGATTTAAAAATATATGGACAAAGAAACTATAAGGTTGGTATGGTGACAAAGTCTATATGTAGGAAGATGGAGAGAGATATCGTGGATTCAAATTTTTTCACTAACAAAACTAACACACTAATCACTAACATTTGCTTATAAAAAAATACAATGACAAAATATAAAAAAAATAAAAAAGAGAATACAAAGTACAATTAAGTCTATAATTTATATGAGTTTAAAGATAGTGATACAATCATAATGTAAAAGTTGTTTTATAGTGTCAACCAATCTCAAATTCACTTTAGTAAGACTACTCAAATCATTATTATTAAAAATAAAAATTTATTTTGTAATTGGATCATGGTATAAAAAAGTGCATGACCTATTTTCTCTTTATATATTTATTATGAATTTTAATATAAAATAATTACATATTAAAATATTTTATTATAATTTTTAATTACTTCCGTTGTTCCTACATAAGATTATTTTCAAATAATTTTTAGTACATTTTTGTAAGACTTTTTTTTTTCTAGTTACTATATGCATTAATTATTTTTTCAAACTACCCTTAATAGATTCATAATTTTTTTAAAGCAACTCATTCTCTCTCTTATTAAAATGGGATACTTATTAATAAAATAACTTTTCCCTCCAAACATTAATTAATTTTATGTAAATAGTTAAGTGGAGAGAGAGTAAGAAAATCCTACAAGAATAATATCAATCACAGACAAATTTAATACAAACAGTTAAACTTTTTTTTTAATTATATACTTGCCTTTCACACATTCTTTAATTATTTTTTAAATATACCCTTTAGTTTATTTTTCAGAAATCAACATACCCCTATTTTTCCTATCATCTCTCTCTCTCTCTTTATTTTTTTTTTCACGCACACTCCACTTCCCCTCTTTATCTCTCTCTTGGACATGATTTGTGATGATTGTATTCCCTTTTAACACAATCTTTTTTCTTCACTCTCCTTTTTACTGCATAACACCATTCTATTCACCATCTCACCATTTTGCAAAAGGTGTTTTTCTCCTTACCATGCTACAAAAAATCTCTTGTTGAACAATATTATTATTACCGAATAGCTGCTATTAAAATTTAAATAACAAATTACAATAATATCTAAAACTTGAAGTGATTTTTTTATATAAAAATATTAATCATGACTTTAAATTTAATATATTATACTTTAATATATAATATACTATATTTAATATTAAATAAGTTTAATTGGTATACACCGTCAGTGTAAAGATTTTTATACTGATATTTAATCACAACTCTTCATTCATGATAATTTTGTTGACTTTATTAATGAGTATTTTAAAAGTCACATAAATGAAAATTTATGATTGAACGTTTTACACTAACAGTGTATACCAATTAAACTCATATTAAAGAGTTTAACTGGTATACACCATTATTATAAAGATTTTGACACTGACATTTAATCACAACCCTTCATTGTAATTTTGTTGACTTTATTAATGACTATTTTAAAAGTCACATAAATGAGAAATTATGATTGAACGTGAGTGTAAAAATCTTTTACACTGACCGTGTATACCAATTAAACTCATCTTAAAGAGTTTAATTGGTATACACCGTTATTATAAAGATTTTTACACTGACATTTAATCACAACCTTTCATTCATGATAATTTTGTTGACTTTATTAATGAGTATCTTAAAAGTTACATAAATAAAAAGTTATGACGGAACATAGTGTAAGAATTCTTTACTAACTGTGTATACCAATTAGTAACTAGGTATAGTAACCTAATTATAGTAATGTTATATGTGATATATTTTAAATTATACATATATTATACTAAAAAAACTATTAATATATAATTGCTAAAAATCATTATTGGGTTAATTTTATTTCATACATGATACAAATAATCTATATTTATTTTTATTTTCTACACCAACCTAGTAAGTAGTCCCTCTAAAAATTTAAAATATTACACGTACTCATTATATGTTTTAAACATTACGTGTTGCGCTAATACCTTTCTTAATCTTATACTAATATGGGTATGAAAGTAATTAATGATTAAAATAACAAGAAGTGGGATTTGTTCAAAATTAAATTAAATTTAAATATTTGACTAGATAAATGAATTTGATTGGACTGAAGAAATACTTCATGATTAAGTATTCGCAGTTGAAAATGTAAAAATTAGACTGAAAAACAGCAAAACCCCAACGCAAGTGATAGAGACATCTAAATTTGATTGCCATATTCATGCTGCACCGCCTTTGATTTCTCAGGAGATAAAGGTAGTTTTTCTTTAGTAATATTATTTGGTTGTAATCTAAAGCAAGGCGTGTAAGTGTTAAAGAGTTATAGGACACATTTATCCAAGTGATTTCAAATCTCCTTGTTTATGAGTGTTATATTTTTGTCTACTACTTTTCTGAAATACTTGAAAAAAATACTCCGATATTTAAGTTAGGGGAGTTAGTTCACAACAACATAACATAATAAAATAATAATAGTAGTTTCATATGTCAAGATTCATTCTCCTATTTATATCTAATTTATTGACCTTGGAGCATGGGTTTTATTCAATTATTACTAATTAGGTAATATAGGTAATATGTAATTAATTTGAGTTACCTTTTTAATTGATTATTAATTGATATTTAATTATAACTAGTCATAAGTTATAATAGATTGTTTACTAGGCTTCAGGTTAAATGTTTATAAGGGTATTAGGTATCATAACAGGTTGAGTAATCAAGAAAGTATTTAGTGAAATACTAGACTAAACTTCTTATAAAAGTACTTAAGGTGTAGCTGGCCAAATACTTAAGAAAGTGTCTCCATTGCTAATGTTATAGGGTGTTCAATTCTATGGATGTATGAATACTTTAAGGAGTATTCAGTATTGGGTAAGGCTCAATCCCTCATGTCTGAAGGATATTCTTTGAAGTTGGGTACCCAACTAGTATACATACCTCTAAGTCTCAAGGATTTTTATGTCGAAGAGGTTTTAAATTTTTATTTAATACCTATCTTGGGTGGTATTAGACTTCGTTTCTCCCTTAGAGATTTCAAATTGTTGGGGAGTCAAATACTATCTCAAAGCATCAGACAGTACTTCAAGTCATGGTTAAAGGATATTAAGTTGAGGCCAAGAGGCTTGTTGGTCATGACCAAGGGTTTTAGGTTGCAGCTAAGGTCGGGAGGGTTTTTAGAACTCTTTTGTAGGTTTATGTATTTGCCAAAATGTGTTTGGATACTTGAGAATAGTGTTAACTCTTAGCTTATCGGCCAAAAGTGTTAAGACCTAGGTATTAGAAATGTGAAAATGAGTGACTATTCAGATTCATAGTGTCACCCTTCATACTTATGGGGTATCTAGTCTATAGTTTGAGCCTTTGAGGTGTTTAGTGGTGTCTGATGATTAAACACTCTTTCGATAAGGGGAAGTTTTTACCGAGGACTATGTTAAGAAAAAGATAAAGCGTGAGTAAGTTATAACTCAACTTTCAACTTGAGGTTGAAATTTAGCTTGTGCAAGTATTTAATTATTGACAAAGGTTAGTGTGGTTCTCAAATCATGTGATTGCTATTTTTTGTTCAAAAAGAGGTGTTGCTATGATGATTGTTAGATTGACTTTTGTCCTACAGTCATAATATCACATGGTCGGTGTATGCATTACATGAAACATGTTCTTCATGATATGACAAAAAGAGGTTCTCAATAATAGGAGACATAGTGTGAGATGCAGAATTTCAATATATATCCTCAAACACACACTACATGAAGGTGAACATTAACCAAGGTGGGTTCACATGCCTTGGTAGTTTGGGGGACTATGGTGGATGCTCTGACTTTTGGAGAAGAAAATCACGGAGGTGCAAAAAAGTACTTACCATGGGATGAAGATAATACTTGTTGTGTACAAAAAGAAAATTTGAAGGGGTGCAAAAAGCACATGTTGTCTACAAAGAGCAAATTCTAAGAATGCAGATAGTAATTATAGGTTACAAAAATGAGGAAGTGCTCAGACATTGATGGTTTAGATCCAAGGTGTGTACTTGGGTTTTGAGAGAAAGAAAAACAAGAGTAAGTGAAAGTAACATGAGGCTATGAACACTAAATTTGAGTAATATAGATAGTAGAAGATTTGTTACATAGAGCATATTTGAGAGGGTGTTTGAACGTTGATGGTTTAGACTTAGTGTGTCTACTTATGCCTCAGGAGAAAGAACAAGAAGGGTTTGAAAGTAAAGTAGGGGTACAAATACTGAATCTAGTTATGCTCATAGTAAACTATAGGTGACAAAGAGCAACTCCATGGATGTGCTCGGACATTGATGGTTTGGGATGGAATCTTTGCTTGGGTTTGGGGAGAAAGAACACTGAAAGGGTGCGAAAGTAAAATGGTGGGGTAAAGAGCAAATTTGGTTGGTATGAGTAATGGGTATAGGTGACAAAGAGAAAATCTAAAGGAGTGATCTGCCATTAATGGTTTGGGCCTGAGTGTATGCTTGGGTTTTGGGGCAAAGAAAACCAATAAGGTGTGAAAGTAACTTTTGGGGTATGAAAAGAAAATTTGAAGGCATGCCAATAGCAATTTTATGTTACAAAGTGTGATTTGACATTGATGAAGAATAAGTATAATAACAAATAAAAAAAGAAAAGAAAACTAGTACTTTGAGAATAATTTTTAATACTATATTTACAATACCATCACAAACTAAGGAACAAATGAAGAGTATATATCAGTACTTGTAAAAGAGACTATAAAGGAAAGAGAATTTGCTTAAGAACTTGAATATAAGAAACTACATAAACAAAAAATCCTTGGAAAGATGCAGGGGCACATACTTGAAATGTTGATGGCAACTCTCTTTCTCTCCAAAAATTAAAGTAGAATGGAAAGCCAAAGAAAAATCCCTCTATACTTTGCCAATAGGTTCATATTTATAGACCAATAATTCAACAACTTTTTTATAGTAACTGCTCCACTAGTCCTCTCAACCCTTTATCTCTTAATTTTATGCACCACTACTTTATCTCTTGTTAGCAACAAACCTCACTTGAACTAAGTCTTCTTTGTAACCACAACATTTTCTTCCATTTTTATTTTTAATATTTATTATTTTTAAACTAAAAATGGGATAAAAATGGTTATTCACAAAGTGCAAATAGTATAAGTATGCTACAAAGAGCAAATCTAACAAGGTGTGCGAATGTTGAAGGTTTTGGCCCAAGGTATGCGATTCAATCTTAGGACAAAAAGAACATAAAGAGGAGTGTGAAAGTAATATAAGGGTATAAAGAGTAAACAAGGGGGTTTAGATAGTAATATGTTATAAAGAAAACTTGAGGAGGGGTGTTTGAACATTAAAGGTTTCAGCCTGAGTGTGTGATTGGATTTAGGGAGGAAGAACACCAAGGGGTGTTAATGTAACAAGAAAGCATGATGAGTAAATCTAAGGAGGTGTGTCTAGTAATTTTATGTTACAAAGAGAAAATTTAAGGAAATGTGAATAGTAATTTTATGTTATAAATAACAAATTCAAGGGTGTGTTTGACCATTGAAGGTTTTAGCCTGAGGTATGTTATTGGATCTTAAGAGATAGAATGTCAAGTAGGTGTGAAAGTAATATAGAGGTACGAAGAGTAAATTTGAAGAGGTGCAAATATTCATTATATGTTACAAAAAGCAAGCCCAAGGTGGTGCAAAGAGAAATTGTATGCTATAAAGAGCAAATCCAAGGAGTTGCATATAGTAATTGTCTGCTAGGGCACCTGAGAGAGCGTCATTTTTTCAATCCAAAAGGTAGATCCTTAACTGAGTGTTACTATAACATCACAAACCATTACTATTACAAATAATATTCACAATTTATGACACTCAATTACCATATAACTTATGCTTAAAATATTAAAAAAAAAATCCAAACAACACAATAATCAAGTCGCTGAATAGCTCGCCTAGCAAGGCATGTCACCTTGCTAGGATTGGGGCATTTTTCCCAACAACCAATATCACTCAATGAGGAACATGAACTAAGGGTTCCCAATGAAAGAGGTTTAATTGGGCAAAAAGCTACACAAAATTCTGGGAGTAGGTACTTTGCACTAGGTGAGACACGTCACAAGGCACAAAACTCTAGAATTTCCTAATAGTGACAACTTTGCACTGGATGAGACCTGTCGTCCAGTGTGACTTTACAGAATTGCAGAATCTTTGCTGCAGAATCTCAACCATCAAATATGTATAAAACCAATTCTCATGCTAACTTCCTACATATTATCATACAAACTTATCTAGTTCTCAATGCACTAAAAGATTTCAATATCATAACATAATTCACATTCAAGTATAAAAATGTCAAAGTATGATTCCTAGTTATACGTAACTACACTTAAAACACAAACTAAATAAAAGATCCAAAAACTCCTAACTGTAGTTGTCCTACCTTACATTCTTCATTCCCTATCATCCAGTCTCTTTGCATCAGCTCTATTATCTGCTCTTATGTTAACCACAATCATCACAGTCATACATCAAACACATATAATGTAAGAGTAAGCTTATCGAATAAAAATCAATATAATCATAGTGATGCCAATATTACAATCATTCCTCCGTTTTACTCAAATCATCAAACAATCATATATAACTCACCAAATATGCTTATATCCCCTTTGAACATAAAAAATCATTACAATATAATCTTATGACTTGACATTTTCTAAAAATGACACATTGAATTCATATATGTGGGTGACCCATTCAAACTACATTTTTCAACTGATGTCTGACATCTATTTGACCCAATACAGATGACAACTAGGTCTGGGCAATACTCGTCTAATACTTCCAATTGATGTTTAGCAACCATGGGACGCATATGGACATTCAAATGACTCTAAACTTGTGTACGTCATCAACTTGACCCAATACAGACACACAATTGCTATCTGAGTAGATCCTCTCGATGTATAACACCAGAATCATAACCTCGAAGGTATCCCTAACTCAATGCACTACACACATGTTTTTGTTACCTCCTTGTAACAACCCACAACACAATTCATTACTTATTGTTTCATAAATTCACTCAATACATGTACATCTCAATATAACTTAATCACCTCAAAACATTCAAATAACCATTCAAACATACTTCATGTAACACAATCGCATTTGATCATAAAAAATATTCCAAGTTTAAATCACTATTCAAAACATAATCAGTCACATGTAATGATTTCCACATCATCAAATCAAAATCTCTTTGAAATTAAACAAATATAAACTCCCCTTACCCATTTATCCTTTAAAAGTTGAATTTGATGAGAAAAGAGAATTTAACTGTAGGAATCACTCAAAACTTATAAAAAATTTTAGAATAAAAAAGGAACCTTATTAAAATGGGATTTTAAATAGAATCTACCTTCAATGGGAACGATTGAACAAAAAAGGAATGGAAAAAGACCCAAATAATTAGGATCAAACATACCTATAATGATCAACACTCGAAATTAGGAGTAATGGAAAAGATTTCGTTGAAATCCACTAGCTTAAAGGCTCACATGCAAGAGGAGAGAGATTAAAGGGAGATATGAAAGAGAAAAAGAGAAAGAAAAAAAGTGAAGAAAAGAGAAAGGGGAAAGAAGAAAAGGAAAAAGGGAATTGAGGTTACAAGAAATTCTGATTTTCTAACTGTAACCCCTCAACTTAAATTTAAGAATATTTTTAATCGAAAGATTATATATATATATATATATATCACCTCACACTAAATCAAATTCACTTAATTTTCACAATTTATAAATCGCTTAAATCCCATTACATTCATAATTAAATAAATACTTTTCGTCAACATAAAACATATATATACAAATACTTCAACCAAATATTCTATAATTAATTTATTAATTACACTTAAATTAAATTTAGTTCTCTCTTTTATTTATTTCACAAAATTATATCATATTAATAAAAACGAGACCTTTTATAGTTACTACTTTAGAGGAAAATCTTGCGAAATATGAAAAGAGTCCTTGTGAAATCCAAAAGGTACATGCTTAGCTGAGTGTTGGCACTCATGAAGGAAACCTTTATGTTTTTATGCAAGGTATATTCTTAGTCAAGTTGAATAGATTTGGGAGGAAAACCTTGGTTTCTTCATTCGAGGTATATCCTTAGCCAAATTGAATAGGTTTGGGAAGGAAACTTTGGTGCCTTAAAAAAAAGGTGCATCCTTACCCGAACCAAACAAGTTGGGAGGGAAACCTTGGTTGGGAAATTCATTGTTTAAGTTGAATGGTGCATCCACGACCAAGGTTTATGTCTTGATTGGCAAACCCATTGTTGAATTTGAAGGATGAATCTATGACTAAGGTGTATAACTTGGTTGGTAAACTAATTGTTGGAGGGTGCATCCTTAGATCATGAGAGTTTAGTTAGAGGGTTACTTGTCAAACTTAACCTAGTGGTAGAAGAAATATTTGACATAAGATTTTGAGAATATTCATGAATCCATCAACTCCTCGTATGAGATTAATGAGAATATTCATGAATCCTTAACTCATTAAGCAAGGTTGAACCCCTCATGGCCTAATGATATTCTTCAAAGTTGGATACCATCTAGTACAAGCAATATGATATTTGATCGTTAGCATTAATTTTGTAGAATGAATAATTTTATTTTTTGAGGTTGTAGTATGAACAATAACTAAAAGAAATAGAGAATCAATGGATCAAAGTGATTCTTATTTGTTTCCTTTATGCGTGAGTGAATTTTGGAACAAAATTTATTTTACTAATGTTCTTCTACTATTGTTGTGCATGTTGTGGGTATAATTTTATCCTATTAAGAATGAGAACTAGAGTGAAAAAAAGAAAAAAAAAGTTGAGAGAAGAAGCAAGTGTACATTAGTTTATGGGAAATGAAAATAAAATGTATATTTGAAAAATATTTATAAAATATGTGAAAAAGAGGTTTATAATTATAAATAAGAGGTATGTTTTAAAAAAGTATAAGGAATTTACTTATGGGTTTTTTTCTTCCTACATCTCCATAATATATTAAAGGACAAAAATACCCTCAAGTGACTCTCTAGAATAGATAATCCATATTTAGTTTTTCCAAATCCAAAACATTTAATTTGGACTCGTTAATTTTTTTTTTCAAGTATGGATTAGGTAATCTTGAGGTTTTTTTTTTTAACAAATCTAGATTCCTAAAAATGTATTCTTTTATAATCTAGATTAGGTAATTCAGAGGTTGTTTTACAAATTTGAATTACCTGATTTGGATTTGTATTGTAATCTAGAATATTTTTTTATAAGTTTGAATTATTGAACTTGGACTTGTATTGTAAAAATTTTTATGAATCCAGATTTGTGAAAGAAAAAAAAACTTTGGATTACCTAATCAGACTTAGAAAAAAAATATTTTAATGAGTTCGAATTAGATGATCTGGATTTGGAAAAAACCAAATCTAAATTACCCATTGAAAGGGTCACTCAAGAGTATTTTGGTCTTTAAAATATTATGGAGATGTATGAAAAAACCTCCTTACTTGTAAAGATTAGCTAAAAAAGATGCCACTAAACCAATATCTATTAGGCTAAAAGGAAACCCAATACTGTGTTTATAGTCTCCCAAGGGCTCAAATACCTTTTTTTATGAAACTTGAAATACTATTTAGAAGAATTTGGTTTCTGCATATTTCCAATTATTTTTTCACAAAGTTGGACACTTGTTTGATTACATTTGAAGCAACCATTTGAAATGAAAAAAAAAAATTGAAACACCTATTTTGAAAAAAAAAATTACATTCATGAGCATTTCGGAATATAAATACATTACAAATTAACTATTTTGGTATGTATTTTAAAAGGATAAAATTAGTCATACACTAATAATGTAACGTAGTTTTACACAATAATTTGATGACAAGTCACAATATAATTGTATGGTAAGTTTGTTAACTTATATATTACAATAGATAAAAGTTGCAATTATATATCTTAAAAAGTAATAAAATGAGTTACAAAATTAGGTTTAAATAATAATGACTATGGAATAAAATTAGCATTTATATTTTTTTTAAAGAATGTTATTTCGCTAATAAAAATTATATAGAAAAGTAATGGACTTACTAGATATACAAGGAAGGTGTATCTAACATTAGATGAATGCATAAATAACATGATCCAATTTTGAATTAAAATGCTCTATTTGATTGCATAGTTTTGTGGGTACTTGTTGATACTATTTGATTGTGTAGTTGTAGGAACAAACTTCATAAAAGAGGATGAGAAGTGTGTGATTGCAATTGGCTTAACAAGAGTATAAGATAAAAATATAATTTAATTTAAAATTATTATTTATGTAATTTATTCTTAAAAAAGAAAGCAAAATGTAGTAGACAACAAAGGGATTGAAAATTAGAAAAGCCCTTTTAAGGATAGATTCATGATGACCTAGTGATTGAAAACTCTTTTAAAAGTTTCAAAAACATAAAGTGTCATATCTTATGAAACTTTTGCAATTATGATTGCCTGAGGATGAGAAAGTTGCATGATTCACTCTAGTCAGTTAGAATTTGTTAGAAGTCAATCTAGTCAACTCTATTTATAAGTGTATTTTTATTTCGAAATCAACATGTTTATATGTATTTTTTACATTCCATAATTTCCATTTCATAATGTATTTTTTAGGTTATAGAATAATGTTTTGAAATGTAATATTAAATGTATTTTTATGGACTCATGCATTTTTTCAATCTATTTTTAATTTTGGAATGACCATTT
The DNA here is from genome assembly GCA_037954015.1 of Psophocarpus tetragonolobus. Classification (NCBI taxonomy): domain Eukaryota; kingdom Viridiplantae; phylum Streptophyta; class Magnoliopsida; order Fabales; family Fabaceae; genus Psophocarpus; species Psophocarpus tetragonolobus. The sequence continues at coordinate 21,779,427 of CM075695.1, read as the reverse complement.
CAAAATGTATTTTTTAGATTTTAGAATGTAATTTAATATATTATTTTATTCATCATTTTGAAATGTATTTTTTACATCCTTGAATGTAATTTATAGGTTATGGAATGAGTATTTTAGAATGTAATTTAAAATGTATTTTTTTAATTCATCCAGGTATTTTTTTATATTATGAAGTAGGTGAGTCAAAATTAACAAACATATGTATGTTTTTGCAAAAAATTAAAAAATAATTTAGGATATTTTTTAAAAAGATGAATGAAAAATAAAGTATATAAATAAATTTGATAGTTCATTAATGTGGATCTAAAATGATAGGTAAAAGTTTACTTAACAAGTAAGTAATAATTAAAAATATAAATACATTTTATCAGTTTGGTTTGATTTAAATTTTGAAATCCCAAATGCACGAATCAAACAAATAGATTAAGATTGGAGCTCAATTGGTTCGGTTTCATTTTGATTCGAGCAAGAAAAAGATCTAAACCAATTAATTAATTCAATTGGATTATTAAATTCATTTCAAACCAATTAACACCCCTAAAATAAACTAATCTCAAGAGTTTGAAATAAGTACAAGAGGGAGCAATTTTTTATTAATGGATTATATTTATATGAATTGGACAATGATAACTTCTTAAAAAATTATCTTCTATCTATAGGATTATTTTACCTTTTTTTCACTCTTTTATTGAGTTTTTTGTTCAATTTTGAACAATAGGATATCTTTGTTCTAATTATGGTTATACAAATGAATCTTGTATTATAATTTAACTTGCTATATGTGAGTATCCAATTTGGTTCATCTTTAATTTTTTTACTTTTTATTTATGCTTAAAATCTTTCCAGTGTTTAATTTTAAGATAAGTTCTTATTTTTTTTACCAAAGATAAATTCTCATTTAAAGAATAACAAATATAATACATATGATAAAATAAAAAATACAGAAACTAAAAAAAAAAAAAAAGAGAAAAAAGAAACTGGAATTGTTCCAATGGTTACAAATAAAAAGGAAAAGAAAAAACAAATAAAGAACAAGAGTTACACTATTTTGAGCAAGGTCCACAAATCTCTTTAAATGGGTTCCTCGACTCTACCCATTTTTGTTCCAAACACAGCAACTTTATTCTCTCTTTTTTTCTCACACCAAGAAACAATACGAATTGCACCTTATAACACTCCTTAACCGTTAACATTTCAGTAGGAGCAGGTAAACACACCAATTCAATCCGTTTAAACTCAACTCACAAAGTCTACATTTTTAATGAGTTGGATAAGTTCAATCCATTAAAATAAATTGACTTTTTTTAAGAGTCCAAATCTAGATTGCAAAGCCTACAAACTTAACAGATTGGCTCGCAGACACACATATGTGCACACACGCTCATATATATATATATATATATATATATATATATATATATATATATATATATATATATATATATATATATTTAATATAATTAAAAAATGTATAATTTTTAAATTAACAAAACTATATATCATACTAAAAATTATATCATTATTTATAATAATTTAAAATACTAAATATTTTCAATACTAAAATTGTCAAATATCACAATTTACAAAAAAAAATAACAATATTAACAGAAACTAATAATCTAAATGACAAATTTATCTCTTTAAATAGACTATAAGCAAAACCCATGAGTCAAGGACTTAATCTCCAAAATTCGCGGGTTTCGCAGTCCAGACTCAAATTTTCCTACATTTAGTTTTTTTTTTAAAAAAAAAATTCAAAACCTACATGAGCTTGAGAGGTTTGCAAACCCATGTCTATTTACACATCCCCTACATTTCATGTCTGCACAAACTAATAAAGCAAAAATTGCACCATATATTGCGTTTGATGCATAAAAAATGTGTTTAAAATTATAAGAGAAAATAGAAGATTGTAGGTATAAATACAATGGGTTTATATTTAAAAAAAAAAAGGAGGTTAGAGACCGTAAACAAGAGAGAAAAAACATATTAACTGAATACAAAATTAAAAGGGTAAAATGAAGAACAAACATAAGTACCAAGGCTCTACACAGGTAACTTCTCATCCCTTTCCATACTATTATTGATCATTGATGAGACCTAAATGATATTTGAAACTTAATCACTTTTCTACTTTATTTTTTTAATCTCAAATAATGAATTTTTAGAAAAACAAAGAATTAAATAAAATAAAGTCACTCATGTGAAATATAATTATGGACCAAAATATGATTTAATAAAATGAAGGGACCTATTAGTTAGTATGAAAAGTTATTCTTTTAAAACTTCTATAACCAATGGTAACCAACTTTATAAAAGTTGGATAAATAAACGAGTAACAAAGGTTATGTGCCATATGAAAGATACTCACTATTAACCATCAAGAAAGTTTATGAGAAAAGAAGATTGGAAAGAGATGGATTGGTAAAAAGAGAGATCAAAGAACTTATTATCATTAGACCCCTTATGGATCAAGGTAAGTCTTTTAGTATAAGAATGCATGTGAGAATCATATATTTCAAGAGTCCTTATGATATGCAGTAGTTTTCTCTATAGAATGTATATTACAAATAATATAACTTAAATGTGGTATCAAAGCATGTATTGTGAAATTTTTACTCTCCATGAATTATGTTTTTTCCCAATTTATATGAATTGTAACTTTTTTTTAAGTTAATTTTTCCGCTGGGAATTACGAATTGATTTCTAATTGAAATCATAAAATTTTGAATTGATCTCAAGAACCAAATGTCAAATGTTTTCCTATGATGTATATTTCAATTTGTAATTTATAACTTATGTGTATAGAATGTCGAAAATTAATTTGGAATTGTAACTTACTATTACAATTGAAATTGCAAGCATATGTCATGATCGAAAATGGAAAAGTCTCTTATTATATTTTGTATATAATTGAATTTTCAATTTGAAAGTCATGATACTTTTGAATGTTAATATTGATTAAACTTAAGTATAAAGTTTGCATTTTATGGACCTTCATGAAACGATTTGATTTTACAATTGAAAGTAATTTTTTTTAATTGTCATGAATTATTATGAAATTAATTGTATGATATATTTACAATTAAAAAGTGGTCAGATATTTATATTTTATTTAGTTTCAAATTAGTGATAATTTTTATCCATAGAATAAATGCTAAATTATAAATTATTGTTTATGGGTTAATTGAAGTTCATTATTATAAGACATTTATGGATCACCCAAAGGTTCATTAGTTGTTCTTATAATTAATCGATATGATGGTTGGTAGTGAGTATGCATTATTAGCTTTATTTATCTATCCAAAGATAATAAGTATTTCTAATTAATGCATATGTCTTGCCAAATAATGTTAATATTATTAGCATAATTATGTCTTTGTGTATTAATGTATCACCCAAAGGAGAACATTAGTATACATAAGGCTGGATTTCTTTTGTTGGAGTGAACAAGTCCAATTTCACTTAGGTGTGTTGGATCTTAATTTAGCTATTCAAGTTGAAAAACCTACTGTTATTACTGATGCTAGTAGCAATGAAAAGAAAACCTATTATAAGGCTTGGGAACTTGAAACTTATTAGAATGAGCATAGTAAGTAATATTAAGTCAACTATTCCCCAAACTAAAAATGCAATAGAACTTATGAAGTTTGTAGATGAACGCTCCCAAACTGCTAATACGTCTCTTGCCAAGACATTAATGAGTACCTTAACCACCATGAAATTTGATGGTTCTCGTACTATGCATGAACATGTTATTCAGATGACAAATATTGCAGCAAGACTTAAGTTTCTTAGTATGGCAGTGAATGAAAATTTCCTTGTGCAATTCATTTTGAACTCATTACGTCTGAGTATGGTATTTTCCAAATGAACTATAATACCGTGAAAGATAAATGGAATGTATATGAATAGCACAATATGTTAGTTCACGAGGAAATCAAACTTAAGAATCAAGGGAACCACTTCATTCAATATGTGAATAATCAGGTAGCTAGAAAGAAAGTTAATAAGAAACATGGAGAGGGAAAAAAACCATTAAAGATTGGCGAGTCCTCTACTAAAATCCAGAAGAAAAATGACAAATGTTATTTATGTAGAAAGTTTGGACATTTTCAGAAGGATTGTCCAAAATGTAAATCATGGTTCAAAAAGAAAGGTGAGGATAAGGCTTATGAATATTTTCAAATCCAATGTAATTGAAGTTCTCCACAATACCTCGTGGATTTATTCTAGATGTACAACTCATGTTTTTAATATAATGATTCCTTATAACCCAAACTATAAGCTCACATGAAAAGTTTGTCTTTATGAGAAGTAGAGTAAATGTTCAGATGGAAGCTTTTGCGACTTATCGTTTAATCTTTGAGATTGAATTTCATTTATACTTGTTTAATACTTTTTATGCACTTAGTATTCCTAAAAATTTAGTTTCTCTATCTAAACTTGATGTTGCTGAATATTCCTTTAGGTTTGGAAATAATTGTTTTAGTTTATATAAACGTGCTTGTATAATTGGATTTGATACACTTTATGAAGATCTATATAATTTAAATCTTGATAATAAATCATAAACAATTTTTAACCACCATATCATTCAAAAGACACTATTAAACAAATCAATACCATTACCAATTAAATATTTGCTTTTACTCTCAAAGTTGTTAATGAAAAATATTGGTTTCCAACCTGCAAACGAATCAACATCTTTTGTTTATAGAAAATTTTGCTATTAACGCTACTGTCGATGTCTCCCTCTCTGATAGCCCTGCTTCTTCCTCTTTTTATTCTTTTTTCCTCTGCACTATGGGTTGGGGGAAATAGATGTTTTTCTTTACTTTATTTCTTTTTCTTTCAAGTTGTTAGCTTTTTTTATATTTTTGAAATCATGTGGTTAGAAAAGTTCCGGACTTTCAAGGTGCTTTGATTTGTTCATCTTAGGTTCAACTTATGTTTTATCATTTATGTTAGGCCAAATTTTTCTCTCTTTTTCATTTAATTCATTTAAATTAACATATAAATTTTATTCTTTTAAAACTGGTTAGTATTAATTATATCAAGACTGATAAAACACTAATGTGTATATGCGAATAGTTTTGGGTTTTAATGACTTGCTTCAAAAATATAAAAAAACACATAACGTGTGTATATAATATGAATTTAATTAGTATACATTGTAACTATAAAAATTTACACTGCATGTAATCACAGTCTTTTATTTATGGTAATTTTTTTTACATTACCAATTAATATTTTAAAAGTCATATAAATGAAGAGTTGTAATTAAATATCACGGTAAAAACTCTTTTACACTGTGAGTGCATATTAATTAAACTTATATAACATGTAGAGAGTTTAATTAGTATGCACTTACAATGTAAAAAAGTTTTGTACTGACAATAAGAACTTTTCATTTAATTAGTATGCACTCACAATATATTGAGTTTAATTAGTATGCATTGACAGTGTAAAAGATTATTACACTAATATTTAATCATATCTTTTTATTTACTTTTAAAATATTAATTAGTAAAGTCAATAAACTTACCATAAATTGTGATTGAATGTAAATTTTACACTAACAATACATATTAATTAAACTCATATAATATATATAAAATATTAATGGGTAAAGTTAACAAATATCTTACCTTAAATAAAGAATTGGTATTGAAAGTTAGTGTAAAACCATTTACACTAAGGGTGCATTCTAATTAAACTAATATATACATATATATATATATATATATATATATATATATATATATATATATTGTAACGATTTGATATGACATTTTTTTTTACTTTTCAAAATTTAAAGGATACAAGTTGTAACAATTTGGCATAATTGGATTTCTCCATAGATTAATTTCAACCATAATTAATAGAAATTTTATTTTCTAAAAAATATATAATTTGAAATTTTACATAGTTTATAATGAGGTATATCATAATTATTGATATATTTTATTCTTAAAAGTGAAAAATCAGAATCTTTGTGAGAGAAATAATTAATTAAACATCACATATTTTTAATTCTAAAGTTTTATAACACAAGTTGTGATGATTTGATGTTTTAAAACTTCTTTCTAGTGACACTATTAAACCTAAATAAAGTTGATAATTGAAAATACTAAATTAAAAATATACAAGTAAAAAATTAAAATTTTGTCCTATTATATTTAAATGCAAGTATTTATTATTAGTTCTTAATTTAACCAATTAAATCTTGAATAATGACATCATTATTAGAAAATGAGTTATTTAGATGCAACTTCTTTTTAATCCTGAATTTTAGAATGTAAGTCGGGACAACTTGATGTTTTAAATTTTCTCTCTAATTGACATGTTTAATTAAAAATAATTACTTACAACAAATTAATATGTCATTACTATTAAGATATTTTAAAAATCAATAAAAATGGTTAATAACAAAAGAAACTTTGATGCTAATATGTTCATTCTCTATTTCACATGAAGATACGTAAGAGTAAAAGACAATTTCTATTGAGTAAAAAAATATTTTAAAAATAGTAAAACACAATAATGGTAATTCTTTTTAAATAATAAATTTTTTCTCAATAATAAAAATTTATTTAAAAAATATCAAAATAATTTGTATATCTTAAGGGGTAAAATAAATGTTTTCTTAAAGTTATCTAATTTTGTATAAAGGTAAACGTTGTAGGATTTCACTATGTACATTTGACTTTTGGACTCAAAATCTAGTTTTGTAAATCATTTTTTAAAGTTTTTTTTTTGTGACAACTTCTCTAATTCTTAATGTGTTATTCGTTGTCTCCTAGCATACCTGTGTTGACAATAATCTACCACATATTGTAATTGTTTAAGTAGAATTAAATATTCATTTTTTATTAATTCATTATTTATAATCTTATAGTAAATTATCGGTTAGTTTAATAATTTATTGATGCAACCTTGATTGCACTCTCTTTGATCTTTCTCATGGAGGCTCCAAGCACCAAGAAGATGATGATGGAAGAAAGGAGAATGGAGATGGTTGGTGTCGATCAAGAGAGATAAGTCAAAAAATTATTGAAGTTTGCCACAAAAAAAAGAACTCTTGATAAAAGTCAATTAGGAAGAACTTTCTCTAGAGGGAGAAAATTCAAGACACTCTACCAAAAATAAAAGCTCTAAAAAAGAAGTATAATATAATTTGTTCAAGTGTAATGAGACAATGGGTGATGGATGCTATTTATTGGAAAATGGCGTGAGAATTAGAGAAGAAAACCAAGCTTATTTAACTAAAAAGCCAACTAATCCAATGTTATCTTTACCTAACCCCAACTGTCCAAAGATGGATCTTGTCTCCTCAATTTGAATTTGGCGCCTAAGAGAGGAGACAATGGGGCCATGTGTTACTCATGCTTTGTGAGTGTTAAGGAGGTGTAGAACTAAACCAAGGGAGGGGGATGTGGTAGAAACCACACGTGAAAGTATTAGGTTCACCTATTTTCACACACTCCACATAATAATTGATGGCATTCCATGCTCTAAAATAAAACAAAAAATGTCAAAAATTACATAGCCCAAGAGAAGGATAAATGCACCCACCTAACTACTAATCAAAGCACCAAAATACAAGGTACAATAAATCAAAGACTATGATACCTATGGTCTTCATTTCAAGTAGGAGTTAAGGTTCAGCATACTCTCTTCTAGTCATGTCTTCTTATATTCTGCTAGCTATTACCTTAGGGATAGGATTCTTGGTAGATACGATTGCATCATTTACCGTAACTAACTTTCATTTCATGTAAAAAACAAAACTTTCATTTTTTTATCTAGGCCAAAATGTATTAATTAATGGAACCTTGTTCTATATATTTTTAAACAATATTTTTTATATATTATATACACAAGTAAGGTTCACCTAGTATGTGGTGGATCGAGATAAATGCATAAGAATTTAGGTTTAATTGTCATTGTTATCATTATATATTAAAAAAATACTAACATTACTTTGATTAACGTGATATTAAACTTCAGCTCTTTAATTAAATTCTTAAATTTAAGGCTTATAAAAAATTTAATTGAAAACAGATACCCAGTAAAAGTTGCTAGTCCTATTTGTTTGTGAAAACTAGTCACTGATCAAGTATATCAATATTTTCCACATATAATACGATAAGAAAAAAAACCCTCATAAATAAATAAAAAGAAAACAAATAAATTTAGTTTTTATATTTTTTATAAGAAAATACTACAATTTAATATTGATGCATATGTGACTATGAGACAGTAGGTGTTCATGACTCAATTTCTATTGAATTTGAAAAAAAAAAATCAATCATTTTTTATTAATTTAGATTGATTCAAATTTCTCGAAATATCTTGCACAACCTGAATTGAAGCATGAAGAATGAATTGGTTTTGTTCGAATCAAATGAACCCTTGATATATACAAAAGTACAAATTTATTATTTGAGAAATATTACATGATTTTACCTAAAATTTCGCATGTAATATTGTCATTAAAAATGTATAAAAACATATTTTGTTTTAATTAGATTATACCAAAAAAATAATAAAAAATACAAAAAATCCATAAGATGGAATTTTGATTGTGAAGTAATATTCAATATAGTTAAGAAAATCACTATCAATATGGATAGAAATAAAAATTGTTTAATAAAGTGAGTAAACTCAACTCCAATAAAGATAAAAAATTAAAAATAATAATAGATAATGTGTGTAGTTTGGTTCATGTTTAATGGATTTGGACGCCATCAATCTGATACCCAAATTAATTACAATCAAATTTCGTTGGTTAAATTCGAGTTGTATCCAATTACATTGAAATTTTTGTACCAAGATTTGGATAATCTAATTTATCATGTTAATTCAAATTGATGGGCACCTATGGTGGCAAGACATGCATAAGTAGTATTCACTCATCACCTATTTAGGCTTTTGAAAATATGTCTCATACTTTCCTCATTCTAGCCCATTTTTGTCAATTAAGCAAATATCCTAAATATTTATAGGCATTTAGAGGTATCTATTAAAATATAAAATTTAACTAAAGGGATGAAAATAAATAAAACTAAAATAAATTTTTCATTAAAACATATATTTGTACTATAAATAAATAAAACATATATATATATATATATTAAAAATGAATACTTAAAAATATGTAATTATAATAAAAATAAATAATTTTTAAAATGTATTTTATACTAAAAATAAATAATTTAAAAATATATTTATACCAAAAATAAATAACTTTAAAATATACAATTGTACTAAAAAAATTAGAGAATTGTAGATTATATATACTATATAATATATAATTAAAGGTATTTAAACAATTTAAAATTATGGACTCCTACAAATACCAATATCTCAACATTTATCTTCACTTTGTTAATAAGTAAGTAATCAAGTAGGGAGACTATTAATTTTAAATTTGTGACATTTACTTGTATTGATACTTTTGTCATTCCTATTTTCTACTTTCGTATTGTATGATTTATTTGAATATAAATATATAATTAAATATATAAAAATAAATTAAAAAGATTATTATAAATGTATAGTTTGGTATAAATTATTCATAATGAATAATATTTTTAAGATAATATGTGTAGGGGGCGATTAAACAAAAATTATCTTATTTGGTGAAAGTGAAAATGACTAATTTCAATTATTGAATTAAAATAAAGAACACATATTAAGAATTTAAGATACCTACTTAAGAATTGATTAAAAAGTTTAAATTAGTATACACTTTCGTGAAACTTTTTAAACTGACATTCAATCACAACCTTTAATTTAGGGTAAGTTTGTTGACTTTACTCATTAATATTTTAAGAGTCATATAAATGGAAATATGTGATTAAATATCATTGTAATATTCTTTTACATTGTCAGTCTATACCAATTAAACTCATTAATTAAACTCTTGATTAAAACTTTTCTATATAAAAGATTCACTAAACAAAAACTAATTCTCTAAAAGATATCAACTATCATCTCATTTTTATTTAAAATTATCATTAATTCATTATCATCATTATCATGACAATAGATCATTAACTCATCATCATTGTTACCATGACAATTGTCATTATCGTCATTTTAATTTTTTTAAAAATGAAGATATCTTTGGTTTTATTATAATAGTTAAGACAAGTTATTTTCATTTTCACTTTCTTTTTTAGATTGTTGTTAACCTATCACTATCACTACCACAACCATATTCATAAATGTTGTCGCCATCATCCTTGAGTTCCACACTTCCACTCTTTTAAATCCTTTGATGCCTCTTTGTTACTTTCTAGACAAATTGACAACGACGATAAGGCCTTAAAGAAATACTAATGTGTGTCAAGAATGTTCAACATAAGAAACCATAATAGTGACTTATGAATGGTCAAAAGAGGAATCATAATATTGATCAATTGATACATTACTTTCTTCTTTTTCCTTTTTCCAAATACATGACCTTTCTTTCTTGATGAAATCATGAAATTAATTTAGACTTCTTGTTGTAATAGAGATATTACAATGAAGTGGGGTTTTCTTAGTGTGGGTTTGTTGTGCATTTTCTACTATAGATGTTGTGATTTAATTTCAATTAATTGTTAGGTATGCTGGTGTAATGTTTATTGCTCCGATGGTTACAAGTTAAACAAAAGGTGTTCTTACTGAAAACTACTTGAGTACAAATCGCTATGAATCTTTTGAAATGTCTTTGATGAGCTTGGTTGAGTGTCCTAGCACCTTCTGGAATAGGCAAAGGGGGAGAACCTTCAAGAGAGGACTCTGACACTCAAGTCAGTAAATGAGCAAGATAGAGAAGATGAAAAAAGGTTGAAATGTAATAAATTTCCTTGAATGAATCCATGACACGTACCTCCTACATGACACGTACCTCCTACATTATATCCATGTAAAAATGCAGTTATTACCTCGCGGTCATTACTTGTTTTCCTTGGTGTATTCCTTTTACCCAGTGTGCTTGGCTTTTATGCAGCAGGTACTTTGTAGATCATGCTCTGCTATGTTGATCAGTGATTATGTTGATTTATCTTCTTGGTTAACTTAGCTAATTTATTGGTTGTTTGCAAGGGCTCAGATTTCAGCGAGACTGAAATCCTTTGAGGTTTATATCCTCTCTTTGAGGTGTTATGTTATATTTCGGATTTTAGCATCCTTATATGGTGCTTTTATTCTCATCTAAAATCTTTTTGTTATTTTTGTTTATATTCTTTTCGGGTTTCAACTATGCTGAAATCTGAAGTCTTTTAGGATGATATTTAAGGTTCTGGTGATGTGGTGATTTATATACTTCGGTTCTCAGATATGTCAAAATCTGAAGTCTCCTGATGGTTATTTAAGTCTTGCTCCTCTTGGTGATTATACACTTGCCCTTAGGCTCCAGCCGAAGTGTGAAACATAAGGGTGGAGCCTTTCTTGAAAAGGAGGCACTAGAATCTTCAGTTTTTTGTCCTAAGGCCAAAATCCCTAGGTATAAGTGGATGGATTTTCTAGGATTTCTAGTTTCGTTTCCCTCCAAGTGATACTGAGGGCGGGAAAATGAATTTTTTCCCCTCTGGTACTGTAGCTAAAGTGGAAGTGAATAGTCGCATGTCGTGGAGCGTTGATCTGGATTAGATCAACGGTAGAGATGAGTGTGAGAGTTTTAGAGTCGTACTACTATTTAAGGGGGAAGGGGTGTTAAGTTCAGATACACTTTGCCATTTGTGTTCTCTCCTTGTGCCAAGATCTCTCTCAAGCCTTCCTTCGTCTGTCCTCCTTCTCCTTAATGAGGTACGATTCCCCTCTTGTATTTTTTGATCGGTCAAAAATGACTTCTCTTTCTGATTCCTAAATCTCTTCTATGGGAGGGGTTCCGTCAGAGTTTGCCGAAGTCTTTACTTCTGCTTCAGGCAGCAACAACGAGTCTGCAACGTATCCAGAAGTACAAGCAGATGGTGCTGGGCCTTCGGGGTCGAAATTGTTACCCCATTGGAAGGCTAACATTTTAGCCAAAGTGGCTATGAAACGTAAGTTTAAGGGTATTTCGAAAAAAGAGTACCCCTCCCTTCTTATTCCTTCCTACCATTGGGTAGACGAGGAAGTAAGGACTTTCTCATCTAGGTACTACAATAGGCAGATTCTGAGTGATTTTGTAAATAAGGTTCAAGTTTTTTACTTCGAAAATTCTGAAGAGTTTCCCTTTCTTGTTCGGCGTTGTAAAGATTTTTTTGTGCCGAACCCAGATTTTGTCTTCCTGGGTTGGACTCCAGAGGATAAAAGTGATTTTTTCTACGTATATGATTGTATGTTTTTAGTTTTCCATGTGAGGCTCCCCTTTGACTACTATATTACGGGGATACTTAGAGTGTTTAACCGTGCCCCCTAGTCAGTTGCATTCAAATGTTTGGGGTTATATCCAAACATTCTGAGCTTTGTGCTTGTTTACTCATACTCAGGCTACTCCTAGTCTGTTCCTTCATCATTTCTCTACTCGACCTCATGAGAAATGTAAATGGATTTCCCTCTTTTGCAAGGTCGATAACCTTTTGTTTGTGTCATACACAACTTCGTTCAAGGGTTTTAAGTCTGGGTATTTCAAGGTTATGATAAATCCCAAGGTTAGCCGAAACCATTTTTATGATGAATAAGGATGCCGACTTTTTCCTTTCTATTGGGAACCTATGCCGAGAAGGTACACAGATTTCCCTGACAACCTCCTTACAGATGAAGAGAAAGTCGATGCCGAATTCCTTGATTCCTTTCCCCATCTTTTTCCCGTGGCAGCGTTGTTGTAACTTTATGCATCAACCACTCCCTTCACTAATCTTGAGGGAAATGTATTTTTTATGAATTGATTTTGATGATGTTTTGCCGAAATGAATCTAACCTTTTGTTGGTTATTTTTTTAGAAATCATGGTGAAAGCTGGTGGCAAAATAGTGGGTTTCCGGAGGATCCGCAAAGGCCGAGATCCTAATGCTGAAGCCACCATCCCGACAATCCAAATTGAAGAGCAGCCTCCATCGAAGTCTCCTCCAGTTGATACCCTGCCCCCTATATCCGAATTCGAAAATAAAAAAAACATAAACAAAAGGGGAAGGAGAAAACGCTTAAAGGCGGTAAGGGGGATGAAAAGAAAAGAAAGAGGGAGAAGAAATCATCCTCTAGCAAGTCTAAGAAGGTTAAGTCTGAGCCCTCAATGTTGAAGACCTTAACCACCAACACTGCTTTACTGTCACCATCTTATGAGGACTTGGATCCTATGGCGGCCTCTAGTAGGTTTAGAGATTCGATTTCGGCGGATGCCCATAAAGCTCTAGAACAGATAACGCTCAACCTCAAATGACAAAATTATTGCGAGTTCCTGGCGCGGGCATAGACGCTAGGAAAATATTTGTTTCCTGATGAGCTGGTGGTTGCAAAGCAGTGGTAAAAGAAAGCCGAAGATAGCTTCTTGGTTATCTCGGATAAGTTGCAAGAGCTAGAAGAAAGTACTAAAATAATGATCTCCTGTGAGGCACTTGAGGAGGCTCTGGCCGCAAGAGATGCTGAGCATGCCAAGGCTTGGGTTGAGAAGAATGAACTCTTGGAGAAGGCTCAAGAAAAGGTACGAAGCCTCAAAGCCCTTTCAGCTCAGAATGAAAAAAAGCCGAGAAGGCTATAGGAAGGCCTACGAGGAGGCAATGGTTGAGCATGAGAAATTCGTGACTCAGGCCGAGGATTATGTGATGGTGGAACACATCGCTAGCTTTCGGCAGACAGTGTGCCAAGCTTACTATTTCTGCACTGTTTCGGAGGGCTTCAAGTTTTCTAAGAATCATGATATCTTCGGCGGTCAATATAAGAGTCTCGATGAAGTAGCTAATGCAGTCCTTCCAGATGGGGAAACTCCACTAGAGTCATCATCATCAGAAGAAAATCTTGAGACTTAGGCTGAAGAGACCCAAGCTGAAGAGACTACTAACGTGGATGGAGACAAAGGAATAGGAGGCCAAAGCGAAGATGATGAAGCAACCTCTTAGTGAATTTTTAGTTTTTTTTTACTTTTTTGAAAAAGTGTATTGGAACAGTGAGTCATTTGTAGTTAATTTACTTATAATGAATGCACAAGATTTTTTGTTCAAGTGTGACCGAAGTTTGCCTTTTATTCTTTCATTTCTCTTGGTTAAGGTGTAAGCCGAATTAGAACTGATGCATTGTTGTTGGCATAAGATTTCAAATTTTTTTGAGGGAGTTACTGCCTAAGCCAAAAATGAAAATTTTTGAGATGGTACTCTCATAGGCTTTTTTGTAAGTAAGTCAAACTTTGTTGTGAGTAAAAGAATGTAGAGCCGAAATATGCTTCTTTTATATGTGGGTGGGGGGCCTCGTTTGTCTGTGGATGCTCGACCGAGGTAACGTTGTGTTTTATCCTGAATCCTTGTTGGAAATTGTTGAATTTTTTATCTGTGAATTGAAGACCATTGTCAGTGATTATTAAGTGTGGAATGCCGAAGTATGTCACTATGTTCTGCCATGTGAACTTCTGGACGTTATTGGCTGAAATAGTGGCCAAAGGTTAAGTTTCAATCCACTTTGTAAAATAATCAATGGCTACTAGCAAAAATTTGCGTTGTCCTTGGGCTAATGGGAAGGGTTAGAGAATATCCATACCCCATGTGCAGAAGGGCCATGAGGCTGTGATTATCTTTAACTTGTCTGCTGGGGCATGAATTAGGTTTGTGTGCTTTTGACATTGAGTGCATTTTTAACAAATGTGACGCAATCTCCTTTTAACGTTGACCAGTAGTATCCAACTCTTAGCACTCTGTTTGCCATTAACCTTGCCCTAGAATGAAAACCACAAATGCCCTGATGAATTTCTCTAAGTACATAGTTGGCCATGTCGTCATTTAGACACTTTAGGAGGGGGGCCCAAAAGCTCCTTTTTGTAGAGTTCTCCCAAGATAAGAGAGAATCTTGAGGCTTTTGTTCTTAATTGCTTTGCTTTGGCCGGTTTTGCCAGGGTCATCCCATTTTGCAGAAAGTTTATGATTTTGGTGCGCCAATCTGTGTCTTTTGTGGATACTGAGCATATTGAGATACTGGGGAGAGGTAATTCCTATTGTAAAAAAATGTGCAATTGCCCTGACTTGCGAGAACTGGTGAGCTTTGCTAGCTGGTCAACCTATGAGTTTTGTTCCCATAGTATATGAACGACCTCTATCTCTTCGAACTTGGTTTGTTCTTGCGAGAATGCATGATAATACTGTAATAATTTTTCATCATTAACTTGAAAAGAGTCATTTACTTGCTTTGCCACAAATTTGGAGTCAATTAGGCACTTGACAATTGATGCCCCCATGTCCTCAGCTAGTTTAAGTCATGCTAACAGTGCTTCATACTCGGTCTGATTGTTTGAGGCCGTAAAGCCGAATCTTAGGGACTGTTTAATGGTGATGTCGTTTGGCCCTTCCAATATGATACATGTTCCACTTCCCCCATTGTTGGAGGACCCATCTATGTGCAGCGTCCAAAGGAAGGGATATTCTGTAGAGACTGGATGAACTCATTTAAGAAATCTGCCAGACGTTGTGCTTTTATAGGTCCCCTAGGTTCGTATCGGATGTCAAATTCAGAGAATTCAACAAACCAAGGAACTATTCGTCCCGCCAATTTTGGTTTTCGCAATACTTTGGCAATTGGACAATCTGTTCTACTATTATGGTGTGGCTCTGAAAATAAGGCTGAAATCGTCGTGTAGAACTAACTACAGCTAAAATTGCTTTTTCTACCATCTGGTATCGGCATCTTGGAGCATTCAGCTCACATAATAAACTGGTTGTTGGCCGTCAGGAGTGTCTTGGATTGCTACAATGCTAATTGCTTCTCGGGAGACCAAAAGTTAGAGGATTAAAGGTTTTCCTATATGTGACTTAATTAACATAGGTGGGGATGCAATGGATGCTTTCAACATGGTAAAGGCTTCTTCGCATTCATTTGTCCAGAGAAAACTCTTGTTTTTCTTGAGGAGTGCAACTATTGGTTTTGCTCTCTCAGCTGTACATAAGAGGAATGGAGCCACAAATGCTAACCTGCGGTTAACCTTTTTATTTCTTTGAGGTTTTCTGGGCTTCTCATGTTTAGGATTGTCTGACACTTATCTGGATTGACTTCTATTCCTCTGTTGGTTAACATAAAGCTGAGGAATTTTCCACCTTGTAGTCGAATACATATTTTTATGGATTGAGCCCCATTGAATGTTTGCGAATATTGGAGAAAATGTCTTGCAGGTCATGGATATGTTGATTTGGCCTCCAGGTTTTTGCCTATCTGCTAATGGAAGACTTGGTCCATTAATCTTTAATACGTGGCCGCTGTGTTCTTTAGGCCAAAAGGCATTACTTTGTAACAGTAGTTGGTAGATTCCATAATTAATTCTATTTTAGCTTCGTTGTCGGGGTGTATTCGGATCTTATTATAGCTCGAATATGCGTCCAAAAAGCTTAACAAATGATGACCCGCTACACCATCTACTAACTTGTCTATGCTAGGGAGGGGATAAACATCCTTTGGGCAAGTTTTGTTCAGGTATGTGTAGTCAATGCACATTCTCCACTTGCCATTTTGCTTTCGCATCATAACCACATTGGCCAACCATGTGGTGTAATGGACTTCTCGGATGAAGTTGGCAGAGAGGAGTTTTGCAACTTCCTGTTTAGCTGTCTATGCTCTTTTTTCTCCCATTTTTCTCCTTTTTTTGGCTACTGGCGCTCCCCTTTACACACACTAAGGCGATGAAAAAGAAATTTTGGATCAATGTCGGACATATTTGTTGCTGACCAAGCAAACAAATTGGCATTGTTTCTTACAACTTTAATTATTTTCTTTTTCTCTTTTTCTGGGGCCGAAGAACCTACATATGTCACCTGTCCAGGTTTTTGTCCTGGCTGGAAAGGTTCCACCTTCTTGGTAGGTTCAGCTCTTTCATTCTCCTCTCCACATGGATCTAAGTCCAGATGAGATTCTTCTGAAACTGCTGGCACATTGTTAACATTATTGAAGGTAAGTGGTTTTTGATATGTTTGTGACCGCAAGCTAGCCAGGTAACACTTTCTGGCTGTGCGCTGGTCCACATGGATGGTGATTATTTTGTCTCCTTCTGAAGGAAATTTCATAGCTAGGTGGGGGGTGGATACGATGGCCCCTAGTCTTTTAAGCGAGGGTTGCCCTAACAAGATATTATATGAAGTGGTGACATGGATGATAATGTATCGAATTCGGTTGCTGCGAGATTCTTTATCATTGTCGAATTTGGTGTACAACTCAATGCATCCTTTCGTAGGCACCCGTTCCCCCGAGAATCCTATGAGGGGTTCGTTGTAGGGGAGCAGTTGGTCTTCAAATAGTCCCAACTCTTTGAAAGTTTGCCAATACAACACATCAGTCGAACTCCTTTGATCCACCAACGTCTTTCAAACAATGCAATTAGCGATCTCAACACTGATTATCATGAGGTCGTCCAGTTCAGGGTCGATAACTTGAAAATCTTCATCTGTGAAGGTGATGTTCGACATTCTTTGATGTGCATATGGGGCAACCGAATTGATGGATTCTGACTGTTCAGGCATGTTGCTTTCTGGCCGAAGAGGTGAATCCTCCTCTTGCAAAGCCACCAACAATTGTGTTAATGATCTTTTTATCTTTGTTCTGACTATTCTCTCTTTGTTCTCTTGACTTGCTCTGACTTTGACTTCTACATCTGTCGGGTCGTGGTTGATAGTCATTGCGTTCACCGTGCTAAGAATAGTCATTACTTTCCACTATGGATGCATTTTTAAAAATTTGTAATGTTGAATTGTTAACTTATTTTTTCTAAAAAATAAATGGGTATAAGTTAGACCACCCACACACATATATAAAGATGAGTAGAAAGATAAATGAGCAATCAAACAACACTTTTAATTTTTAATTGGTTAACACCTATAAATTCAATGATTGAAAAGTTTACCATTCAAATAAGAGAAGGGTGGTAACTTCCTTTTAGCGATTCTTCTCTTGTTAGAATTATTTATTTATAAACTTAACATTTTAATCTTAAGAAACAAATGTCTAGTTTACACATCATGTTTTGAAAACTTAATCAAACCCTAAAAGATAAAACAATATCTTGTTTTACCAGAAATTCATTCTCAATTCAAAATTTTAAATTTCATCATGAGAATAGTACGATGCTTGTGACAATATGCTATGCAAGTCTTTGGTGTATGTGTGTGTGTCTATATATATATATCATACCTCTATTGGAACAAACTGTTTCACTTTTACCATAGTTAGCTTCATGAGATTTCTTCAATATTCTTCTCTTCATTGGTTGTTAGGCCGCAAGACCAATTGCTCTAATACTACTTGTTTGGACATAACTAATCAATTTTTCTTTATTCGTATTTATAAGAAAAAACCTAAATAAAAAAAGCAACCTAAAAAAAATATAACCATGTTATTTTGTTTACAAAAAGAATGTGATTTACAAGTTAATCTAACATTTCTTTTTCTTTTTGGTAAAGCTTGTAATTTTTTTCCTATTCTATCTTTTAATATCATAACTTTCCTAAGTCTTCTTTTCTTTTTTTATTTTTATTTTATCTATTTGTCTTTTAGCATTAAGATTCTTTGTGTGTTTTTTTCTCAATGAACTATTTGTCGAATCCCATGATTATATTCATAACAAGCTTTTGGGATTATGTAAACTTTCCTTTCACATTATAACTTATTCTTTCACTTAGGGTTGTTGACCTTCTCTTCAAGCGGAATGATTTTCTCATATCAAAATTTTCTATTTATAAACCAAACATCTTAACCTAATCTTAAATGTAAACCAAATATCTAATTTACTGATAATATTTTTCAAATTCAAACAAATTATAAAGATAAAATAATTTTTTTCTCTAAATAATACCAAAAGTAATTCGAATCTCATGGTTATATTCATGACAAGTTTTTGATATTATTAAAAAATATGTAAACTCTTTCTTCATATCATAACTACTTCTCTCCCTTAAATATGGTTGACCCCCTATTCAAGCGGGATGGTTTTTCTCATATCAAAATTTTCTATTTATAGACCAAACTCCGAACTAATCTTAAACGGTAAAACAAATATCTAATTTTATGATAATGTTTTTAAAATTCAAGAAAATCTTAAAGATAAAATAATATTCTTTTCTAAATAATACCTAAAGTAATTCGAATCTCACGATTATATTTACCACAACTTTTTGAGATGATTGAAAAATATGTAAACTCTCCTTTCACTTCATAATCTCATCTCTTGCTTAAATGTGATTGACCCATTCTTCAAGCCGGATGATTTTTCTCATATCAAAATCTTTTATTTATAAACCAAACATCCTAACATAATTTTAAACCGTAAAACAAATATCTAATTTACTAATAATATTTTTAAAATTCAAACAAATTTTTATTTTTTTCCCAAATAATACCTAAAGTAATTAAAATTCCATGATTATATTCAATATAAGTTTTTTATATTATTGAAAAATATGTAAATTTTCCCTTCATATCCTAACTCATTCTATCACGTAAAGATGGTTGACCTGTATCAATCGAGATAATTTTTCTTATATCAAAATTTTTTATTCGTAGAAAAAACATCCTAAGCTAATTTTAAACATTAGAGCAAATATCTCATTTACTGATAATATTTTTAAAATTCAAACAAATTGTAAAGATAAAATAATATTGTTTTCTAAATAATACCTAAAGTAATTTGAAATATTTTCCAAAAATCGTAATTAGGCGTAACACGATAGAGATCCCCTAAATAATGAAATTTCGTATGTTTACTGGATAAAAATATAAAACTGCCATCTCTCCTTTCGTTACCTTTTGTCTTTTGTTGCTTTTGTAGTTATGAATTGAGTTTAAACTTTTTTATATTTATGTTTCATATTTGAATTTATATTTAGTATGTTGGTATTGTTATATTATTATATTTGATAATAAATTATAACTTTTTTTTTTTAAAAAAACACTGTAAATATTTTACAAAAACCTTAAAATATTTTTGACCCCTCAACAATATTTCATGTTATGTGTCTGGAGATGATTAATCGTCATATTAATCAATTAACAATTAATTTATACAGATAAAAATCGGAATGCCTCACAGCAAAAATCACTATAGGACTTAAGCAAACTTAATTAACACTCATTCAACCAAAATAAATGAGTTAGATAAGTTTGGTTTGAGAAAATAATTACATTTTTTTAAGAGTCTATAAGATACAAAGTTCACAGATTTATCAGTTTAGTTTGAAGGCTAACACACATTTGTGTTTTAAAAATAATTATAAATTTTTTTAATCTAACTAAAATATAATATATCATATTAAAAATTATATCATTATTTATAACAATTTAAATACTAACACTTTAAAAGTATAAAATATCACAATTTACAAAAAAAAAAAAATTACTACATCAACACAACTAATAATAAAAATGACAAACTTGTTCCTTTAAACATGCTATGGGTTAAGCTTGTAAGCCCACATAATTAACTGGCAAAATTCATGAATTTTGCAAATCAGAGTCAATTTTTCCTATAATTTTGATTCTTTAAATATAAAAAAAAAAATCAAAACCTACGGTTTCAGGCTATATCAAAGGATTTCTTTAATTCATATTGGAATGGTCTCTCTAATACCATATAAAATTTGATATGAATCCATGATAAAAAAGTGAAAATCACAAAGAGAATGTGCTCATTTTTCTATTTAATAAAGTGAAAATCACACTAGTTCCTCCAGCCTTAAGCGTGTTGAGACACAAAAAGACTATGATTCAAAATGGATTTTATTCTATTGTTGATCAATGATTTGAAAAATATGAATCGGAGTTTGAAGAAGGAGGAGTCCTCGACCCGCAACAGACTTTGTTTGGACTCCTAGAATATGGTACCCTTGGAGCTTTCTATTTGATTGTATAGAAAAACCCTAAATTAACATTTCCGTATTGGACTAAGTCATTTTGGCACAAGTAGATCATATATAATTATTATATACACAAATTTAAAACATACAATGAAAGCTAATAAACTAATTCTAATTAATCATTCTCATTGGTTAACATAATGATTCCACACGTTACCTATAAAAAATGATCAAATTTGCACAATCAATTATTGATGATTTGAAACTTGATTTTTTAACAATATTAGATAAGTTGATGACTATAAATTATATGCAATAACTTATTAAAATAAGTTCAAAACATTTCATGGAGATCTTTTTATAAATTAACATAAAAACTTTTATCAACTAAATAAATTTGTTTATAATATTTTTTATATGAACCCTAAGTTGATTATTTATTTTATAAATCAATTTTACTGTGATTCATATACAGAGATGTCATTAGTGTGATTTCATGATGAGAGAACAATAAGGTAAACAGAAATTACTCAACAATATAATTCTTCATAGAGTAATGTTATTAAAAAATGTTTTGGAGTAATTTATAATATTGTTATTAAATTTTTACGGATTTTTTATTTTTGAAAATATTAAAGATAATTATATTTATTTTAATTGATTTTAAAAAAATATAATTAAAGATATTTTTATTACTTTTTAATGAAAGCGCACATATAAAATGATTATTTTTTTTTTTATCTTTACATAAAATAGAAAACAATAATAAAAACATATCGTTATAATTTAGAAAATATTTTTTAAAAAATAATCAAAATAAGAAAATAAAAAATTGTTTTCAGTATTTTTAAAAATTAAAACTACATATAAATTTAAATACAATATTACAATATGAAAAATCATATATAAATATATTTTAAATCATATATGCGAATATTTTATAATAATTTTACTAAAATTGATTAAATTTAATAGCTTTTTTAAAAATAAAAAAAAAATAAAAAACATTAAATAAAATCTAGACGTTAAAAATTTGAAAATAATTTTTTTTTTAAAAAATAAAAATAAAAAATATTTTCTCAAATCAAATTAATACACCTAATATTTTTTTTAAAAAAAAATTTACCTTTTAAAAAACGTTTTTGAAACCAAAAATATCGCGAAAGTAGGAGTGGGACAAATCACAAAGCCACAACTTTAACATACATGAATTTTCCATTTTCCCCACATTTCGAAAAATAATAAATAAATAAAAAATTAATAAAAGAGCCTTTGCTTTTTGCCTTATAAAAAGTAAACGCTCCTCTTCCAAACGAGCCATAAGCTACTGCAACTGCTAGGGTTTGATTTTTCTCTCCTTTTACCGATTCTGGTTAGATCTCTCTTCTTCTCTTCTCTTCCTTTTCATTTAACTTTCAATTAAACTAACCCTTTTATTCTCCTCTTCTCTCCAAACCCTAAAGCCCCTTCCTTTTCAATTTCCCCTTTCTTTCTTCCAACCCTAAAATCTTCGCTCATATTCGATTTTGCCGTTTAATTTTGGTTTTATTCGATTCTCGTGTGACCGTTTTTCAGGTTCTTCTGCTGAGATGTCTCGCGTGTATGTTGGTAACCTTGATTCGCGAGTCACCGAGAGAGATCTTGAAGACGAATTTCGCGTTTTCGGAGTTATTCGAAGGTAATCGAACGTACCCTAATGTTTTCCCCTTAGTTTTTGCTTTGGTGCGTGTTTGGATTTGATTTTCAAACCTAAGTTTCAATTTGTCTTTGAAAAAAGTATCTACACCCTTGGATTTATCTTGCTCGGCAAATTTTGAATCAAATCCAAACATACCCTTAGACACATCGATTTCTCAGTTGTTGCTACGGTGATTTGTTTACGATTTGCGATTTGGGTTTTTTTTTTAATGTGAAAAAATGTTTTTTTTTTTTTTGTGTTTAATGGGTTCTATTATGTTATGTGTGCAGTGTTTGGGTTGCAAGAAGACCACCTGGTTATGCTTTTATTGACTTTGATGACCGCAGAGATGCACAGGACGCTATTCGTGAATTGGATGGTATGTTAAGAAGGGTTGATATTGATTGAATGTGATGGAATTAAAGTCAAAGTTACAATGTGCATATATATGTTTATTTACCACATTCTTCTTATCTGCTAATGTATTATTGTTTTTTCCCCCCTGTTTTTTCCGGTTGATATGTTGAAGGGTTGTTTTCCTCAACTAGCTAGTTAATTCAGTCTTCTTTTTGGCCTATGGGGCAAGCAGATGCTGCTCTCTCTTTCTTCTACTTCTCTGCCTTGGCCTGCAGTAATGGTTTTTTCTTCGTTGTGTCTTCGTCAAAGTCTGCTGCTTTGTACAGTTTGACTACTACTACTACTTCTACTACTGCATGTAAAGAGAATTATGAATGTGAACACACAGGGGATTTGCACTGCTATCGCGAGCTACACTTCTGTTGCATAATCGGTTTGTTTAATGAGATGTGTGCTTCTACACTTAACCTATGGGGACCATGTGCGTGCTGCCTCTGTGCTGTATATGTTCCCTATGGGAAATTTTTGTGCTCCAATAAGTTAGCGACCAATGAACTTCTGAAAATATTATGGTAACACAATCATTGTCTTTTACTGAATAAAGAACTTTTTCCTCGTTACGCCTTTATGATAATACTGTATTCTCCTGGATAATGCTGCCTGTTAATTTACATGCATCGGGTGTTTTACTTCCTCTTGAAATTGAATCCACCGAGAGGATCTTAGGCTATATATGGATTTGTGGAAATGTGGTTTCTGATATAGCTCAGCAATTTTGTTTGATCTGGATAGTGAACCTCGCCTAGTGTAATAAGGTTTGATTATGGTTATTGTTGTGGCATTAATTTCTTGGCACTTACTTCAAGTGCATTATATGTACTTTGTGTGGAGCAAGCTATGTACATATCTATTTATAAGTTTATTATCACAAGCTAATCTGGGCTTTGTTAATTTGTTTCATGTTATTGCTCTTTCTCTTAATTCTTACTGAGCTGAGAGATCAGCCAAATGGTTAATGTGTTTGCAGGGCTGTGGTGCAATGCTCGCAATATTTTCCTGTTTAATGCCTATCCGTGTTTTAAGCTAATGACAATGTGATGTGGTTTTTGGTGGAAATTTTTCCTCTGTTAGGGTTCAAACTTTAAAGTATCATATACAGTTGTTTATTTTCATTCTATTTTGTAAATCTAGCTACTTGGACAACTATTGTTTTTGTATTACTTATTTATTGGGTATTTTTCATTTCTATTGTATGGAGCAGGGAAGAATGGTTGGAGGGTTGAGCTTTCTCACAACTCTAGAGGTGGAGGTGGTGGCCGTGGTCGCTCTGGTGGTTCTGATCTGAAATGTTATGAGTGTGGTGAACCTGGCCATTTTGCTCGTGAATGTCGCTTGCGTGGTGGTTCAGGAAGACGTCGTAGCCGTAGTCCTCCCAGATTCCGTAGAAGCCCAAGTTATGGACGAAGGTTAGATTGCTATCCTATAGTTTCTTTTTATCCTATGTTTTATAGTTATGATTTATTTGTTGTTGGAAATCTAGCTTATTTGTAATTATAAGTAGTGAGCATTTTGAAATATATGTAATTTGATGCAATTTTATTCTTAAGATATTTGCGTTCTCTATGACAAAATATACTTGTATCGTTTCTCTAGTAAATGGCTGAGTGTATTTGTATGTTGACATAATAATATCGCCTTGTAAATCTAGATTTTCTTTTCTCACCATTCTTTCCTATGACTAGGAGTTACAGTCCCCGTGGGAGGTCTCCCAGGCGCCGCAGTCTATCACCTCGTGGACGTAGCTACAGCAGGTCACCCCCTTATCGTGGACGTGAGGAGGTTCCATATGCCAATGGGTAGGTTTCTTCTGTCTGGAGTTGTGTTGGTCTAGTGTTCTATTTTCATGGTTATGTTATGACACTGGGTATTTAGTATGTATTTTCTTCTATTTGAAGATGCAAAATTTATGCTTAGTTAATTTTTAATATGCATCGTTGGATGTTTATACTGATATGTGATGCTTTTAAATAATGCAGAAATGGCCTTAGAGAACGACGCAGAAGCAGAAGTTGATTTGAGAGTTGGTATCTGTGATTGTTAAGAGAATAGTGAGATTTTGTTAAACTAGTGGTTATTTAGACTGATGTATGAGTCTGTTTTCTAGGGCAATGCCCTGAGTCCTCATGGATTGAATTAGATACTTTCTTTTATGTCTCAAGCTTGTATTGAATTTGTCTTTGCAGAATACTTGATATTTTTAAGGTTGTTCCTATTAGTAGTTTGTTAAAGAGAGTTCCAGATCTTTCTACACAGTATGTGTTTTTCTTCTCTGTTGAGGTTTCTTCTGGTACTGCTTCATTGGTTTTGTGCTTCTTTCACTGGGATGAGGTCACTGGCTACCCCTCTTGGGAATTTTTTAATATGTTGAGGGTTGGGGCTGACTGACTACATGTTCTTCATTTCCTTGATGTGCACGCCACAAATTCCTTTGGCTTTAATTTTTTATTAACTTATAAGGGGTTGATGACCTGCTTCACATACTTCTGGCAGTTATTTATATCATCTGTTGTACCAAATTGGAACTTGAGCTTTGCCATGATCTAGTTTGAAATATAGGTAAAGAAATTGAAATGATTTTCGAGATAGATAATGTGAACAGTTGATCTGTGACTTAGATTGTTATTTCTATTTTATAAAGCATTCAACATTGTTGTTGTCTCTCCTAGGCAATAATAATACTTACATAGGATAACTGCTCATGCATATATTGACTTCCTGTCTTTTGTTCTGTTTTAAAACCATGTCTACTCCAGCCTACTTGAAAAATTACACATCTATTTTGTGGTTGAGAGAAATCTCGAAAATGTGGTTCAGAGATTACTCCAAATTTACAAACAAGCCAACGAGTTTTGGTATGTTAGACACATTTAAAATATGAGAAAAAAAGATTGTGCATTGCGACTTCACATTTAATTTTGTTAATTTTATTAATTAATATTTTAAAAATATATAAATGAATTAATTTTTTAAAAAATTCCAATTGTTGGGTTTCTTTGTAAAATATAGATTGTGATGAAGGGCATGAATTTTGACAGATGTCAGATGGGATGAACAGTATGTCATCTGTCAAAAATTTCACATTTAACAGTTTTAGGTGCCATTTGAGAATTTTTGGTAATTTTCTCCATGATTTGCTTTTATAAACAAGGTGGTTAATCAATATAAATCGTAAATTTTGCAATACTTAATTATTTAAATTATTATTATTAGATAATAATCTGCAAAACGTTAGTAATGGAAAAATATTTCATTGAGGGTTTAGCGTTGAAAAAACAAAGATTTGATATCTATAGAGAGTAAGGTTCTTCAATTGAGGAATCAAAAAAGGTATTTGATTTTAAATATGTAAAAGCTATCTTAAAATAACTATTGTTTTGGTTTATTCCTTTAAATATGTAAAAGCTATCTTAAAATAACTATTGTTTTGATATCTATAGAGACTAAGGTTCTTCAATTGAGGAATCAAAAAAGGTATTTGATTTTAAATATGTAAAAGCTATCTTAAAATAACTATTGTTTTGGTTTATTCTTTTAAATTAATTTGCTGAAAAAAGAGTTTGGACATGAGTTAAAGCGTAGTTTATAAGAGTTAACAAATTAAAAAAAATACTTCATTCAATTTTCATTTAAAACATTGTGATTTGTGAAAGCTTAAGATAATTTGTGATCTTAGCCTAAACGTCCCAAGCATATAAATAACTAGATAATTTTTATTGAGTTTAATTGATATACATTATCAGTATAAAATTTTTTTCATTGATATTTAATCACAACCCTTCATTCATGGTAAGTTTGTTAATTTTACTAATTAATATTTTGAAAGTCATTTGCATTGATATTCAATCACAATCCTTCATTCATGGTAAATTTGTTAATTTTACTAATTAATATTTTAAAAGTTAGATAAATAAAAAGTTATAATTGAACGGCAAATTATATACTGATAGGATATACTAATTAAGCTTATTTTTATTTTTAGTTATAGTGAACAAGACTTTACTCAAATTATACACTATGTAAGTTAAGTAATTATTTTTAGTGAATTATACAAAGATAGTACTCGTATAGGTAATAGAAATGGGTTATTAGTTTAATTGTTGTAACAAAACCAATCATAATTATATTATTATTTTTTTGGTAATGAGAGGGCGAAAGTCTAGGGCTAAATCTTTACGAACAAATAGAACAATCAATAGCTACTCTTATAACATTTTTAGAGGATACATATGAACAATCTTTATTAAATGATCACCTACCATGTTAGTCTCTCTATAAATGACTAAAAACTACCTCCTCATTCTTTCCAGCCCAACCACTAATTAAATTCACCAATGCTTAATATAGATGAGAGTGTATTACACCTTCAATGACAAACCTAATAACTACCTTTGGATGTATTTTCTTCATGCAAACTGTAAAATAGAGACGGTTCCCCATAGTTTTGCCACAATGACATTTGATGACCCTAGATTTTGAATAAACTCTCCAAGCCATCTTCCCTTGTCATCCTGAAGTAGCCCCATACAAGTTGTAGACTGACCCTGTGTCTTTATAGATCCATCAGTGTTTATTGTAACCCACCCTGCAGAGGGAACCCTCTAACAAACATTTTGGACTTCATAGGAGTTAGGACTAGGTTTGGAGTCCAATTGGTGAGTGTGTGTCATCTACCTTCCTGATACCGAATCTGCAATACTGATAGGTTCAAATGCCCTATTATTGAAAATCACATCATTTTGCGCCTTACAAACCATGTGGATTGTGATGGGAAATAGGACATTCCACCTTATCCCCTTGATTAGTGTTTTTTTCAATGTTACTTATAATCTAGTCACCAACATCCATATGAAAAAACTTTGGGGCAAGCATGAGTTAATGATTTGTCAGCATAACTTAGTCATAAAGCAGTCTCTGAAGATGTGCATAGCTGTTTCCACCTGTTGACACACTGAGGACATAAAAAAAAAATTTGTCATACCTCTATAATTACGAAAAGCATTTCTAATTCTGTGACTGTTCCCTAGCAACCAGCAAGAACCCTTAACAACCTACTTCCAGACTTTATTAATTCTTTTCCATACACCTAACACATTATTAGTATAGGATAGAACAAGAATTAAATCTAGACCACATTTATACTTATTGCACAAAACATGTACCCGCAAGGCATTTGGTTCATTCACAAGGCCCTAACCCAACTTCGTCATCAGAGTCTAGTTGAACTTACTTAAATCTTTAAATCCAACTCCACCCTCTTTACGAGGCTCACAAAAGTGATTCCAGACAATTGAATGACACTTATTCACATGATCAGTACCTCCCCACCCAAACTGTTGCATCATAGACTCTATCTTTTGGCACACACTTGCATAGGCAATAAGATTGTCTGCATTGTATATGTTGGGAGAACTGCTATGATTACTTGTGCCAGTGTACATCTTCCATCAAAAGAAAGGCAGCTAGTGTGCTAATTGCTCAACCTTTTTTGAATTTTTTCTAATAGGAAATCATATAGTGCTCTCTTCTTCCTATGGTGAATCATTGGTACGCCTAGGAATTTACCAATATTGTTAGTCCATTGGTATCCTGACATTGTACTGAGGAAGTTTGCTTACAAGTAGGGCACATTCTTTGATATGAACAATCGAGTCTGGGATGGAGAGACTCATTAGCCAGACACCTCACAAAACATATCTAAGCATCTGCAAAGAACAGGTGGGATATGGATGGCTTGTCTTTGCTTAGTCTGACTGGAGCCCAATTTCTGCATTGAACTTCATGCTCTATTAGATGACCCAAACGTTCAATACATAGCACAAATAGGTGTGGTGAGAGAAGGTCCCCTTGACCAATTCCTCTTGATGTTTAGAACTCCCCAGAAGGTTCTCCATTGATTAGTACCTGCATACACACAGAAGAGATACAAGATAGAATGATCTTAAAAAAATGGTCATTGAACCAATATCCTTAAGGCTATCCATAAGAAACCCCCAATTCAGACGATCATAGGCTTTCTCTAGATCAACTTTCAGCACCATGACACCTTTCTTTCCCTTCCTAATCCTCATTGAGTGGAAGATTTCTTACGCAATGACAATGTTATCAGTACCGTGTTTGTCAAGGACAAAATTACATTGATTGGGACTAATTAAGTATGGCATAACATTCTTCAACTTGGGATTATAAATTTAGTAATAATCTTATATATTACGGGTTAATAGGGATGAACTGAGACATTTGAGTTGGGGAATCACACTTTGGGATAAGCACTAGCAAGGTCTGATCGTCTCTAATCCTAGCAGGGTCATGATAACAAACACGAACCATATCACACACAGACTTACCAATGGTTTCCCAATGAAATTGGAAGAAGATTGGGTGCAGCCCATTAGGACCTAGTGCTTTAAAAGGGCCCATACTAAAAATTTCCTTCTTAATTTCATTGTTAGAAAATGGATCTTGAACCCTTCTTAGGTCATCCGGAATTGTTTCAAGGAAACATTTAGGCATAGCCCTACAATTGGTCATACCCTCTTCAATGAACAATGATTGGAAGTAACTCGTGGCAATTTCCTTAATGTTCCTAACATATGTGATCAACTTTCCTGCCTCTTTCACCAACCCCTCTATTCTATTTCTTTTTCGCCTTATTACAGTGCTAATATGGAAGAACTTTGTATTTGAGCTCCAAACCAGAACCAATTGAACCTTGCTTTTTGATACCAATACAACTCTTTTTGGTGTAAAATAGTCTCATATTCAGTCCATAGATCTGGATTTTTGGCAAATACACATCCTCCCTAAGAGAGGGTCTATTATTGATGCCTTCCCGTCTTGCAATGAGTCGTCTCTTTCTATAAAATATATTTCCAAAACAGGTTCTATTACAATGCGCAATTGATAGTTAAAATTTGTTTACAAACTCCATCCAGTTTGATCTTGGCTCTCAAGCATTTTTCACCACTTTTTGAAAAGAATCATCTGCAAGCCACCCTGCAAAGAAACAGTTTTGAAGTCCCTATAAGTGAAGCAAAATAACCTTGTGATCATATTTGAATGATGGCAAATGGCGCACAAAGTACTCAGGGAAAATTTGTAACAAATGCAAATCCCTTACCACACAATCAAGTCTCTTTTTAACACTTCTTCCTTCCCATGTAAACGACTGTCCCTTAAACCCCAAATCTTGCAAGCCATAATTTAAAAGGCAATTGTTGAACCTTGCCATAAAGGCTTTATTAGGCATCCCTCCCCCAAACTTCTCATATGGCCATAAGTAAGCATTGAAATCTTCCATCACCATCCTAACCCGAGCACCAAAAATAGCAATCTGACCCAGTTCCATATTGTCATGCCCCTAGACAGGTCATGTTTTTTGGGAGCTGTGCGTGAGATACTTGCCTTGAGCTGGTCATCTCCTTCCACATTGCTTTTTACACTCCTTTCTGGAGTATGAGCTTTTGGTTTGAGTTTTTGTTGACCGATCTTGCTTTTGAGTTGAGCTGTTTATTCTTTCCAGCCTTAGGGTCACGAACCTTCTACACTGTGCACCCTTCTTCACTAACCACATCCCCCTGTGTGGAATTAATTGCTTATCAATTGATATCTAATCCAGGGTCTCATCCGAATGCTCAACTAATAAATCAATTTTATTACCTTTTTTGTCATGATCCCTGCCCGATATGTATTTGGAATCTTTTTTATAATTGTAAATATTTTTACGCCTGATTCCTTTATTTCATCTAATTGCCAAATATGCTTGTTTCCTCCATAACAGCCGTTGTTGGATTTACTCCTACCCTCGATCATGCTTCTCCTTTAATTCTAAATTAATGGAATTAATTACCTGTGATCCTTTTATTGTAACGTCAACCATGCCAGAAGCGTCATTGCCCTGAGCCTCCGGACCAACGGTAGGTGTTGGTGGTGACTTGTTCCTTGCCTCAAATTGGTGTTTATCGGGCAACGCCAAATTTTTTTATAGAGCACTGATTTGTTTTATGTATATACCTCCCATAGTCAAAGCAAATAAGATGGAGATCCTCATATTCAATACAATAAGTCTTACCCCTCACTTCAATCTTGGGGACTAATTGTTGTTTCATATCAATTTCAACACACAACCTTGCAAAACGTCCTCCCGTACTGGATGGACATCAAATGATCTTTTTAAGTACCTTCCATAATGACGACCCACCCTTCTTAGAAAGGTATCATAGTAATAGGGAGACGCTAAAAACGAACCCAACAACAACTTTGGTAGTTTTGTTTGTGCTTTCGAAAAACAATGGGCGCCATCTTTGAACAATTATGTAATGGTTTGGCACCATCCAAGGGCCATAAAAAAATGCATGATTATAGTCTTTTTCAACCATAAACCGCACTAAAAAAAATCTATCCAGAATTTTCATAATTTTTATACTCCCTGTTTTTGCCCAACTCCTTTGTAATTTGGATTCAATGAGTTTGAATCCCACCCGCTTTCCCAAGACATGAACAACCAACGCCCCCTTCCGAGGCGCACACCACTTAGCAAACTCCTCATTCGAAATAGGGACCGTCGAACATAGGTTGAAAGGTCACTCTTGATCATCTGTATACCAACGATTTTCGGCTAGGTCCTCATCCGCCTTCACATCCATAAAGTTATCATACCCCTAAAAAAAGGTGGTGGACAAAAGCAAATCCTTAAAGAAAAGTCCCACACCATCCAACACAACCCATACCCCTCAGAACCTCTATGCATTGAGGAACCTCCCTTATCACCCACTTTCCTCTTTATACCCAACCCACATAAAAATTAATTCTCAATTTTAAAAAAAAAATTAAATTGAAACTAAATAAAACTAAATTGAATAATATTTATAGGTATATATTGAAATTATTGTCTTCATATTTGATTCATTTTGTTACTCTAAAACTTTACTCAATTTTAATTTTTTCTGTAGCTACACAGAAGTGCAATGACACAAATGTTCCAATCTAGATCCTACATTGCTCTGAGTCGCTGTTTTGAACTAGAAATCTAGGTTTGCACAGGTGAGGTATCTGCAATGACACTCCGATGATGGAAATAAAAGAAAACCTTAAATCAATAGATACAAGATTATAGTATGTATAGAGAATTAAATATAAAAAGATAGAGGTAAGAGAATTTGTGTACCTCAAATATATTGAATTGAAGTTCTTGATTTCAAGAAAAAAAAAACCCTAGGAATGATTATTGTAGAGATATGAGTTCAATAAGAACTCTTGAGGGTTTTACTACCTACTTTCTAGGGGATTATTCTAGAGAATGTGTATTGTTGTTGTTGTAATTTGCTTAATGAGATGGCAAATTTATAATCCCCCAGGGTAGGGAGAGACCCCTCAAATGGGTTTTTTATGATTGACTCAACCCATCACAAAGTTAATCTTACTATAATCTCATTCAAATAATCATAAAGATATTATAAGATATGATTATCACCATATCTTAAATTGCCAGATAATGATAACATATAATTGATTAATACCAATCCACTATTATTTCCAACATTTTCCCACTTGGATGGTATTAATCAATAATACAAAGACAAATCATTAAGCTAGAATGACAATTATAGACAAATCTTATATTAAAGAATAAGAAATTTGAGCTACAAAATAATATCCGATAGGGATATTTATCATACATATTAACAAATATTTCTCATAAAGTATATAGAATAATGTAGTTCAATAAAATGATACTACATGGTCTTAAACATCCAAAAATGCTAAGAGATATGTTACTAAAATGATATTACTTCACACATATCTCATAACAGAGTTTTAGACTCCCATTGATCTAAGACATCAAAACTTAACCAAACCATATCCAAAGTTAAGTATTTGATCAGTGAATAAAAAAATGTTTAATTAATATAAATTTTTTTTACTTGAGTCCGAAAAATTATATAGGTGAGAAAGCATAATTTACATGCATCTAATTATTCATCATAGCCTAATAACATATGTAATTACATATAGGCTACATAAATGCTCTATAATATTTGACATTTAACTAATCTGAGTTTCAAAAAAGAGTGACTATGTAAGAATCCAAAGATAAGTAGGAAATCCATAAATTCCCTACTAGAACCTCATAGACACCTAGTTTATATATAAAATGACACTCAGATTATTGTGGCCACAAAATGTCAATTGAGCAAACACTTAGATAATTGGTCCAAACAAAAAGAATTCATAAGTACTTCAATAGTGCAAATTGTACTCAATAGAAGTACTATCATAATAAGCACTTTTTTACAAAGTAGAAAATCATACCCGATAGGAGTATTGTATCTACAATATACTTATAGAATTTTGACCAAACAAAATGTGAAATTTTGGGTAAAGAAATGCACAATACTTAATTGCATACCAAAAGAATTAATGTGCAATGCCCAACAAAATGCTCTTAACATCCATTAAAGATGTCTATTAAGATACAATGAATTATGTATCTCAATTAAAATAGGACAAAAATAAATAGTCAAGTCCTATAAAGTATGTCATATCATAATTAAATGTGCACAAGAATATATGACAATACAAATAGATAAGTCTCGAGACATGATACAAAATTATATTCTTCTAAAATTTTGATAAATTAAAATATGAAATTTGGGTAAAAGAGATGCACAATGCATAATTGTATGCCAAAAGGATTAATGTGCAGTACC
The DNA here is from genome assembly GCA_037954015.1 of Psophocarpus tetragonolobus. Taxonomy (NCBI): domain Eukaryota; kingdom Viridiplantae; phylum Streptophyta; class Magnoliopsida; order Fabales; family Fabaceae; genus Psophocarpus; species Psophocarpus tetragonolobus. Next base: position 21,745,682 of record CM075695.1, on the reverse strand, counting down.
CAACAGAATGACCTTAACATCAGTTAAAGATGTCTACAAAGATACAATGGATTTTATGTATCTCAATAAAAATAAGACAAAAATAAATAGAGAAGCCCTATAGAATATGTCATATCATAATTAAATGTGCACACGATTATATGACAATAAAAAATATATAATTTTTGAGAGATAATACAAGATTATATACTCCCACTAATCCTTAATATACCAAAAAATATTAGGATTATCATTAGGGTACACTAGTATTAAAAGTTCTAGTAATAATGAGATTATGACTTTATAAGATAATAATAAAAGTGAATTAAAATTCACTATTATTCTACTTAAGGAATTAGAAAGTAGTAGAATAACAAATGATTAATGAGAGAAGTGGTTAAAATAAAAAGAATATAAAACCTACTAATTCATCCATAAGAATAAATAATTCTCACAAATGGTTTCATAATTAACCACATATTAATCAATCTTTACAAAAATATTGACCCCTATGAGGATCTTGAAAAAATAATTACATGAGTGAGAAAATGGATCACTTGATAATTTTACGTAGAATATGAGATCATAAGCAAGTTCTCAAGTAATCATAAATAAAAATCAAGTGCTACAATAAACAATATTTACACACACTTGAGAATAAAACACGATTACACGCAGCAGAAGAATGAGACCTATTCTTGCATATATTAAGGATATAATAATAAATAGTCTCTAACTCTCATCACAATTTATAACGGACATAAGCTTATTTATATATCCCAAAATAAAGCCTCTAGCTTTTACAAGAATACCATTAACAATATTATAAAATATGGTATGGAGAAATTAATCTCTTAAAATTTGGGATTCCTATATTGTCCTTACAAGAATTGCATACTAATATTGCAAATCAATAGAGAGTTTGTTATACAAGAAAATATTTTACAAGAGACCAATATAAAACCCTTAATATAGATCCCAACAATGTGATCACAAATAATGTGATAAGAAAAAATAATTTTATCAAGAACATTTGTTTTTGCACATGTATGATTAATTAGACATTTAAGGTAAAAATCTTATATCATGACAATTTATTTTATAAGATATTAATTAAAATTCTAATATACAAAATCCTTCCACTTGAAAAAGAAAAAATAAGTTGACATAACAAAAAAATACCCAAAGGGCTAAATAAAATTCAATTATTTCTTTATCAATATATACATATATATATATATATAGAAAATTTGCACCACAAAAAATGCAACATTTTTTTTTTGTTTTGAAGGAAAAAATGTCCAATTAAAAGTTATAAGTCATTATGGAACAAAAATAAAATGAGAGTGTAAATTTTGGTTCCATATAACTAAACATGATCAAATGAGGGAAATAAACTGAACATTACAAAAATAGGAAAACATTATGTAATTCTAAAAGTTCAGTTAAAAGAGAATCTCTAAGGAAATTACAATACACTATAACCTATATCAATAAAATACTAATACCGATAGTGTATTAAAAAAATCATTAATATAAGCCAAGAAAAGTACATTGTATAACACCAAATTACATTAATAACAATACACCGATAGAGTATAGTTATCATCAATGCAATAAAAAAATAATTATATCATAAAATTCGCATAAATGCATCCAAAATAATGAAATTATAATTATGTAAATGAAAAAAAGAAATTATGCATATTGTCCAATAAATTTGCATAATTTTAATCATATATATTATATGACCAACATACAAAATTCATATTATTATACCCATGATAGACAAGTAATAATAATGCAAACTAATAAATAAAATTATGCTCATAAGAGAATGACAATTAAGATTGTGCATAATTAGTAAAATAACCTAAAATCAATTTATAAATGATAATTCAATATTAAAGAGAGTACAGTATAATTGGAGAATACAAATAATGTAAAGAATTATCACAATGAAAATAGGTAAAAAATTCAAGATTATAATAGTAAAAAAATTTTAATTTAATCTTGAATTAATCAAATTTTTTTATACTAAAAAATACCAATAATATAAAAATATTAAATAAATATGGTATTTTTGAAAAAATAAGAATATAAAAAATTAGCAATCACATTCAATGCTTCTGAGAATGAATTTAACACACGAATCATCATACATGATCGTATCAAAACGACAAAGTTCTCTCTTGACCAAATCACAAAAATATGGGTATAAAAATGAGTCCATGCAACGCCATTAACACTTTCCAAAGTAAAGTTAACACAAATATATTATGTTGCCCACACAAATGACTCATATCGGTCAAACATAAAAAAAAGGAAAACCATTAAGTAATTTTAAAAACAATTTACCCCATAATTATTTAAAAGAAAGCTAGGTTTTAAAGGGATAGCACTTAAAAAGAAGTTTCAATATATAATTTACCCATGTAAGAGTAAGGGAATGAAACTTTAACATGTTATTTTAAAAATAACAAGTAGCGTAAACCTTCATTTTTTTTATTTGTGAAAAAGATAATAGTGAACTATTTTATAAAATTTCACTAATAACACAAAAAATCTTCAATTCAAATTTAATTTTCTAATAGAAAACAATCATAATTCTCTAATAGAAAACAACCATAATATGTATCTAATTTGGCTCTGATACCAATTGATGAAAATAAAAGGAAACCTTAAATCAATAGATACAAGATTATAGTATGTATAGAGAATTAAATATAAAAAAATAGAGGTAAGAGAATTTGTGTACCTCAAATATATTGAATTGAAGTTCTTGATTTCAAAAACAAAAAAAAACCCTAGGAATGATTATTGTAGAGATATGAGTTCAATAAGAACTGTTGAGGGTTTTACTACCTACTTTCTTGGGGATTATTCTAGAGAATGTGTATTGTTGTTGTTGTAATTTGCTTAATGGGATGACAAATTTATAATCCCCCAGGGTAGGCAGAGACCCCTCAAATGGGCTTTTTATGATTGACTCAACCCATCACAGAGTCAATCTTACTATAATCTCATTCAAATAATCATAAAGATATTATAAGATATGATTATCACCATATCTTAAATTGCTAGATAATGATAAAATATAATTGATTAATACCAATCCACTATTATTTCCAACATCCGACACTCAAATCAGCATGGCAGCATGAACTCAACTCAACTTAACTTAGATCACCTTTTCGTATAGATTTCAAAGAAAAATAATTTAATAATGAGAGTGTATGTCAAACCTAAATAACTTCCACATTTTATACTATTTACCTTTTGGACTTAAGTTGACTAGGCTTTTTACCTGTAACTTTCGGTTTTGACCTATAACTTTGAGTTTTGACCTGTTGGAGAGGTAACATGAATGCGAGGTTAAGTACTTGCTCGGAGCACCACCAATTTTTTGCCGAGTTATCTTTTATTTCAGAAAAGATTGTTAGGACACTTCGGCCTACTACTGAGTCATGTCAGGGGGACTAAAAACGGTCCAGTTTTCTTCCTTGGTAGTCCTAGTTTATTATACATTAATATTCATCCTCATTTATATACTATTTTTCAACATTGTTCTGTGTATCTCTATTTTTATAATAAAAAACATTAACAAATAATCTTTATAGTATATGATTAGGAGAAATAGTCTAGCATTTACTTTATCCCGCATTAGAGTTTGTTTGTTTAAGATTATTTTTTGAAAGAATAACTTTTTTTATTTAAAAAATTACTTATAAGAATTTTTAAGATGTTTACCTAAACTTTTTTTGAGAAGTAGAATAAAAAAATATCTGTTTACTTGTTTTTCAAGAAGCAACTTAGAACTATTTCTCAAAAAATACGAAGCCTTTTATTTCTTGACATGTCAGAGTTGAAAGTAACTTTTTATGATTGTAACCAAAAGAAAATTTACTTCTGATTATATAAGAATCTTTAAAATAATTTTTTTAAACAATTTTAAAAAATACTGTTTTAAGCACAAATAAATTGGCCTTAAATCTATATCTCCAATGAAGATTTTATATTCCCTAAAACACATGTAGTGATTTTATATAATTTTGCAATGCCTTATTTAACTATTTTTTATTATATTTTTTTTACACAAGAATGAACACTAATACTTAATATATATATATATATATATATATATATATATATATATATATATATATATATATAAATAAAAGTAGATTATATTCAAGTGCCACTTAGTGGTCAAGAAAGTTATAATTGGTAGAGTTTTTCATAATCATCATGTTAGAGTGTGATTTTGTTATGTATTTTAGATTGGTTTTTGTCAAGTCCTTTTAGCCGAGTTTTGGTCAATTTATATTGGTGTCACCACAACATGGAATAACGAATATAGACATTTATTTGTAGAATTATATATTGAGTTGACTATAAATTTAATAAAAAATGTATGTGGTGAATGTTATCCTTGTTTTTAGTCTTATGCAAGGGTTAAATCCTTCATGGGAGTGGATAAAGAGTTGAATTTTTATCATGTCTTACGAGAAGCAAATCAAGTAGCGGATAAGATGACGATCATGATTTATCTATGTTAGAGTTTATAATTTGATTATGAGATTAATTACTATGCAACAATGTAAAAGAGTTTTATACTAACGTTTAATTACAACTTTTCAGTTATGTTGTGCCAAGTAACCAAGCAAGAACTCACTCACAATTATAAAACAAAATTTGAAAATAGAGATAAGGCAAGAAAAGAAATAGGAATGAAGAGATGAATGAGAGAGGGTTAACAATAACAAAGAATTTTGCCTTTTTATTCTTTCTGTAAACTGAACAAAAAACATATTTCACTTCTCTGTTTTCACACACAAATGGTATTTAATTTTGTAACCTAAGTTCCTTATACAAAACCAAATTGAACTAACTAACAAAAATAACTATTAGTTAGTTATGTACACAACAAAATAACCTATTGTATGAGAATCATAACCAACAATTATCCACCATGGTTCAAACTACAATTTTCAGAAGAAATAACTCCTTCTTAATCTCTTTGTAGCCGAATCAGATTAATGCAGTGATAAAACTTTGTACTGGGAACAACCTTTGTGGTCATGTCAGCTGGGTTATGATTAGTGTGAATTTTCTTCACAATAACAAATCCTTTACTAATGTTTTGTTTGACAAAATGCAACTTGATGTCAATATGCTTGGTCCTCTCATGATGCATTGAGTTCCTAGACAAGTGGATGGCACTTTGACTATCGCTTTGAATTGTGATCACCTTGTGCCTTAACTCTCTAGCAATGCCTTCAAGCCACATTGATTCCTTCATAGTTTCAGTTAGGGCAATGTATTCAACTTCAGTTGTTGAAAGTGCTACCACCTTTTGCAGACTGACTTTCCAACTCACTGTAATCCCATATGCAGTGAACACAAAATCTGTAAGAGATTTCCTAGAGTCTAGGTAGCAAGTATAATCAGACTCAACAAAACCTTCAATTGCTTTTCTTATTACCACATCTGGCTCCACCATAAATCAGACCTCTTCCAACTAAACCCTTTATGTATCTTAGTATCTACTTGACTGCCTGCCAATGTGCCCTGCCTGGTTTAGCCATAAACATGCTAAGAATGCTTACTGCATATGCTATATCAGGTCTAGTACAGACTATAATATACATGAGTGATTTGACCACACTTACATATGGAATCTTTTCCATGTAAGCCACCTTATCCTAATTATTAAGAGATTGTTTCCAGATGAGTTTAAATTGCTGTGAGATAAGAGTGACCACGGGTTTGGAATTCAACATTCCAAATTTCTCAAGCACTTTCGTTAGGTAAGATTCCTGGGACAAGTACGACACTTTCTTTCCCCTATCCCTATCAATTTCAATCCCCATGATCTTCTTTACAGGCCCCAGATCCTTCATTTCAAACTCCTTGCACACAGACTTGACTTTAATTATCTCCTTCTTGTGGTTCTAGCTATCAACATGTCATCAACATAAAGAAAGAGTATAACAAACACTACATTGTCTAGGAATTTAAAATAGACACAGTTATCATAGTCACTTCTGTTGAAACTTATCTTGGCCATAAATTCATCAAATCTCTTATTCCATTATCTTAGGGATTGTTTTAATCCATATAGTGATTTGTTTAACTTGCAAACATAATTTTCCTCGCCCTTTTCAACAAAACCTTCAGGCTGCTGCATTAATATGATCTCATCCAGTGTCCCATAAAGGAAGGATGTTTTAACATCCATTTGTTCCAGCTCTAGGTTTAGCACTGCCACCACCTATAGCAAAATTCTTATGGATCTGTGTTTCACAACTGGTGAAAACACTTTATTGAAATCAATTCCTTCCATTTGGGTGAACCCTCGGGTTACAAGTCAAGCCTTGAATCTGACTGGTTCAGAACCTTGGATGCCTCATTCTTCTTGAAGGTCCATCTGCAGCTAGCCACTCTAGAATTAAGAGGTTTCTTGATCAACTTCCATGTATTGTTATCATGCAAGGACTTCATTTCTTCCTTCATGGCATTGAGCCATTTTTATTTCTCCTTGCTAACTAACACTGAATTAAAATCTTTGGGGTTTTCCTCTAGGACTTTAGTGGCTGAAATTAAGGCAAAGGTAGTTAATTCAGCATATCCACACCTCTCAGGTGGTTTGATCTGTCTTTTGGTTCTATCTCTGGCCAGAAGGTAATCATGATCTTTAGAGTTTATCTTCATGTTCTTTTTCATTAGGAGTGTAACACAGCTCCTTGAGCCTTAGAAAACTTGGTTTCAAGCCATGGCAGTGCTTTGAGTGGTCCTGTAGGCCATCTCTGATTCATTGAATATGACATCAGACTCACAAGGAACTTCCTGAATCCAGCCTCCAAACACCACAATTTATACCCTTTTACCCCTTCTAGATAGCCCCAAAAAATGCATTTAACAGCTTTAGGTTCCAGCTTGTCTTGCTTAATGTGTGCATATGCAACACAATTAAGCATTTTCAAGTGTTTCAGATTAGGAACATGACCAGACTAGACTTGTTTAGGGATTCTGAAAAATCAATGCTATGGAGGGGCACCTGTTGATGAGATATACAACAGTCATGATTGCTTCTGCTCAAAATACCTTTGGCAACCCTGCACTTAACAACATGCACTTAAGCCTTTCCAGGATAGTTCTATTGAAGTGTTCAGCCAGGCCATTTTGCTGAGGGTGTCGACACTTGTTTTGTTCCTCGCAATTCCATTTTTGGTGCAAAATTTGTTGAAAGGCTCTAAGCAAAATTGAAGGCCATTATCAGTTCAAAACCTCTTAACCTTCTTCTTAGTTTTATTTTCAATCAACACCTTCCATCTTTTAAAATTTTCAAATGCTTCCTCCTTGGTTTTCTTTATGAATATCTAGAGCTTCCTTGAGTAATCATTTACTATGCTTAAAAAATACCTAGCACCAGAATGAGAGGAAGCCTTGGTTAGCCTCCATAGGTTAGCATGGACATAATCCATAATTCCCCTTGTCCTTTGTTGTTTAGTGCCAAACTTTGCCCTGCAGGATTTACCATATACACAATGTTCACAGAATTTCAGCTTTTAAATTTTGTCTCCACACAGCAAACTTTGCTTACCAAGTTCAATCAACCATTTCTCACTGACATGCCCTAACCTCTTATGTTACAGTTCAATCTTGGATAAAACCTTTTCAGAAGCAGTAATAGCTAAGCCAGTGAATACTCCACCATCAACAAAGTACAAGTCGTTTTTCATGATTCCCCTCATAACAATTACAAAACCTTTGACAACATTTAGACCTTTTTTTGGCCTTGGAACACATACCTTTTCTTGTCAAATTCACCAAGGGATATCAAGTTCCTTTTTAAGTTAGGAACATATCTGACATCAGTGAGAGCCCTCTCAACTCCATCATGATGCTTGAATATGATGGATCTAATGCCTTTGATTTTACAGGGCTTGTTATTTCCAAGAAGAACCAGACCATCTGTTTGATCAGAAAAACTCCCGAACCATGATCTATGAGGTGTCATATGCCATGAGCATCATGAATCCATTATCCACTCAGGTTCTAAGTTGTTTTCAAACACAGTCAAGGCTTCAGAAGATTCATAGTCTTCATTTTGAACAACCGCTACATTTTTATATTGTTTTTCCTCCTCCTTGTTGTTGCAATTAGCTTTCCTTTTAGGGAAAACCTTCCTGGTGTGGCCTTCTTTATTGCAATGGTTGCACTTGATGGTGAAGTTTGATCCTCCACCATCCTTTCTTCTTTCTAACTTAGGCTTCTTCTTGTCAGATTTCTTGTCTTTCTTGGAGTTCTTGCTGGACCATTGTCTTTTTGCTGCCAACCCTTCATTAGTCTCTGGGGTCTTTTATCCTTCTTTCATTCAGTTCTTTAGAGGCAAGGTAGCCTATACTTCATTAAGGGATACTTAATCTCTCCTAAACAGGATGGTTTCTTTGAAGTGGCTGTAATTCTTTAGCAGAGAACACAACAATAATAGTGCCTGATCTTCATTATCAATGGTGACATCAATGTTCTCAAGATCAAGAATCAACTTATTAAAGTGATCCAATTATTCCCCTACTATTTTATCCTCATTCATCTTAAAATAATACAAAGATTGCTTCAAGTAAAGTCGATTTACAAGAGACTTGGTCATGTACAAACTTTCAAGTTTAGGCCAAACTCCAGCAGCAGTCTTTTCCTTAGACATTTTCCTAAGAACCCTATCACCAAGACTCAAAATAATCGCAATGTGAGCCTTTTGAACCATTGTTCTTCTTTCCTCCATTGCCATGACACTTTCAAGCTTGGTTTCACTAGCAAGTGCATAGATCAACCATTGCTAAACAAGAAGGGTTGTCATCTTCACCCGCCACAATCCAAAATCGTTTTTACCCATGAATTTCTCCACCTCATACTTGGTGTAGCCCGTTCCCGAGTTGATCCACGCTCACCGAACTAATTGTTGTGCCAAGTAACCAAGCAAGAACTCACTCATAGTTGTTGTAACATCCCAAAATTTAAAATAAAAATATTCAAATAATCATTCAATTAAGAGAAGATAGATTAATTTGTTAAAAAAAACTTATTAAAAGATTAAACTATCAGAAATTTTGAATAACAAGATTAAGATAATATATCTGTTAAAATATAAATAATATAAAATAATATATTTTATTTCATTAGATAAAATTAAAAGATTAAATTGTTAGGATTTTTAAATGAAAAAATAAGTTAAGATAATGTTGCTTTTAAAATAATAGTAAGATAAGATAAAAGAGTATTTTATTTCATTTTAAATTTAATCTGTACAAAACTAATCTTTTATAAAAGATAAAAATATAGAGAGGGGAAAATCAATCAACCCTAAGCAATTGATAATTGTTTTGAGATACCTCCATTTGGAATGGGGTTGAATTTTGAGATACATCCATCTGGGATGATATATGAGATACCTCCGTTTCATACAGGGAAGAAGTTTTAGATATCTCCATCTGGGATGGAGAAGAGATTCTGGATACCTCTATAATAGCGTGGGTAAGGCAATGAGATGTCATTGTATGAAATATGAGCTCATAGACCTTTTTGAAGAATTTACTGAAAGCCTGGTTCTGGGAACCGTAAAGTGTGAGTGAGTGATCATGAATATCCCTATATTTTTTATTATGTGCATGGGGAGGGTGTTAATTAAAACACCATCCTTTTATTATTTCTATTAATCATTCATATTAGGAATTGTTCGAAATAAATTATGATTTGCATTTAAAGAAAAGACTTTTTATTATTGCGGTACCATGGTTGTTTTTCCAAATTCTGCATCAGCTGACAACAACAATGTTTGCGAACATCTTTTAAAAACTTATTTTATTCAGTGAGATTATTATCTCATTAAAAGTGTCGTTTTCAGAGCCCCAGGGAGAAGTTTTGGAAATTGAAGGAGACTTGAAGACCTAATTTGTTATTAATAAAAAAATTTCTTATAGTATTTTGTTTATTATGTAAGAATTCATGTATTCAAATATAAAATTTATTATTTTTTTAAAATTCTTTATTATTTTATTATGGTTAGTACTGTAACGGTGGATGTTACAGTTGTAAAATGAAATTTGAAAACAGAGACAAGGCAAGAAAGGAAATAGGAATGAAGAGATGAATGAGAGAGGGTTAACAAGAACAAAGAATTTTGCCTCTTTATTCTTTTTGCAGACTGCACAACAAACAAATTTCACTTATCTGTTGTCACACACATACATGGTATTTTAATTTTGTACCCTAGGTTCCTTATGTATAAGGACTATTTTATACAAAACCAAATTAAACTAATTAACAATTAAGAAATAACTGTTAAATAGTTATGTACAGAACAAAATAACCTATTGTTTGAGAACTATAGTCAACAATTTATATAATTTTTAAAATATTAATTAGTAAAATTAACAAATTTATTATAAATGAAAAATTATCATTGAATTTCAATATAACTGTGACGAATCAAATTCAAAAAATGTTGCTGCTACTATTATCCAAGGGGATTTTAATGGATTTGCTTTGGGGGTAGTTAGCCAAAAAGAAAGGATTATATTCTAAACTATTTTCTAGCATCACACGGTCCACATTATAAGCATATACTATTAATTATTAGTGATATTAAACTTACATGATTAATTTCTTTTAGTTGGCATAACAAATTTATTTTTTTAGAGTTTAATTCCATGTTATTGAAAAAAAATTTACTTAAATAAGTTTTTTTTCCTAAAATTTCATAAAAAATCACTTTTGATTTTTAAAATTAAAAAATATACACTTTTAGTTTCTTATTCACTTAAAGTCCTTCTTCTCTACTTAACATTGTTAAAAGTTGCTGATATAAAACACATTTTTATAGTCATAAATCATTCTCCTGAACCCTAACCCTTTAATCTTTAATTTCACATCCGACACAGTCAAATACATCAAAACCTAAAAACAGACAATGTTAATAAAAAAAATTAATTTCAGGGACTAAAAAAATATTTTTAAATTTTAAGAATTAAAAGTGATTTTTTTAAAACTTTAAGAATAAAAAACAACATTTGAGTCATTTAAAAAAAAAATTACACTATCATCTAATTAGAGTACATCATTTTAGACTTTTAAGGGATCAAATGACTATATAAAATTCTATCAGGTCATGAGTCTTTTTTTATTTGTTTTAAAGGTTTTTACAAAATAAAATTTTCAACAAACTTTTGAGACATGAAATGATAATTTTAAATATATCAGTGATTTAAGAATAAACTAGAAGTAATCAGATTTAAATATAAGGCACTTACAATTATATTTTTGTTTCATATGCTTTCAATATATTTTTCATAGAGATTTTATATATGCATGCATAAAAAAACATATTATATATATATATATATATATATATATATATATATATATATATATACATAAAAAAAATTACATATATGTCTAAGAAGGTTATTTATTATTCTAAATGTGTTACTTTTGTTCTCTTAATTTTTTAATGAAAATTTAACTTTATGATTTCTTATTTTATTTTAATTAAGTCGGTCTCATTATTTTTTTTTCTCAAGAGTAAGCATATTATCATATACCTTAACTAATCTCAATTTTTATTAAATTACATTTGACTCCACCTTAGTATATAAAACTATATTTCTAAATTCTAACATAAGATGTGATTTTTTCATATGTTTTTTTTTTCAATTTTTCACACACAATTAGATTTTTATTCATATCCTTATTAAAATATTTATTACCATCTATTAATCATTACAGTCATATCTTAATTTGTGATAAACATGCATTCTACATATCACTTACACATATTCTATTTAAATGAAGGTTTCGCACTTCTTAGCATGTGTATGTTTTCATGTATTTTCAATGTGTTGAAAGTGATGCAAGCAAATCTTTGGATTAACCTTCAACGAAGTTTTCATTATTATCAAAATTACGAGTTAATTCATAAAATCGTATTTTACAAGTTTTCAAGTCTTTCACGAATTACAATCAGAATAAATTTGAAAATAGACTCTCTAGCTAATTTCTCAAGTTATATTTAAAAAGGGTTTTGTAATTTTAAGTGTTTGAACTATAATTTGTATTTATTTAAAGTAATTTGGATTTTTTTTTTTTGTGGATTTGAACTTATGTATAAAAAATTGTAATTTTTATAATTTTACCCGTTTACTCTCACAGCTCTAGATTTTTACAAGGCTCAAATGAAAAACAAATACAACTTTAAACTTAATAAATTAACCCAATTCTAATATCTAGTACACTCCAAAACCCTAAAATAATGGTGTTGGTCATGGGGTGAAACATGTGAGAGGTAACTAGTTGAAAACCAAATTAAGCTTCAAAGGATTTTCGGATCATAGTCCACGTTTGTAAGTTATAGCCCCTGTTGAAACATCATGAGAGCTAATTAATCTCCAACATACATTACTATTTTCTCTCTCCTTTTTTTTTTTTTGACAATGCTTCCATTTCTCTCAACCATCCCATGGCCAAACCACAAAACTTATTGTAAGTAAAAGGTTTATGTGATTTTTTGCTCTTTCCTTAAGACATCACAATCACTAAACATACATTTTTCCTTTTGTCTTGATCTTACTTTATGAGCCTGAATTGTGTCTCTAGGGTAGTTTTCAAAGCATGACATACATTATTTCTTATGTAAGTAATGATGGATAGTAATTTTGTTGATTGTCAATTTGGTTTAACTTGTATTTGATAAAAGGCTACTATTGCAAATTTTCACTTGACATTTTGTTTACTTTTGTTCATTTCTACATAGGAGATTATGTTTTTTAACCACCCTTTTGTTTCTTGAGATTAATACTTGATTTTTTTGTTCAGTAACAGAACATTGTCAATTTGGATTACCTATTACAAATTTTCACTTGACATGTCTTTTTACTTTCACATTTAGCATAGGGGGTTATGTTTTGCACCCTTTTGTTTCTTGAGATTAATCGTTGATTCTTTTATTCAGTAACAGAACATTGTAGATAGCAAATCATAGACATAAAGAAGAAAAATGTCCTCAAATCCAACCATGTATGAACCAAAAAATATCCTCATAACTGGAGCTGCTGGTTTCATAGCCTCCCATGTCACTACCAGATTGATTAACAAGTACCCTAGCTATAAAATTGTAGCTCTTGATAAGTTAGACTATTGCTCTACTTTCAAGAATTTACAATCATGTGCTTCATCACCTAAATTCAAATTCATCAAGGGTGATATAGCAACTGCTGATATTGTAAATCATATTCTAATAGAAGAGGAAATAGACACCATTATGCATTTTGCTGCTCAAACACATGTGGACAATTCATTTGGAAACTCTATGGATTTCACATACAACAATATCTATGGCACTCATGTGCTACTTGAAGCCTGTAGGGTCACCAATTGTGTCAGAAGGTTCATTCATGTTAGCACAGATGAAGTCTATGGTGAAACAGACTTAGATGCTAATATTGGAAACCATGAGACATCTCAGCTTCTACCAACCAATCCTTATTCTGCCACAAAAGCAGGTGCAGAAATGTTGGTCATGGCTTATCACAGGTCTTATGGTCTTCCAATTATAACTTCTAGAGGCAATAATGTTTATGGTCCAAACCAGTACCCAGAAAAGCTTGTTCCTAAATTCATTCTTCTTGCCATGAAGGGTGAGAAGTTGCCAATCCATGGAGATGGATCCAATGTGAGGAGCTACCTCCATTGTGGGGATGTGGCAGAAGCTTTTGATGTCATACTTCACAAAGGAGAAATTGGCCAAGTTTACAACATTGGCACTAAGAAAGAAAGGAGTGTGTTAGATGTGGCAGAGGAAATTTGCAAACTCTTCAAACTGAATCCTAGAGATGTTATTCAATTTGTTCAAGATAGGCCTTTCAATGATAAGAGATATTTTCTAGATGATCAGAAGCTCAAACAACTTGGTTGGGAAGAGAGAACTGTTTGGGAAGAAGGACTTAAGATGACAATTGATTGGTACAAAAAGAACCCTGATTGGTGGGGTGATGTATCCACTGCTTTAAACCCTCATCCACGTTTCTCAGCTATCAATCTCTCTGATGAAGCTCAATGGTCCTTCCAATATGGATACTCAAGGCTTGCAAGGTCATTTACTGAAGTTGGTAGAAAAAAGTTAGAGATTAAGTTCTTGATATATGGGAGAACAGGTTGGATAGGGGGGTTATTAGGAAAGCTTTGTGATGAAGAGAGAATTGATTGGGAATATGGGAGAGGAAGATTGCAAGATAGAAAATCACTTTTGGAGGATATAAGGAGGGTAAAGCCAACACATGTGTTGAGTGCTGCTGGTGTTACAGGAAGGCCTAATGTTGATTGGTGTGAGTCACATAAGGTTGAAACAATAAGGACTAATGTTGTGGGGACTTTGACACTAGCTGATGTTTGCAAGGAGCATGGCTTGTATATGATGAATTTTGCAACTGGTTGCATATTTGAGTATGATAAAGAGCATCCTCTAGGATCAGGCATTGGGTTCAAGGAAGAGGACATGCCAAATTTCATCGGTTCCTTTTATTCAAAGACCAAGGCCATGGTAATATCTATGAAATTTCTATTTCATCTTATTTATATTATTCCATTGATATAAATTTCAAAGTAAAAATTGGCTTATTTGACCATATTTGACATACTTTTGCTTTTTCACAAATACCAAAATAATATTTGGACGTGTAGACTCTGCTAACAAACAAAAACATAACCAACTATTATTTATCAAGTTTTTCTTCAGATAAGCGTCTTCCTAAGTACATAAAAACAATAATTGGGTATCTTGAATCCATGAGTTAAAATCAACTTATATACTTCAATTTTTGGAGAAGTTACAATAAAAAGCTTCTTGAATCATGAGTTAAAACCAACTATTATTTATCAAAGTTAAGTGCATAAGTTGATTTTAACTGATATAAGAAGTTCACTTCTTGTAAGCACTTCGGGAGAAGTTTATCTAACTACAACTTATAATGAAAAAAAAAAGTTTAACTATAACACATCATGCATATTTTCATGCAATGTTATTTAAGGATATGGAAAAATACATGCAGGTGGAGGATCTTCTAAAAAATTATGACAATGTCTGTACATTGAGAGTTAGAATGCCAATATCCTCAGATCTTAGCAATCCAAGAAACTTCATCACAAAGATTTCTCGTTACAACAAGGTGGTAAACATACCTAACAGCATGACAGTGCTAGATGAACTCTTACCCATATCCATTGAAATGGCTAAGAGGAACTTGAAAGGGATATGGAACTTCACCAACCCAGGAGTCATTAGCCACAATCAAATACTAGAAATGTATAGGGATTACATAGATCCAAAGTTTAAATGGGAGAACTTTGATTTGAAAGAACAAGCAAAGGTAATAGTTGCTCCTAGGAGTAACAATGAAATGGATGCTTCCAAGCTCAAAAAAGAGTTCCCACATTTGTTGTCCATCAAAGATTCCATTATCAAGTTTGTGTTTGAGCCTAACAAGAAAACTTGAAGATGTTACAGTTTTTGAAACTTTCATATACTTTGTTTTCTTGTGGATGGCTTATTGTAACAATTCAAAACATAGGGGTATGTGTTTCATTGTTCCTTTTGTAATTTATATAGTCACCATGTTTTTTACATCATTTTTTTTTAGCTTATACATGCTACAAAAATTATTGTCATTTTACCATTTTTGGATGAATACTAGAAATTCATTAGTTTTTTTTTTCAAATCAAATGTTAAAATTGTTAATAATGTTATGTTAACGTTGTTAATAATGTTAGTTTTTGTTAATGGTAAAGATCGAATTTATAACCTTTATTCACCTCTTTTCTTGAATCACCTTATGTCTCCTTAAGAACTCACCGGGATTTATTTAACAAATTTTCATCCCAACTTACTAATAACGAATAATTACTTGTATAAATATAGTTAATTTTATTTTACAAATTACAAATAGATAAATTTAATTGTATATATGATAATCAGTGTAATTAATATTAAACAAAGTTAATCATTATTAAATATTTTAATTATTTCATAACACTATTGTTATTAATAGGTAAAGTTAGCAATATTATTCATGATGTTACTAATTGTAATGATAATTGTACAATTATCTTTATTTACTATTAACAGGTAAAGACAAATGTATTTAAAATTTAGTTGATTGTGAATAGCACGATATTATTAACTATTTGTTGGATAAAGTTATATATCATCAATGAGAATTTCAATAAATTTATAATATTATTAATCTCATCTATGGGATAATTATATATATAATCACATTTATTTACTCTTTTAATCACTTTTAAAAATTAATCGTATTTAAAATTATCAATAATTGAAAATAACATTGTATCATAATATAAATTATTTATCATAAATATAAAATGTAATTTATATTGAAAATATTTATTTATTATAAATTTTAATATAAATTATTTATATATTTAAAATATTTATTTATCATAACTTTTATTTATACCAAGTAAATATTTATTTTATATCATATACAGACGAAAATACTATTATACTTTCGCATCAGAGAACGAAGAGACTTTCCAATTTATTAAATTTTTTATTATTATTCAAAATAAAATTAAAATTCACGCTTTGTAATATTTATAATTTTTTTTAGATTTATAAAAAATAAATATCATTAATGTAATGTTTAGAGAGTAGAGAAGATCTCCATAATAAATTACAAAGTGAATACTATCAAGTTGTTGATTCAAGTAATACTTGATTCGATCCTTTTAAATAAGACTTCAAATTTAAGTATTATATATAGAAAAAAAAATGTGATTATATAAAAAGAACACTAAAAATAGTCCATTCAATATTCTAACAAACATTAATCACTAATAAAACCAATGAGACCACGGTGAACCACCTCATTTCTCCTCTATTTCTTATGAATAGTAGGCAATAAACAAAGTCTTAATTTTTTATTATGTGACAAAAAAGGTATCTATCCATTTTGGAGTAAAGATATTGTGAATCCATTTCCATCAAATTCCAAAACACGGTTAAAGAACCTTAGTACTGAATATGAACACGATTTTTAATTGACAAAATTTTCATTTGAATGTTAATTAATATTTCATCGATTTTCATTTTATTTTATTATGAATTTGATAGCTCAAAATTATGGCCTTTCTATTTGCGAACCCAGTGTTCTAAAATTTTGAAATTATCCTTTACTATAAGCTATTCTCGTTTAATGTTGTGCCACATTCACAGTGTTTATGACAAATGCATATTGCAGATCTTATGATCTACAATATGTACATTCTTACAAAACTTTTGATCCACAATATACATATAAATATCTCATGTAGATTGAATAGTTATGTAATAACACGTCATAATATTATTGCTTGCCATTTCTAATTCATTTCATTTGAACTTGATAATAACAGATCACAGTAAGGAGGGTAGTTTGGGAATTTTCTAATAAATATAAGGTGCAAAAAGAAAATTAGGGGTACAAATAGAAACCCAAAATAAAAAGCATTATCCCATTAAAAACTCATTCTTGTGTAGGTGTTGCTCTTTGCACCCACATTTTTGCTACATATTTGTTACTTAAAAAAAAAAAACTAACCCCCTTTTCCTTCTCGATACAGTCTCCCCTCACACACACCCATGACAGAGAAGCCACGCACCCTTCGTCCTTCATCACAACTGTAGAGATCACGCATGTTGATAACATTTCTAAATTAGATGTTCATAATATGTCCTTTAAAATTAGCTAATCCAAATGTTCATTCAAAATAGGTAAATGTTCTCTTTATTACATAATCAGAATGAGTTAAAAATCTTTCTCGATTATGTAATCCAGATGATATAAAAATCCCTCCAAATTCTATAATCCAAAAACAACATATGCAAACACAACTTAATAAAGAATGTTAAAAATTTTTAAAATATGACGAGTGTATGAATAAAATAAAAAACTGAAGGCAAGGAGTTACGCAAAAATGCTCCAAAGGTAAAAAATTATTAAGAAACATTTCTTACATACAAGAACTTGCTTAAGATTTTCTATTAAAGTTGCTCTTGCACACTGTAAATGATGACCTGTGATCACTTTTATTTTCTCTGTATAATTTATCGAAACGTCACATAATGCAACTATGTAGTTCTTTGGTTTATAAATGTTATGGACCATCGAAGCTTAAAAAAGCCTCGGAGAAATCATAAGCATATTTACTACTAGGAAGTAAATGACGGAAGCATGTATGAAGGTCAAAATCTAAATATATTTCAAGTTTACATGTATATATGTATATCTTAATGCTTGACAAACTGCCAAAAAATGCATAAAGATGCTAAGATTGATGTGATACAAAGAATGGCAACTGATATTTCTAATGGCTAAGCAGATAAAAAACCATAATAAAAATTCAAAAGAATTACGTTTTTCTATACCTAACTGGTCATTTATCCTGCTCACCAGAATGCCCCAAGATTTTCTATTATGGAACTGACTCTTCGTCCATTGGCTCTTCAAATATTGAGCAACTGCTTTATCATCTTTTCTTCTGCCTGTAACTCTTTCTAGCAGCAGCAGCATCTTGAATTTTATTATACTTGTACCTGCCTCACACCACTACAAGAAGAAAGCAGAAGGAAGATACTGTACAACTTAACTTCGTCCATTTTTCAAGTATCAGTGGAGTCAATCATGAACATAACCCCAATCTGTAAAGGTGGCACACCCAGTCACCAAAGCCCAAACCATGGCCCTCACACCTCAAACAACAAAAAAGGCAAGGAGTGCGTGCATTATGGCCCAATAAATTATAATTCCGAGGCGTAAGATGGGTTGTCTCATTAGAGTTCGATCACAAGAAACCCTGCAGGAACATGAAAGCAATCCCCATTCATCAAATTGAAGAAATTTAAAACCATGAAAGCATCATGAAAAATATACATACCACAAGCCATCAATCAAGTCAGTCAAAGGTCTAGTAAATCTTGGGACAATTTTGGATGTTGTGAGGGATTTGAAACCATGGACTGCAACAAAAAAAGTGAGAAACCAGAATTAAATAAAAGGAACCATCAGGCGTTGCTGAAATGACGAGAAAGCCAGTAGACAGGTTTAGTGCAGAATTACCTTTATCGTCCTCTTCATCTTCTATCCTAGTAGTACTAGCAGGGTCTTCATCTACAGCAATGGCAATATGATCACTATTGCCTTTGCGCAAACTGCGAACTTGAGGTGTTACAAAAGCACCTGATGTTGACCACTCATTCATCTATAGAAAAAAAAGGTCAAATAAATTCAATCCCTTCAAATTCAAATCAATCAAATTCAAATCAATCATAACTGCAGAAAATATCTTTGATTTCCTTTACTCAGTTTTATCATTTATCATTTTAAAAAGCAAGTATCCATATTTGTTCCACCATAAAAACTGACTTTCAAACTGCTAGAATATATTTTGTTCTAAGTTGACAAATATGATGAAAATGTTGATCATGACAAGGTAATGCACAATAACATGTTTAATGTTTTATTCCAATTAATGTTCTGATGTGATTTAAGAATTTTATTTAATCCAGATTTACTATAAGATTCTTGCCCTAGTGCGAACAATCAACTATTAAATAAATAATCAACTTGCTCACCACTGGCTCTACCTCCACAATTTCTGAGCTTGTGCCAGGTCCCTTTCCAGTTTCTTCCACACCTTCAAGCAAATTCAATTGCAATTCTTTTGCATGTAAGGATGTCTCAAGAATTTCTATTTTGTGGCTCAATTCTTCTACCTTATTCCTTTCTTCTTGCAACAATGCCTCCTTGCTCTCTGCAACTTCCCTTAGATTCTCCAATTCTGACAATAAAGACATAAGCTTCTTATGAAGTATTTCTTTGCATTCTTGAACCTGACTATGGCTCTTCATATCACCATGTATACCATGCACCCCATCATGAGACACAATTGAGTCAACCCACATCAAGAACTCAAAGATCTCATCAGAACTTCTCTGGTTGCTCATTTGTGATGCAAGAAGAACATCATTAGTGCTTCTAGTAACCTCTTGCCTCAAGAAAGAAATTTCAGTATCTCTTTCTTGCAACTGGGATTGAAGCTTTTCAACCTCCGAAAGGAGATTTGCAGACAGGTGGTGAAGCTCATCAAACTTGCTAACAGTTATGGAAAGCTTTTTCATAACCCTACCACGGGAAGCTTCAAGGTTCTCAATCTCTTCATTCTTTTGTTGAACAACCTTTTCTAGATCAACAATCCTATTAGTCAATTCTTCCATCTGTGCCTCTTCCTCATCAAGTGCATGCATTAATGCTTCAATTTCTGCAATAAACCATTGAGTTCCAGAAATATTCTTAGTTTCTCATTTATAAAAGAAATGTTACAAGGTCACTTCTTATTGTTATTAAAAGAGAAGGAATCAGACAAAGCTCACCTTGATCTTTAGCAGCCAATAAACCAGTTTGAGAAGTCATTTTCTCCTCTAATTCAACTGCAATATCTTGTCTATCTTGAAGCTCATTCACTCTCTGCTCCAGCATCTTCCTTTCTGCCTCAATCACTTCCACCTCTTTCTTTAAATTATGTTCCTGAATCCTAAAAGCTTGAAGATCTTGAGAGTAACTGTTTGCAGCAGCTTCAGCATCCTTGATCTGTTTTACCAGTTCCGAGCAAATCTGATCTCTTTGAACATCCTTCTCCTGGAGCTCTCTCTGCAAATTTGTTATAGTAGCCTTCATTTCCTTCAGATCAGCATCTAGGAATTCAGTTTTTATACTAGCAAACCCGTTTGCAGCCAGCATCAATCTATCTGTCATGGTTTTAATACATTCCTCAGATATGCCACCACCACCATCCGAAGGTGTTTCCAACTTAATTCCTAGATCTGAAGATTCAACTTTCTTTCCAACTAGTTCAGTTTTTCCGTTTTCAAGTACAATGACAGAATTCATGCATGCTTCATAAAGGCAGGCAATGTTCCTACATAATGCAACAAGTTTCTCATCTCGCTCGCTCACTCCTTTCTTCATGGTTTCACACAACTCTGTTTGGTAAGTCATTTCCCTTTGAAATCTTGCCATTAGTTCAGATAGATTTTTATCTTGCTCCTGTGCCAACCTTGAGTGCATGTTTACTTTTTCCTTAAGAGAACTGACCTCTACCATGAGCTCTCGCAGTTGATGCCCAGATAGACGAGAAATTTCAACTATAGAATTATCATCATAGTGATCAATAGTGTCAAAATCTGACCAAGTATCTGCAGTCGGAGAGCTCTTCTGGAGACCAAATATCACAGGTATTTAGGAAGGAAACTAGGTCATATTACAAAATAATAATAACAAGGAGTGCAATTAAGCCTTACATGAAAATATATAAAATGACAAAACCAGAAGGCACACACAATGTAAGGAATAAAATTTGAGTCGTAAACTAAAAACAGAAAGGGAGAGTTTGAGTTGGAATTGCTGTTGCAACATTCCATATATTATAATAATATAAATATGTTCCATTTCTAATTTGGTTTTTAATGCTAAAACAACAATGTACCTAAATTTCCAATTGATCTTAATTTAAAAACACACAACATATTTCACATTACTGAACAAAGTGAAGAATATTACATTCAACAATCGAGTGATTGGAGGTAATGCCACCAAGATGCTAATAAACATGCACAAAAACTATGAAACCAAAACAACAAATATCTTCACTTTCCAGTGCTCAATTTGTTCTAGTTTGAAAGTCAGTGTTCTTTCACAAATATGTATGACAACATTATAGTGATGGTTGAGAAAAGAGAAACTATAAAAATAACAAAATTATGACCCGAAAGATCGGAAAGATGCAATGAAGTTTTTCAATCCATCAGCACATCAGAAAAGAAAAATTCCTAGAAATAACTATTGGCAGAACATCAACCAGACCAGGAACAAAAACTTTATCCTATCAACATCTGTAAGCACAAAAGAACAACCTTGAAAATGGTGCATTCAAAGTGAACCAGATTACACTAAAGATCAATAGTATATTCAAATTCAAGTAGCACATAAAGCAATAATAAATACCATATGTCCACCCAAAAAATTTAAAATAGTACATTAATTTAAACTAACATAACATTGTTACACACCAACCAACTGTATTGTATGATATATTTGTTATTCTCATGTTCTCGTTATCATAATATACCAAATGAAAGGCAGTTGAAGTACAAATACAGAAAATGTCAATTTGACGCAAAATACAATTTTAAACTAGTTAACTATCCACAAGATATTAATTACCTTATTAGCAGATGACCAGTGTAAAATACCATCATATTCTTTGGTGAAAGATGAATCAACCACATTTGTATCATTGTTTCCTTTCATACATGACTCAAGACCAGCTTCCAGTTTCCGGTAAGATTCCAAATCCAAGAAAAAAGCATCACATAGTAAATTCTGAATCTCACAAAAGCTTTTGCAGACTTGGTTCATACTAGATTTTAGTTCCATGATGTCAGAAAAATGGCTCTTTTTCCCCTCTTCATTTAAGGCTGATAACTTTTCAAGATGTCCAAGCGCTTCCAGTTTGGCAGCCTCAGCTGTATCCCTTTCTCTTCTGAGATCCATAAGTTCAGCAGTCACCTTTGCGAGCTCCTCCTGAAAACTATCATTCCTTTCTTGAACCTCATTTAACTCTGCCAAGAGGAGTTCTGATGCTCTTTTAGACTTCCTGGATTCTTGCTCTAAAGATGTCACAGAACTATGTAGATCAGAGCATAATTTCCCAACCCATTCCAACTTCTTCACTGGATCACTTATATGGCCTTCATCACCAACCTCAATCTCACCTAACTTGTTCAAAATCAGTTTCAAAGAATATTCTTGATCCTGAAAATGGAACTCAGTTTCCTCCAAATGTTTCTTAAGTAGCAAACTCTCAGATTCAAGAGCTTCTAACCTATCTGGATAGGTTGACAACTGTCTCAACTTCTGTTCATGCTCTGCAAGAGTGTTTTCCCGGTTGTTTATCTCAGATTTCAAGTTCTCCATCTCAACAGTCATCTCTTCAATGGTTTGTTTTAGACTGTCTCGTTGTTGCACCAATGACTTCCCTTTCCTGACTGCGACATTTAACTTCTCTCTAACTGAAGCTGACTTCTGCTCCTCTTGACTAAGAAGCCCTTGCAATTGCTCAATTCTTTTAGTCAGAGTTTCAACTTCCCCTGACAACTTCTCTTTAACAGAAGCTGATTTCTGCTCCTCCAGATGAAGAAGCCCTTGTAATTCCTCAATTCTTTTAGTCATAACTTCAACTTCACCTGATAAAGATATTTGCTTTTCAAAAGATCTACCTCTCTCCTCCTTCAAATGCATCGATTCATTTAAAGACTCCTCCAGATCTCTTTTATATCTATCAATATGTGCTGCCTCCTGATTAAGAAGCCCTTGCAATTCCTCAATTCTTTTAGTCAGAGCTTCAACTTCCCTTGATAACTTCTCTTTAACAAAAGCTGATTTCTGCTCCTCCAGATCAAGAAGCCCCTGTAATTCCTCAATTCTTTTAGTCATAACTTCAACTTCACCTGATAAAGATATTTGCTTTTCAAAAGATCTATCTCTCTCCTCCTTCAAATGCACCGATTCATTTAAAGACTCCTCCAGATCTCTTTTATATCTATCAATATGTGCCACCTCCTGATTAAGAAGCCCTTGCAATTCCTCAATTCTTTTAGTCAGAGACTCAACTTCCCCTGATAACTTCTCTTTAACAGAAGCTGATTTCTGCTCCTCCAGATCAAGAAGCCCTTGCAATTCATCAATTCTTTTAGTCATAACTTCAACTTCACCTGATAAAGATATTTGCTTTTCCAAAGATCTATCTCTCTCCTCCTTCACATGCATTAATTCATTTAAAGACTCCTCCAGATCTCTTTTATATCTATCAATATGTGCCGCCTCCTGATTAAGAAGCCCTTGCAATTCCTCAATTCTTTGAGTCAGAGCTTCAACTTCCCCTGATAACTTCTCTTTAACAGAACCTGATTTCTGCTCCTCCTGAATATGAAGCACTTGCAGTTCCGCAATTATTTTAGTCAGAGCTTCAACTTCACCCGATAAAGATATTTCCTTTTCCAAAGCTCTATCTCTCTGCTCCTTCACAAGCATCAATTCATCCAAAGACTCCTCCAGATCTCTTTTATATCTATCAATATCTTCCACCTCCTTATCATGCACATCTATATCTCTTTCCTCATTAAGTGTAACATCATCCTCTTGAGAATGGAGACCATCACCAACAACCTCATGTGCAGGTTTCATTGACAAAAGATTTACAGGATTTTCTACAAGTTTTCTCAACAATTCTTCCAAGGAATCAATATTTGCACTATCAGAAACCAGACTTTCTTTTTCAGATAAAGCACCACCAACTAAGTCTTGCAGTTTTCTGATCTTACCATCAATGGTGAAAATTTGTTCTTCAATTGCAGCTTTCTGTTCCAATTTATCTTCCAAACTAGAAATTTCACTATGCAGCTTTTCATTCTCAAGTTCAGCTTCTCTTATCTGTGCTGATAATTTCCTTTCCATGTTCAGCTTTTCTACAAGTTTCTCCAGCAATTCTGCCAAGGAATCAATATTTGAACTACCAGAAACCATATTTTCTGTTTCAGATTCTGGCAAGGCATCACCAATCAAGTCTGTCAACTTTCTGATCTTGTCATCAATAGTTAAAATATGTTCTTCGATTGCAGCTTTCTGTTCCAATTTATCCTTCAAACTAGAAATTTCACTATGCAGCTTTCCATTCTCAAGTACTGCTTCTCTTGTCTGTGATGATAGTTTCCTTTCCATGTTCAGCTTTTCTACAAGTTTTTCTAGCAATTCTTCCAAGGAATCAATATTTGAACTACCAGAAACCATATTTTCTGTTTCAGATTCTGGCAAGGCATCACCAACCAAGTTTTTCAACTTTCTGATCTTGTCATCAATAGTTAAAATATGTTCTTCAATTGCAGCTTTGTGCTCCAATTCATCCTTCAAACTAGTTATTTCACCCTGCAGTTTTTCATTCTCAAGTTCAGTCTCCCTTGTTTGCAATGATAGTTTCTCATTCTCATACACCATAGACTCCATTTTCTCAGAAAGGTGATCTCTCTCAGATGTAAGAGCACTAAGGTCTTCTTGAAGAGCAGACAGTGTTCTTTGAGACTCTTCCAGACTGGCATTTAGCAATTCACAAAAGCTATCATATTTTTCAATCTTCAGTTGCAGAGAATCTATGTGATGATTAGCCTCCATAAGTGCTGTACCTATACATTCAATCTTATCCTCTGTCTCCATAGACTGCAAATTTGAAGGCATTTCAACCCTATTTACAAGCTCTTCCCACCTCTGAACTAAGCTATTTCTTTCCATCAATGATTGCTCCAGCATTTCATTTTGCTCAGCCACCCCATAATACTTACTCTGCAATTCCTCAAATTTTTTTCTAAAATCATCTGAATCTGGTTGTTGCTGACTATCATCTTTCCATGAATCCGTGACAGCATAACTAGCATCAGAGTATGAGCCTCCTCCTGCAGCATCCCTTTGGTCCCAAACATTCATTGGCAATGAATTTCCAGAAACTGAACTGGCCAACCAATCAATTTTTTCAATTATATCTCTTGAATGAAACTGCTCTGGGAGATCTAGATCTTCCAATATCTCTTCTATCCGCTGAAGCATTGAATCTTTAAGAAGAAATGACTCTCTTAAAGCATTAGATGAATTACGGATATAAGAAAGTTCAGATTCCATAGCCTCAACACGTTCACCAGCCTCTGCATATGTCTTAAGTTTTGTTTCAACCTCGTGAAGCCTTGTATCTTTCAACTGTAACTCTTGCAAGCATTTCTCCAATTCACTGGATGTCTC
This sequence comes from Psophocarpus tetragonolobus, assembly GCA_037954015.1. Lineage (NCBI taxonomy): Eukaryota > Viridiplantae > Streptophyta > Magnoliopsida > Fabales > Fabaceae > Psophocarpus > Psophocarpus tetragonolobus. The sequence continues at coordinate 21,719,750 of CM075695.1, read as the reverse complement.
TGCCAAGGACTGCTTGAGGCCATCTCGCTGTACAACCAGCCCTTTCCCCTTGGCAACAGCTATGCTAAGTTTCTCCCGAATGGAGGACACCCGCTGTTCTGAATGCTCAAGTTCATTTGCTTTCTTGTGTAATTCAGAATAAGCAACAGTAAGAGCTTCCTCTGCCTGATGTAAGCTTTCCTTTAGAACAAGGATTTCATTTACATTCTCAAGACGAAGTGTGTCTAGATAATGCATTTTTTCCTTCAATTCAGCCAATTCCATCTCCTTAGATCCACATCTTTCTTTAGTTGTATGATACTGGATTTCAGTCTCTCTGGTTTTCTGTACAAGACTAGACACTAATGAATTTAAGCAAGAAAGGGGTGATTTATTGATATCAATCATTGAAATGTCTGTATTCAGCATGCCAGCCACATCTTCTATTAGCTTACCAACAGAATCTAAACCAAGGCACTTCATCTTCAATTCTTCCATTTCTGTTTCCCTGTGCATCAATTCTGACTTCATTTCCTTGGTAAGATCCTCAAGCTCTAGCTTCTTGATCAATATCTTCCCAATATGTTCCAAGATTGGCTGATAGCTATTATAGCTCAGCAGATCCGGCAGCGGTTCTGTTTGCAAGTCTACCTTGTCTTCGTCCATTGTCCCACCATTACTGAGAACAAGTTTCCTCAGATCAGTGTACATATTATGCAACAGACCAGCAGCCAATTCATTCCTCCCAAGCAGATCATCACATTTTGAATTCATTTCATGATATGATTTGCAGATTATTTCATGTTCTGAACAACTAGCTTCAAGTTTCTTCTGCAGATCAAAAATCATTTCAGCAGCTGCATTAACTGAAACTTCTAACTGATGACTGATATCCAAGTTACTGTGAGCATCAGAAGAGACAGTTCCACACAAAGTCCCACCAACTGATTCTTTCAGCTTCCCAACTAACTCAAGAATCTGGGCAATAGTCATATTCCAGCCTTGCTCAAGTAGCATTGTCCTCTCTGTCACCTCCTTCTGCAAATTTTCCAGTTGACTGCCAACAGTAGAAGCCATATCATTTGAAATTTGTTTTACATCATTCATTTCGGTTTGCAATGCACTAATTTTTGACTGACAATATCCAAGCTTTTCATAAAGTTCGTTATTTTTAGCTTTGAGACAGGTATCTTCCTGCTTTAAAGCATCATATAGTTCCTCAAGAAGACATTTCTTTTCTTGAATATCACCCAGAAGTTGCTTTGCAGTTTCATATTGAACTGCAAGTTCAATGTTGGATGCTTCCAAATCTGAGCAATGCTGCTTCAATTGTTCAAACTGGTACTTGAGATCACTGTACCTTGTATCAACACTTTTCCGATCAACTCGCTCCCCCTTGAATAATGCACCCGCAATCTGAACATCCAGCTTCCACTTTGAAAGCAGTTTTTTCAAATTTCCAATTTGCTCTGTGGTTAACAAAATAAATGAGTTTGATGATGACTGAACAATACCGGAACCCCTTATTTCTGCCTCATGTTCATCTTCCTGTACTTTTGATTCAAAAGCCTGTATCAATTTTGATACCACAGGCGAAGAAGGTTTTTCACCAGCTCTGCTGGAGGATATTGATTGACAATGCAATTGATTAATTGCCTTTTCAAGCTTCACCAGAACTTCCTCCACCTCATCCACGCAAGCCTTCAATGAAACAAACCCATGAGAATCATCAAAGACTTCACGTTCTAGTATATTCCCATGTGGTCCCCCCGATTCACCTTCATGTGGTTCCCGATCCATTAGCAGAGAATCTTCAGTAATTGCAATTGCAGGGCCCTTACTTTGTTCACATGCAACTTGCACTTGGCTTTGAAGGTCCGTAGGTTGAGATAGTGGCTGACTGTGTTCCTTCCCAACATCTATCTTGGCCTTATGTTTATCCAAAGTGTTATTGAGAAATTCATTTTCCCTGGAAAATTGTTCCAAGCACATTGTGGCTTCTTTAAGGTCACCTTCAAACCTCATTAGGTTCCTCGTCTCTGCAGACAATTGCTCATTTAGGGCAATAATTTGAGAAGAGAGTCTTTGATTCTCAAGAACAAGAAGCTGATTCTTATCTTCAAGATTTTTAATCTGATCAGCCAGATTCTTACTTTCCTTCTCTACAAGTTCATTTTTCTCAGCAATCATCAAATCAAGAGCTTCATTCATGCCCTTCTTTTCCACCTGTAAACTAGATAGCAAGCCTCTGCAGTCAGACAACTCTGTGGACAATTCTAATGAATCATTTTGAGACAAATCAAAACTATTCTGAAGCTCAACCACTCTGGTAGAGAGAGCTTCCACCTCAGACATGGCAGCATTAAATTGATTTTGTAGTTCTACATTCTTGCTAGAAATATCATGTAGTTCAACACGGCAATTAGCAAGTTCTTCAGTAAGGTGCAGATTCTTCTCATTAACTTTATTATGGGAAGCATGAAGCTGAGATATTTCATCAACCAATTGATGATGGTGATCATCAGACTCCAGTTGTTCAGCTAGTTGAGTGTCAACTATATTTTTCATTAAATTTGCAAGAAACAGTTCTTCTTTGAGACTATGAAATGCTTCTGAAATGTCATGGTCTGATAGAACTGAACTACTGGTTAAAGGATCCAAATCAGACACTGCTGCTCTTGCCTCAATCAGAAACTGACACTCTTCTTCATTAAGCCCCCTAATAATTTCAGCCAGCTGCAAGAGATTAATTGAGCTTACATCAAAAACAGAGGTGACATTCAATGGTCTTGCTGGATCAAACTCATGAGCCCCTGAAAGCTTATCTGACACAATTTCCTCATTAGAGGAAAGTAATTCAATTGATTTGCCCAGTTGCTCAGCTTCATGAGATGCCTCCTCAATTCTAGTCTTCTCCAAAGCAATTCCCGAAATAGACTGGTCACTCTCACCAACTTCAGACAAAGGATGTTCCTTTTGACCACCAATCATAGCATCTGTGCTTTGATAAGATTTCTTCATGTCAAAACCATCAGCTTCCTGCATTGCCCCTACCCAGCAACAAATGAGAATATAAATTATAAATCAAATCCATGTATTAGTTTTCCCAGCCTACCCAACTAATATCCAAAATATAATATATAATATTAAATTAAAGGTGGTGGGAGAGAGAGAGCACAACCTAAATCTGTTACCTGATCTTCCCTTGTTTGCATTACAGATGTATTGGGAATATCCTCAGTTAAAAGCAACAATTCCTCCCTCTTTTCACCATCTCTTTCATCTGTAATACTCTCACATGCTGCAGTTGTAACAGAAACAGGTGGGGACAAAATGGCAACAGGTACAGATGCATGAACATGTGTTTCTCCACCTTCAGGAACCAGGGTATCTGAAATTCTCAAAGGCACATCCTCTGGCACATTAGCACCTATGTCTTGAGCAATTTCCCCTTGATCTGGAGCAGATAACTCAGAATCATTCTCACGGACCTCATGAACTTGATGTCCTACCTCAGCATTAGAATCCATTACAGTTTCATTGCCTTTATCATATGTACAGACCACTGATGATGAATCAACAGATGAATCAATATTGTCAGGAGTTAATGAGTTTGCCACAGACTGTGACTCTGGTGATTCCGCATTAACCATATTGGAGTGACTGTCATCTTCAACATTCCCATCAGTAATTTGAGATGACACTGCACTACTAGCATCAGAATCATCCTCAAGTAGCTGAGGTATACCAGCTTTTTTAGATGATTTTCCACGACTACTACCACTTTTACTGTCCTTCTTCTGACGAAATTGTTGGAGCTGAAAATGAAAACAAGAAGGGTGGAAATTAAGAACTGCAACCTGTAAATTGTACACCAATACTATATATTTTGAAACCATAAAGCAAAAGGATTCAAATAGCATGTGAAAGATAAAATCACTTGCTTTCTGAACATATAATAATAAAAAATAAAATTTGATTGGCACTCATTAGTTGATTAGTCAGTCAGGACAATTGGCCATGGAAATACAAGGGTTTGTGCCAGAAGGAAGGGGACCTCCAACAAATGATTAGGCCTGTTAAGGGTGGATTTTCATTAGCAACCATAAACAGTTTGGGGGACTTCTGGCAATTGAGAAAGCAGTGTAAGGGAGTGGAACCGGACCTCTTGAAATATCAGGAGCAGTGTATTGGTTCCTAGGGGTCTTCTCCCTGGTTAAAACTTAAACCCATTCTTTATTGCTGTTATGATACCAGCAACCAGTTTTATCACTATCCAAGCAAGTTTAGACATCATACTTCCAAAACAAAATGAAAAGGTAAGAGCTACAGGGTACAGTCCGTTGCACTATTTTCTTAAGTGGACTTGGATCCTCTAAACAAGCTGGTGCACACAGTGACCGCTTACAAGTAAAACAAGGAATTAGCCTCACACACATACATGATTGGTTATATAGATCTTGGTATATATAATTAAATCCAAAGCCATTGATACTTGATAATTCATCATTGGCTATCAACTCTACATTTTTCCTCTCTAAAATTACAATGTCAGTCTATACACCCACACTTCTCAGATCCAAAAAAAAAACTTTCTAACAGCAACAATTTACTCACTCTAATAGGAACCAACCAAATCCAATTATGAAAAAAACTCATCTCTAGAAACACACTAGCTACACTACACTTCATTCTCCTCCACACACACTTAAAAAAGCAAGAATTGAAATCCATATTGCAAACATGAGATACCCTTTTTTCCTCTTCAAAAGTACAGTGTATACACACCCCACACTTCTCAGATCCAAAAAAAAAACTTTCTAAAAGCAACAATTTACTAACTCTATTAAGAACCAACCAAAATCCAATTATGAAAAAAACTCATCTCTAGAAACACACTATCGACACTACACTTCATTCTCCTCCACACACGCACACACACACACTCAACAAAGCAAGAATTGAAATTCATATTGCAAATATTAGATACCCTTTTCTTGCCAGCTGCGAGCAGATCGGTACGGCTCTTGCTCCGGTCCATTTTTGGCCGATCCACCCCGTTGTTGCTCCCCACGGTAACAACCGCAATCACCAGAATCGAGTCCTGGCCATTGCTCAAATCCTCCTCTTACACTGCAAAACAAACAAAACCACCAAATCAAATCAAATTCAACACAGCCACAACCATTAAACGCTCTTCACAGTCCAAAATCCAAAACAAATAAAAGAAATATTATAGAAATTGAAACATTCACAGCTTCACAAGTTATATTCTCACAAAATTAAATCAAACACACACACAAAACGTGTTGGTGTTATGGTGCAGCGTTTAGAAGTGTTTAAATTAAAATTCATTTCTATTTCCGCACCAAACAAACAAAGCACAACCTAACCGCTGATTCGAAACGCAGAGAACAACGAATTAAAAATTAGACAAACGAAAGCATAAATAAATAAATAGAGAAAAAAGTTTTTCTCGAGAGAGAACCTTGATCGAAGGTTCCCGAAACGACGTCGTAGCGCGTGGCATTCGAGGCGGTGGCTATAGCTATGGCTATTACGAATCAAATCGTTATTCTTCTTCTTCTTCTCTTTCTTTTTTCTTCTGTGAGAAGGAAAAGCGTACGGTGAAATTGGAAGCAGCGTTTCTCAGATCTAAACGCAACGCGAGCGTTATTTTCTCGCTGGTTTAAGCGTCGAATCAAGCAACATCGATTTTTTTTTAAAAATTTTTAATTAAAAAGAAAACGAAAAGGGATTTCGTGACCTGAAAAAAAGACAAAATAAAAAAATAAAAAATAGGTTTGGTGGTGTGACGGTTATGTTTGGTGTCTGTTTCTTAAGGAAGGAGCATCTGAATCATGAATTTATGAATTATTAGTGTGAAGATTTGTGTGTATTGGAAGGTAAAGTATATTATTATATTTTTCTTCCTTTAAATATTAATTTTTTACCTATTTCACAATTTTTTTAATTGGTATATTATATTAAGCGCTCATTTTTTTATCATTTTTTTAAATAGCATATTTAATAATAAATTTATTATTATAGATACTTTAAAGATTTGAAAATATACTCAACTAATAGTAAAAATATCACCTTGTAGCAATGAATACAGACAAATAAATAAATAACTGAATGGTGAATGAATGAAGGTAATAAAGTACCCATCCTATACATGTATATAATAATTTATTAAAATATTATATATATATATATATAATTAATTAAATAATAAATTATCCATCCTATACATGTAAATAGTAATTTAAAAATTTAATTAAAATATTATATTATATATATTACTTTCTATAAAAAAATAATTAAATATTTTACTAATTGTAACTTACCAACACAATTATAGGCAGTTTTTTAAGAAGTCAATCAATAGAAGAAGATATACTCCTCATGTCTCAATCCGATTACTTGTAAGCCGAGGAAGGTTAGTGTGGAATTGAATATGCTAAGGCTCTGAAGTCGTGAACTAGGTTGAGGAGTATTGCAGGAGAAAAGGCAAGCACTCAGTACTGGGGGATCAGGCGATACCCCAAGCAGAATTTGCTTATAAAAGTTCGATAAATTGGTCACTATATTTTGTTTGATTAATGATACTAAATGAAAAATAATATCATAATGGTGTAAAACAGGGTCTTGTTTTATAAAAAAATTAAAAGTAATATTATTTATAGGCTTAAATCAATTTATTAATTTATATTTCTTAAAGTAAAAAAAAAATCCTAATTAACATTATGATTCTAAAATATTTATTTTCAATTTTATTACTTTGAAGTTTTTTTATTATTTTAGTCCGTGAAAACTATTTTCGTTGGAACATATATATCTATTGTTAGATTGCCATTCTTAAGTGATTATACGCCTAATATTTTGCCTTATTAACATATTCGTGTCATTAAAAATAATAATATAATAATAACATTTTAGTAAATTTTTCATTTTTAATAAAAATGTTATTGTTAATAGCTAAATAAACTTTTTATCCTTGAAAAATACTTATTTTTATTTGAATTCTTTAAATTTATTTTTATTTTAGTCCCAAATATATTTTTATTATAAAATAGTTTATGCCATTAAATGAATAAGACTAATTGATCATGTTATTGTTTTGTTACGTCAGTCACTGTAAATAATAATATATAGTAATTTTTTTTATAATAATTAGATTAAAAATCATATTATGGTTTTAGATTTATGAAAAATGAGAGGGAGCAGGAGAGAAAGTGAGAGAGAGACACGCGAGGAAGAGTGAGGTTGTACTTTGATGAGAAGGCAACATAGGCAAGACGAATAAGGACAACAAACGTTTTACATTACATAATTTTTGGAGAATTTTGGGGCTCGTGATTTAAGGGAGCTATTCTCCAAATGGGGCTCGTGATCTCTTGTCACAATATTTTTCTCATTGGGCTTAGTGGTCACCAACAGATGTGGCATGAGATCGTCATGTGTGGGTGCAGTGTAAAGGTGTTCTCGTCTATGTTTGGTCTCAAATTTTTCTTTGCAAGCATGGTTGGATCGGTGGGAGGGTTTATCAGGTTGGACGATGATACTAGGTTGCATAAGCGATTGGATGTTGCTAGAGTCATGTTATGCACTAAAAGTTAGGGGCAGATAAATGTGATTCAAAAGGTGCAAATAAATGGTTCAATTTTTAATGTTACTATTAAGGAAGAGTTGCACTCCATGGTGGATCTTGTCATGGGTTATCAAAGGCGAAATCGGATGGTGGAAGAGGTGCTATCTACAGAGGAAGTGTCTGACTGGTGGTTACAACAATGGTCGGAACAAGTGGCGGTTATGTCAGATTCGAATTTTGAATTTTTTATGTGTGCAAGTCATTGCTTTTCATGCATCAAGAGAGGCATTGAGGGTGGATCATGCATCACAGGGTAAGCACTCTCCATGTTGGTGATAAGCTCATGCAAATGACGCGTAACATTATGGGCTCAAGTCATGCTGTATTGGAGGCTGATAAAGTGAACTTGCATGAGGGTGGATCATGCGACCATGAGCTTAATGGGTTATTAGAACAGAGCCAAGGTTTACAACAGGGGGTAGTGTGAATGCCATTGATGGAAGATGTTGATCACATTGTAGTTAGGGGTTCGGGCAGTGTGATTGTCAACAATTTAAAGAACCACTCTCTTTCATATTGATAGAGGGGTAGATCATATGTCAGATCAATCTCTTTAGTGTGTGGAGTTGAATGTCAACGCACACGCAGGTTGCTCTGTTAGAGAGCTAAATAAGAAATTGCAGAAAGAAAGATAAAAGTGAATACTGTCTTTTTTTCATACGGCTGAACCAGCAAGATACCCCTTAAATACAAGTATTTCTTTAACCTAAAATAAAAGGGTTGCAGACAAAGTTCAATTTAGAGAATTGAAATAGAAGCAGGACATATAAAGAAACATGAAGGAGAGGTACACTTAATAATAATCTTTAGCCCAATAAGGTGGTTTATATGTTCTGTTGGGTCTGTTGGGCCCACTATGATGGCTCCCCTCGGGAAAACAAACATTGCCCTCAAGGTTATCGCTAACGTGGCGCGACAGGGTTAGGTGGGAGTGTAAGGCACGGATTGTGCTAGTATAGGACCACTGGATTGGTGTGGGTGGGGGAAGCAACATCCAACGGTTGGGATGGGAAGTTGGGGTTAGGTGTATTGGGAAGTGAGGTGTTGGGGTTGGGAAAAGTTGTTGTGGCATGGGAAAGAGGGATTTCAGATTTGGGAAAAGCTGAAGGGGAGTGGGAAAGGGGTATTTTGGGGTTGGGAAATGGTGAAATTGTTGTTGGGATGGGTGGAGTGTGATTAATGTAAGGAAAATAGGGAATTGCATGGGCCACGTCGGGGAAAGGGGGGCGAAATATGTTGCATGTTGGGGAGGAAGTAGGACACGTGGACGGTGGATAAGGTGTTGCTTTTTTGGTTAATGTTTTTGGTTGGTTGAGATGGGGTTAACAGGTTTGAGGAAAGAGGCAAATTGAAAGTGGAATTAGAAGGGTTTTAGGTATGCTTGAAGGTTATTTGGTTGTTGGGTTGGGTTCAAGAGAGAGAAGGTCTGTCTTCGTCCACGAGGGCGATGACTGGCAAAGGCCGAGTTCCTGATGGTGGTGAAGGGCCATGATAGCGGTAGAGCAAGGAAACATGAACTACGGCGTACACCTTCATGCTCGGTGGAAGATGAACCTCGTATGCGACGGTTTCAATACCTTGTAAAACCTCAAAGGGCCCAAAGAAATGTTTGCGAGTTTCTGGGAAGAGCGTCGCAACACTGTTTGCTGACGATACGACCTTAAACGTAACCACACACAGTCACCAGGTAAGAACTTCTCATCATGTCTCTTCTTATTCGCCTGGTCCTTCATGCTTTGCCTGGTTTGTTTCAAATTTTTTCGTAACTGATGCAAAATTTCTTGACGCTGTGCAAGGGGGATCTAAAGAACTGGTGTAAGAGAGAAGTCTAGGATGAAGTTATGAACTGTGGGAGGAGGACGCCCAAACACACCCTTGAAAGGAGACATCCTAATGGCGGAATGGAAGCTAGTGTTAAACCAAAACTCAACCAAGTGCAAGTATTTGAACCACAAGCGGGGTTGGTCACTCACGAAGCATCTAAGGTACGTTTCTAGACCACGGTTGACTACCTCAGTTTGACCATCTGTTTCGGGGTGGTATGTTGTGTTGTGTTGAAGCTTTGTTCCCTGTATTTTGAACAGTTCACGCCAAAATGTGCTCAAGAATAACGGGTCACGGTCTGATGTGATGGTCTTGGGTAAACCATGGAGACAAAAGACTTCAATTGTAAATCGGGACGCCAAATCCTTGGCGGTGAAGTTGGTTGGCAAGGCAATGAAATGAGCAGCTTTGGTGAGTTGCAGATGACCCAAATCACGGTGTGGCCAAACGAGGTTGGTAAATGGGTGATGAAGTCCATGGTCAGATCCTCTCAGATGCGTCGAGAAATAGGTTTGTAATAACCCTTGTATATAGAATTATTATTGAATATAGAATTATTAAAATTAATTATTATATTTTAAAGTATATTAAATTTATTGAAAATAATTTATTACCTAAATTTCAAATATAATAAAATAAAATTTCATAAATTACTTGACTCATTCTTACTTTATTATTCTCTATAGAACCTACATACTTTACTTATCGGAAATTTGTTTAGCATCTTTTTCTTAAGTAATTTTATTTTTTCATACTGCAGTTAAGTATAGTAAAAATGTAATTTTAAATGATGTAATTTATAATTAGTTGATAATATAAAATTTTGTAAAACATTTATTTATTAAACTCATTTTGAAATGTTATTTATGAGTACGGTTTCTCTTTTTGGGTAAATGATTAATCTTTATTGTTGGGGAACTAGGCACCGAAATATGAATAATTGGAAAGTTGATGTTTTTTTATGTCATTTTAAAATACTTTTAACTATCATAAGTTGATATTAATGATTCATTAGTTTCGGTTTATTTTTAGGTTAATTTTAAGTTAAAAATAAAAAATTAATTTAAACACAATTGCCTTAATTTATCAAATTTTATTTATTTTAATTTAAATACTAATTTTTAGTTAAAATTTCTTTGATAAAATTTTCTTCATATTGTATAATTAAAATATATAAAGAATATACTCATAGTGTAAAATTAGTTTAAGTAAGAAACGTAAAATTTACATTGTAAAATAATTTTAAGAATTTAAGTAATTTTAATTAATATTCTTTTATTCAACTTTCCTTTTAGAAAAAAAAAATAAAAATGAGTTGGGTTTAATAAAACATAAGTTACTATTTTTATTACTTTTTTTTGTTTCGCTTATGTCTTTTAAAATTAGTAGGCAATTTCTTTTTTATACAACAGTCTAAGATCATCTCAAGGTATATGTTACTTAATTGCAAGAATTTCTAGATGCAATTTATTAGAGTTAAAATTTTCTTTTTCTTTAATGACTAATTAATTATATTAATATTTTATTTTAAATTTATTATGAAAAAAATATAATTTTATTTTTTGTCATATTATATCTTAGAGTTAACCTGACAATTTAGAAACTACAAAATATTATTTAATATTTTTTTAAGATACAAAAGTATTCTGTGAAATATTAGCTTATAATTTCTAATTTTTTATATTTATTTGTCTTTTATCCTTAAAAAAAATTCTTTTTTTTTTTACTTTTTTTCTGTATACAATGATATTTTTTTTTCACTTTTACTCATAAAGTAAATTTATTTTAAGTAATTTCCATTACCTTTTAGATATTTTATATAACACTACTTGTTTAATAATTATTTTCACAAAAAAAAACTTGTTTAATCATTATATTGTTTAAAATATTTATTTTATTAATCGAACAATATAGTTCAAAATATTTACATAATTTTTTAATAAACATATATGCAATTGAGAAGTTGAATTCAATTTTAAATTATTGTTGTAGTTTTTTATGGATTTTTTTAGAAATAATTCCAACGGAAAAAATATAAATGATAATGATTTAAATTTGAATGATGATCAACAACTGTACATTGATCAAGGATAACAAATTGTTTAGAATGTCATTGATTTTACAAATGTATTCAGCAACACAGAGATACAAATAAAATCAATATTTGTGTTACTTTAATTATATTTAATTATTAAGTAAAATATTGTAAAACTATTATTCATTGAACTAGGTTTTTTTTACGCGAGACGAGTTATTAAAGTGGGTTAGAGGGGGTAGTGTTTGAAAATGACTTTGTCATCGTAATATTAAGGTCAAAGTGGATATAGGGTGTGAGTGAAATAGCAAGTATAAACCATACAAAGACTATCACAACTATGTTCGTAAAACAACAGAAACCACAAAGTGTGATTGTCCATTCAGATTAAGAGGACGACCTCTAAAGAATCAACATATGTAGAAGATGAAGGTAGTATGTGGGTTTCACAATCATCCATTGGCAGAAACATTAGTTGGTCATCCATATGCCAATTGTTTGGTAAACGAGAAAAAATCATTAGTTCAAGATTTGACCAAAAATATGGTCAAACCAAAGAACATTCTACTCACCTTGAAGGACCACAATAAAAATAATGTTAAACCATTAATCAAGTATACACTGTAAGACACATTTTTCATAAATCGCAAAGAGGTCCTAAAACACAAATCCAACAGTTAATGAGTTTACTAGAGCGTGATATGTATTTGCACTGACATAGAATGGACAAAGTTACAGAAGTTTTGTCTAATATCTTTTGGACACACACAGATTCAGTGAAACTGCTTAACACATTTAACATTGTTCTGTTGTTGGATAGTACGTATAAAACAAACAAATATCACCTACCTTTGCTTGAAATTATTGGTATGACATCAACTGACATAACATTTTTTATTGTCTTTGCCTACTTAGAATCTGAATGACAAAGTAACTTTATTTGGGCACTTGAACATCTTAGAAGCCCTTTCCTCAAAACTAATGTAGTGCCCAAAGTGTTTGTTACATATAAAGATTTAGCTCTTATGAAGGCAATTGAAATCGTTTTTCTAGAATAATTTAATTTATTTATGAGTATCATATTGAAAAAATGTGAGGCTAAATGCAAAATGTATGTCTATCCACAAGAAGCATGAGACCAAGTTATGCAAGTTATGCAGTCATTATGTGATGTTAAAGAGTGTGACACTGAAGATGCATTTGAAGGATATTTGTGCAACTTCGAATGTATTTGTCAACATCGTCCTTTATTCATTGATTATGTGAAAGACATTTGGCTGACCCCTCACAAGGATACATTTGTTAAAGCTTGGACCAATCAGTTCATCCACTTGAACACAACCCCTAAAAAGTATTATTTATGTTGACATTACATTCATGTGTTTAACTGTTTATAACTAACTTGTATTTATTGTTAACAGCGTTGAGTCATCGCATTCAACATTCAAAAGATTGATACAAACCAGCATGAATGACCTTTGTAATTATTGGGATGCTATGAACAATATGTTGCAATTACAACATATATAAATTAAAGCATCTTTTGAGAAAATCATCAATTTTGTGGGACATGCATTTAATCTAAGGATGTATAAGAATTTGCATGGCGTTGTCTCAAGGTATGTAATGAACCTTATTTCATTATAATATCAATGGGTCAAACTTGTTGGTACAAACAATTGTAAGTGTAGATGTGTAGGTATTCCATGTGCATGTCGACTAGCCACATATGTAGTTAGAGATATTCCTATTACTGCACTTCGTCTAGTTTGGATGAAACTTAGTTTTGTTGATGAGTTGCATACTGAAGAAAAGTTGACAATGTCAGTGTTTTAATGAGGTTGACTTGTCTGAAAAAATAAAAATAAGAGACAAATTAAATTAAATAATATATCTAATCGAACTTCAATGTGTCCTCCAAAAGAGAAGGTTAAGACCAAAGGTCAACAACGTCAAGCTGAGAGGTCAACAAAGTGTGATTCATCCTATTTTGAGCATGTTGATGTATATTTTTCAAGTCATGACACTTGTCCTTCCCAAAAGTCGGCAATGTCTGTTGGTAATGAACTTAACATAAATATTATGTTCATAAATCAATTGCTTGTTTTTTATGCATCGTTATGTCAAAAGCATAATAGATATTGTAGCTAAACGTCATTGTGCCTATCGTGCAATTGCTAGTTTGATGGGTTTGGGTGAGGATTCTTGGGCTATTGTTCGTCAACAATTATATAGAGAAATGAGAACATGACGCTCCGAGTACACAACTATATTTGACAGTGATGATCGATTTCAACTTTTACAGAATTCATTACTTGTTGATGATCGACGCATGGTATGGATATACTTTATGATTAGTAAAAGTTGTGTTTTTTTCACGTAAGCATTTCTTAACATTATATAATTTTTTTTGGCAGGCTAGTGTTGACAAATGAATAACTTTACCTAACATGGGATATGTCATTGTCAGTCGTTATAATGTTATCATGATTTCTTTGTCTCTGAAGCAATGCATAACATTTTTTCCATCAAGAAGTGAACCTCTCGCTGATATGTCAAGTCATCGAGTCATTTGCATAGCTCATGTCAATGAGAATCACTTTGTTCAAGTATAACACGTGTTTTTACATTACCCAACCCTAACACATACAACATCAACGTATTCTTGTTGATGTTTCTCCCAAGATCACCTTCTAGCTTGGCTCTTTTGAAGAAGCGAGTGATGGAAGAGGAATGAATGGTGATGGTGGCGTCACTCAAGGAGAGATAAGTCATGGTAGGAGTTTGCCACAAGGGAAGAAGCTTTTGATAAAAGCTATAGAAGCTCTTAATTTAGGAGAGAAATAAGACACCCAAATTTACTCACAAAGTGTTTTTTGTATTCAATTAAGTGTAAAATGTACAAACAAGGGGGATGTGCTTATTTATAAGCAAAAACATGGGCTTAGAGGATTAAGATGTGGACGTCCACCATTAGGGAGGTATAAGAAAGATTAATCAAATGTTAATTGAGGTAGAGCCAATTAGCACTTGATTAATTTCTAGGAAGATTCAAACATGCTAATTTTAAAGACTTGGTCCATTCTCAATTTGAATTTGAATTTTGGAGGGAAGCCACATGGCAACTCAAAATTCAAATTCAAAAATAAGAGCAACATGAAAGACATGTGGATGTCACCTTGGAGGAGAGAGAAGGTGGTGTAACAAGAGGAGGGAACCAAGATGACCCACATATCTCTCATGCTTCATGTGTGAGTTGGAGGGGTGTGGAACTAACTTAGTGGGTGTGGTTCATAAAAACCACACTCCTAAGCTACTCCAGAAAGGCCCAAAATACTCAACAAACTCCATAAAAGAGACTAATTACACCTCCTAATTTAAAATAGACATAAAGGCCAAAAAAGAAACTAAAAACACCTCCAAGTCCCAAATTAAAAAAACGTATATTACAATGACTAAAAAGAAGACTATGGCCTAATTTCTATCATCTCGGTCTCCTTGAGAGGGTGAAGTCTTCTTCCCTCCTCTCTAGCCATATCTTCCTCAATCCTCCTAGACATGGCAGTTGTGATAGGACTCTTGCTAGGGAAGAATGCATCATTATCCGATTGCACACGAATGGTTGACACATTACAGTAGTTGTAGTCAACAATTTTCACAATTGTTATACATTACACAACCATAAATTAGTTTAGATGATGATTGATTTTGTATACATAAAATAAAGTGTTATTTAAATATAATCATTGTAGTTTATTTGTAAGTAACATATCATGTTTTCTTCAACAATAACACCACATTTTGTTTTTTTAAAAAAAAGCATTCATAATTGCTGACGTGTTAGAGCCAGAAGTTACTGGATTTCTTCCCAAGCTGGTGTTCCTTGTGGTATCATACGAAAGTCAATCATACGTTGCAAACGTGTAACCATCTCCTGTGCAAAAGCCTGAAGCGATTATCAATTAACAAAAAATTAACAACTACTAAAGTAATGTGAATGCAATATATGTCAATATTTATATTAAATTAAACCTCATTCACAACTGGTCGACTGCTTCTGGCTATGCTACTACTCGACCCTGTATGATGACTTTTTTTCGGGCATGTGACTGTTCTAGAACCACCCTAGGGTTAGATTCGGACGGTGGACAAACATATGGATAAGAGATTCAAAAGTACCATGACATATAGTTACTAGAATAGTTTGTCGGATCAACCACCGTAGTCACTCCATACACTAAATGTTGCGTAAAGTTAAACCACTGTGCATTCATTTCTTTAGTTGTGATTGTCTGCAACCTTAAAAATGCATGGTCTACGAGAATTCTTTGAACAATCTTAAATTGTTGGAAATCTTGTTCAAGGAGATACAACTGTATATATTCACCGACCCGAATCCATCCACAGAACATGCTAATAAGTTGGAAGTCAAATGTAAGTATGTGTTCATCATACAGTGACTATATAACTGCCTCAAATGTTAGCCGATCGATGGTCGTTGTTTTGCAGCATTCCAACGCAACGCGTGGTGATTCACCTGATCGAATTCAATGGCTACTGATCTTGCCCTAATCATTGGAAAGTGTTTGTAGACCCAAGCTTGCATAAAACATTAAGATACTCATATTAGTTATATGCAATTCAACATAAATTATATAACATTACTGCATGTTATAACAAGTACTAACCTGAATCAAAGTCGCGTAACACGCGCACTGTTTGGTCTCGTTGTAAGTTGCTTCATCAAGATGATGATACAATTGTGTCAATGCAGCTGCACCCCAAGAAATTACAAATATGTCCTGAAGGTCATTGAACGATGTCAGATATGTTATGCAGACATAGGTGTTGCTCTTGTCCACAAATATGGTGCACCCAATAAGGTGCAACACATATGCTCGAGCAATTTTCTCCCAACTACTGGTAGAACATGTTTGTTCATACACCTTTCTTATCCAAGAAAGACAACAAACTTACTTTTACAAGCAGTAATCTCGCCAAACACTTCCTCTAGTGATATGCCCAACAAATTCATCAAAACGAGAATTGTCGTTTCCATGTTCAGGTAATCATAGTTGCAAAACACATTCATTACTGGTAGATGCAACAAGCATGACACATTATCAAGTGTGATGGTCATCTCCCCAATTGGTAAATGGAAACTAGATGTTTCCTTGTGTCATCTCTCAACAAAAGTACAAGTAAGGGTGGGGTCAACTATCTTGTACGTGCAGCTAACTAACAATAATAACCTATAGTGGGTAGCATATTCTTCAATTCCAACATGAGGCTCTCCAACTATCTGCAATTTTCGTTCGTGTGTTACGCATTTAAGGTTAGCACGAACCTAAAAAAAGACATTAAACTATTAATTATATACTAAACACATAATTAAGTAATTAAATAACTATGTTAAAATAATATATTAAGTGCACTAAAAATTAATTAAATTAATGTATTTAAAAAATAAAAAATTCATTAAATTAAATTTCTATATAAATATACAACATATAATGAACTACACGAACCACCTATTTAATTAAATTACTGTATGAATATACTACAGTAAATACAAAATAACAAATTAAATTACTATAATAAAGATTTAATAAATTAAATACATGAATATACTATATATAATGAACTACACAAACCAAATATTTAATTAACTAATTATAAACACATAATTAAATAAATTAATAAGAATAAAATTATTATAATAAAAATTTAATAAATTAAATAATGTAGACTTACTTCGTCATTTCATATGTGATGTGCTACATGATAAACATATGATACTAAAAGAGTAGTATTTTCTGGTCTTCCTAGTAACCCATTCTGAAGCGATTTTCATGCACAAGAGGTTGGTCAACGTCATTTTCTGTCGGCATCTGCCTTCTACATGCAAACGCAGTCGGTTGTACACATTCATTATTAACATGAAAATTATAAACAGTTCTATATGTTCTAAACATATCTGTAAAAACATTATAATAATATGAGAATTTCAAATATTGTTTTAATTACTGGTATAAATTTCAAATTTAAAGTTTTAACATTCAAATTTCAAGTTTCAATTTTAAATATTTATTATAACATACTTCTCTCAATTGCTAATTCTAAGAGTTCAAATTGCAAATTTAAAATTTCATGTTTCAATTTTAAATATTTATTACAACATATTTCTATGAATTGCTAATTTCTAAGAATTCAAATTTAAAATTTAAAATTTCAATTTTAAATATTTATTATAACATAATTCTCACTAATTTCTAATATTTGAAATTTCAAATTTCATGTTTCAATTTTAAATATTTATTATAACATATTTCTCTCAATTTCTAATTTCTAAGACTTTAAATTTCCTGTTTCAATTTTAAATATTTATTATAAAATAAAAAACCATAAAATAAAAAAATATAAACCCTAAACTAAAAACAGCAAGAGAACATAAAGTAGAAGTAAAAAATCTATAAGTGAATATATTTTTATTTTATAAGTGAATAAAACTTAGATATTTTTTATACTACTAATCAATAAATTTTTAGTATATAGTATATAATATATAATATAATGTAAAATAAAAAAATCCAATTACATATATAATATAATATAAAATAAAAATCAGATCCACTATAAAATAAAAAACAATAAAATAAAAAAAAAATGTAAACCCTAAACTAAAAACAGCAAGAAAACATAAATCAAGCAAACAATTTATTTTATACGTGAATAAATTTTTATTTTATAAAACTTACACTACTAATTTACTAAACCCTAAACCTTAAACCCTAAACCCTAAACAATAAGAAACCATAAAATAAAAAACAGCAACAACCAGAATCTTCTCTAGCAGTCTCTCGTCGAAGAAGTAAAAATATGTATTAACCTTTAATTTGGTGGTTGAGGCTAGGAGGAAGGGCTTCTCAAGTGGCGGTGGCTGGATGCGACGGTGATGGGGAGGGGGCGTGGTTGGCAGTGGCTGGGGAGGAAAGATGACATGAAGGTGAAAAAATGAAGAAGAAAGGGAGAGTAGGCGAGAGGAGGCAAAAGTAAGTGTGAAAGGAGAAGAATTGGAGAATTTAAAGATAAGGTTAGGTTTAGAGGGGTATAATGGGCATTTAGAAAAAGTTAAAAAAAAGTATGTGTGAAATAAAAAGAGAGTAAGTGACAAATAAAAAACCCTTTTCAAACTTAAAACTTCTCATAATGCTAGAAGGCCCTTTAGTTCATAGAAACACTATATAGGCAAAAAGAAAGCTCTAAAGTTTATATATAGATTAAAGTCTAAGCATAGATTAGGTGGCTACAAGAGCCTATTGGCATATGCTAGCTTGTGGAAGGAAAACTTAGGCTAGGTAGAAGCCCTTGAGTATGTGTAAGTCCCTTAATGATGCTCTTTGGCATGCACAAAGATTTGAAACTTAACTTTCTCCTTCTCTCTTTCACTTCACTCCTTCATTCTCCCTGTGGAGCTCTAACCTATTTTTTATGGGGTGATCAAATATAAAGAGCCTTATTGGGTATGTTTCTATAGAAGTATTTCTAGGAGACAAGAATATAAGGAAAAAAAAAGATAAAAAAACTATCCCTAGGCTTTTATAAAAAATATGGATTTTTTTAGATTAATTTTACCTAATATGTAGAAACTATCTCACACATTTTTTTAAAAAATGTGTAAAGACTTTTTAAAAATTAGCTTTTAAAAAGTTTCACATCAGTTAAAAAAAACTTATAGAAAAATTGTTTTAATTTTTTTATTTGTATTTTTCTCCTATAAATACTTTTGAAAAAAATTATCCAAACAAAACCTAAAAGTTTATTCTAAATTATTTTATGTTGCTGCTAGGCATTCACTTTTTTAATACCTATTAGTAAATAGAAGGATTTGTAATTAAGAAAGACAAAAAATGAGAACTTACATACTATTTTACTTATTTAAGAAATTTGTTAAAAAACGACGTAAAAAAAGTAAAATAAAATAAAAGGTTTTGTACGGAGTAAAAAGAGAATGATGTTATGCAATTGTTTTTTGGGATAATATTAAAAAAGATACAAATTTTAGTTTTAATTTTTTTATTTAAATAAATTAAGTTAACTATGAAAAAATAATATAAAAATATATAGGCAAAGTTTATATATTTTTTTCGACAACAAATTAAGTTATTAAGAAGATTAAATAAAAACACATATAAAAAATTTATAATTTCTTTTTGGGTAGCCATTGACATAAAGAGGAGTGAGACTTCTTCTCTTTGTGACCTATATTTTTCTCCCTACACTTCATGCTTTTGTAAATTTTCATATTATCTTGAACTTAATATATGTAATAGTTAAGGACAAGGGTATTCCATAATAGGTAATTTAGATTTGACTTTTGACAAATCTGGATTATCTATTTTGTAATACCTTATGCTAATTTTAATGAAAATGGTATAGTTAATTCAAATTTGACTTTTAACAAATCTGGATTACCTATTCAAAGCATCTATGCTAATTTTAATGCCTTTGGAATAAGTAATATGGATTTGTCAAAAGCTAAATTCGAACTACATATTCTTAATGCATTAAAATTAGCATGGGATACTCCAAAATAAATAATTATCAAAGGCCAAATTTGAATATTACCTATTCTAGACTCATCATGTAATCCCCTTGCTCTTACACTTTGTCCCCCTTCCCCTTCGCACTACCTACACTTTGTCCCTCTCTCTTGCCCTACATCTCGACCTTACCTTGCCCTACATCTCGACCTTACCTTGACACTCATGTCCCCCTACTTCTCATCTTCGCCCTGATCATTGTAGCACCACTAATTGTCCTTACGCAACCACTTCTTCCTCCATACACCACACTCCCCCGCATGTCCAACCATCACAAGCCATTTTCCTCTCCCTATGACAACCTTTCCTTCATCTAAATTAGCGACTATGGACATTATCATAAGGTGACCTTTCCATTCTCTAGATTAGTCACTTTAGACATGCTCAAATAAACCATTCCAGAGAACTCAAGAGTATTTATGTCCCTTCATTTATTATGAAGGTTTAAGGAAAAAATAATGAGCATAGGTAGAAAAAGTTGACTTGCTCTCTCTCAAACACACATGATTTTATTTAGATGTGGCAAAATGGTGCAAGTCATGCAGGCAGGCAAGCTTGCTAGCGTACCCCCATTTTGGCAGGTCAAGATAGCGTTTTTAGCCCACCAGTTTGTCTCATCTAGCTTGTCAATTTAGGGGGGCAAAGACAGGGTAGGACGGGTCCACTTGCTAGCCCAACAACATTATATTTTATTTTTTATAAAAATATAATATTTATATAATTAGTAAAATAAATATAATAATTAAAACATAAAATGATTATTAAATACAATTTATAAAAATAACTTTGCCAAAAAATAATAAACTTTGTCATAAATCTTCGATTTGTTCAGAAAAGAAACGAGAGATAAGAAAACATCTTTGATTATGATTAAAAAGAACAATCTCAAGTAGACCCTGATCCAATTTAGGGTAATTTCTTGGTCTATAATCCACTGGTACGTTTCTTCATATACCTCCCCACCAATAGATAGAGACAAATAGGAATAACCGAACCACATCTACAAAATTTGTCATTTATTTGTTATAAAATTGTAATATTATAAAAAAATAAAATCAACTATGAAAGTTTACTTTTTGTAATTTTTCCATTTGTTTTTGTAAAATCATGACTTTGTTAAGAACATAAAAATTATTTTTTAAATTAAATTTTATATATTTATTTTTAAAAAAGATAAAAAAAATATTTTTTCAAATTTTGGCGGGATAACTGGCTAGATCGCCATCCCGTCTATGATGGAATGAACCAAGATATTTGGTTCACCCTAACTATAGTGAGTCAATCCGTCCCAACCCTTTTTGGAGAATTTCTCCTTGAACCCCCATAAGTTGTGCCTACACCTCCATAAATTTTTAAAATAGTAAAAAAACCCTTAATAAAAGCAGTAAAAATTTAATTACCATGCTCTGCCTCTTTTTCTTCTCTTTCATCTGCACCTCTCTCTTGTTTCATATCTCTCTCGTTTGCTTCTCTCGCACAACTTCGTTTTTTTTCTCCGCTGAAATCAGTTTCTCTTCTTCTTCGTGTGTTTGTGTTGTATTCATCCCATCTGTGTTTGCTTTGTTCTTCCCTGTTAATGTTTGCGTTTATCTTCTATCAGATACATTATGGAATCAGGTTTTTGCAAAAAATTTTACAAGTTCGGACACCCCTGTCCAGACTTGTAAAAAAACTGAGAATAGAGAACGCAATAGCGAGAAATAAGTGGTTTTATAATTCTCTCGCGATTCATATCAGGCAAGTGTAGTGCATAATCAAAGCGACATCATTTGGCGATGAAAGTAGTTGAGGAAGTGTTAGATCTCTGAACTCTGAAACTCGAATCGTGAGTTGTTGTTCGTTCGAGCAATGGATTCATGGCTTAAAGCCGCTAAAGGTAACAAATCTTACTTCCAGATTTCTATCTTATAATTCTACAATTTCATTTTTTTGTTTCGTCGAGTTTTGTTTGTATGCTGATTTACTCATGTGTAAAATTATTTTCGTCAAATGTTTAATGACAGAGGAAGAAAAAGGAGGTGCGTGAGACAAAAACTTAGTTATGAAGGTGTAGGGAGAAATTCTCCCATTTTTGGGGCACTAGAGGAAAACGGGCCAACTAGCCCATTTTGCCACCCTAATTTTATTTTTGCACATTTTGTTTTTGTGTTTATAAGAAAAAGGCCAGTTTCATAGATCCAATTCTATTTATTTAGCTTGTTGGGTTGAAAACGAATATGCCTATTTTATTACTGTTTCAACCAATTTTAGTATTTTCTTTTTGTAACTCACACTTTTCTCTTGACATACAAAAATTTTCAAATTACCCTGTATTCCATATTCTTTAAACCGTAATATTTTCTTGAGTGCATTACCGATTTTTTTTACTTCTATTGCGCATTTCATAATCTGGAATAGATTTTTAACTATATTATGAGTTTCAAAACCAGTACTGTATTTTTTAATCTATATTACAAATTTTATAATCGATAATGTACTTATCAAATCTATAAGATTCTTTAAATCATATAAATTACAATTATATAATAATATATTACGGAGCGCAATCCACAATTATGTAACAATATGTTATAAATCACGTAATTTATAATTATGTAACTACACAAATTTAAAATCAAGTGATTTAGAATGTATTATTAAACCAATTATGCAATTAGTCTTACAAATCATTGGATTCACAAATATGTGTCCTAATATTGGGGAATTCATGATTTTCAATGGAGAAAAAAGGACATATTGTGGATTTTATATTCCGCAATAATAAAAAAGATTGCTCTTCAGCTTATGAAATTCTTACTAAGAAAAACTTTATTAACTAAATTAATTTACTTCTTTCCATGCAAAGACAAAACCTATATAATGCAATTTCGGATAGGAAAAAGAAAACTTACACGCCATCATCATGAATACAACATATTGTAGAAAAATGTTTGAAAAACTACGGGAAAGACATAATGCTTATTTGGAAATATTTTTATAAAACTGTTTTCAGTATTTTAGTTTTTAAAAACTAAAAACTTGCTTGTGTAGGGTTTTCTAAAAACAATTTTCGAAAACAGTTCTGGTTTTCTAGTTTTTAAAAACTAAAAAACTGTAACAGCTGAAAGTAGTTTTGCTTTTCAGTTTTCAGTTTTTGTTTTGATAACTCAAAATACAATAAAAATATGTTGTTTTTTGCTTTTCATTAATGAAATTCTAATAAACATGAACAAGTTTTTTCCATTTTTACATCTTCAAAACAGTTTTCAAATATCACTTGCCAAACAAGTTTTTTTCTTTTCTTCCTGAAAATAGTTTTTGAAAACTCTTTTCAAAAACTAAAAAACAAAACCAAACCAATCAAAAAACGCATAGTGTTTGTTTGACAAGAGTTTTATAAAACTGTTTTTAGTATTTTAGTATTTAAAAACTAAAAAACTTGTTTGGGTAGTGTCTTTTTAGTTTTTTATTTTTGTTTTGAAAACTCAAAATACAATAAAAATATGTTGTTTTTTGCTTTTCATTAATGAAATTCTAATAAATATAAACAAGTTTTTCTATTTTTACATCTTCAAAACATTTTTCAAATAACACTTTCCTAAAAAGTTTTTTTTTCTTTTCTTCCCAAAAATAGTTTTTGAAAACTATTTTTGAATTTTTTTTCAAAAAATAAAAAACAAAACCAAATCAATCGAACCCATAATATCTAAACTTTATAAAGTTATAAGGGTAACGTCCTTTTCAATAATAGGTGCAAAATGTAATTTTGAGTGCAAAATGAAAAAGGCCCAAGTTTACTAACTACCAATAGGCTACGGCCCATTATTATTATTTGAAGCCCTCTTAAACTCTTTATACAGCCCCTCTTGACATATTTTTATTTATTTTTACGTAAGGCCCAAAGGAATTAATCCTAAGTTCCTAACAACATACTACATGATTCAAACAAGCAATTATATAAATAATTGAATAAATAAATATGTAACAAACCATACAACGTAGCTAATAATAAAAAGAATTAACACATATAAGTCGCTTTAAAATTTCCTTCAAGATAAATAATAAAATGAACTAGTAATCATCAATTCTAAAACCCAATTGCAAATACTTACGTCTTAATCCCTAAAATCAAACAATTTTTAATTTTAAGATATTATTATTTTGAATAAAATTATATTAATAAAAAAATTCCTATAGGTGTGTAGCTTATAAAAAAAATTATTTTGAATAAAATATAAAATAATTAAACATTTTAAACTTATATTAATCAACGAAAAATTCCTATAAGGTGAAATTTGAGTTATTACAAGCTACACAAAGAGGGGGGAAAACGAAAGAATAATGAAATAATATTTTCCCTGGAATAAATTTATTTTATAGGTGTGGAATATTGGGTGAGATTAATCAATGACTATATTATAAGTGGAAAATAAACAATAATGATTTTTCCCCTCATTTTTTTTTTGTTGGTACCTATTTTTTTGTGACGGTTCATGTATATCGAGTAGTACTATTGGAAAAATGAGTATGGAAATTTGAGTTGTCAAAGAAGCCGAGAGAATAAAGCATACTAAACAATCTAGTGGGTTGGTTAGTAGAGATAGTTGTATTAAATTTAAAAGATTTAATTAATTTTTAGTTTTTAACTTTTTCATTTTAGTTCTTATTAAAGTATTCTTTTTATTTTTAAATTTTTTTTTTGAAAATAATAATTTCTATTAATATAAAATTGTAAACGATGATGTAACTAACAAATTTTAAAAACATGTGTGTTTAGAAAGTGTCGCAGAAAAAGGGAAGAAAATGGAGGTGATAACGCTAAGAATGCTTAAAATTTTTTCTTTTAAAAAAACAATAACAAATGAAAAATACACATGACTGTTTTTCGAAAATGGCTAATCTAACACTTATTTGTCTCATGATGAGGTCACACTTCATTTTATCATGTTATGGTTTCGCAGTTATTTTTTGTAAATGGGAGGAACTATTTTCGAAAAAATAAAATTTAATAAAGATTAAAAACAAAACATCTTAATAGGAACAAAATCAAAACACAAAAAAATGGAACGGAAAAGTTAATTAAGGCATTTTTAAATTATTCAAGCATGTTGAAAAAAACTACCCATAAGGATTTTTACCAAATTTTGTAGTTTTTTTTTTTTTTTTACTTTTGGCAATTTTAAATAACAAAAAAAGTTATAAAATCATTATAGTGATAAAATGGAGAAACAAGGAGGAAGAGATCGTGGGTTTGTATTCCTCTATTGACAAAATTAATACATTAACAATTTATATTTGATTTTTTAAAAAAATGCCAAAATGCTAAAAATTAAAATTCCAAAATAAGATTTCTGCAACTAAAATACAAAAGTTGCAAAATGGTATGCCACGTCACATAATGTAAGTGTGTTTTTTGACTAAAACATTCTCTCCAGTTGGAGGAATTAAAAATATAATTAAATCTAAATTTTATTTATATTTAAAATCAGCATTTGAAGTTTTTTTATATTCGAGACCTAATGGAATATTTTAGAATTATAGTTTTCACTTCACAGCTCTTGCTTGCTGAATGTGTCCCTGTATAAGCATATGCTAAAACGAATTAGGAAACAAGTGCATTTAGGATGTAAAGCAAATTGGGCTTTCTCAACTTTTATCATTAAATTACACGTAATTTTATTGTTTTTATTTGAGTTTAATACTTATATATTGAAAATGAAAAAAAAATTATATTACTATTTAAACACAAATCTTTATTTATAATAAATTTATTGAATTTATCAATCAATATTTTAAAAAGTAAGTTATATATATATATATATAGTTGTTATTAAAATATTACGATAAAAATTTTTTATACGAACAATACATGATTCTTTTTTTTTCCTAAACTAACATCATTTTAAGTTTAAAAATATTACACTAATACATTATGTCTTTGAAAACATTAACTAGCATCTTTTTCAAACCTTACACTAGCACATCTTATATACATATATAATTATACTAAACTTCATAAGTGTTGTTGTAATCTACTCTAGGATATATGATGTGTCCTCTTAAATCATTTTCAAAGGTAAAAATTTAAAATATTTATTTTTAGCATCTTAGAGAATATTAAATAATTTTTTTATCTATTCCTACAATATTATGTTTTTAATTCTAAAAAATCTATATTATAAAAAACATTAATTTTTTTAAGAAACTTACATTGTTACATAGACAGGTTCCCAATAAATATTTTTTTAAATGAGTCTAATTAGTATGCACTATCAGTCAAAAAATTTAAACTGACATTTAATCACAATCTTTCACTTACGATAAGTTTGTTTATTTTATTAATTAATATTTTAAAAATTATATAAATAAAGATTTGTGATTAAAAATTAGTATAAAACTTTTTTACAATGTCATAAGATACTAATCAATCTCTTTTTAAATATAATACTTTAAACTTTTAAACTTAAGTGCGCAATTAGGATGAAACCTGTGACATAACTTACTAATCTGCAAATTTAATTATGTTTTATACATTTAAAAAAATGTATTACACATACTATTTTTTTTCTCCTATGGTGGCTTTAATTTATTTTTTTTAGTCAAATGTTAATTGTTAATGTGTTATTTTTTTTGTTAGTGATAGGATCTGAGCATAGGATTTTTAATTTATTTTTTTGTCACTAAACCAACCTTATAACTCGTGTGATCTTAATTCTTTCCTTCATATGTACCCAAAATACAATTAACTAGCCAAAATAGCGTGAATAAAAAAACATATTCTTTTTAGTGACCAATTTAATAGCTAACTTTTGTAAACTCCTTCATGGCAAAGTCATTAGTATTTAATTAACCATCAATATAAAAAATTACTATTTAACAACTTTCATTTGTTTAACTTTAATACTTTGTGGTTATAAGATAAGTTTAATGATAAACTTTACATGTGAGAAAGGGAAATGTCGTGAGCTTAAATATTTCTACTAATAAAACTCATGAATAACTAACATTTGTCTACAAAAACACTTTAACACTTCTTTTTACAATAGTTTTTTTACAAGTTATACTTAATTCTTTCAAAGACTCTCGTTATGATTTATTATAATTTATTAAAAATAATCCATTTTAAAAGAAAGAATCATTTAACAACAAGTGAAACCATTAAAGTTAATGATTTCAAATATAGGAAAATTTTCAAAAATAGAGTTTATGATAAGAGTTTAATGAGTACGCACTGAAGTGTAAAAGAGTTTTACACTAAGATGCAATCATAACTCTTCATTTATATGAGTTTTAAAGTATTAATTGTTAAAATCAACAAACTAACCATAAATGAATGATTGCGATTGAATGTCAATATAAAACATTTTACGTTAACAATGTATACTAATTAAACACTTATGATAAAATTTCTATGACATATTAATAAAGAGAAGAAATGCATTTACTCAAAGAGTAAGTTTTAATCTTTATCTTACCATTTATTTTACTAAAAATTAATGGTTATAATGGATAACTAATCTTTACCATTAGATTTCAATAAAATGAAATGTTAGGATAAATAGTAAGTCTTTTAAACTTAATCTTAGAGTAAGTGGATCTCCTTCCATTAATAAATATTAGAATGTTATTATTTTTTTTTTGTTAACTGGGGGTATCAAATCCTATTTTTTCCTATGCCTTAACCAAATTATAACTCTCTTTCTTTTTGCAATAGTGTACTAAGGATGACAAAATAGACTATGCAAATAAGCAATTACTCACAATTAAGGCTAGGCATTGAAGATTTAGATAGAAAAAAAGATGAGGCTAGGTTAACAGAAGGAGATATAGTGATCGAGAATTAGAAGATGAGGGAGTTGAAGAAATGGGTAAAGTGAAAGTGTTCTCTATTAAGTTAGAAGGCTCAGGTCAAATGGTTGCAGGAAGGAAATGTCAATTCCAAATATTTCCATCAGTCTATTTTGAGAAGATGTAGGAATAATGAACTAAGAAGTTTGAAGATTGATGGGGTTGTAGTCATGGAGGAAGGTCAGATAAAAGTAAGAGTAAATGAGCACTTTGAGCAACATTTTCAGGAAAAAGGTGGTGCCATACCTTG
This sequence comes from Psophocarpus tetragonolobus, assembly GCA_037954015.1. Lineage (NCBI taxonomy): Eukaryota > Viridiplantae > Streptophyta > Magnoliopsida > Fabales > Fabaceae > Psophocarpus > Psophocarpus tetragonolobus. The sequence goes on along the minus strand of CM075695.1, from coordinate 21,691,578 downwards.
GTTGGGCGCATGCAAGTTTAGTTCACTAAGGATGGAAGAAAAAGTTATTTTAGAAAAACCTTTTTCGAAGGAAGAAATTAAATAGGCTATATGGGATTGCAATAGTAGCCATTGTCTAGGATGGGATGACTATAATTTTCATTTTGTAAAGGAATTCGGGCATTTGTTGAAGGAAGATTTTGTAGCTTTTCTAGAAGAATTTTTTAGAAGTAGTAAATTGGTGAAATTTTCTAATAATTCATTCATTTCATTGATTCCTAAATTTGAAAATCCTCAAAAGATTGGGGACTATCGTCCAATTATACTCATTGGGTGTATGTATAAAGTGCCAACGAAAGTCTTGACAAACAGGTTGAAAGGGGTAATGCAGTTAATAATTTTGGATTGCCAATAAGCTTTTGTAAAAGGAAGATAAATTTAGATAGAGTACTAATGGTAAATGAGGTGGTGGATGACACATAGAGGTTGCGAAAAGAGTTGGTACGTTTAAAGGTGGACTTTGAGAAGACATATGATTCGATTAGTTGGCAATACTTATAGGGAATCATGACTAGGATGGGGTGTAGGGAAATATGGATAAGATGGATGAAGGAAAGTGTGAGATCAGTAAAAGTGTCCATTCTAATAAATGGCAATCCCTCATAGAAGTTTGGGTTTGGTTAAGGCCTTAGACAAGGTGATCCATTATCTCCCTTTTTGTTCTTGATAGCAGCAGAAAGGTTGAGCTAGATGATAAGGTTAGCAGTGGAAGGGGCTTTGTGGAAGAGTTACGAGGTTGGAAAGGATAAGATCTGAGTATCTCACATGCAGTCTGCTGACGATACTATCCCATTGGCTCAAAGAGATTAGGTTTCAATAAAAGTTAAAAAGCCATTTTAGAAAATTTTGAATTAGTATCTAGACTGAAGGTGAATTTTCACAAAAGTCAACTCATGGGAACACATGTGATAGATTATTAGATGGACCAGGCGGCATCAATGTTGAATTGCAAACGGAGGACTCTCCCTTTTAAGTATCTAGGTTTGCTGGTGGATGATAAACCTTCACAGAAGGTGATGTGGCAGGGTGTGGTGGAGATTGTTCACAATAGACTCTTGTTGTGGCAAAATATGTTTGTTTCGCTAGCAGGATGAGTGATGCTTCTCAAATTGGTTCTTACAGCTTTACCTTTATACTTCTTATCATTCTTCAAAGCACTTGTAGGTATATTACTAAAATGGAGTCTTTGTTTATATCATTTTTGTGGGGAGGAAAAGATGCAAAAAGATTTATTGGGTACCCTAGGATAAGGTTTCGGGAAAAGACGAAAAAGGGCTTAGGGTTGAGGGATATTCATCGGTTTAACTTGGCATTGTTAAGGAAATAAAAGTGGAGGCTTCAAGTGGAAGAGAATAGGATATGGGTAAAAGTATCACGGTGTAAGTATGAAAGACCAAATGGAAGTTGGATAATAAGAGGAAATAGTTGTTCCAGATGGAGGTTAGACATGCAATCTATAGAGATGGCAATGTCGGGTAATTCAGGGTGGTGGACTCAAAATGTTAAACGCATGATAGGAAATGGAAAGCAAATAAGCTTTTGGTGGAAAGGTTGTTAGGAGGTGAAAGTTTAAGTGTCAAATTTAGTAGATTATTTAGGATAACATCTCAGCAAAACATTACAATAAAGGAGATGCAGGAAGAGAAACGAGGTTGGAGTTGGCAGTGGAGGAAGACATTGTTTAAGTGGGAGAAAGAGCAGTTGGGTGAATTAATATTTGCATTGTAGAATATAGTTCTTGAGGAGGGATTGTCGAACAGGTGGATATGGCTAGCAAATGAGACTGGATTGTATTATATAGCATCAACGTACAAGTCATATCAACCACTCCTTTTCATCAGGAGGATTTGTTTTTTGAGATGTAGTGGGCAAAAGGCATTCCTCCAAAGGTGCAATGCTTAGGTTGGCAATTGGATGTGAATAGGTTGGCTACTTGGGACAATGTGGTTAAGTAAGGTGTAATATCAAATGACAGGGAATGGCGACGACGCTTCACAACAAGTTCCAGTTGTTTTGTTATCAGTATTTGAGTTTAATCTCCAGTTCTAAAGTAGCGTTAAGAGCTTGGTCTTTTGTTTGGTACACAAGTTTATGACATATTTGGAAGGCTAGGATCGTAACTATTTTCAAGGGTCAATTTTTTCAAGTTGAGGATATCATCCATGTAACTCAATTGAGCTCCTAGGAATGGTGTTGTGCAAAAAAACTCATGACTCATTTATTTCCTGAATGGAGAGATGAATCCATCATTTTGTGTATAAGGTTTTTCTTTATGTACCACAAGTACATTTTGTGCTCTTTGTGGAACTTTTCATTTATGAGCAATATTCTCTTGCCTTATAAAAAAAAAAGTCACAAACTGGATCTAGGTACAGAGTGAGTTCGGACCTACAAAAATTATATGGGTATGAGTATTATAGTATCAATCAAATATTAATTAATATAATTATATTATATAATACTACGCAATTATAATTTTAAAAAATATTGCTAAAAATATTATTTACATTATAATTTATGATAAGTAATATAATTATAGAATAAAAAGAGACATATAATATATTTTATGCAAGTTAATAAGATAAAAATACAACTTGCAAGAAAAAATTGAATTATTTATATAATAACTCTTAATAAACTTATAACATTATTTAATATTATGTTAAAAAAAATATATTTATGTGTTATCATATAAAGTTTTAGAAAATATTTTATAATTTATTTTATGGTTAATGTTAACTTGGTTTGTTTTTATATTATATTTAGTTATTATAAAAGATATTCTTTATTATATCTATACATAAGTAAAATGTCGAATAGAGATATGATTATAAATATATAAATACCCAATAAATATGATGATGAAAATCAAAGTTTCTACATGAAATTTAGTCTAAGTATATTTTGTAAGCTAAGTATATTTTGTAAGCGTAGATATAAAAACGAGCATTATAATACTTTTCAAGACTTTATTCATTTTTATCTCTATAGTGCACCAATAGATTTTAAACAAAGGGGAAAAAATTGAAAATTGATTTAGAATAATCATCGTGGAGTTGCTACTTGCAAAAGGTCCAAATGCTAATTTCTCTAGTGCTAACCACATAATGTTCATGATTTAATTAAGAATAATTTAGGTTAGGTTCTTAGAACTTTTTTTTTTATAAGTTCCTTGGAACAATTTCATAATATCCTAAGACATACTTTAATGTTTACGGTGGACAAATAACTATAATACACAAACAGAATATGCTATCAGTTTATTAAAACATTTTTAAATAACAATTAAGTTAGAGTGTTAGACTTTGCCTGATTCTGATGTGATTTTTTCAGAATCTTGAAAACATAATAGGATAACGAAAAATTGCATTAAAAAAATAAAATAAGGGAGTCATCTTAAACACGAAAGAGAATACACTAATTGTTTTTATTGACCCAAATTAATTATATACTTAAGTAGGAATCAAATCCTATCACTAAAAGAAAGAAGAATAAAATCCTCAATTATGTCCTTTGTAATGTTGGTTTCAGTGTCATGAATTAATAGAATAATCAATCTAAGATTGAAGTCATTTTGTTTATTTTAATTAAGATTAGGGGGAATTTTACAATACACCCGTGTACGTTTGAAATGATACAATTTGGCCATATAAATAAATTGTAATTATTTTAACAATAATATATGGTAAAATAAATATTATCATTTTTATTTAAAAGCAAAATTTCTTTAGTAGTTATAATTTTATTTTAAAAATAAACTTTTTTTAAGTAGTTATAATTTAAAAATATTTTTTTCCACCTAAATTGTTTCAAATATTTTACATAATGTATATTCGAATTCACCAAGGAGTAGCTTTAACCTTGTACGGGAAACAATTAAGATATATTTGTTTGTTTTAATAGTTATAAAAAAATTTATTTAAAAATAATAAAAAGATAAAGTTAATATTTTATTTTATTTTTAAGTTGTAATTTTTATTTAATAAAAATTACTATTCCCTTATTCCAGTTGCACTGGGAAAATCTTGTCTTAAAGCTTTTATGTCAAGAGTTATACTGTATTAATATTCCATGATTGCCTACACTATTCAAGATACCTAGTTTGTTTTCTTTGGCATAAAATGGATTTTTTTTATAGGGACATTAATTTTTTTATATATCAACAAAATTTTTATTAAGAATAAAGTTGAGCTTAAAGCATTGCCAGCTAAATCAAGTACAATCACACAAAAAATTGATGATGAAGAAATAAACATTAACAACAAAAATACAATGGACATTTTTTTTATAAAAATATCATCTACAAAATGAAAAAAATGAGATTTTAAATTTAATTATTTTTTAATTTGGTGGCTAGCCTACGTAGCCCACCAGTCTGTGGTGGACCGGAAGAGTCAGAGTTTGAGATATCTTTAGTAAGGTGGGTCTAGCTGGCTTGCCCTGTTTAAAAAGGAAATTTAAATTAACACTTCCCATAATTTATAGTAGCACTTACTTTCATAGTAAAAGACTTATATGTCATTTATTTTATCTCTCTTGTTACTCTCCAACAAACTACTATTGTCAAAGAATAAAAAAATTTGCAAATTTTTTCAACACCTAGTGTGAGCTCTAAGTCATCGATGCCTACCTCGTGTATTCCCTCATCCTCCTAAAGCTTGACTCTGCCATTCTCAAAGTCAAAATCGGAGGCTTCTCAGGCGTGGGTTTCAGGGGAAGCCCACTCCTAGGAAGCGATCTGGTGGATGGCGGGCTTCATGAGGATGAAGGTAGGGGAAGGAAGGGCGGTGGTAGTCTAAATTTAGAAAGTGACCTAGCAGCCAGAGGAAGAGTTGATGGTGGACACGCCAAACTCGTCGCACTCAGGGATGGTGGAGGTGGCGAGGTGGCGACGGCAAGTGGGGCTGGAGGGGCGGAAATGGAAGGAGAAGGAGTCAAAGACGGCCTTGCGCTTAGAGGTTCAGGGAGAGGAAATGGGTGGGGTGACAGGAGCGTTGTTGGATATCCTGAGAAGGGGCAGGTTGGCAGTGATTGAAGTTATGTTGCAGATGAAGGGGATGAGAAAAGAAGAGGAGTTTCCCTCAATGCACGTGGGGCTCGGGAATGACAAAGATGTTGGGCTTGTGTTGTAAGACGGGATTGGACTCGTGATGAAGATGATTGTGGACTTGGCTGAATCGAACAACCCATACTTATGTTGCCTGGAGTGCCTCAAACTCTAATCTTACTTGCTGGTCTCTTGCATCCCTGCTGTTCTTATCGAAAAGTACCTGAGTACAAATCGCTATGAACCTTTCGAAATGTCTTTGATGAGTTTGGTTGAGTGTCCTAGCATCTTCTGGAATGGACAAAGGGGGAGAGCCTACAAGAGATGACTCCGACGCTCAAGTCAGTAAATGAGCAAGATAGAGAAGGGGAAAGAAGTTTAAGTGTAATAAATTTTCCTGAATGAGTAAATGACATGTACCTCCCATCTTGTATTTATAGTAAGAAATGCAGTCATTACTTGGCGGTCATTACCTTGTCTCCTTGGTGTATTCCTTTTACCCAACGTGTTTGACTTTTATCCAGCAGGTACTTTGTAGATCCTGCTCAGCTTTACTGGGAATAACGCTAATAAATGATTATGTTCATTTATCTTCTTGGTTATCTTAGCTAATTGATCGGTTATTTGCAGGAGTTTGAATTTCGGCTAGGCCAAAGTCCTTTGAGGTTTATTTCCTCTCTTTAGGAGGGGTTATGTTATATTTCGAATTTCAATTGTGCCGAAATTCGAAGTCCCCTTATCTGGCACTTTTTATCTTTATTTGTTCTTTTTATTTATATACTTTTCGATTTTCGTCCATGCCGAAATCCAAAATCTCTTAGGATGGTATTTTTAGGTTCTGGTAATGTGGTGATTTATATACTTCGGTGTTTGGCTATGCCGAAATCCGAAGTCCCTTGATGATTTTTAGGTCTTGCTCCTATTGGTGATTATACATTTACCATTAATAATAAGTTAGATGAGGATTCAGGAATGGAATCAGCAAGTAGCTAAATCTGAGGCCAAACCTTTCAATAGGTAGTGCCATCTTCTTCCATGATCCAACTAACTTTTGTGCACGTTGAGGGAAGAGTGTGTGAGGAGAAAATTATGTAAAAGAGAAAGGAGAGAAAATGAATCAAGATAAAATGGGAATTTAGGAAAAAATTTTAAAAAACTAACAAGGGCAACTGTTATTTGAAATTCCCTTTAAAAACTAACTTGTAGTGGGTCAACTGTTGTGAAATTAGCTCGACCTGTTTTTGACACCTCTACATTGGTACTGTGAATAAGTACATCCTAAAACAACTGTCATTTCTCCCTATAAAATAATGAAAATGGTGGCAGTACTACTAATGATTTCGAACTTAAAGATATACTAAAAAATGTCACATATTTAATTTAAAAAAAAATTATAGAAAAACTTTAGATTTTTTTTCTTTGTATTTTTCTATTTCTAAAAGTGTTTATAGAAAAGATTATCCAATCATAATCTATGCAATTTTAATCAACTCCTCATAGTGGAATCACTCTAAACTTAAATACTTTTGAGTTGGATAAATCTTAAACACAATCCAACCACATAAACAATATCCACGTGACAAAGAGTGAATTGGGTCGTGTATCAATCAATCAACAACTTGTTGGTGCAAAACACTCCTTTTAAATATATCATCACATAATATTCAAATTTGAAAACATTGAATAAAGTACTCGGTATCATGTTTGGATTTAAAATAGAAATTTTCTACACGCATTCTAATACAAATCCAACAGATAACATTAAATAAAAATAAAAGAGTCTTGATACTTTTGTAAAATTATTTTACCTCAAACTTTGAGTGTGAAAACCAAACATACAATAATCCATTAAATCATAATTATAACTTAAGACATAACATTTTGCTAAAGAAACACTATAAACAGTTATTTTCTTTTCAAGAAAAAAGTAAAGTTCCTTTGCCAAAATTAAGCATTTCACTGCTTTAGTTATTGTCAAATTGTTATTCTATAATCTATAAACTATAGCTTAAATTTTAAATTGTTTTTTAGGAGGAATTTTAAATTGTTAAATGAAATAAATCATCTTATAATATGAAACCGTGCGCTATCTTGCTTGTCTAATTTTTAAAACACAGAAGAAAACATTGAGAATAATTAATTAATAATAATCAATAATTAATCATCCTCCAATGTCAACGTTTAAAAGAAATAACTACGTATTTTTCAAATTACGAAACATTGGCTTATAATAAACAGAGAATTACAGAAGTTTATTCCTCGAAAGAGTCACATATATATTCACGGGTAGACACAATAATGTTGACTTCTGTTTTTTATTAAGCTTATTTCATCTATGTATTTGTATTGTATAAAGATAAAAATTAGTCCATATATATACCATATAAATATAGATATAATAGGGTTATATAAATTTTTATTTATGAATTTTTTTTTCTTTGGTTTTGGTTGTTTTAAAAATTGTTTGATTTTAATTTTTAAAATTTTTTTATTTGATTTTAATTTTATTTTAAAAAATAATGCTAACTAACATCTAACAATGACATTAATAATTTAATGACTTATCATGTGATTGTCTAACAGATAATGTAGTGTAACTTTTTATAAACCGTAAAGATTAAAAACATTTTATCCTTAAAAATTATACAATACCACCCCTTAAGAGTTAAGATACCCTTACAATATGACAAGTCAATGAGTTTTCAAAATTGCTTAATTTAATTGTTATTTGATAATAGAAACTAAAATCAAAATTATTATTTGACTCTAGAGACTAAAATCAAATAATTTTTTTCTCTTCAAAGAACTAAATTTAAAAAAAATTAAAAGACAAAAAGCACTGTTTTTAAGATACTAATTATTTTAAGCCACACATACATATATACATACACTATAAAAAGATAAGATTCACTTATTTAATTTTGGTAAGGCTCTAATTACATTGGGTGGTGTATTTTTTAACAAGTTATGAGTGTGGACTTCAACAAAAAGATAATCTAGGTGCACTAATAAATTTGGATTCGGATCAAGTGGCATGATTAAAATACTATGTACTAATGATATACAGATCATCGAAGGGTTAATAGAGAGATTTGCAAGATTTTCTTCTCTCACCTAAATAGTTCACATGCTAAAGTCAAACCATATATTTATTAATCTATTTAATAATACTTCTTGGTATATATGCTCTTTACTTCAACTCGATCCCATCCAAGCGGGATTAAAAAATATCAAATGTTGAGTGAAATAATAAAGAGTAAAAGAGTAATGTTAAAGCATCACCTTAACCATTTAGACTTTTTCTTAAGAATGAATAATTAAAGTAAGTTAAAAAATTCAAGTGGGACTATTGAAATAAAGATATTTATAAAATATGGTCAATCTTATGTGAAATTAGGAACCCATATAAAATGTTTTAAGAACTCAAATGAATTTGTGTTTGTTAATGTTTTTTAATATCTTTATTTATAGTTCTTAACCAAAGATATTTTTTTTTATGATAATCACTATTGCAATTCTCCACATTGGAAGAATAATTTTTTATTTAAAATGTGACTTCATTACAAAATAAAAAAAAAGAAGATAAAAATTCAAATAAATTCTTTCATTGCTGGAAAAATTTATAACAATTGTACATTCCTATGTAACACTATGAGACGAACAAAAAGTGTTCTAAGAACCATATATAAATTTTTCATTCTCTTATGTATTCTTAAATTTATAATAAAATCAAATGCTTATATTATAATATTATTAATTCATTTTATCTTCTAAAATATATTCTTAAACTTTAAAAGAGTTTAATTGCGTGCTCCTTTTAAGTTAACAAAGAATAAAATGATATTATTCAAAAAGTGACTCAATTTCCACTAGTTTTTCGAATGTGGCCAACTATTACTGTATAATACAAAGATTTTTCTTTTTGATAAAAATAATACCAAGATATGTTTTTGGAAAATTTTTATTTATCAACTTAGTTTCATGAGAAAAATTTTATATTCCAAATCGTTGCACAGCACATAAATCATATGCAAATGTATAATTTAAATTTGAACTTAGGAAGTTCCTTTTAATGAGTTGTGTATTTAATGACGACAACATGGGTCAACCATTTCATCGAAAATTTGCAGTGTAAAAAAATAAAATATTATAAGTATAAAATTTGAATAACAAAATATTATCCTTTAAAAAAATGTTGTATTTAATTTTTAATATAATAGTAATTATTTTATAATATTTTTAATAATTCCATTTTAGTTTTTAAAAATAATTTTAACACTATATTATCTCAATATAAATGTCGTTTTAACTTATATTACACCTATCAAACTAGCATTAATACTGATAATGTTATATTAAAAAATTAAAGCGATATAAGAAAAATAACATTAAAAAATTAAATATAACATTTATCTTTAAAATAAAAATATTAAGATTACTTTTATAAAATCAATATTTTTCCATCTATTTATTAATTTTTCTTATTTTAACTCACGACCACATTTACTTTTACAAAAATGAAGCCCTGAAATACGAACTGCTAATAAATAATTAGAGAGCGGTGCATGTCGGTTTGTTTCCTTCTTAAATAAAATATTATTTAATTAAATATAAAAATAACATGCAGTTATATTTAATCTAGTTTGAATAATGTGATATTAAGTTTAAATTAAATTAAACTGAGTTAGCAGAAAGCACATCGTGAGCATAAAACATCTTTATATGATACATATCATCTCTTTTCCAACTTTGAAAATATTATATTTATATGGCTTTCTATATTACACTAATACCTTTTTACAAGGAGATTGTTACTTGTTAGACATTTCAATAAATAAAACCCTAAAGAGATTTTTCACCTATGTATTTTAAACACAACACGTAAAATGAACTTGACACACTTCGATTTAAAATTTCAAATATTAATTTATAAATTTTTTTCACTTATATATTACTCAACTTACTTGTTCTAACTAATATAATTTTTTTATTTTAACATATTTTACATCAATAAAAGTTTCAAATAATCTTTTAGAAAAATATAAAATATGTGAAAATAAAACTTAGTGTAATATCAAATATAAAAATATGTTAAAGTAAAAGTTTACACAACAATCCAATAAAACACACGTGTGTGTGGGTGGGTATAGGGTGTGAATGTAAGGTGTGTGCGCATGTGTGAAAGCATATAATAAAGAGGGTTATTATTCATCTTTAATTTTTATTTTTTTCAACTTTAATAGTTGTAACGAGTAACTAATTTTAATCATTAAATTTCAAAAAAACTGAATGGTAAGAGGAGAATAAGTTTGTTATGGTTATTCTTGAAATGGATTCCCTCCCTACATATATAGTCTCACTATTAATTTTATTGAAATCTAATGATGACAATGAATAACCAATCTTAATCTAACACACATATTAATTTATAAATAATTTATCTTCTTACAAATGTCACTGTATCTAAGGATTAAGAGCATGAAAAAATTACAGTGAGATAAATTCTACATCATATTAATAATAATATTTTTATTAAAAATAATATTATTGCTAATTAGATCAGCTTATTAGACTTAATGAACTTTTTAAAAATCTATTACCTAACCTGTTTAGCTAAAAAACCTTAACCCTAAAATTTTTAATAAACAAGTAAAATCAAATTTTCCTAAGGACCCATTTCCACCTTTACCTATATAACCTTCATTACATTCACATAAAATTGGATTTGACCATGTTGTTTACTACCAATACCAACTAAATTAACCGTTAGTCAATGAAGCGGTCCAATTCCAATAGCATACAATTTTAGTGTTACACTTTCAAACTTTAATTACCATATCTAGAAGAAATCAACGTACATAAAATATATTGCCTGATACGACAATCAGTTTAACGAAATACACCATTACATTCAAACCCAGACCCACCTCTTGTATTTCTAGAAAAAACAATATAAAAAATATCTTATTTATAATTTTATTTCAACATGATTTTCTTCTATATTATAAAAAATAGTTATTGTACTAATAATATAAAAAAATATTATATTATAGTTTAATTGGTATACATTATCGTATAAAGATTTTTACACTGACATTCAATCACAATCCTTTATTTTTAATAAATTGATTAATTTTACTCGTTACAACTTTAAAAATCCCGTTAAATTCTTTATATTATTATAAATTTGTTTATTTTAACAGTTATATAAAATAGTTGAAAGAATATGTACGTATATGAATGATTATCTTTATAGCAACGGCATCGAGAAGGGTATGGAATGAATGGATAATTGAATTTGACCGTTTATAAAATATAAAAAAGCAGAGTCATAAAAGGTTACATAGAGTTTATTGAATATATTAATTTTGTATTTTTACCAGTGTAGTAGCGCACGAGGTTTAAAGCAAAAGTGTGGAGAAGTATTTGAATTTTCCGTCTTCAATACTTTACTTTAAAAATGAAGAAGAATTAAAGATTCTTTCAAATTATTAATAAATGGTTGGACCAAGTAAAATTGAAGTTGAGGTTCCATTTGGGATGATTATCAATTTTTTTTGTTTTTGGTTTTAGAAGTATTTTGAAAACAAAATTGTGTTTCATTAAAATTATTCCAATTTGATTTTTTAATTGCTTTTAAAATAATTTTATTTATTTATTTGAAATAATAAAAATTGATTTTGGGATTTATGTTTTTATTTTTATTCAATCTTATTATCATTTGTCATTACCTGTTATTATCATCCATCACTATTATTGACCCACAAAATCTCGATTGATAGTCATTGACGATTATTAGTAGTAGTTGGTCTTTAACCACAATCATTGATCGCTGTCCAATGTCGTCACATATCATTATTGATCTTTAATTGTGACTTTTTATTGTTGTATGTCTCCAATCATCATTGTCATTGTTGTTATCATTGTTTTTTATAACTCTTAGTCTCCAATCGCCACCGGCAACCACTATCTCCAAAAGCATTATCTCTCTCCAACCACTTTTATCATTTGAGTCAACACAGATTTGAGATTATGATGTCTCAAAGTTGAAATTTGACAATATTTTAAAACTTGAAACAAAAAAATATTTTCTTAAAATTGAAAATTTAAAACAAAAAATAATATTTTTTTTTAAATTTAAAAACTTAAAACCAAAAATCACCTCAAACAAGACCTAAAGTTTTATGTTTAAGATTTCATAGATGAAAAAAAAATGTAGAATTAAATAATTTTTTGCCACTTAAAAATATAACTATTTTGATCAAAGTCTTTTAAAATAATTTTTCATTAAAGTTTTTATAAAATATTTTTTGTTGATTAAAGTTTTTCTAGTAAAAAAAGTTGTTAATCGAACAATATAAATTGAGTTTAATTGGCATTCAATCGTAACTTTCCATTTATGCGATTTTTAAAATAGTAATGAGTTAAAGTCAACAAATCTACTATGAATGAAGGGTTGTGATTGACTGTCAGTGTAAGAATCTTTACAGTAACAATGTATACCAATTAAACTCATATAAATTTGTAGACAAATATATTTTAAAATATATTTGATGTATTAACTTGTTTTGAAAATAATAAGATATTAAAAATATTATTTTACTTGATGAGACGAAACTTTAATCAAACAAACAATATTTACATAAACTTTAATAAAAACTTATAAAAAACTTTATTAAAAATTGTCTTATTTATTTAAAAAAAATTATTTAAACAAAAAATCTACTAAAAATAGTCAACCATTTTTTAACAAAGATTACTTGCAGATAAATATTCCGTTGGAATAACATAATAATAGAGAATATGCTTCCAAGAAAGAAAATGTCAGCTGGGAATTAATCCATTTCAGCCTGCCAAGTTTGTTTTTAACATTGGGGTGAGTCTATTTCAAATAGGCTTTTTGACCAAAAACAATATTTTAAAAGTTAATATATTAAAAATAACATAATAATAAAGAATATGCATCGTTCTATTTAACTTTGACAAAAAGCTAAATGAGTCATTCTTTTATATAATTACCCTATTACTTTCTAAATGAGTCAAGCAGAATGAACCTTTCAACAAAATGCAATAAATCAATAAAATATTTTATAGGTTACATATTAATTAAACCATTTTATTAATTTATTAAAAATCAATAAATCACTTTTTAAAAGAATTTGAAATCATGAAAATAATAATTTGAAAAATCAAACATATCTTTATCTTAATATATAAAATAATTTAATCTCGACACAAAAATAATTAACATTTTGTTTACCAAAGTTACCGTTTTTTGCACAATATGATGCCTGCAATGATTTTATTTTATTTTAGTTTTTGGTTTACAGTTGTTTTATTTTTTTTTTATCAGAATATGCGTGTTGTTTTGACTCTTATATATCTTATCATTCTCAATTTTCACTTTCACTTTCTTAATTTCAATTAAGTTACAAAGTCGAAAAATATTACATTGTAACTTTATATGTTGTTCTATACCGTTTTTTTTAGTGCGAAATCTTTTACATTTCAACACAAGAAAATATAAAATAAATATTTAAAATTTTTACGTTTAAAAATTTAATAAACTAGGATTACTTGTTTTACATATTTAATTTATACCTTTCTTACCTCTCAGTTTAAAAATAATTTCTTATTTAAAATTTTTACGTTTAATTTAATTTAATTTATATACTTGTTTTACAAGAAAATATAAAATAAATATTTAAAATTTTTAGTTTAAAAATTTAATAAACTAGGATTACTTGTTTTACATATTTAATTTATATCTTTCTTACCTCTCAGTTTAAAAATAATTTCTTATTTATTTTTTTGTAAAATAAAATATTATTTAAAATTAGAGTTATTTTAAAAATTGAAAATTTTCTTATATGAATGCTTATTAACAAAATACCATTTTAATTGTTGTATTAATTTTTAATATCTATAAAATTCAATAATAATATGTTTGCCTTTTATTTTATAATATTATTCATTTCACTAATATACTAACAAATTTATTATTCAACTACTATTTTTAAACGTTTTACATATTTATTTACATGATAATAACCTTTTTATTTTGATATTTCCTCTATACTTACAAGATGATTTTAATATTTCTTTAAATTTTAATCTATGATTGTAATATGATTTGATAATATTATTTTATTTTGGTTTAATTATTATGTGGGTCACGAAACTTTTATTAAAGTTTTGATTTGGTATCTAAACTTTTATTTTTAATCAGGTTTTATTTGTTTAGTTAATGTTATAGAAAATTAATTACACATAATTAATTAGAGGTGTACACAGGGGTAATTGCACTAGAGTTTGATGTAAGAAAACATAAGGTTCTAATTTGTTAATATGTTATAAGTGTATAAAATAATTAAAAGGAACATTAGATTTAATTTAAGCATAATTAATATAGTTAATTACGGAATATTTGATTGAGATATTTATATCTCTGCTTTATTTTGATATAATTGTATTTAAGTAGTCATGAACTTGAGAGGGTGTAAGGGATTTCTAAATAACGGAATAAGGGTGGATGATTTAGTAAGTTAAGGGGTTGAGTAAAATAGATATTCTTTTCGATTGAAATAGTTAGGATGACTTTCAGTATTTTGTTTGAAAGAATAAGAGGTTGCAAATAGCAGAATCAGGATTTTTATACACCCCTGATCCTTCTTTCTTTCTTTCTTTTTCTTCTTTCTACTCCTTCTTTCTTTCTCTTCATCACTTCACTCTTTCTTTTCTCTGTCCCTTCATTCCTTTAGTCGCATGCATCCTTATTCCTATGTGGAATTCAAGGAAATTCCTCCTATTCCTTCTCTTCTTGATCACATATCCTAGTGGATAACTTTGTTTCTATTTCCATGGACCACTTTCTATTCTCCAGGTTTCGTGCATTCCAATTCAAAGAAAGTCAACCTTAATATCCTAATTCCTTTGATTTTCTTTGATTTTGTGATGTTTGGTTAAGTTTTGAGTAATTGAGTGAATTGAGAAAACTAGCTACTTTGAGGTGTGATTTATGGGTTCTTTTCCCTCTTCAGTACTACTAAAAGGAGAAATAGGTAAACGAAACTTAATAATTGATTTTAATTTGGGAACTTATGCTTGATAGAGTGTGAATTTAATTGAATCTGAGATTGATGTTTTGATATTGCTTTGAGCTTTGAATTTGTGTTTATTGTAATGAGTTATATTGCACTTTGTAAATGTGTTGATAATTTGATGTTTTGATTTTGATATGAAGGATGTGTTTGGAATTGATAATAATGAGTTGTTTGTTGTCTATAGATATGTTGAGAATTTATATATATAGATTGAAACATTTGATATGTGGAGTTGATGATTTAATGGAATGCAATGTGAGCGGTTATTTGGATGTGATTGAGATTTGTATGTGGTGTATTGAGTTAGAGATACAATTAAAATCATTGCGATCCCAATACTAAGGTCATGTAGAACGAGAATGTACCTACTGAATATACTTAGATAGAAACTGAGTATTAGTATTAGATCAGGTAGACGCTAGACACCCATTGAGAGCTAGCTGAATGTTAGAATTGGGTAAGTTGGACGCCAAACGTATCATCCTAAGAATGACTAAGATAAATCAATCACATATCTATTAAGTCCAGTTTCATATATTATGTTATACCCAAGATCTTAAAACTTTTAAAAAATAAAGCAAATCACATACTAAACAGCTTGCCCAGCTAGCATTGTCACTTAGCTAGGACTAAGACATCTCGTCCAATGATAAGGGTCGCCTAGTTAGAGGTCTGAGTTATGGTTTCCTAGAGAAAGAACTTCACTCAGCGAGGTGTCGCAGGCAAAAAGCCATATAAAAACATGATTGAGAATGCTTTGCGTTGAGCAAAATATGTCATTGGGTGCAATGTCAAGGAATTGCTTGATAGAAGCAAAATAGCTTTGGGCGAGACCTGTCACCCAGTGAGGTTACGCAGACAAAAGACAGAGCATCAACTGCATAATCTCCACTGCCATTACTGACTAGATCAAAACAATATTCATCAGCAATTACAATCAAAGTTCTTTCATACACATTTACATGATAACTAACATATTCAAGTACATTATATTTCTATCATTATCTACATATGTTTATACATACTAAAAACCTCAAAATTATTCCAAATTTACATTCTCATTTAAAGTTCACATATTTTATACAAAACAAATGTCTGCCAAACTTTGGCTTCTTCAGTCTTGTCGACCCTGTTCTTTATCCTCAGCACTAGTCTGTGCAAAGTACGATTATCACAGTCATACAAAAAAGTGCTTACAATAAAGGGTAAGCTCATAAAACTAGAAAATCGAAATAAGTATGAAAACAACACCATTTAACATTCACATTCATTATCACAAAAAAAAGTAAGGACACTTATGTTCCTTCGGAACATAAGCAATAAAAAATCATCTAATCATAGAACTTTACACTTTTTAGAAATTTCATTGAATTTGGATACTTGGAAATCTATCTATTAGAAATGGTGAAATTGGGTCTAACTCAACCTCACAAAATCGGCTTGTAAGGTAAGGTTTGCACCTCACTTATATACTATTATTTGGTCATATCTCTAGCTGATGTAGGACTTGGGTGTCTTTCCCAATACACCCCCTTACACCTAACATTATTTGGGCTTGGTGCGTGGATAACAAGGTGGGTAGCTCTTTTAATGGATCTAGGATAAGCTCTGATACCATAATAGAAATGGTGAAATTGTGCCTAACTCAACCTCACAAAACCAGCTTGTAAGGTAAGGTTTGCACCTCACTTATATACTATTATTTGGCCATATCTCTAGTCGATGTGGGAGGGGGGGCTCGAAAACCTGGAGTAAACTGGGCGAGACCTTTATGTTCAATTTAATGTGCGAACAAACCACACAAAGGAGTAACAAACATTTTTTACGTGTCTATCATGATGTTCAAGGCCAACTAAATTGGCTTGTAATCAATTAAAGTCTAGGTATACTCATTGATAATCAATTGTTGTACTGTATCTAACGTCTACCTAACTCATTTGATAATTAATTGAAGTCTAGGTATACTCATAGATAATCAATTGTTGTCTAGCATTCTCTTACCATATCTGACAACCCAATTGTTATCTGAATACATCCTTTAGGTACATGCTCGTCCTCATCAACCATGTTACCAATATTTTTTATCCTCATCGGCTTTAATACCAGGATCACAATGACCACTATGCATATCTAATTCAATGTACTGTAATCAAGACTCTATTACCTACTCATAACAATCCACAACATATTCCATTAATCATTAATTGATTTAGTCATCTATTTCAAAATATTCATAAGTTCAACATATCATCCATATTTCAAAATACCTCAAATAACCATTCAAACACAGTTTCTTCACAATCAAAATAAGACAAGTCATTCAAAAAATCTACACAACATATTCAAAGCTCAAAACATTGATAAAAATCTCAATCACTCACATATAAACACATTTGCACCATCAAATCAAAGTTTTACTAAATTAAAATAAATATCAACCTTTCCTTACCTATTTTTTCCTTAAAAGCTGAATTTAAAGAGAGAAGAGAATTTAGTTGTAGCATTGATTCACCTTTACTTAAAGATGCAACTATCTTCTAATTGAAATATGTTATTTCCATCTAGCGTTGTTCACCTTTGGTTGATGGAAAACTTTATGCAATAATTTAAACACCAAATTATCCCAATTAGTTAAACTTCATCTTGTGAATGAATATGTCCATCTCTTATGCAACTAACTTCTTACTAAAAGATGTTATTTCCATCTAGCCTTGATTCACCTTTGGTTGATGGAAAACTTTATGCAAGACTTTAAACACCAAATTATCCCAATTGGTAAAACTTCATCTTGTGAATGAATATGCCAATCTTTAGCTTTTTCTAGCAAAAGGCAATGAGAATGGACTCAAATGGATGACTTCATGAGGAACTTGAATAATGTTCAATGTATTGTGCATATTAATGAAAGTCTCCAACTGATCATATGGGTTAAAGTTCGTGAAACTATTTCCTCTAGACAAGAGTACTAAGAGCAAGAATCATGGAAACATTTGTGGCTTTGACTTCTAGTTTAGCTATATAGGTAAAATGTTAGGCCTAAACGCATCACTCATCCCCTCATGGCTTAATGATTATTGTAAGGCCCAATTAATCGCTTAGACTTTTTTTTGTTAATTCCCTAGAGTTAGTCGACATCATTTTGGTATTTTAATCTCCTTGCTCATGTCTTCCTCTAAGAATGACAATATGGAGATTTCAGACACTCTGTTTGCACTCACAAGAAAGCTCAACACCCTTCTGTAAGAACACTCTCAAAAAATGCTTTCATTCTCAAGGATGAAGACTTAAGACAAGATATTCAAATGAGTGATCTTGTGGGATTTAGAAGTGTAATAGTTTTATGTTGTTTTGATGATGAACATTGGCAAGCCTACGATGAATGTTACATGCTTTATGCTTGAATGTTTTGTGACTCATGCATCCCTTTAGGCTAAAGCATGTTTTGATTCATTGAGCACGCTTGATCCATATCACAATTTTGATCCTTGATATTAGCTATATATATATATATATATATCTTGAATTAGTCATGTGATAACATGAATGAGATCTTATTTAAAAATTGTTTAAAAATTTGTTGTGATCTCAGTCATCATGGATGTAATTGATTGAAGAAACAATTTTATTGATTGAAAAAACATACATGTTGTTTTAATCTATTAAATGGTGGATATAATTGATTATAAGTAGAGTTAATTGATTAAGCGCTTAAAATAATTTATTAAACAACGCTTTTGTCGCTAAGTCAGTTCTCAAGAAGAATTTAATTGAGTAAGTATTTAAGATAATTGATTAAATTTCTCCTGAAGTATTTAAATCATGATGAAAAATGATTTAATCAATTACCCATTAATTATAATAACCAAGAAAGATGACAAATTGTATATAAGCTTACACCTGAAAACTACTCTAAATGATTACACATTACTTCATATCTTTTGAGAGATTAAAAAGTTTGAAATTCTTTGGAAAAATAAAGTTGAAAAACACATATTCTCTACAATCACATGATCTAAACCAGTTAGCAAAAAGAATCATTATCTTGGAGCATTGCTCATTCAAAGTTTGATATCTTGAAATTGATTTTTCATCTTTTAGATTCAAGAATTTAGGTGATATCATTCTTGATCAAGTCTTTTACACTGTTTGTGTTTCTACTTTAATTTCTAGGTAGTATTCCTAAAGGTAAGATTGCATGTAATAATTTTTTGCATGTAGGAATCATTCTTGATAGGTTTTCAAAAAGCTGTGCAAGTTGGTTGTAAGCTCAAATTGATTATAGTGGAATCAATCCAAAGACGAGTTGTCCTGTGAATTGAAACTAGATGTAGTCATAATTTGGGTGAACCAGTATAAATCTCTTGCACATTTCTTTTTCACTCTTTCTACATTTCTTATATTGTTTTAAATACTTTCAAATTAATTATGCAAATTCTGAATTGAATCATAATCTGTGTGTTAAGAAGTTATTTGTATTAAAGGGATTAATTTTCTAAGTGTACTCATCTCTACCAAATTGTTTCATTGATTCAACAAAGAAAAAGTTCTATTTCTTGAAAAGAAAGAAAAAATAATTGGAAACCAGTTCACCCCCCTCTTATTTTTAACGATTTCAACAATTAGTTTTTACACTTGATTATCAAAGTTGATTTTGATAATTATTCAAATTCTATTTTTGAAAAGATCCAAATGTTGCAAATAATTAAACCTTCACAGAAGGTGATTTAATAAATAGACCCCCTTTCTTTAATGGAGAAAATTATGCATTTTGAGAAATTCTTATGTGGATCTTTATTGAATCAATAGACAGAGGTGTTTGGAATGCCATAAAAAATGGTCCATTTATTCCAATGGTTAGAATATAGGATAAAGAGATTGAAAAATATTTTCACAATTAGACCCAAGATTAAAAAAATCATGCACTAAGATATAAAAGCTAAAGATATATTGGTTTATGCTTTTATGTGTCTCATAATGTACTACTGCTAAAAAAATGTAGGAGGTTTTGGAGGTCATTCATGAAGGAACCACTTATGTTAAACGAGCTACGAAGAATACCCTCATCCAAGAATATGAGATGCTTAAATGTTGCCTAGAGAATCAATTTTAGAAGTGTAGAAAAGATTCATTCACATCGTGAACTATTTGATCGGTCTCAGAAAGCTATTTAAGAAAGAGGAATTGAATGTTAAAGTGTTAAAGAGCTTGAATAGACAATAAAAAAACACAACTATCTTCGAATCAAACAATTTGGCAAACATGAATGTAGCCATATTCATTGAAAAGCTAAGAGAGTATGAGTTGAAGTTGAAAAGACTTCAAGAGAAAGAAGACTTTGACAAAAGGAAAAGAGGCATTGCACTTAAGACTACATCACACAATGAAGAAAAGGGTGAAAACTCATTGGACCAATCCGAGAGTGAAGCCCTCAACCCCCTAGTCAAACAATTCTCAAAATTCATGAAAGAAAAAGCAAGAAGGAAAGGGTAAAATTAAAAAAAAAGGTTGTAAGGAAACATGAGACTATACCCACCAATTACATATGTTTTTAGTGAGAAAAACAAGGTCGTCAGACTGCCTCATATATCTTAAAAAGCAAAAATCTAACGAAAGAAAGGAAAAAGACAGGTTTGAAAAGAAGAAACCATACATCACGTGGGAGGACAACAAAAGGAGCTATTGGAATAAAGGTTGTCTACTTCAAGAAAGGAATTTTTATATCATAGATAATATATGTGATTAATCTCCTAAAAGAAATTGCACAATTGGGTGTAAAACCTCAAGAGTACTATTGAACAAAATTATAAAATTGGAAGTGAAGAAAACTCTCCTATAGACAAAATTCACTTTCCTATAGATTGTCTAATATAAGAGATTGGTAGGGAAATTAATTTACTTATCACACAGATGACTAGACATTGCTTATGCAGTTAGTATGGTGGGCCAATTTATGCATGACCCAAGAGAGAGACGCATGCAAGTTGTAAGGATCTATTTTATTAATATGTTATAAGTGTGTGAAATTAATAATAGAAAGAGAAATTAAATTTAAATTTTGTTTTGATTAATGTATCAATTGAGGAATATTTGGTTGTACTAATTGTATTGATAATATGTGATTGAATTTAAATAATGTCTAGTAAGGTGAAAGGTGAGCAAAAATTTTTATTTCTTTGATTTGAGGTGTTTGAATTGATTTTCAGGAAGTTTTCAAAATCCGTTTAGGAGGGGTGCAAATAGTAAACTAACATTACTAAACACACCCTATTTCTTCTTTTTTCCCCTTTTCTTCTCCTTTCTTTCTCATTTTTCTCTTCCACTTTTCTTTCCCTTTCCACAACCATTTCACCTCTCTCTCATCGTAAACTATTCTTCTTGCATAGTCAACAATTTGTTGACTAAATTAAACGAAATATCTTCCATTGTTATTGATTTTGAGAGTTGATCATTATAGGTATGTCTGATCCTAATTCTTCAAATATTTTTCTATTAATTTTCAGTTCAATCATTCTCTTTGATAGGAAATTATCTTTAAAATCTCAATTTCAATATTTTTGCTAGGTTTTCAGTGATTCCTATGGTTGATCCTACCAGGGAATCCAAACATTTACAAGGTGCTCTGCAAGAATTGCTAGCTCACACGAGCATACGCTTTCTCAAGGTTAATCTTAAGAGCAAGGGACCCCACTAAAGACTTGTCTTTGGAAATGAAGCTCAATGTCTCATGTGCAATGATGCTATTATCCAAGGTACCTCGCCCAGGTATAAAACTACCTTGGAATGGTCCAATGAGTTCTTGCAATAAAGGTCGTATGCAAGCCACAAGGACTTGGAGATCACCTTGTAAGCTACATTGCATAGGCTTATAGGTCGGAACTCCTTCATCCTAGATGGGTTCTCCACTTTAGGTATTAACACAATGTTTGTCTCAAGTAGAGCATCCTTCGAGTATCCATTAACAAAAGCTTCTCTCACTGTGCACCATAACTCATCATTGACTATATGCTAATACTTCTTGTAGAAGAATGACTGGAACCTATCTGGGCTAGGGGTCTTTAATGACTTCATGCCCATGATTGCCCCTTTGAACCTCTTGCTTAAGCCACCGTTTCATTACTCAGTTGAGGGGGATGCCAAACTGCATGTCTGAAAATGACCACACATGATCATCCATAATCAACTCTTTGTAGTAGTGTGATGCTTCACTACTTAGAGTATGTGGGTCTGTGCTCCATGTTCCATCTAGTAAAAATAAACCTCGAATTTTAATTCTTCTCTTTCGAGCCAAGGTTTGGGCATGGAAGTATTTGGTGTTTCTATCCCCAAAATTGACTCTATTTTCTTTTAATTTTTGATACCAATGAAATTCTTCTTGAAGCAAGGTCGCATCTAAATCAGTCTGCAAGAAGTGTTCTAGACAAGACAGGCTTTCGAAGTCATGCGTTTCAAGTTGTAATTGTATACCCTTAATACGAGCTTCCAAACTTTTCTTTCTTTTGATAATATTCTCAAAAACCTGGTTGTTGAAAGCTTGCGCATCAACACATACAACATTAAGATCCCTACATTAGAGTGGGCGTACTGCGACTCCAAGCATCTCGAATGACTTTCTCAAACTCCTTATGGGTTGACCCAACTGCCTAGAATCTAGATGGTTGTGCTCGTTGTCTATCCTCCATGCCTTCACAATGAGTAAGGAAATGTCAATGGTATGAATAATACCTCCATGAATGCCTTTAGGAACAAGAATTAACACTCTACGTCACAAGTTGCATGATCAAGTCTTTTTGCCAAGGCAAAACTAAGTTGTTTACTATACCAGGTATAGCGAAGTCCTTTCATCCCCAAATCTATAAGATTATAATGTTTACTATTTTAAGTTTGTACAAACATTAATATATGATGATAGAACCATAATATCATTAAGTACTGAGAAATATGTTATAAACATGTGTACTAGTACCTTGAATGTAATGACATAAATGGTTGTTTTAACTAATGGTTGGGCATGGGTTTTTGCAGTAGAGGTTTTATAGTTCTACACAGTTTCGTTGGGCAACAAGTCTCGCTCTACAAAAAGTTATCTCTGTTGGGGAATTTCATGACTTTGCACCAGCGAGGTGTCTCGTCCATTGCAAAGTTTCCCCTGTCAAGAATGTAAAAGGGTTTTCTTTGAGCAATGCATCATCTTGCTAAGGAAAATTGCTTCTTCGGAATAATTTAATTAAGGTTTGTCGCTGGAAATCCTTATCGCTGGATGAGGTGTTCCAGTTCCTGACTAGGCGATGAGCTTTGTAATGTCTGAAAAAAAAATTGAATTATTATTTGGAATTTTAATATTTTGAGCTTCATTTGTATTTGTAAATGGTTATTTTGATGATTAATGGTATAAATTATATTAGTGTTTATTTGGAAAGTTTGGTTATTTGGAGAAGTAAAAAACAAGATAGAGTATCCTACTCTAGTGCAGAAGCTGAGTATCGAACCCTCGCTCAAGATATGTGTGAATGGCTCTGGTTGAAAACAATCTGTAATGATCTCAACATAAAGATAAATAACCCTAGTTGTTTTTGTGACAACAAGTCATCCATTGGCATTGTCTACAATCTTATACAATATGATAGGACCAAACATATTGAAATTGACAGACATTTCATCAAAGATAACATAGACAAATTATCTGGTGGTTACAAATTATGTTCCAATAAGACTCTTAGTTAATAGATATTTTCACTAAGGGTTTTTCCTTTGGTAGATTTCATGATCTTGTAGGCAAGTTGAAAATGATGAATATTCATTTACTAACTCAAGGGAAAATATAGGAAATAATCTTTATGTATTAGGAGAAAATATCTTAATGTTATTTTATTTGATTTTTTTTATTTCCTTATTTGTATTTAGTTTTTATTTCTTTTTTCTTTGTGAGCTCAATCATTATAAATCCATGAGTTGAGAATGTAATCTATGTGAACAAAATATATAGAATTACTTTTATCTCCAGAGTAGTTCAAGTCTTACTTGATCCAACTTGTCGAGGTCCAATGTGAAAAATGGGTCGGGTTGGGAGGCTTGGTTGAATTTTTCTAGCCTAACCAGGTCAGTGGCCTATTAGGTTGGACTAAACTGTTTCCCCCCTTCCTTATCTTGTCTAGATTTATATAAATTTAAAAGAGTAAAAAAATTAAATAAAACTATGTATAAATAAACATTGTTTTATATGAACCTAATTTTCTTGAGTCCAACTTGCTTTGTCAGACCCATTAATCAACTATTTTTGCTTGATTTTATATATACATAAATTTCTTGAGTACCTAGCCCAATTCATTAGACAATTGGCCTAAACCAATTTTCAAATTACCTTTTTATTTCAATAATTTCACAAAATGTTAAAGGTCTTGTTGGCAACACAATTACCTTTTTAATGCCCCTTGCATGAATCATCACAATAATAATAAACTTATTCCTAAATATAAAGAGTGAAGTACTTTCTTTTTGTCTATCTCTCTTTGTTTACCTATATTTGTTTATTTGAATGATGTGTGCAAATATTCGTATTATTGTGTATAAAAGCCAGACAATTAATGTAAAACTAAGTAACGTAAATTGTGAACATATCATGTATAATATACACAATTGTTTTTTATTTAATTTGTGATAGGTACAAAATGATAAATTATTTTAGACAAAAAACTCTATTAAATGAAGAAAAATAAGCCTGATAAGTGAACTTTATTTTAAAAAGAGGAATTAATATAATGGATTGAGTGGAAACAGTGAGTGACAATTGTATAATAAGAAAAGGATTTATATCCTTAAATACAAGCTAAGATATCGCTGTAAAGATAAGTAACATTGTAAAATATATACTTGTAAGTTAAAGTTAGCAATGTAAAGTTAAGTAACGCGCCTAATGTGAACATATCATCCACAATTTATGCAATATTTTCCGCCATCATTGTTTAATTTGCAATAAAAAAAAATAAAAAAAATTATTTCAGATAGAGAAGTATATTAAATGAAGAAAGATAAATGAACTTTATTCTTGAAAGAGTAACTTATGCAACAAATGTAATGGAAATGGTGAGTCGAGAAGGATATAATAGCAAAAAACGATTTATAACCTTAAGTTAAAGGTAAGATATCAATGTAAAGTTAAGTAACGCATATTGTGAACATATCACCCATAGTTTATGCAATATTTTATGCCAATATTTTTTTATTTGCAATAAGAAAAAAATAAAAAATTTATTTCAAACTCAGAAATCTATTAAATGAATAAAAGATAAACAGATGAAAGTAAAGCTAATGAAAAATTTATTTTGGATACTCAAATATATTAAATGAAGAAAGATAAACGAATGAGTGATCTTTAGTATGGAAAGAGAAAACTAATATAATGAGATAAGTGAGTGGATAAGGGTCTAATAATAGAGAAAAAGGTTTACAATTTAATTTAAGGAGAGAAATCTATTAAATGAAAAAGATAAATGGATGATTGAGTTTTATTGTAGAAAGTGAAATATGGTGGAAAGATTGAACCCACAAGGATATAACAAGAAAAAAATTTACATGAACACATCCAGTTACATAAACTTTAAAAGGACTTATATTAAAAAAAGTATTACTTTATTAATTTTGTTTGTAATTTATTTTTACTTTTACATTTTCATATTTTGTCAAGCATTATAAGCTAATTTGATAACTCATAGACTAATGCAAACCAATATATATTGGTTTATTTACCCCATGGACAGTCCCATTCATCCAATTTTATTTACAAGCTGTGTTTATTAGACCTAACCTATGTGCTCAAATATATATATTCTCACATTATCATGAGCAACTAGAAAAACAAAACTAATTTATTTTTTTAATATAAAAGGCCGAGATAGTATTTTATTATTAATACAGTATGTAAGTTAGATTTATTAGTTCTCATTAAAATGATATTTGACCTAATTTTAATTGATTTAGTAAAAAAAATTAACCTAACCCAAAATCTAATTTGATGCATTGAATAGAATTAGATTAATTGAATTTATAAATTAATCTAAAGTCGAATTGTATGAATTATATTTGATTTATATGAATTATATTCGACTTTTATAATTTTACAATATAATATCACAATTATTTTATCATATACATCAACTAAATAAATATATATCATCGATTACATTATTTTATATGTGTATTCGTATTTTTATTTTATTTTAATATATTTACTTATGTATTTAAAATTGAATTAATATTTGTATGATTTTGTACATTATTTTAATTTAACTTATAGTAATATATAAAAGACTTGCACTATATATACAAAAACGAATAATATAAGTTGAAAAATACTAATTCTACGTAATTATACAATATACAAAAACAAAATGTATTTACTAATTATGTAATATTATTATAACTCTAACTAATAAAATTTTCTTCAATTGGTACTTAAACATTGACGTCAATTTATGACTTTCTTGAGTTTTTCATATGTAGTTATTTAATTAGAGTAGAAAAAAATACTAGATGATAACAAATAATTTAAGTTCCGTTGATATTATCTTTCGAGAATTCTTTTTAATTATTTGTAGAACATGTCGTCCATATTTTTTTGGATTTTAAAAAATTGCAACATAAATCATTAAATATCATATATAACATGACACCTTTAAACTGATATTATAAATTTAATAATGTTTTAGTTAATTATATGAAGAAGTGAAATAAAAAAAAGTGAATATCAAACGAGATATTTCTTAAATCAAGATAACCTTATTCTATGAAATATATCATCAAATTTAAATTTAGTTTTTTTATTATTGTACTAAATTTAAATTCACAAGAAAAAAACAAAATAATATTTTATACAATAAAAAAACTAATAAAATAATAATTTTACAAAACTAACATTTACCTATTAGAAATATTAATAAAAATTAATTAATATTACATTAATAAGCTAAAAATAAAATTTATTTTGATTTTTTTCAAACATTGAAACAAAAAAATGACTTATAACATAATTAAAAATCCATTCTCTTAAGTTATGAATCCCCATACCTAGGTGGACAAACAATAATAATATTATCATGTTTAACAATAATGTAAGAATACCTAAATGATGTTTTCCAACTCATCTAAAATTAAATTAAATATTGGTTTCAAAATTTTCAAACCCAAAAACACTTTCTCTCTCTTGCCAAGTCACCCCTTCACCCACCATATATATCCTTCTTCCCCTAACCCTTTCACCCTTCCAAAACCACTCTCTCTTCTCTTATCTTCACATGGCATTACTTTGAAAGAGGTTTTTTCAGATAAGAGTTTCCCTTTCAGAAACCCCTTTTTTTGATTTCACAAAATGGCCGTGGAACTCATGGGGTTCCCGAAAATGGATGATCAAACGGCCATCCAAGAGGCCGCATCGGAAGGACTCAAGGGCATGGAGCACCTGATCCGCGCCCTCTCCAACCAACCCACACACTTAAACACCGAACTCACAGACATAACGGTTTCCAAGTTCAAGAAACTCATCTCGCTCCTCAACCGAACCGGCCACGCCCGGTTCAGACGCGCCCCGGTTCATTCTCCCAACCCGGTTCACATTCAAACCCCTCTTCCTCTTCCCATTCCTGTTCCGATTCCGATTTCTAATCCTAACCCTAACCCTAGCGCTCCGCCGCAAAACCCTAACCCTAACCCCAACGTACCTCTTCCGCCGCAGTTCCCTTCCTCCGCCGCCCTCCACCACGCGCCGCCGCCGCCGCCGGCGAGCGTCACGCTCGATTTCACCAAACCGCACAACGCGCTCCGGAGCTCCGCCGCGAAATCCGTCGAACTCGAGTTCTCCAAAGAGACCTTCAGCGTCTCCTCGAACTCCTCCTTCATGTCCTCGGCCATCACCGGCGACGGCAGCGTCTCCAATGGCAAGCTCTTTCTCACGGCGGCGCCTACCTCCGCTTCCGCAGGAAAACCTCCAACCTCCTTTAAGAAACGGTGCCACGAACACCGCGAACACTCCGGCGCCGACAACGTCTCCGGCTCCTCCAAGTGCCACTGCGTCAAACGAAGGTACACCGCGTTTCACCGAAACATAGCTCCTCACTTGTTGACTAGTGGTAGATTAAAAAATTGAAAAATTAAAAAATTCATATAATAATATTTAATTCTTAAATTTTTTTAACTCTGCGTTAATTGGAAATAAAAAGGTCCCCTCATAAAACACTCTTTAAGGTTGTTGACCAAGTTCATTAAAGTTTAATTTAATAAAATAAAAATGAAATACTAAGTTTCTAATTTTTATATTTTTATATTCTTACTAGTAGAATTTAAATAAAAATAAAAAAATAAAAATTTGAATTTTTATTATTAAAATTTTAAAGTTAAAAATTTTTTAGTTGTAAATCAAAAGATATAATAAATGAGCACTAAAACATATTTAAAGTCAACTATTTTTAGTTTTATCTAATTATAAATAATAATATTAATTTTTATCATAATTATTTAAGAAAAGGGTCTAAAAGTTTTACGTTTTATTTAATTATAAAATCAAAAGAAATAAGTATTAATTTTATAATAATCATTTTAAAAAATGGGGAAAGGTTTTTTATTTCGTCGATTATAATTGTATATAAAAAAAATTAAATTAAATATTAAAAAAAATATTGATTTGAAATATGAAATAAGTAACTGTAAATTGAAATTTCAATCCTTTGTTTTCGGTCTTTTGTGTAAGTACCAAAGCCTAATGAAACCTTTTACGCAAAAAAAAAAAAAAGAAATCCTAATGAAACCTTAAACAAAGATTTGTGTAAAAGACATTGTACTATCATAAAAAGAAAAGTAATTATTAATATTTATCCACCATTCATAAATATATAAATAATAATTAATTTTTGGCAGGGTAAGTATTTATTATTTAATTTAGAAAATAAATATAAAATATTAATGAATGATGAGAGATAAGGGTTTGAAGTTGGAAGAGTGAGATGGACGGTGTGGTAATAATGTTATTTGTGAGTGTAATGTGGAAAGCTAAGAGCGTTGAAATGTTCTTTAACTAATCACGTGACTCGGTCGCGTGGGTGGGGTAAGGCAGCGTTTGGTAGTCAACGATTTTGGGTAATGGTGAAGTTAAATGCATTAAATAGGAACACCACGCGTGATAGTGACAAAACAGCATAGGGTTCCTGTGCCTCTGTCTGCTGCCGCGCTTGTCAAGAAGCGAGTTTTTAGAAATCTCTGTCTTAGAAACAAGACAGAGAAATTCAAACTTGCCAAACTGAACCTTCTCTCAATCCCTTGTCGTTTTTCTTCTCCTTCAATATACTTATAGTTGCCTTTGACTGTTGACCTTCCATTTATTTATTGCATATATATGTTAGGTAGCCCTTTCTTTTATTCATATCTTAATCTTAATAATTCAACTTGTAATAATAATAATACTAAATATTCTACAATTTAATTTAATTTTATTAGGAGATTAAAAGCAAAAATCACTTAATAAATTCTTTTATTGCTTAAGTTTCATTAAAAATTAATAATTTAATCAATTGAATTTTTCGGTTAACAAAATTATTTTTTGTTATAACTTTAAGTAACTATATCGTAAAAATTACTATCATATAGAATCTTTTTATAGTGTAAGTACTTTTTGTTTTCAAAAAGTTTTGACTTAGACACTATATATGATTACAATTTATAAAATATTTTTTAAAAGCATTTTCAACAATTCCTTGAAAACAGTAAAAAAGTTTTTATTATTTTTAAAAATTAAAAATATATAAAAATTTAACAGTAATGATGTAATTGTAACAAAAAATGTATTTTGAATTATATATAAATATTTTATTAAAATTGATTAAATTTAATAATTTATTTTTTTCAAATAGAAGATATCAAATTAAAAACAAACATAAGTGAAAATAAACATTTTCTAAATGTTAAGAAAATTTAAAAATACGAACAAGCTTTCAAAAAATAAAAAAAGGATATGTCATAGATAAGAGTTTTCATATTAAGAGAAAAAATTTAATGAAAAAAACAACTTAATGCTTGAGAGTTTTACATTGAAATCTAAGTAAATCTCAATTGACAGAATCAATTTTAAAACTGTTTACTTTTGATGATGTTAAGAGTTTTTATTTTAATATATTATAATATTTATATTATTAATTTTTATTAGAAATTCCATTAATTGATTAATATATTTTTAAAATTTTGTGTTCAGGAAAAATAGGGTGAAGAAGACAGTAAGAGTGCCGGCGATAAGTTCAAAAATCGCCGATATACCCCCAGACGAGTACTCGTGGCGAAAGTACGGTCAGAAACCGATCAAGGGTTCACCGTACCCAAGGTGAGTGATGATACCATACCAACCGTTGATTTCGATGACTTTTAGTTTTTTACATGAAAGACTCGTTCTCTGACGTTGATTTTCTGATGATCAGAGGGTATTACAAGTGTAGCACTGTGAGGGGGTGTCCAGCTAGGAAGCACGTGGAGCGCGCACCAGACGATCCGGCGATGCTGATAGTGACATACGAAGGAGAGCACAGGCACGCGGTTCAGGCCGCGATGCAGGAGAACGCAGCCGGAGTGGTGGGGTTGGTGTTCGAGTCAACGTAGAGAACGTGGAATTAAAAAAATGAAAAATAAAAAATATAAAAAAATAAAAAAAATAAAAAATTGGGAAGTGGAAGACTTTTCTTTTTAAAATGATTATTTTTGGGAAGTGTAGTGGGAAGAAGAGAAAGAACAATGGCTGCTTTGTAAATTTGGTTTATCATTATTATTATTATTATTATAATATTTTAGTGTCATAGATATGTGAAAATTGGAATCTAAAGTTTATTTGTTTCTGTCTTGGTGCCAAAAGTCTTTATGGTTATGATTATTTATGATTTCGTATTGGGAGGAGGTGGAATCCGAGGGAGGGTAACTTAAATTTTATTTTTATTTTTTTTAATGGTGATGAAGTTATGATTGTTTTTGTTGTAGTTTTCTGACTTTGGTTAGCATAACAAGTCTCTTTTAAGTCTTAAATTAAATGGCATCCTGAGAGGTGTTGTAAATGTTGTTTGAATTAGTCTCTTTAAGAGTTTGTAGGTTGAAATTAATGTCTTTCAAATTTAATGAAGGAAATTTTACTATTTAGAATAGCATTTTAAAGGAACGGTAAATATCTATTTTGGCTATTTTTACAAAAAAAAAAAAAAATGGCTGGTGCTTAAAAATATTGCTATTGACATTTGTTGTCAAGATTTTTTTGTTGTATAAAAATTATTATAGACCAAGTCTTGTTATCTGAAAACACTTGAAACCTTATCTTGAGAAAACAACACTTTAGACCAATATTTACAATGATAAAAAATTTATAATCTATTTTTGCTTTTGGAAAAACGTTACCATCCCATTGATGTTTAGTTTTTAATAAATTTTAGTACTCATTGTTAAATATCAAAATTAAAGTTTACAACAATTTTATCATATATAAAAAGATTTAATGAAATATCAATAAAAAGGTACTATAATGAAAAAGTAATTAAATTATGAATAGATGTAGTGGTGAAAAAACCAACAGTGTATTTTCAATGTTATTGACAATATTTAATTATAATAAAATAAAAAAGGGTTAAAAATAAAATTTGGAGAGCATTAAAAACAGAAAAAAAAGTTTGGAGTAACTTTTACTTTGGGCAGTTTACTTTTTCTTTTGTCGTCTGTTAATAACAATTGGTGCCTTCAAGTCTAGAACTTGCAAATTCCTAGCAGTAGAATTCAAACAAATAACTAAATGGAAAAGCCAGGTCTAAGAGAACGATGTACCTTCAAACTTTGAATTTGGCTTATAATAAATAATCACTTTGACAATATTTATTTAAATAATAATTAATTGCAGATATCTTTGACTTAATTTTTAACAAGTTTTTACTGTTTAAAACTTTAAATGCTAATAAAATATCATACTTTAAAAAATTGAATAAAAAAGTAAGTTATTTAAAGGGTGGTTTACAATTACAAGTATTGTAATATCAGTGTAAAACAGTATCTAATAACAAATTACAACTTAAATGGATTTTAGATATTAGATAATTCTTGTAAAAGTTAGTAAAATTAATGCATAATACTTTGTGATTGTATGAAAATTTAAAATTACTTTGCATTATCAGGTAGTGCATTACAATCTTTTTTTAGTTAAATCATCATTAATTATAAAAAATAAAAAATCCAATTTACACTGTCATTCAGTAACTCACCAAAATATATGGTAGATGTTGATTTTATAAATACATGTCTTAAACATTATACAAATAATAAATTGTAATTAAGTGATATCTTTAAATATAGTAGAGTTTAACTAATATGCACTTTAAAATGTTATACTAACATTTAATTATAACTATTCAATTATAACTCTTTATTTATGATAAATATTGGTTGGTTTTAACAATTAATTCTTTAAATGTTATATAATCAAAGAGTTGAATTATGATTAAAAGTTAATGTGAAACTCTTTCATGCTTAATAATTAAACTCATATAATTAATTTTACAATATGTAATAATAACACTGGAAAATTTGTAAATCATTCTAAACATTTTTTGAAAAAATAATTTAAAATCATAATAATCTAAATATAAATTTGTTGAAACCCTAAAAAGCTTAATGAAAGTTGCATTTATTTATTTTTATTTTATATTTTATGGTATAAATTGAATGGATAATATAAGGTTATAAACTATCACATATAACTTTTTAGGGCACAGGGAGATACCTGCCCCCACCAGTTTTTGGAAACAAGTAGTGCATGTGTGCTGACTGTTCAATTTTAACTAGAAAAAGCTGAACTAAAACACTGACAAATTTTTGCTATTGAAAATCATAAAAAACCTACCCACTACTCTTCAATGTTTTGTTGCTATTTAGCTTGATCTTAATAATGCTAGGATGTTGTTGTCAGTAAGTCATTGAAAAATAAATGCCTTTTATTTAGGGGGGAAAATCTAGAATTTAGAGAGATTATTTTTAAAAGATACCCTTTTTGTAGTTTTACAAAACACTATTTTTACAACATTGTATGAAGTGAAATAATCTTCAACTATGACCAACACAGTCCGAAATGTGCATACAATGTGACTATAGTAATGACCAACTTAGTCTGAAATTAATACGCATAAAATGTAATTAACAAAGTTTGCTCCATATATAAAGTCACATAATTTGGATTTAAATTTAGATAATTTAATTAAGATATATAAGACATAATTTTTTTTTTGTTGATTAACAATACTGTAATTATTCAACTCTGGATATAATCATTTTTTAACCTTTCCAAAGAGTGTATTTTATGGGATTTAATCCCACTTAAGACTCATTATTTAGTCACACTTAAACATAATTAGTGATACTTTAAATATAAATTACACGTAGCAATAAAATTAATTAATGTAATTTTATTAAATTTGTAAAATATTATTATTGATCTAATACTAATTCTATCCTCACTTTTTTTTTTTTGCTCGAGTGAATGGACAAATCCCCAACTCGAAATTTATCAATATCAAATATCACAGTACAACGCAAAGGCAAGTCTCTTTGGTATATATCAGTTAGAGAGTTTAAGTGATAAGAGAGAAAAAAACATTTATAAATGACTTCTAAATGAATATTTGTGTGTTTTTATTAGAAACAAATAAAAAAAAATACTGCATAAAAATTGTAAAATATATTATAAAAAGAATTTGCATTATTTTAAAAACTATGCTTTTATAAAAAGAAATACAAAGAAGCGAAGGGGGTAATTATTTTTATTGTAAATTATTGTAAAATTTAGATTGAGATATTTTATATTTAAAATCAATTAAGGCACTATATAAACAAAGCAGGTGTTTATATTGTTTATGATTATTTTCTCAAATCAAACAGTAATATACAATAGGTTTTACGCTAAAAAAACAATATTCTTATTGGAATTATTAAACACTAAGAAAATTATTGTGATAATCAATTATTTATCTCTTATAGTTTGGAGTAATTTGTATATTTTATTTATATACATCAAATTAAGAGATTATGAACAAGCTATAAGAATAAAAAAAATTACTAAGAAAATATTTAAGTACAAATATGACGTTCATGCTTCATTCAACAAAAGAATGTGATGTTAAATTCTTGCGTAATACCATTTTTAATAATTCAGTTGTACAACTTGAACTTAAAAATTGTTGTCTAGTCTTTTACATGTGTCAGATTCTAGCGTACAAACAAAGGATCATGCTCACTTTAGAGCCTTTTAGTCAATGACTAGACCTACATATCATAACAATGACTGCGAAACTCGTTATGTAGTACCATGTCTAACCCCCACTAGGTACATAATTCGATCAAAATCAGAGTAGAGAAAGCATAGTTGAAGAACAAGTGTTTGACATGTTTCATATTATTAATATGTTATAAGTGTGTTAAATAAATAAAAGAGAGAACTAAATTTAATTTAAGCATAATTGATAAAATAATTATGAA
Organism: Psophocarpus tetragonolobus; assembly: GCA_037954015.1. Lineage (NCBI taxonomy): Eukaryota > Viridiplantae > Streptophyta > Magnoliopsida > Fabales > Fabaceae > Psophocarpus > Psophocarpus tetragonolobus. The sequence goes on along the minus strand of CM075695.1, from coordinate 21,656,865 downwards.
AAATTTAGTTGAAGTATTATATGTATAAAACATATGTTATTTGTTTGGATGAAATAGATTATTTAATTATATATATGATTGGATTTAAGTGAATTAAATGATGATTTGTGGGAAAATGATATTTAGTAGGGTGAGAGATGAGTATGGACGGAATTTTTTTGATTAAAGTTGATGGGTTAATGTTTTGGGAAGTATTCAGAAATCTAAATTTTGGAAAGGGGTTATAATTAGCTAAGCTGAATAACTAAGTACACCTCCGATCTTTTCTTCTTCCTTTCTTTTTTCCTTCTTCATTTCTTTTCTTCTGCCTTCTTCATTTCTTGTCTTCTACCTTCTTCATTCACTGTTTTCATCATTTCCTCTGCTGATTTCTCTGCCTCTTTGCATGCCCATCCTTCTACTAGCGGAACTCGACGAAATCTCTTCCATTGGTCCTGATTCTAAGTGTTCGTCATTATAGATATGTCTAATCCTAATTCTTCATACTTTTTCTGTTTGTTTTCGGTCTTATGGTTCTCTTTGAAATGGAATTCTCTTAAAATCCTAATTTCTTAGGTTCTTTGGTTTTGGGATTTTTGGTAGGTTCTGAATGATCCCTATGGTTGATTTTCTCCGATTCAGTAAATGTAACTTTTAAAAGGGAGAAATATGTAAGGGAAGCTAAACTGTTGATTTTAATTTGAAGAGTTGTAATTTAATGAATGTGGAATCAATAGAATGTATTTGATTGAACTTTTGAACTTAATTTGATTGTTATGTGAAATTGGTTGTGTTGGTGAAATTTATGATTGGAGTGTTGCTTTTATAAATGAGGAGAAATTGATGTTTTGTTATTGATTTGATAATTGGAATAGTGATATAATGTGTGATGTTATGTTGCATGGTGATAAGTTGTATATTGAATTTCATGGATGCGGGCATTGACAATGGTGTAACTTAGCCTTGGGTGATGTGCATATATCTATATATATGGGTCAGATGTTTTCAGTTGTGGTTGCATCTAAGATCAATGTAATTCAGATACTTGATATGCAAGTAGGGGTGCCCTTAGGATGTACTTGGACAACAAATGTTTTTTCATACAGGACATGTAGACTCTAGACAAAAAATGTTGGATGAGTCTAGACAACAATTGTTGGATGAGTAGGCTAACACTTGGTTGATTGTTAGATGGGTCGACTACACGTCAGACACCAATTGAGAGAAGTCTTTGGCCACTTTGATGTTTGAACTCAATAAGTATTCCAGAAGCGTCGTGTCATGTTAGTACATAATGTTGAGTGCTTATGTTCAAGAGAAGCATTATTAAAGTGTGATTGATTGATATTGTATCAATAAACTAGGTACCGGGTAATATGATAATTTATTGGGCCATCTGTATGTGTAAATAATTATTAGTGGGGTGACACCTATTGTATTTTAAGTGTATCTATGTATAACTGTGATTAGGAATTGGGAATTTTCTTGCTATTGCTGAATAAAATAATTTGCTTTTTACAAAAAAAATTGTATTAGAATTATTGAATTTCTTTTATCATATGCTTAGCTTTACACTGTATGTTTGTTTTGTATATCTGTGATGATTGTGCTTTGCATGAGAGCAGATGGAAGTAGAGGTTCTACAATTTTGCAAGCTCTTGCTGGGTTACAGGTTTCGCTTAGCGAAAAGTTACCTTGGTTGAGGGACTTATTGGCTTTGCGCTGAATGATGAATCTCGCCCAGCGCAAAGTTATCTCTGTTGGGGATTTAATTGACTTTATGCCCAATGAGGATTCTCGCTGAGCAAAGTTCCTTCACTAGAACAATTTAATTCATATATGTTGTTGGACAATCACTGTCGCTGAGCAAGGTATTTCGTTTCCTCGTTGGTCGACTTTACTCGCCTAGCGAGAATGTGGAATACATGCATTGTTATTAGTTGTTCAATCTTTATGTTCTAATTTTTAAATTATATGAGAAATGATTTTTATTTATGAATAATATTATAAATTGTATTAGTATATTTGGGATGTTACATTTCCATTACCTCTCCACATATAACACACCTATTATTTCCAACCTTTGTACTAAACATTGTACCTTTGGTAGAATGCCTTTGGCCTAACAAATGTTAAAAATACATCCTTGTTAATTGTAATGGTAGAGCACAGTAACCTATAAGCAAAATCCACTATATACATTCTTGCCCCATCAACGAACCAAGTTATTTAAAGAGAGTAAAAAATATGATCAAGTTATTCCTAAAAATTAAAATAAAATACAAAAACAGGAAATAGGAAAGTAGAAACAATTGATAGTTATAAAGGAGTGTTTTTAACACTTGCATGATATAAAAAGGTATAGTTTATGTTCAAATTATACTAAAATAGTAAATATAAAAAAAAGTTAGATATAAGTTCTTGAAGTATTATTAATAATCTCTTATGAAAAAATTACACATGTTCACGCCAAGACCAATATTTGCTATCACTTTAAGGCTAAGTCATGTCGGATTGTGAAGATGATATTCATAATTTATGAAAATTTCTATTTTTTAAAACTTTAATTACAATAACAAGAAAACAACCAATTAATTTTAAAAAAATAGAAATCTATTAAATTGAAGAAAGATAAATTGATGAATGAACTTTATTGTAGAGGGATGAATGTCAAGAGGTAAAATGAACCAACAAGGGTATAATAGAAAAATAATTTCACTGTCATTTAAGATAAAAATTATTGATTTTCTTTATTGTATATACATAAACCTTAAACGACTAATAAAAAATATGGAAAAAAAGGTTATTTTTTATATTTTGTTTGTAATTATTTTTACTTTTTCATATTTGATATAATTTGCCAGCTCATAGACCAATATGCAAACCAATCTATCGGTCTATTTACCTTATGAACTAGCCCAATTCAACTTATTTATTTAGAGGAAATCAATATTTTGACATCTAATAATCATAAGCGCTATCAGTTAGATATTTGAAAGAAAATTTCAAATAAATTACATTTAATATTTGTTGATATACAAATTAGTACGTAACATTTTAAATAATATTTTTAAAGTGTTTTAAGAACCAAATTGCACATAAACTTAATTAATGGGGACTAATTTTTTGAAAAATTTGTTTTGGTCTGTGAACGAAGGGTTGTGATTAACCGCTAGTGTAAAACTTTTTTATACTGATAATGTATAAATATTAAACTCTAGAAAGATAATAATGTATTGATAGTATAAAATAATTTAACATTATCATCATTTAATCACATATTACCATATATGCATGTTTATTGACCTTAAACTAACTATTTCAAAAGTTATTCAAAGGGTAATTTGTGATAGATGATAATCAATACTTTTTTACATTGTAAGTGCACTTTACCATATATATATATATATATATATATATTATATATATATATATATATTTAATAACTATAATAAAATATTCGGAGTGTCAAGTACATTTTTTAGTTCTAGAAAGTTATAGAAGTTGACACTTAGACATCTTTAAAAGAATTTTTAAACAAATTAGTCCATAACAATTCTTCTATTTGTAAATTAGTGCATATGATGCTTTATATAACATTTTAAAAAGTTGTTTAAATAGCGCTTTTACCAATTTGCACAAAGATAATCACAAACTATTTTTCCTGAAAATTTCTTTTAGAACCTAGGTGGTTGAACTCGTAACTTTTGAAGAGTAAATGAGTACTTTATCAAGGATATATATTTTTTTTTATCTTTCATAATTTCATAAAAAAAGTTAAGTAGTTGCCACACATTTAGATAAATAACATATTAAATATTTATTTAACAAGCTAATTTAAAACAATCAATTATTCTTAAAATTAATTATAAAATTTATTAAAATAAGAGAAATATTTATTCATAGCTTATATTCTTTGGCATCTCTTATAAGTTTCATAATTTTTTAAGGTTTTGAAAATTGGATTGGTTAAAGAACTAGATTTAGGGTTTATTGATTTAACGAGGTTAAATCAGTATTAATAAAATAATAATTATAATAAAATAATAGATAAAATGTTTTTTCATAAGCCAAAAATATTATTGCAAATAATAAGGAAGTAGAGAGCACAATAAGAGTTTGTCTCCTATAAGAATACAAGATAAGTAAAGAAAATACAACCAAAATCTAAACACATAATCTGGGTCCATTTTGTATATGACCGTGTAGACAATTGCATTACATGACACCATTCCGAGAGGCTGAATTATATTGTCCACCTCATAAGATTTATTTTTGAAGATTTTAGCATTTTTAGCCTTCCAAATGCACCAAAATCCAGCCAACCAAATAAAGGACCATGCAAGTCTAGTTGGTGACGAGCCACTTATTAGGCTCAAGAATTGATAACAATGGTTTCGAAACTCGTTAATGACAGTTGTTGAGATTCTCTACGAATCTCATAACTTCATCCAAACTTGGTTTGTAAAAAAACAAAAAAAAAATTAGATGGTGACCTGTTTTCAATGCACCCTTGCAGAATACGCATCCGACCTCATCTTCTAGAAGAATTTCATGTTTACCAAGATTTTTCCTTGTTGGCACTTAAGATTAAATCAAAACATCATTTTTTAATAATAAATAAATACAAGTTTTTAATAAGAATAGATAAAATGAGAATAAATAAATATAATATCATAATTTAATAACACTTAAGATTAACTCAAAACATCATTTTTATAATCAAAGTAGAAATACAAGTTTAAATAAAATATATCATAAAAGTTAAGTTTAAATTTTAATAATTAATAAATAAAACAATATTCATTAACATAAAAAATCATATTTAAAATAAAAAATAAATTTTTATAATATAAAGTTATAAGAAATTAAGATTTGTAAAATTGTAAAGTGATATGCATGAGTAAATTATATATTTTATAACAAAATCGATAGAATAAGATATATATCTCTATGTAATCCATGTAAATATGCATTTATATTTATATTTAATTTTATACTAAAATTAAAATAAAAAATTAAAAAAAATATTTTGAATTGGAAACCAATTCAGGTAGCTTTTTAGGATCAATTCTCGATTGATTTTAACTAGTTCAACTGGTTCTTGATTTTTTTTTCCAACTAGTTGTAAAATCCTTGAATTCTATATACTAACTGAATTGGTTGATTTCATTCCAAACTATTGGTCCAGTTTTGATAATTATGCGAGAGTTGGTTTTGTAATTAGGATGTTAATAAGATTCGTATTCTCTTATACTATTCCATGAAACAACAAAGATCACACTAGAATGAGGGGTTGAATAGTTTGGTACACAAAACTTTAGATTTTTGTAATTAATTATGGTTTTTGTTAATAGATTGGTTGCATCTAGATAGACGTTGAAAACCAAAATACTTGTGTATAGTTCTTTGAAAAATAGTTTTATAAAAGCAACCTGGAGACTAGAGTAGGGAGTAGTGTAGATATATGAAAAAGAATATTATATGAACGGTGGTAGACAACTCATGTTTTCTACTGGTTAACCCAACTCATGGTCTTAGGCTATATTCAATTCTTCTTTACAATTGTAAAAGGATTACTACTCAACTCGATTACAACACAAATATTTTTCCTATCACTCTTTACTAAAAGTATTCTCTATCTCACTTTTGAAGAATAATAAGATTCTCAAGAATAATAAGCCATTCTTGGCTTTCACAAACCAAATTTGAAATAATAACATTTAGTGAGTGAATATTACAATATATTACGCTTGTCCAACTACTTTGCTTAGGAAAGGTTATAACATATGAGATAAAAGAATATTTTAGATTTTAATCTAACAATATAACAACCTTTTTTACAAATGTACACAAGTTTTTGTTTGACTTTCTAATTATCTTTTATTTATAGGCTACCTTTGCAGGTATCTTCTTAGCCATGTTGATGGAGATGACCATTACTCATACCGAGGTTGTAAGTTTTCTCATCACATGTTTAAATGAGAGATATGAGATATGCATTTAGATATTTGAGCAAAAGACATTGCAGATGCTGAGCGTGAACTTGTAGAGCAAACTTTTCCGTTATGTTTGAGGATGCTTCATTTTTTGTCTAATTGTATTTTAATGCACATAGAAAACTAGTTTATAATTTTATGAGAGAGGAAAATAAATTTAAAAGATATGTTGGAAACTCTCTTTAATTATCAAGAGCTATGCTTGATAACCTATAAACATTTAAGTGGGTTGTCCATTAGACGAGTAGGTTAAGCAACAATGTTAAATGCTGGTTTTAACTTGATAAAATTTTTCGAGTGTAAAGAGTCTCTTTTCATAATATGAAGATTTTATATTACATTCATTGCAGATTTCATAAACAATTATTAATATATCATGATCTATAAGTATTTGTTATTGTTAAAACAAAGAGTTCCTTTTTATTGTCCAATATGGAGTCGTTAGATCTATCATTCCGAACCTGTTTTGATTTTGACGAGTATTACTTGTTTTGACTAATACGGGTATGAGTGCGAATATTAGTGTATGACCAAACATTTTAAGCTAGCCATAGAGATGATAATGAGTATGTAAGTACTTGTACCCATATGGTCCCTAAAAATATATTTATTAAATTTTCATATTTATTTATGTTAAGTAAAAAGACAAATTAGTACATTTCAAATGTGTGTTAAGATATTAATAAATTGAATTCTGACCCTATTTTTATCATGTTTAATACCTATTTTTAAGGAAAAAATTGTATATTTGTTGACAAAACTCATTTTTTGGTGTTTATTCTCACTTTAGACAATTATTTAAGAAACAGGAAGAAAGAGGGAGAAATTAGTTATTTTTAGAGAAAATATTGAAGATCCAAGTCAGCATGGTTGTGCTTAATAAAACACAATTGCTCTAGGTCAACATAGACCAAAAATTCAACGAGAAGAAGCATAATCATGCTTAATTCAGCACAGCCGTACTGCAATTACAAATTCTAAAGCACATACGTGCTTACCAATAGCATGACCACGCTAAAAAGCCTAAACTCATCATATAAATACCAAAATATGAGAAACAAAAGGGGACTCACTTTGTGACTTGGATGAAGAGTCAGATTTGTGACATAGACGTAGGGAACGAGAGAAAAACTTTGGATTAAGTTAATACAACACACTCCATATCAATAATTCTTTATCTTATCATTGATGCATTGTGTAATTCACATAATGTTTGACTTTTCATTACCCATGTTTGGCTAATTCCTCCTTTTCTAGGGTTATGATGTAAAACTATGTAATTTCCCTTTGTACTTTGCATTATTATTCAATTTCATTCAATGATTGAGTCATTTTCATGATTTTATTTTTTAATATCTTAATTGTTTGAATATTCATAACCATTGATATTTCAATGATTGAATCATGAATCGATTAAGTTTGTTCAAATATAATTTACCATTTTTTTGGAGTAAACCTCAAATTGATTAATAAGGAAACCAATCCTAATTTGGAGTCTTGCATGTCCAAACTAGATAACAAGTTAGCGTTATAGTTGTTGGACAAGTGACCTCAGTTTATGATGCAATCCCATCTAGCATGCATCATGGCTAGGAGGATTCAAGGAAGGCATGGCATGGATGAAAGCTCATTGAATATTGGAAGTCATAGTCTTCATTTTTAACTTGTAAATATTTTATTTTAATTAGCTAAATAGGAGCATATTTTTTATTCCTTTAAGGCCATGTATATTTAGCCATATTCTTTTTAGTTTAGAAGGTATAAGTGTCTTTAGTTAAAAAAGAGGAGTAAGCTTAGAATGGGTGCATAAGTCAAGACATGTTTTTGGGCTAGCCCATTCAATTTAGGAGATGCTAATTGCACACATGAGGGTGAACTTAGGTGCCTCACTTAAGTCCCACATTGCCTAAAAAAGAGTGTCCAAGCTCTCCCTTGGTGTTATATATACTCACTCCCTTTCATTATAAATTTCACCTTTGAAGTTGAATAAAAATAGTCTCTTTGTGAGCACATTCTTAGTAAAAGGTCTTGAGGATCCTCTTCCTAGTTGGTTTTTATCAAGGGTTCCTTCCCTTGTGGCAAACCTAAACACTTTGGCTTATCTCTCTTTGAGAGTGGCACCCCACCTCCATTTTCTTTCCCCTCCATCATCCATTTCATGGTACTTGGAATCACAAGGAGAAGATCAAGGCGAGTGCAAAAGTTTTTTGCATCATTTGATATCAAGAGCCAACTCCATGAGGTTCTTTTCTAGTTTCAATTTTCTTTAATTTTTTCTAGCTTTTCTTCTTAGTGTTCCTGCTATTTTCTTTATTTTTTCTAGCTTTTGATTCTTGTCATTTAATTCTTTTTATGTCTTTTTAGTTTATGTTTTTGTGGTTTTCATTTTATGCAATTTATTTCCTAGTTTTTATTGCTTTCTAAATTCAATTTATCTTGTTCTTTTCCATTGAATCTTTATATGTTTCCTTTAGGATTGTTTCTTTAATTTTCTACCCAGTTTTTTATTTTTTTTCCTTATTCTTGTGCAAATCCTAAGAAGGTCATTGTAATGACTTCATAAAATTTGTGAAGGAAGCCACATATTGTGGTCTTGATATTTGGATGCACATTGTTCTTCTTGTTTGAGTTTTTAATTCTATTTTGTTGCACCTATTATTCTATTTTTCCAGCCCCTTGTTCTCTGTTTTGGGTGCATATTTTTGGGTATTTTGAGTCATTTAATTTCAATTTTTAATCTTCCAAGTTGTGTCTTAGTTGGTCATGTTGTAGTCCTTTTATTGTCTCTTAATTTTACATAGTTTTGCCTTTTACTTTTACCATAAAAAAAATGTGTTTCTCTCTTGGAATTGAGCATATGCTCTTGTGTCTATTCCTAGAGTCCCACATGCTTTAAATCATAGCATGTTTCAAAAATTTTTCAAAAAAAATAAATTGCTCAATTCTTTCTTAGAGTCTATTTCTTCATGTTGTGTGAGTAGCTTATTTTTGTGCTCATTTATTGTGGTGATTTTTTTTTTGCTGGTTGGTTGAGCATTTTGGGACACATATTTGGGCTGAAAACTTGAGCAATCAAGCTTACCTAAACCCAAAAAAACTCTCATTTGGTGTCATGTTATAATCACCTAAAATTACTAGCTCAGTTTAAGTTGCTTTGTATTCTTTGGTTTGCACTATTACATCAAATTTTTGTGGCTAATTTATTATTCTTGTTCAAGCATTTATAATTCTTAAACTCCTTACTATATTTGCTACAAAATGTGTTAAGAGGTGTAGCAAAATTGTTTAAAAGAAGAAGAAGAAGAAAAGAAATCAAAAGAGTAAAATAGGTCAAAAAAAGAGTTAGTAAAAAGTGCTAAAAACAAGTAAAAAGAGTACAAAAAAATTTAGTGCACCTCAAAATTATTAAAAAATTCATAGGAGTGTTAAATTTTATTGAAATTTGCTTGAATTTATTTGCATATGATTTAGCCACGTTGCTTTACAATTATGCAAATCATTGAATTTGTTGAGTCTTTTTTGTTTTAAGTCCAATTATATTTTAGGCCCATTCTAGGAATTTATTTGTGTGCCAACTTTTTTGTTTATTTATTGCTTGTCCTTATTGGCTTTCTTTGTGTTTGTCAATTAAATTCTTTCCACTTGGACGTGTTCCTATTCTTGTTAAGTGTTTTTTATTGCTTTTTGCTTTCAAATTCTACTTCCCTTGGTCTCTTGCTTGGGTGCTTGTTTTCTCTTGGTAGGTAGCCAAATTGTTGAAATTTCCACAAGGGTAGCATCCTTAGGAAGTGTTGATTTAAAACCAAGGAAGAGGAGACTTGAAAAGGAGACCAAGACTAGAATGATACACTTGGTGAGGAGCACTTGAAGAAAGGAGATACATTCAACCACTTTTAATTTTCTTTGTTTAATTTGTGTATTTTTAAAGGAAATTTTAATTAGAGGTGTTGGATGCCCATAAGGGTCACCTCTTTTGTGTGTAATAAACCTTAGTTTCTCGTTTTAGTATGGATAAGGAATTGATACCCCTTATTCATTTACGAGCACGTTAGAATCCTTTAGCTTTGCTTTAAATTTCTTTATTTGCTTTCAACGTTTTAGCAAGTGTTAGAGTTCCAAAGGCTCTTAAACACTTTAGGAGAAAAAAAAAAGAGAGGAGTGTTTTGCAAATTAGTTCTCTAGACCTTACACTTTGACATGTTTTCACACACATCTAGGAGTGTTAGGAGTAGTAATAAAACTAGAGAAAATAAAGGAGAAGAATGTGAGAATAGAATAAAAGAAAAGTATGAGAAAAGTGATAAACCAACCTTGCCCACATATCCATACTCTATTGATTGGGAAATAGTAGAAAAACAACGTAGGGAATTTTGGAAAAATGAGAGAAAACAAAAAGAGAGGAGGAAAAGAGAACAAGAGGAACTAGATAGAGAGGAGAGAAAAGAGAAAGAACAAAAAGCAAAAGAGAGACAAGAAAGAAAAGAAAGAAGAGAAAAAGAGAGACAAAGAGAAGAGAGGGAACGAATAAGACAAGAGAGAAAAGAGAAAGAGAAAAGAGGGACCAAAGAGAAAGAGAAGAAAGAGAAAAAGAGAGACAAGAGAGTAGGGAAAATGAAAAAAGAGAAAGAGAAGAGAGGGACCAAAGAGAAACAGAAGAAAGATAAAAATAGAGACAAGAGAGAAGGGAAAGTGAAAAAAGAGAAAGAGAAGCAAGAGAAAAAGAAAGAGAAGAGAGAAGAGAAAAAGAGAAAAAGAGAAAGAAGAAAACAAAAGAAAAGAGTTAGAGAAAAGAGAGAAGAGAAAGGAGAGAAAAAGTGAAGAAAGAATTGGAAAAGAGAGAAAAAGAACAAAAAGAGTAAGAAAGAAGGGAAGAAAAGAAGATATAAAAAGAGAGAGACGCCTATAAGAGCTCTTGTGGTAACATTTACACACGTTATAGAGACTTAGAAGAGCCTAGAATAACCCACGACATTCATGCTTCTTCTAGTAAGAAGGAAAACCCTAAGAGACATCCTAAGAAAAAGAAAAACCCTTCTATAATTAAACCCAAAAGAGAGTCATCCAAAAGAAATCATATTGAGAGAAAACCCTTGAGTATGAGTGACACCACTACCACTAGTTCGAGCACTCGTTCTCGAAGTTCTAAATGTTTTAAGTGTTTAGAAAAAAAACACATTGCTTTGTTTTGCCCCAAAAGAAAAAGGACTTTAAGGGGAACATCAAATGAAAAGGGTACTCATTCATGTGATGATCTCTTCAAAGTGAAACAACTTCTTAGAAGCCATCCTTGTAAGGAAACCCAAACACAAAAAGAGAATGTTTTTCAAACAAGATACAAAATTTTGGGTAAAACTTGTTCTCTCATTGTGGATGGTGGATCATGTTGTAATTGTTGTAGCACGAGGGTGATGGAAAAGCTATCACTTGCTACTCCTCATCCTTCACCTTATTCTTTGCATGGACTTAATTATGAAGATGGTGTAGTAGTAAGAGAGCAACTGGAGATCAGCTTCTCCATAGGGAAGTATCGCGATGTTATGTGATGTAGTTCCTATGGAAGCTAGTCACATGTTGTTGGGAAGACCATGACAACATGATAAGGAAACTTTGCACAATGACCTCACTAATAAAATCACTCTCTCTCATAAAGGGAAAATGATTACTTTACTTCCTCTTACCCCTACCGAGGTTATGGAGGATAGAAGGAGCATGAAGCTTAAGAGAGAGAGGGACAAAAATGAAAATAAGGTTGTTGGTAGGAAGACCGAGTCTAACGAAGATTCGCCTTTGCCTTCAAAGGAGGTTCTCTACATAGAAAAATTTTCCTGCCAACCCTTACTAAAGGAACAAGTTGAATTTGAGGATGTGCCTATATCTTTTGAGCACCTTGATCCACACCCTCAACTCCAACTTGATGAGTGCTCCATTCCACTTAGACTAGTCTTGCCTACTATTTCAAAACCTTTGAGGCTAGTATCCAGTGCAATAGGAGGAGGATGGGAAGCTGCTGTGTGGAGGCACATGCACACTAAAATCTTTTCACACCTTAGTGCCAAAATCCACTACCCCATTCCTAAGAGTCTCCTTATAGACCTCTCACTCCTCCCCAAAATCACATGTCTGCATATATTTACTACTTTCCTTATTTTCTTGCACACTTTGAACAAGAAGAAGAAATGCCTCAGGATTTGAGGTCAAATCCTCTCCAAGGGGAGGAGATGATGCAATCCCACCTAGCATGCATCATGGCTAGGAGGATTCAAGAAAGGCATGACATGGATGAAAGCTCATTGAAGATTGGAAGCCATAGTCTTTTCATTTTTAACTTGTAAATATTTTATTTTAATTAGCTAAATAAGACCATATTTTTAATTCCTTTAAGGCCATGTATATTCGACCATATTCTTTTTAGTTTAGAAGTTATAGGTGTCTTTAGTTAAAAAGGAGGAGTAAGCTTAGAATGGGTGCATAAGTCAAGACATGTTTTTGGGCTAGCCCATTCAATTTAGGAGATGCTAATTGCACACATGGGGGTGAACTTAGATGCCTCACTTAAGTCCCATATTGCCTAGAAAAGAGTGCCCAAGCTCTCCCTTGGGGATATATATACTCATTCCCCCTCATTGTAAATTTCACCTTTGAAGTTGAATGAAAATAGTCTCTTTGTGAGCACATTCTTAATAAAAGGTCTTGAGGATCCTCTCTCTTGAGGAATCTCTTCCTAGTTGGTTTTTATCAAGGGTTTCTTCCCTTGTGGCAAACCTAAACACTTTGGCTTATCTCTCTTTGAGAGTGGCGTCCCACCTCCATTTTCTTTCTCCTCCATCATCCATTTCATGGTACTTGGAACCTCAAGGAGAAGATCAAGGGGAGTGAAAAAGTTTTTTGCATCAGTTTGCTTAAGAGAGGAAGGGTAAATTAAGTAGATCAAAATTTAAACTTAGTTTTCTTTCTCTTTGATTTTATAATAGAATATTTGAAAATGAAAGTGAAGTGTTCAAATATGCAAATAAAATAAATAGTATAGGGAAGAGAAGTATGCAAACTCTTTTTATACTGGTTTGGCCAATTCGCTTGCCTACGTCCAGTCCTAAAGTAACCCCAATTAAGCTTTCACTATCTTTGTAAATCACTTTACAAATGAATGAATCCTCAATCACCTTGGGAACCCTTTCCCTGTGTTTCAGATTTCTTTTCCCACTCAAGAAGTCTCTCTTGAATACAATCAATGATCAGAAGAAGAATAAGAATCTCTCTTAAAGAACAAATGATACAATTTGAAAAACCTAAAAGAACTCTTTTGGAATTTGCAAGTGTTTGGGCAAGAGTTTTTGTTCTGTAAAAGATTGAAAGAATTTGGGTTTTTAAAACAGAAGAAAAGTCACTTATTTATAATGTTAAAACCAAAGTGATGTGTTCTTTCATTAAAGGTTATGACTTTTCAATCTTTTCGTAATAGCTTACTGGTAATCGATTACATCCACTAGTAATCGATTACATGACTTAAAATTGTGCCTTTTCATGAAAGATTATGAATTTTCAATTTTTTGTGATAACAGCTTTTCTAGTAATCGATTACATAAAAATGGTAATCAATTACATAATTTAAAAATTGTGTAGTTGTCACTTTTGAGTTCAAAATTTGAATAAACAAGCTCTCTAGTAATCGATTACATATCTTGGTAATCAATTACCAGTTCATAATTCTGAACTGATAAAAAACATATCTTGCCAAACCAAGTTTATGCAAATTCATAGAGATTCTTTTATACAATAACTGAGTTAATTTATTTTTCTAGCTTAACATTAAACTTGAATCTCTATCAATGTTCTTTTGTTCTTTTTGCTTTCTTGCTTTTGTATCAATATTCTTGTCACTTTTGGCCTCAGCAAAACCTGTAACATCTTAGCATTTACATTGTCCCCCTTTTTTATGATGACAACCATCTTTAAAGGAAGGAAAAACAGTGAAATATATATTTATCCATTACTCCCCCTTAATTTAATATTTATTGACTTTATGAGTATTGTATTGTTTTGTAAACAAGTTTCTTGAAATAACGCAAGAAATAACTTTGGTTGTCAAAAGCAATAATATCCTAATATAATTTCCTTGCCTTACAAGTTTCTCCCCCTTTCGCAACATAAAAAATAATGAAAGGCAGGTAGAAAGAAAGAAATAATGTAAAGACTAATCAGTTAAGATAAGTGAATTTTAAGCAAGGATTAAAGACTAATAATTTACCAGGTTGTGTAAAGCCGTCTAGTAATTGATTACGTGACCATCTAGTCGATTACATGTATCTAACCTTTAGAAGTCCAAATCAGTTAAATTCATGATACCTAATTCTCTTCGAATTGTAAAAAAAATTTCTTTGAGTAAAGGTTTAGTAAAGAAGTCAGCTAATTGATTTTTGGTGTCTACAAATTCTAGAACACAATCATCTTTTTTAACATGATCTCAAAGAAAGTGATGACGTATTTCAATGTGTTTGGTTCAAGAGTGTAAAACTGGATTTTTAGAGAGATTTATTGCACTGGTGTTATCATAACGAATATGTATTTGTTCTAGTGTTAGTCCATAGTCAGAGTTATTGTTTCATCCAAAGAATTTGTGCACAAAAACTTCCAACAGCAATATATTCTGCTTCACCTGTAAATAGAGCAACATTATTTTGCTTTTTGCTATGCCATGAAACTAGAGCAGAACCTATGAAGTGACAAGTACCACTAGTGCTTTTTCTATCAGTTTTACATCCAGCAAAATCTGAGTCAGAATATCCTACTAAGTTTTTGGACATATTTTTAGGATACCATAACCCTAAGTTAGGAGTTCCTAATAAATATCGCATGATTATTTTAACATCACTATGAGATTCTTTTGGATTTGCTTGATATCTAGCACATAGACAAACACTAAACATGAGATCAGACATACTTGCTGAGAGATAAAGAAGGGATCTAATCATACCTCGATATTGTTTGATATCTACTAATTTACCATGCTCATTGGTATAGCCATTTGCTTAGCATTTTCAATTCCAAATCTTTTAAGCAGTTCTTTGCAATACTTGCTTTGGTTGATGAATATTCCCTTTCTAGTTTGTTTGATTTGTAAGCCAAGAAAGAAATTTAACTCCCCCATCATGGACATTTCAAATTCACTTGCATATCCTCAGAGAATTCTTTGCATAAAGAGTCTTTAGTGGCACCAAAGATGATATCATCAACATAGATTTGAACTAAAAGAATATCATGCATTTTTCGTTTAATAAATAGTGTGGTGTCAACTTTTCCTCTTGTAAACCCTTTTTCCAAGAGAAATGTACTTAATTGTTCATATCAAGCCCTATGAGCTTTTTTAAATCATAAAGAGCCTTCTTCAATTTATAAACATGTTTAGGAAATTCTGGATTTTCAAATCCTGGAGGTTGATCAACATATCCTTCCTCTTGAATGAAACAATTTAAAAAGGCACTTTTAACATCCATTTGATATAGTTTGAAGTCCATTATAGAATCAAATGCAAGTAACATTCTAATGGCTTCTAATCTTGCTACTGGAGCATAGTTTTCTTCATAATCTATTCCTTCTTCTTGATTATATCCTTTGGCCACTAATCTTGCCTTGTTTCTTATGACTATTCCGTGTTCATCTAATTTATTTCTAAATATCATTTAGTTCCAATTGTTTGATAGTCCTTAGGTCTAGCAACTAGTTCCCATACTTGGCTTCTTTCAAACTGATTTAATTCTTCTTGCATAGCAATGATCCAATTTTCATCAATTAAGGCTTCATTTATGCTTTTAGGTTCAATTATAGATACAAAAGCCATGTTATTGTATACATATTTAAGAGAGTCTCTAGTAATTACCCCTTTTGAAATATCTCCGATGATGTTATCAAGAGGATGGTTCTTTAAGGTTCTCCACTCCTTTGGAATATCCAAACTAGTTTGATCTATTTGATGTATGAAATCTATACTGCTTTCTTCTTTCTTACTTTTATGACCTTCTTCATGAATGTGTGTGTATCTTGTAGAGTTTCTATTACATCATCAAGCATATCCTTTTTTGACAAAAAATTGTTAGATTCATCAAAGCAACATATATTGATTCTTCAATCAACATAGTTCTTTTTTTATATACTCTATAAGTTTTACTATTTAAGGAATGCCCAAGAAATATTCCTTCATCTGATTTAGCATCAAATTTTCCTAAATTATCTTTTCCATTATTTAACGCGAAGCATTTACATCCAAATATGCAAAGATGAGAAATATTTGGTTTTCTTCCATTGTAAAGTTCATAAGGTATTTTCTTTAAAATAGGTCTTATAAGTGCGTTATTCATTGTATAACATGCAGTATTGACGACTTCAGCCCAAAAGTATTTTGGAAGTTTTATGTCATCAAGCATGGTTCTTGCTAATTCTTCTAATGATCTATTTTTCCTCTCTACTACTCCATTTTGTTGAGGAGTTCTAGGTGCAAAAAAATTATGATCAATTCCATTTTCATCACAGAATAAGTCAAAGTTTTTATTTTCAAATTCTCTTCAGTGATCACTTCTAATTGAAGTAATTTTGAGTTCCTTTTTATTTTGAACAATTTTAGCAAATTTCTTAAATGCATGAAAGGCATCATTTTTATGAGCAAGGAATAATGTCCAAGTGAATCTAGAGTAATCATCTACTATTACAAGAGCATAATAACTACCTCCAAAACTCATAGTTGTTGAAAGACCAAAAAGATCCATGTGTAATAGTTGTAAGGGTCTAGAGGTTGAGATAATATTTTTATATTTAAATGAAGTTCTTACTTGTTTTCCTTTTTGGCATGCATCACAAAGTTCATCTTTTTTGAAATTTGATTTTGGGTAATCCTATTACTAAATCTTTTGAAATTAGTTTATTCAAATGTTCCATATTTATATGAGAATTTCTTCTATGCCACAACCAAGATTCATCTTCTTTACTTATAAAACATTGAGTATGATTCGTAGTTTTATCTAGATTTATCATATATACATTGTTAATCCTTTTTCCTTCATAAGTAATTTTCTTATCATTTTTACTTTCAATAACACATTTATGTGAATCAAATAATACTAGAAAACCTTTGACACATAATTGACTTACGCTAAGTAAGTTGTGTTTAAGTCCATCAACAAGCAAAACATTATCTATTGAGGTAAAAAGATTCGTACTGATTTTTCCGAATCCTAGAATTTTACCTTTGTTGTTGTCTCCATAAGTTATATGTCCATTGTTCTTGGGATTCAAGATGAGAAACTTTGAAGTATCTCTTGTCATATGTTTTGAGCAACCACTATCAATGTACCAGTTTTTCTTCAAAGATTCCTCTTCTTCGCTTTCATAGTCATTGACCATGAGACCAAGATTCACAATTTCATTGTCGGAGTCATTTAATGAATTAGTATCATTTTCCTCCCAAGTGATATATGCCTTCTTTCCTTTCTTTTCCTTGAAGGTTATTTTATTAGATTTTTCTATTTTTTCTTTGTAGATAGGACAGTCTAGTCTTAGATATCCTAGTTGGTTGCATTCATAACATCTCGGGGTGGAAGTTGAGTTTTCCCCTTTCTTCCTTGTATTGAACGCTGTTCTCTTTCGATTTCCTTTATTTCTTAAAAACTTGTTAAACCTTTTTACAAAAAGACTAAAGTCTTCATCATCATCTAAATCATCATTTGAATCTTCTTTGTCTTTTTCTTCATGGGTGGATGAGGAAGCTTTGAGTGCAATGCTTTTCTTATTTTTGTCATTTTCTTCATGTTGATCAAGTCTTATCAATTCCAGTTTATGTTCTTGAAGTTTTCCAAATAATGTGGCAAGAGACATTGTCGAGAGATCCTTGGATTCTGCAATTGCTGTTACTTTTGGTCTCGCCACTGCCTGCTTAAACATCTCGGAACCTTATTGATAAGATCTTCATTTGGAAAAACTTTTCCTAGAGATGCAAGATGATTAACTATATGTGTGAATCTTTTTTTCATGTCCTATATATTTTCATTTTGATTCATTCTAAAAAGTTCATATTCATGAGTGAGAGAGTTTATTCTAGATCTTTTGACATCACTAGTACCTTCATGTGTTATTTCTAATATGTCCCACATTTCTTTTGCAATCTTACAATTTGACACCCTAAAATATTCATCAATTCCTAGTGCAGAAGTGATTATATTTTTGGCTTTTAAATTATATTGAACTCTTCTTCTATCATCTTCATTCCATTGTTCTCTAGGCTTTTCTACAATTTTATTTTCTACTTGCATTGTAGGGATGAATGGACCAAATTCAATTGCATCCTATATATTTAAATTTATTGCCTCTATAAAAATTTGCATTCGGGTCTTCCAATAATGGTAGCCCTCTCCATTAAAGATAGGAGTCTATTTATCGAGTTGCCCTCAGGAAAGAGAAAATTTAAGGCCATTTGATTCTTGAGGCTTTTAAACCTTATTTAAGATTACCTGCTCTGATACCACTTGTTGGACAAGTGACCTTAGTTTACTTAAGAGGGAGGGTGAATTAAGTAAATCAAAATTTAAACTTAGTTTTCTTTCTCTTTGATTTTATAATAGAATATTTGAAAATGAAAGTGAAGTGTTCAAATATACAAATAAAATAAATAGTATAGGGAAAAGAAGTATGCAAACTCTTTTTATACTAGTTCGGCCAATTCGCTTGCCTACGTCCAGTCCTCAAGTAACCCCACTTGAGCTTTCACTATCTTTGTAAATCACTTTACAAATGAATGAATCATCAATCACCTTGGGAGCCATCTCCCTGTGTTTACCACTCAAGAAGTCTCTCTTGAATACAATCAATGATTAGAAGAAGAATAAGAATCTCTATTAAAGAGCAAATGATACAACTTGAAAAACCTATAAGAACTCTTTTGGAATTTGCAAGTGTTTGGGCAAGAGTTTTTGTTCTGTAAAAGATTGGAAGAATTCGTGTTTTTAAAACAGAAGAAAAGTCACTTATTTATAGTGTTAAAACCAAAGTGATGTGTTTTTTCATTAAAGGTTGTGACTTTTCAAACTTTTCGTAACAACTTACTGGTAATCGATTACATTCACTAGTAATCGATTACACGACTTAAAAATTATGCCTTTTTACGAAGGTTTGTGACTTTTCAATTTTTTGTGATAACAACTTTTCTGGTAATCTATTACATAAAAATGGTAATTGATTACATAATTTAAAAATTGTGTAGTTGTCACTTTTGAATTCAAAATTTGAATAAACAAGCTCTCTAGTGATCGATTACATATCCTGGTAATTGATTACCAGTTCATAATTTTGAACTGATAAAAAACATATCTTGCCAAACCAAGTTTATGAAAATTCATAAAGATTCTTTTATACAATAATTGAGTTAATTTATTTTTCTAGCTTAACATTAAACTTGATTCTCTGTCAATGTTGTTGTGTTCTTTTTGCTTTGTTGCTTTTATACCAACATTCTTTGTCACTTTTGGCATCATCAAAATCTGTAACATCTTAGCATTTACAATAGTGTTATCTGAATGACCAAATGCATCATAAAAAATTGGTAATTTATTAGTGATTAATGAATAACAAAGAATGAGCTTGCTTAATAAATAATTGGAAATCACAACCCTAGGTCTTAATCCATTGAATCTAAACCTATTACTTTCTTCCGGTTTAAAATCTGTTTGAGTCTAAACCATTAACTTACATTACTATCTTATCTTATGAATTGAATTATTTGATAACTAGATTTGGTCCTTTAGGTACAATATTCGAACTTAGGTCCACTATTACTACTATGTAAAGTACGTTTTCCCTTAAGCGGTCATATTTTACGTATAAGATATAATTTATAAGAAAGACAAACAACTATGTGTCTCTATAGTACCCTAATTCTTAGTTTCTATTTTATAAGTAATGAAGATTATTTCATATCATACTTAAAAAATATATAGGCTTAGCAAAGGAAAAATACGAGTTTTTATATGGTTTTATAACTAAGACTTTGAAATAAAGTAAGCAAAATGCTTTGAATTTTATTTTAAAAAGATAGACATGTTTCATTAAGTTTAACCATGTTTGGTTTAGTGTTTTCTATTTGAGCCTTAGTTCCTACAACCCAACACATTAACTTTGTCTTGCTTTAGAAAAATAAAACCTAATTTATTTACCCATCTTGTCTTTTTTTATATGTATTATCGCAAGGAATGTTATAACAACTATAGGAAAAAAAGGAACAACATTCACAGAGAGTCACTTTCACCTTCGAGTTATGTTGTCATATCCATAAGGTAGGGGGTAAGTTATCTCAATGATGGGTGCAAAGTGGTTGTAAGTAGATGGGTTGGCCTCTGACCACAGATCAGGTGTATTAATCTAAGGGGAATTTTCCCCATCCTCTATTGTGTAATTTATGTGTGATTGCATATTTGGAAGAGTATTGTATTATTGAATTCTTTCCAATTTTCAATGATATATTGCAGTTGATTTTGTTATTTAAGCATCTTGTTGTGTTTTAATTCTTCCTTTGTCAAATGTTTTAAGGGTGTTTATGTTAAACATGGATTGAGAGTGAGTTTTTTTTCGATTAGAGAAATTATAGTTAGTTTTGAAGTGTTAAGAACTCCTTGCGAAGTGAAATCATGTAGAAAATCATAGAATCGTGGCTAATTTGTGAAAGGAGCTCACTCAGTGAACTCATATAGTAAAGAGGTTACATGAAATTTTAACATGATGTAGTATTACATCATGTGGTTAGAGTGAGATATTTTCCTTATATTTTTCTAAAGGATGTTAGTAATGTATCCATTGAGTGTGAGATTGAACATTTGATTATGCATTTTGGTGTGACCAATGCCCTTGATGTGTTTCTTGGGTTCAACTATTTACTATAAGAGATGCATATAGAATTTGTCTAGGATATCCAACACTATGGTAATTTTATGATCTTAATAATAAATTAACACCCATGCTTTTGCTAGCAATTTCTAACCCAAGTGAGCTTTTAGCAATGTTTTATGATGTATGTAAGATGGGTTAAGCAAGATGCTTATGAAAAAAAGGTTAGATAGTAGAGTATGGTTCTAGATAACTTAAGAATAATGAGAGGAATTATTCCACTCATAATTTAGATTTGGTAGCCAAAGTTTTGACCTTAAGCTTTGAAGGCATTATTTGTCTAGTTCTAGGTTTGTGCTTTTATTAAACACAAGTCCCCAAGTTGCCTATTTGACTATAGGAAGTTGAATATGAAGTGGAGAATATGGTTGGAGTTACTTCAGGACCAAAACTTTGATTTTAGGTACCAAACCCAATGTAATGACCAATGCCTTTAGTAGAAACCCATACAAATGTTTGATGGTTAGAGAGATGGACAACATAAAGCGATTTAGAGATATGAGGTTAGTATGTAAGATCACTTTACGAATGTAAAGTTAAGTATGCTAAAAGTAATCACTGTGTTGGTAGAAGAGATAAAAGAAAATCAAAACTTATTCTTTCCTATTAGTCTGGTTACAATCTATAGCTATAAAGTGCATCCAATAGTTTTAGTTAGAGATGAATGGAGTTTAACACTTCAATGTAGGATTTGTGAACGTTATATTCCTGATAGTAAAAGGATGATTGTTATGGAATGTCTTAGTAATAAGGTAACACCCTTGAGATCTTAAGATGTATCAAGACATTAGGAAGATGTTTTGATGGTGTTGTATGAAGATATTATGTGCCTAGTATGTCAAAAGCTTAAAGTAGAACACCCAAAGCATTTAGGTTTGTTGCAACCGCTAGATATTCTAGAATGGAAATGGATATTATATTTGTAGGATTAGTTGTGGGCTTTCTCAAGACTTCGAAAGGGATAAATATCATTGGGTTATAATAGAGAGTTAACTAACTATACATTAGTGAAATTTTTAGACTACATAGTGTATCACCAAACATAGTTTTAATATATAGACCCTAAGTTTACCTCTTGATTTTAGGAGAGTCTTCTTAAAGCCTTCAGAACCAGTTTAGTTGGAGTTCAATTTACCATCCCTATATTAATGACAAAACTAAGAGAACATCCAATCTTGGGCTAATTAACCAAAGTAAGATACTTTTGACTGTGGACTTGGTTAAATTGCAATTCAAAAATATGGTTTTACTTTCATGTCATTTAACTCTCGAACCAGCTCAAATTGCAGCTCGTAACTACATTTTTGGTAGGGTTTTTAAATAATCCAACTAGTTGTCTCATCAATGCAGACAAAGGCTGCTAGGTTTTATAAAATTGCAAATACAAATTGAGATTTTAATGCACATAATGTGGGTAATTGACAAGACCAATAAAATCACAAGAGTGGTGGTTTTATGGTCCTTGGATAGTGTGCACTCTATCTTGGTTTCATTTAGAGAAATAATTCCAATGAGTTGGAAATCACTTTTTTTATCCTTTAACGAAGTATTCTAAAGTCTATAACAATAGGTATCAGACTTCTTGTTAGGTTCGGACAACCAGGTGATCCATTTATACCCTTGGGGTTTTGTTGTTTACAAATAAGGTAAGTTTGATTATTTAATGGTTTAATGTAAGATAATTAGAAGGTATACATACTAGGATATGCTTATACAATGCTATCGAGAGATAAGAATGTTACAAAGACAACAAATAGTCACACAAAAAGCCTTCAATATGATAAAAGTTGTCAATTAAAAATTTATTTGATAAGAAGCATTCTATCACAATATAAAAAAGGTATGAAGCCATGGGAGACTGAAGTTTCTAATAAGAAGACTAGTCGTTATTGAATATAATAACGAAGCTTTTGATGAAGATCAAAATATCAAAGCTGGTGGTGCAGAAAAGAAGATCGTAGTTGTTGATGAACACTAGAAGACCATAACTATTATCAGTCAAACAAACCAATTGTTCCTAAACCCTAAACCCTAAATATCGGAGAGACTGTATGTTCTAGAGCATATGACGAAGGAAGACAAAATCGTCTTAAGAGATTTGTTGTAAAGACATAATCTTCTGAACTAGTGAGACTATACTTTGACCATTTTATGGAGAATCTTTCTCAAGGAGTTCACAATCACTTCTAAGAAACCATATTTTGAATAGCTAGATATCATCATATGAACTGTCTTAACATAGAAGACACATCATCTTATTCTTGTAACCCTGCATGATGACTTAGATAAATTCATGATTGTGAAAAGAGAAATTATGAATCTTTAAGAGGAAATGCACATGATTAAGATGTAGTCTAAAGATATTAAACACAAAAGTTATTCAATTAGAAATGAGGATTCAAGTTTTGAGTAGAAGAATCTGTTTTAAGCTCGAAGGAGATATGAAAAATAGAGCATTTATAGAGAATTATCAAAAGCTCAGTATCTAATCATATCATCTGACTTCTACAATGGAGGATCACCATCAAATTTTTTGGCGCAAAGTGGAAATTCAAATTGGAGTTGAGCAAAAGTGATGAACAAAGTTGTAAAGTTGAGATCTATCTCGAATAGAATGTCTCTAACACTATATCAATATGCAAAGCAACAAATCAGAATAAGTGGATATGTAAAGTTGATAAGTGGTGCCAAATATCATAGAAAAGGTGACAAGCTTATGATAACCTCTCATAATGAATTTAATACAAGATTAGTAATCAAGTTGCATGAAGCCAATTATTCATTATTGAAGAAGAGCAACGACCACTTCTTGAAAATTATGAATAAAGGTTTCTCGAAGAGAAGATATACTAGAATACATACAAAGCGCCATTTTAGAGTTAAAGAGAACTTCTTCTCTAAGTTTTCCCGTTGTTATCTCTATTTTATATACACTCGCCTTGAGTGATAAAAAATTTCTCTTATATAAACTTCTAGTGAGCCAAATTGTCTATTCTTCACCAGTGAAGTTACTTAATGTGATCAAAATAGTTATTATCATCTGCTTGAGAATTAGCCTTTTATTATTTACAACCTTTATGTTGTAGAGTTAGGAGTGACTTGAGAGTTAAGAATTAAAGTTTCTAATTAAATATATAACTTTAAACTTATTATATAATTATTAAAATTATAATGAGACGGGTACAGGGCAGGTAGTCACATACCTGTACCTAGTTCGTTACATTGGTTAATACCCGTAACTCACCCCTAGCCAAAGTGGGTAATACCCGTCAAAATAGAGGTTGGTTCGATGTGGTACCATCGAGTATGAGTATTTTTGTCATTCCTAAGTTATATTTACTTAAAGAATTGGAGACGTGAAGTTATGAAAAATGTTATTTTGGATATTGTGTTACTCTGCATATTCTTTGTGGCATCTAAAAGCTATAGCTAGATAAGATATAAGAATCTTAAGCTCTCTATTATTTGCATATCTTCAAAGCATAGACTTAACCATTATTTCATATCAATAGGTAAAACCTTATAAGTCTTTATGTAAGTAAACTTCTAAATCTTGTGATTTAGAAAAGAGCTTGATAAGGTTGGGGAAAAAATGTGTGTTAGCTTGAAGAGGTAATTGTAAAGACTATTTAGGGATAAGTTAGTGGAACACTAGTGGTTGTAAATAAATTGGATGTAGTCTCAAGATTCAGACAAATCAATATAAAAATATTCTATCTTTTTGTTTTAATTATTGTTGAAATGATTATTTATTTAAGAAAATATTTTAAACTATATTAGTTAAAACTTCATGTATCTATAAAAACTATTTGTCTATATACAAAAAATTGTATGCCTTTACAAAGTTGTTTTTAATAATTGTATTAACAGGCGAACCTTCCTTATGTAAATTTTTTAAAAAACAAAATCAATCCCCTTTCTTGTGCTTGTTTTGAATTTCCATTTTAATATTTTATGAGACTTTATTTTTTTTATTGTAATGTTTGCACTTATGTTATAAATTTTTGCATTTTTTGGTGTATTTACAACTAAAATTAGATTTAAAATTATACAAAAAGTATGTACAAATGTGTTATTATTAAATTATTATTATTATTTTTATTGAGTGAATATGAAGACAAGATATGTATACTCATTTAAACAAAGACGAAACAATTACAAAATTTTACATTTATTAAAAATCAAGGACAAGGACGAGTAAATGGATGACGAGTAAGAAGGGGATGAGGAACCAAAAACTTCTCCATGACTCATTTGATTTCCATTCCAACAAATAAATAAAAACAATTTATATTGATTGATTATCTATGTTACATCAAATATCTTTGGTCCCTAATAAAATAATGAATTTTACATTTGTTTACTATTTAATTTTCTTTGTGTTTGATCCATAATTTTTTTTTTCGTTTTTGTCCCTAAAGTGTTTTAATTAGTATTTTAAAAGTTATAAAATAATATTTTAGAGACAAAAAAAAATTACTAAAAACTAAATACAAAATTCACTAATTTATTAATGACTTAACATATTTTACCTGTGAATACACTAAAAAATTTGTTAAGATAAATTAAAAAAGAAAGATCTTTATAAGAAGATTATAAGCTAATAAACTTTTCTACCTAATATTTAGTATACACATAAAAAAAGTCCAAAAATCCTTATCTCAATTTTCATCCAAGATTTGGTTCATGCATCAGTCTATCTAGATTTTTCTTCATCAAAACTAATCTTAGTACACTGCATGA
This sequence comes from Psophocarpus tetragonolobus, assembly GCA_037954015.1. Taxonomy (NCBI): domain Eukaryota; kingdom Viridiplantae; phylum Streptophyta; class Magnoliopsida; order Fabales; family Fabaceae; genus Psophocarpus; species Psophocarpus tetragonolobus. The sequence goes on along the minus strand of CM075695.1, from coordinate 21,631,225 downwards.
AATAATATCCCCAAACCAGAGAAGAAAATCTGAATTAATAATACTTTTCTATTAATAATTCCAATTAATCATCCTTTGACCCTTTAAGCTACTTAATCTGTAAACAAGTTCTTCTCTTCAAAAAGAAAAAAAAAATGTAAACAAGTTCCCAACACTATAAGCCAGCTAATAGATATTTCTTCAAAGTCAAAAGTGGTTGACAAAACTTCAATTTGAGCCTCATAATATTCCACGAGGACTAAAAAAAAATATCACATTGCATTAAACTTTTTAACGTGCATACAACGTTTTCGACCTAAAAATATTGACCTATACAACCTATATTAGAATTTAAAAAATTTTGGTCAATTTATGCTATTTGGAACATATGCATGGTGCATCCATAACAACCATATATATAATATTGGATAGCTTTTTTCAGCAGTAGATCTTTGCTGAAACCCACTCAATTTTCTAGAAGATTTTGAGAATTAATTGACTATGAATTTAATTGTCCTTACAAACTTCATCCCCATTAGGATTTGAAGTGGAATAATTATAAGACTTTGTTTCAAACAAATGAAAGAAATAAGTTAGAGAGAGGATATAAATAAAGTGAGTGTTTAGGAGATTTAATTAGGGGATAAATAGTTTTGAAATGGTGAGATCTACGTAGTATTTCACATTTATTTTTATATATCTCTCTTTTTTGTTTTGAAAAAAAAAACATTTTCCAACAAAAAAGCTTATGCAGTGACAATGTAAAAAAAAAAGTTGTTATACTAATATTTTGTATTATATCTTTCTTTTTTTATTTCCGTCATTATTCACATTCACAAACATAGGGGATAATACTATATATTATAACTTCATCGTGACTTTGACGAATTCAGAAGTCAATTAGTTAATTAGTCCCTGGTATCATGCAATTAAATTTTTTGCCCGGTAAATAATAATATCTGTGGACAAATAATAACAATTGAGTTTAGTTTTAAAAGAAGTAGGTGTTACTACGTAGATTTCTGTTTTGAAACCAACTGATAGTATGATATAATTAAAAAAAAAAAATTGTTTGAATTTTTTTTTAAGTATCAAAATTTGGATTCACTCACTAATGTATATAAGTGGTATCGTGGATTTGTGTTTTTCTGTCTAACTTAGGTTAAATATTTTGATGAATTGCAATTAATTCTTATGAAAAATAAATAAATTTGAGTCCCCTCTATTATGCTCCCTTGGGCCGTGACATAGAAGAACTAGTACAATGTATATGTAATTTCTTTTAACAGCCCCTCATTTCTATTCACACATTTTCAATGTTTATATTCTTTTGCAAAACCCTATAACATCCTCACCTTCTTTTACCCTAAGTTATTTTATAGAGCATCATCCAGCTTTACAACTACACATGCACATTTACCCATCTCTTTAAAAAATTATATTAGTTTTTTCATTTTGCATCCTCACCTTCTTTGAACATATATATTTTTAAGAACTTTCTTTGTTATGTATGTGCAAAGAGTGTGACAATGTTCTTTGAAAGAGGTGAGTAGAGGTGTTTGTACAGATACAAAGTTAGATGATGCTTTGTAAAAAAAATTAGGATAAATAAGGATAAGAGTGTTTCATGGTTTCACAAAAATTGTAAATATTAAAAAGATATCAATAAAAAATAAGTGGTGCCAAAAGAAATTGTCTAATGTATATAGAAAGATTGGAAAGACGAGTTGTTAGAGTTTTTATTTATTCCATATGGGCACACTCAAATTCTCTTATATGGGACAACTTTGAACACCTGGTGTTTGAGATTTACTTCCTACACCTTTGAGTTGCTTTCTACACCCGTAACTTTTTTAAATATCTAACCTACCCTTGCGTCTTAGGTAAAATTTAGACATGTTGGATTATATCCCTAATACCCTTCTAGAATATAAAAAAAAAATTCAAAATGGGTGAATAAAAAAATAAAAACTTGAAATGTTTTTTTTTTAAATTAAAATATTATATTATTTATTTGGTTTATATTCTGAGATATTTTCTAACTTGTTATGATTTGATTAATATTTTTATTTTTAAACTTATTAAATATAAAAAATAATGTTAACATGGATTATTTAATTTTTAAAATTTTGATAAATAATCAAATTTAATTTTTTGAAAATAATATTTTAATAACATAATTATGAATCAACAAGTCAAACTAACTCATTTTAACAAGTGTCCATGATCGCTAACCCACTCTCATCAACTTCTAGATTAGAGTTAACAAAGAATTTTGACTAAGTCAACTCTATTTCCGAGATATAAATTATAGTAAATTCTCGAACAACTATTCAGTTTGGAATGTAATTTTAATGGTGTTTTTTTTCTTTCTTTTTCTTTTTTCTGAACTCACCTATTTCCAAAATGTATTTGTTTATATTTTCGAACGAGTATTTCAGATATAATCTACATGTATAAGTTTTAGCAAGAAACGTAAGGATAGTTAATTATATTTTAAGAAGAGAAAAAGATTAATACATTGATTGTGTAAAATTAATTTACCGTCCCATTCAATTATAATATTTTAAAAATTATATAAATGATAGATTATGGTTAATAATATAAAACTTCTAAAATAAAAAACTGTTATGTTATTTTTTTTTTCAAATCCTAGTCAACCCAAATTCATCATTAGAGTTTTTTTTTTTCTTCTTTTCTACTTTCAAATTTATCCGTACTTTTTAGAAGACGTCTGTTTAACAAAGTAAAATACTATTTTACATATTCTCATGTTTAAATAAAAGTTGTGTTTTTATTTCTTTGACATATTTTATTTCTGAGAATATTTTAATTTTTCATTTTTCTACATTTTATTCTCATGAGATAAAAAAGTTATATTTTTATGAGAATATTAAAAATCACTTATACATACATTATGGAATTTCTGTTTTTTTTACTTAAATTATTTTAAAATTAACAAATATTTCAAAACATATTAAAATATAACCAAACATAATTTTAAATTTACCAAAACATAATACTTTCATTGTTCCTAAAAATAAGATTTAGGAATATAATACGAAAACTTCAAACAAACGTTTCCTTACTCAAGTCTTTTTTTTTTAATGTTTTACCTTGTTGCTTCTCCATCTAAAGCTTCTACATGGAACAGCAAAATATACCAACTTTTCTGCAATTCTAATCTTTTGACCTGAGGCATTTCCATCACTAAAGAAAAAGAAACAAAAATTGAAAAAAAAATAAATAAAAACTTGTTGACGAAGTTCCCATGTCAGAAAATTCCACGAGGATTAATTAACAAATAACAACCCTAAAATATATGCAAGCTTAAACTTTTTTCACATGCATCCCACGTAGTTTAACTTCCACTTGAAGTTCTTGACTAACAAGTTAGCCACAATTTCAAAATGGAGTTTGGTCAATTCTATGCTATATATATATATATATATATATATATATATATATATATATATATATATATATATATTATTATATTTGCATGTGCACAATATCCAAATCGACCATACATTCTTAAAGTAGAATTCATGATCTTTTGAATTGTTCTTGCACCAGAATACACACTTCTTCTCTATGGTCAATATTTCATTTTTTAAAAGGCAAATCAAATTAATATATTAAACGGGAGTGATTTTTGGTTTTTAGTTTTTAAATTTATAAAAATAAAAATTTAATTTTAGTTAAATTATTAAACGTGATATTTGTTTTAGGTGATTTTATATTTATTTTTTAAAAAATAAAAAATAGTAGTGAAAATATGTTGAGTTACAATTTAGAAATATTTTCTCTGAAAAATTTTCAGAAAAATAATTGAAAACAGAAAACAAAAAAAAATTGATTTCAGTGTTCTTAAAATTAAAAATATGTAAAAACTTACTAATAATATTGTAATTATAACAAAAATGTACTATATAGATGTAAAATAAATTATATATAAATATTTATAATATTTTTACTAAAATTTATTAATTAACAATATTATTTTTTTAAAATAAAAATTAAAATAGAAAGCATTTTTTGAAACCTAAATATATAAAAAAAACTTTTTATTTTATTTTTAATTTTAAAATATTATTGTTAAATTTTAACCCACTATAATATTTCATCTATGACAAGGTAACAACTAGTGAATGATGTATTGCTATGACCAATGACTAGTGACGATTGTCAATAACCAATGATCAATGACCAATGATTCGTGTGTGATTAGTGACTGACTACTAGTGACATGCCATTGGAGTTAGTGATCAGTGATTGACCGTTAGAGATGGTGGTTGAATGTGGTAACAAATGAGTGACAATTAAAGACAAACGTGTGAGTAACTCGATATGTGAAACTTGCAACTCTCAGAACCCACAACTTAGTCCACAAAACTTGTTTCTAAACGAGCTCATTATATTTAAGCTTACACTTGCCACACAAAACCCGTAGAGCCCCCATAAGCCAACGTGCATAAAAACATAAAAAACTTTTCTTTTAAAACAATTTGTCTCGATTATTATAAAAACTTTAATATATATCCAAAGTCATCACATAATGATTACAAAGCGATAAGTAAGTAAAATAAAATTATTTATCAATTAATAATTAAATCTTAAATATCATTACAAACATAATTTCAATTCTCAAATATAAAGTAAAATAGTTCAAATTTAAAATATAAACAAAAAAATATAAATGCACTATTACAAAAGTAATGAGTTTTTTCTTCTTTATACTTATGATAACCCATTTTTTATAAGTAGTATTTTTTGTTAAAAAATGAGGCTTACAAGTTAACTCGCTAAATTTGTGTATTTTGCAGGTCAAGTCTAAAAAATCCACATAAAAATTTAGAACTCATATACATATGAATTGCTAGTAGTATGTGAGCTTGAATTTAAATGTTCATCTCCACTAACAATTGCAGGAGGTGTCCAATAATTGAAACCGGTAAAAATAATGTTAGATAATTGGTAATTAAAAACAAAAACAAAAATTTTAAAACTAAGCTTTTTATAAAAATAAATAAAAAATAAAGTTACATTCAATTTTACAGAATATTTTATATTTTAAAAATGGATGGATTTAAAATTAAAAACCACTCCTTTTCAAAATGGTGGAATGATCCACACGTAAAATATCAATAATATTTTTTTATAAATTAAATATTAATTATTAATATATTAATTTTTTGTTAGTAAAAGAATTTTACATTCATCCTCTTTTCTTTTTACACCACACGTGTACTTTGTACGTTCAACACTAATAATGCTTAATACACGTTTAATGGTTTAGAAAGTGGTTATATTACTTCACGAAATTGGACGAATTCAAAAGTCAATGGTAAATTAGATAATGCCACCCGACATTATTTTCTTAAATGATTTTAAATTTGACTATTCCCCTCTAATAATAATGAATTATGAGAGCATAAAGTGGCTATATCCTGTACGATTCACTTTACATTTTTCACTTTATATATTTTTAAAATATTTTCATAATTACTTTTTAAATAAGAAATTTGTGTTTTTTTAGGCCTTAAGTTTTTTTTTTCTATTTAAAAGCTCAAACAAATTGACTTTGTGTATGTAAATCAAAACTCTAATGTACCCTTCTTTAAATTTCCGTTTATCTAGACCACGTCCACTGAGTTAATTTCAAATTATAAACAATAACAAATAGAATTAATTATGCTTTTAATTTTTAGAATCTATTTTGCAGTGAAATATAATTCCAATCCTTCAAAGTTACAGGCGTTTGACACTTAAATTTCGAGGAAAAAAATCAGATAAATTAGTTTTAATAATTTTTTCATTACACAAATTACTCCATAAGTATTTTAAATAACATTAAGATTAATTTGTCGAAAAAAAATATTTTAATGACTTAAGTACTAGTTTTTATAATTCTCAAAAATTAAAATAATACTTCACTCATATTTTCATCTTGTAATTTCAAAAATATTATTTTAATTTTTGAAGAATTAAAAATATAATTAAACTTAAAAAAAATATAGAACAATATATTGAAATAACCATGTATTGACGTGTAAAGAGATGTTCAGTGTTCTGACGTGGATTCCAGAAGCTTATAATCGTTCTTTAAAGTGTATGTGCCTTTTCAGGCCTGTTTTATTCATTATCACCTTTTTTTTATTTTTTGTCTTTTTTACATTATAATAATAATAATAAATTACAACTATGATATAATAAGGTTGGATTTTAAATTTCACATGTAAAGTTTCCTTTTTCTTTTTCATTATAATGGTATATTCTTATATCATTAAAATCTTTATAATGGTTATGTGTATAACAAGGCTTTCAAGTTTATCTATTATTAATTTGGTAAGAATTTAATTGATATATTATTAGTGTAAAAATTTTTTATATTAATATTAATTATATGATTTTTTAAAAGATGGTAATTAAATATTATTATAAAATTATATATCAATTAAACTCTTTCCATTTAGTTAATAAAAATGTATTTTATTTGAATGCAACTTTTAAAAAAAATAAATTATATCATCATTTTAGTTTTATAGTCAAATCATGGAAAAGTTTGGCTGTCACAATCACTATAGTGAAACTTTAACTTTTGTAATGATTCACTGATTTTATAAAAATAAAAATATTTATATTATATTCTTAATGTACTAATTTGACCCTTAACATAAAGAGAAAATGTATGATAAAATTAATACCCGTAACAGAACCAACATTACTTTGATATAAGATAAAATTAACTGTGAATCTTTTAAGTAAAGTTGTGAGCAGTAAAAAGAAAGTAAAATTTTGAGAAATAATTAATACACTATTAAGAATAGTTAGTCAAACTTTTAACAGCAAATAGGCATCAATAAAAGCTAATAAATATTTTAACAAAAAAATAGTCATCAACAAAAGCTAATTGATATGTTGATGATATATTCTTTTATACTATAACCTAATTATAAATTTTAATATATGATCATAAGTTTTTTAGAAGAATATAGGATCATGAGTTAAGGGATCTAAGCAATTTGAACATAATTAGTTATTATAATTTTTTTTTTAATTCCTACAAATAAAATTTACATGATTAAAATTTAATATATAATATATTTAGTAGTTTTATAATAATTATTAATTATATTAAGGACTACAGATTATGAAGGACATATATGATTATGAAGGACATGCATGAGTACTGTTATATGAACTTCGAAAATATATATCTTAGTGGAATTAAGATTCTCTCACACAATAAGACATAATCTTCTATTTTCATTTTTATAAATCATGAAACTCAGATTATAAACAAAATTTTACTAATAAGATCGATAAACATTTTCAACCACACTGTAACTAACATTATCTTAACCCCCTGGAATAAAAAAGTTATTACACTTTCTAATTTAACTTTTTTTATTCAATGAACATAATTAAAACTTATGTTGAAATTAGTTACTAAAAATCATATATAATTGGTTAATAAATAATAAATATATACTTACGAAAAGTAATATCATCTTAAACTCTAAAAGTACAGAAAAAGAAAAACATAAATACTCACAAACTTTGACCACGAAAAAGTAACGAAGAAAATAATTCATTAAATATAGAGCTTTACATTATTTACGGAATTTTAAATTAATATTTAATTATAATTCTTTATTTATATAATTTTTAAAATATTAATTTAATAAAATCAACAAACTCAAAATATATAAACTATTATAATTAAATACTGTAATTTTTTTTATATTAATAATATATAAGTATTTTTGTTTAACATATACTTTAATATGCTTGAGTTCAACATAATATTAATGTTTTGTTACCAAGCATTCAATAACTTTTTTTGTTTTTTAGTTTTAGAAAACGTAAACCAAAGTTTGAAAGAATATAAGTGGTAAAACAAACACGCATTAAAGCTGTTTGGTAGAGTAAAAATTAAAAAAAAAAACGAGAAAGATGAAGATTTTATAATATTGAAAAGGGGTAAAATAGAAACAAAATCATTTAAAAATTAAAACCCACCATACTATTTCATAGGAAAACGTAAAAAGAAACTTTTTTCAGACATTGTTTTGATAATTTTCTCATAACTTTATTAAAAATCACACTGATTTTAAAATAGAGAATCATATAACGATAATAAAACTACAAAAAACGATAATATTTAATATATTACAGCCAAACATTCTGTGAAAGAATTTTCCACGCGCGCTCCTCTTTCATAATTTAATTCTATATTTCTTACAAAAAGAAAATCTACTTATTAGAATTTAATATTTAAACACTTACAATATAAACAGTTTTAATGTTAAATTGCATATTTCATTTATATAAACTAAAAGTCAATCAACTATTTATTCTTTTCTTACATTAACATTCCATTAAGTGAATGAAACAGTTTTGTATGCATTTTTATATTTGTAAGTTACATTTTATGTTCTGTAAACTTATAAAAAAGACATTTTTTTTCTCTCATTTTATTAATAATATTTATTTGTTTATCAAAAGAAAACAAAAGATACTTGATGCGTGAGAATTGAACATGAGTATAAACAAAATTATTCTCCTTAAACAAGGTGTAACTCTTGTTTTCTTATAGAGATTCAATTATAACTTTTCAAAATTTATTAATTTTATTAATTAATATTTTAAAAATGATATAAAATATAAAAGTCTTTTGCACTATTTGTATATACCAATTAAATTTATGAAAATTTAAAAAATTTCATAAATAACTTAAAGTGTTGTTTTTTTTTAAAAGAAAGTTACGTCTAACTTAATTCCGTTTCCAAATAAGGCCTAACTAAGAAAAGTTCCCAATAGAGGGAAAGTGTACAAAAAAGTACTGTGTAGAAGTGAGAAAAAGAGAGACCAAAATCAGAATCAAAAGAAAACTCAATCAAACAAGAGAGAGAAGAAGAAGAATTAAACCATGATACACACAAACACAGCATGAACAGCAAAAAAAGTAACAGTAACCATCATTTCTTTTCCTTTCTGTCATGCACTTTGCCACACACACTCTTCCCCAAAAGTGCTTTTTTCTTCTCTCTCTTTCTCTCGTTTCTCTTAGTTAGGGTTTCTCACTTTCTCTCTCATTTGAACCACAGATTCAGATTCTCTCTTCTTCTTCCATTTCTATTTCCAGTTTCCAACTCGCCCGAGTCCACTCGCTTCCTCTCACAGCCCTAACTCTCTCCGAGTGAGTCCTCTCTCTCTTTCCATTTCTTCAATCTTTTAACAGTTAACACCGATTGTAATACTTGAAGAGCTGAAAATGAAAATGCGTTTGATTTTTTAAGCTCGTCCAAACGCGGTGCTTCGATGATTCCGAGGTAGATCAAAATCGAAGAGAAGAAAAAATACATAGTTACATATACGCATAATCGGTTGCAATAATCAGTTACGAAAATCGATGGAAATGGAAGATTCTAGAGTGGAGAATTTGATTAGGGCTAAGAAATCGTTGAAGCAGAGCTTAGAGAAATCGAACTCGGTAGGGTTAGCGTTGAAGAGGGCGGGTCCGAGGTTGGAGGAGATTAGGCAGCGTTTGCCGTCGCTCGAATCGGCGGTGCGGCCGATTCGGGCGGAGAAGGACGCCCTCGGTGCGGTTGGCGGCCACATCAACCGCGCCGTGGGCCCCGCTGCGGCGGTGCTGAAGGTTTTTGACGCTGTTCATGGATTAGAAAAATCGCTCCTTTCGGACCCCAGGACCGACTTGGCCGGTTACCTGTCGGTGCTGAAGCGCCTCCAGGAGGCGTTGAGGTTTTTGGGGGATAATTGTGGGCTGGCCATACAGTGGCTGGAGGATATAGTTGAGTATTTGGAGGATAATTGTGTTGCTGATAGGGTTTATTTGAAGAATTTGAAGAAGGAATTGAAGAATCTTCGGGAATTGCAGCTTGGGGAGCTTGATGGGGGGTTGTTGGATGCTGCATTGTGTAAGTTGGAGGATGAGTTTAGGTTGTTGTTGACTGAGAATAGTGTGCCTTTGCCTATGCTGGCTGGTGGTGATCTGGCCTGCATTGCGCCGTCGCTGCTGCCGGTGTCGGTTATTCACAAGTTGCAGGCCATTCTTGGGAGGTTGGTTGCTAATGATAGGTTGGAGAGGTGTGTGGAGATTTATGTTGAGGTTAGGAGTGAGAATGTGAGGAAGAGTTTGAGGGCCTTGAATTTGGATTACTTAGAGGTTTCTGTGACAGAGTTTAATGATGTGCAGAGCATTGAGGGGTATATTGGTCAGTGGGGGAAGCATTTGGAGTTTGCCGTGAAGCATTTGTTTGAGGCTGAGTATAAGCTTTGCAATGATGTGTTTGAGAGGATTGGGTTGGATGTTTGGATGGGTTGCTTTTCAAAGATTGCTGCCCAGGCAGGTATAGTTGCGTTTCTTCAGTTTGGGAAGACAGTCACTGAGAGTAAGAAGGATCCTATTAAACTTTTGAAGTTGTTGGATATTTTTGCGTCATTGAATAAGTTGAGATTGGATTTCAATCGGCTTTTTGGTGGTGCTCCATGTGTTGAGATACAGAATTTGACGAGGGATCTTATTAAGAGGGTGATTGATGGGGCTGCGGAGATTTTCTGGGAGCTTTTAGTTCAGGTGGAGTTGCAGAGGCCGAATCCGCCCCCGATGGATGGTAATGTCCCGAGATTGGTGAGCTTTATCACTGATTACTGCAACAAGTTGCTAGGGGACGACTATAAGCCAATATTGACTCAGGTTCTGATCATTCACAGAAGTTGGAAGCGTCAAAGCTTTCAGGAGAAGCTCCTTGTTACTGAGATTTTGAACATAGTTAAGGCTGTTGAGCAGAATGTGGAGACTTGGATCAAGGCTTATGATGATCCTATATTGTCCCACTTTTTTGCTATGAACAATCATTGGCATCTTTTCAGGTATTTGAAGGGGACAAAGCTTGGGGAGCTCTTGGGAGATTCTTGGTTGAGGGAGCATGAACAGTACAAGGACTATTACTCCACAATCTTCTTGAGGGACAGTTGGGGAAAGCTTCCTGGACATTTGAGTAGGGAAGGACTAATTCTTTTCTCTGGAGGGCGAGCCACTGCCCGTGACCTGGTCAAACAAAGGTTGAAGAAGTTCAATGAAGTATTCGATGAGATGTTTACAAAGCAGTCGAGTTGGATCATGCCAGAACGAGATTTGAGAGAGAAGACATGTCAACTTATAGTACAAGCAGTGGTGCCTGTTTACCGCAGTTACATGCAGAATTATGGTCCTTTGGTTGAGCAAGATGCAAGCTCCACAAAATATGCAAAGTATACAGTGCAGAAGCTTGAAGAAATGCTTTTGTGTCTTTATCGGCCAAAGCCGGTAAGACATGCCAGCTTGAGAAGTCCAACATTTAATGCAAAATACAGCAATGGAGTGCCCGATCTTCGCAGAACAGCATCTGCAGTTGTGTGATTTCTGAGTCATGTATTTCCAAAGACCAAACAGGATCGTTAATCTTCCCTCATCAGATGGATGGCTACTGTATATAATTTTCCTCTGGGCCCTGCAATGCATAAGGTAGGCTTTGCTTAGATTCTGGGAAGGAAGTTCCTGAACTCTGCCCTTCAAATATCTGATGTATTTTTCATGAAAATGAAGTTTAGTTTCTCTTCTGAGATGAAAAACTGGTTACTATCTCCCTTGCTCAGAGGTTTCTTCAAAAGCTATGCCATCTGTAAAACAGTAAGTAATGAATTTTCGATTAATAAGTACAGACCTTGATTATGAGGTTTTTTGGTTATACTGCCAGCTAAAGTGATTTTGTTCAATCTTCATCTTCATCTTGTAGCAGCAGCATCATTTCATTTTGCAAATCTATGTACAATTGTTTAGTATACATGGGGGACTTAGAAGTTTAGATTAACAGAATATTTAGTCATCTGTATTGAAGGGGCTGAAGTTGTTAATTGTAAATGCAGAAATCCGTGAGTTGTTTTTCCATGTACTTTCTTTAGGAAGCCTGCCTTTTCTGAAATAAGATGTGTATCTTAGTAAGGAATTTGGAGAAGGAGGCCAAGAAAAATGGGTTATATTCAATCATCTTTCTGCCTTGATTCCATTTTGACTTCTGTTCCTCAATAAATTAATATATTAGTTCCATTTATTATAAGAGTAGTGACAGTTGCATTTTCTCCTTGATGTTATATTAAGTATTGGGAGTGATTTAACTTTGTGAAACCAGAGGCCATTGTTGCTGCAGACTAGTAAGTGAGAACTCAAAATCTAGATAGTGTTTTTCTAATCTGAATTGCAGTTATGGCAGGGATTATAACATATATTTTAAATTTATTGTATCCTAATCCTCTACAAACAAGGCTGATTTTATCATGAAAAAGGTTTAATCACCATTATTCTTAGTACTAATTAATACTTAATAATATCTTCTTGTATTAGTCTATATGATTTTTTTTTTCTACTGGACCAGAAGTTGTAAAATCATGGTGAATTCTTGGATGGATTTGGTAGACTTTGTGTGACTGTATTGGGACTCCATATTTGATCACAGTCAAATCTTAGCATTTTGATACCTTCATATGCTGAAACAATATTAGAGGAACTCAGAATTGACACTCCTTGTTCTGTTGAACTGTTTTGCTTGTGCTTTGGCTTATTTTCTTCTCTTGACTTTTTGGCATTGGTCCTAGTCTTTGATTTTTTATCTTATTCAACAATCTTTATATCCTTTTCATTAGTGATTTTGCTGAAATGTCTTTACCAACTTGTCAATTGAACTATAAAATATCTGGGCACAAAGTGAGATTCATTAAGCATTATTACTCTTGGTTTGTTCATGTGTTGGTCTCACCTGTAGGGAAAGGGCATGTATTAGTGGTCCTTCATGATCTCATGTGTTGGTATCATAATCATTGTTTTAATAGTAATAATAAAATATGTATATATATATATAGTAGTATATTGACCTCATAATATTATGATTTGGTTTAAATATGTATTAGTAAATTTTGCTATAAGTTTTTATAAAAAAATGTCTTTATATTGGATTTTTAATAATTTTTTTATTGATTTTTATATGTAAATAATGCTTAAAGCATTTTAAAAAAAAATCTAAAATCTTGTAAAGATCCAATTGAAAAAAAATTGTTGAATTCTTGATTGAGGATTCAACGTAGTAATATGTTTTTTAGAATTTAATTACAATATAAACAAATATTACACTGATATTAAATTATAATTTTTATTTATATGACTTTTAAAGTAATAATTATTATATATTTATATGACTTTTAAAGTAATAATTGTTATAAAATTGATATATTAATATAAAATTTTTATACTGAGATACTTAATTGTTACAAATATATCAATTTATTGGAATTTATAAAATTAGTTAATATATCAACAACCTGAGTTATATTTAAGTTTTATGATTTTATAGGAATTAGTTATAATCTCACCCTTAGTATAAATGGAAAATATCCCGTTTATATTTAATATTTTTCAATTATTGCTAAGTTGTTTGTGATACTTAATTGTTTATTGTAATTCTTTTTGTATCTTTGGAACAAAATGTAAAAGACTGCATCATCTTTCACTTTTTTCAAAAGAAAATCCATATCAAAACTTTCACGCATGTTTATTTCTCCCTCTCTAAGCAACTGTTTCTTTTTTTGCTTTTCAATCTTTTTTTCTATTGGTGATGGAGAGTCGTTTGAGAAGGATGATCATGTATTTAAAAATATTATTAATACACAATTATAATATAAAGAACTTTTTAAATCAGCTGTTTATTAAACGTTCTAATTATTTGGTAATTTTTTTCATTCAGCTGTTATGGACAAACTGAGAGCATGTCTAAAAAATATGAAAAATTAAATTATTTTAATAATTAATTATACATATAATTAATTGTTTTATATTGATTATAATTAGGATTAAATTTTTTGTATAAATAAATTTGTTGAAAAGTGATATGAAAATAATTAAGTTTATTTGAATACAACAAAAATAAGTTTTTATAAAGTAAATTAGTGAAAATAACTGAAAGTTACAAATTTTCAACTTCTTAAAAATAATTCTTTTTCAAACAAGAATTTGTTTTAAATTTAATATGAATTTTCAATCATTCTGTTTAATTTTCCAAACAGAGTACACTCTAAAAGTTTGTAGTTTCGGATTGTTAAGAAAACTCATTTTTAAAGAGATTATGGTATATTCTAGAAAAACATATTATACAAAAGTTGATTACATTTGAATGAGATTAATCATTTTTAAGGAATTTTTTAACAAAATTATCTAAAAAAAATAATATTATGATTATTCGATTACATATATCATATAATACAATATAATATAATATAATTTTTCAGATTTTTAAACCTACTCTTAACTGTGTAGAGTATATATTGAAGTTGGTCTCCTATGCTTATTCTTTTTTTCTCCATTTAGTATCCTCCCGAATATCTTAAAAAAAAATAGATGCAAAACATTACAAAATTATAAATTATTTTTAGATATAAAAACTTGTAAAGACCAGTTTATATATATATATATATATATATATATATATATATATATATATATATATATATATATATGTGTCATTTTTATATATTGACTTTAAAAAATATATCTAATATTTTAAATGCTATAATTTTTATGTGAATATTGTTTTTGTGGCTTTAAATTTTGACATCTGTCATCCACTGGATGAATGTGTTACGTAATATGGAGCTGATTTAACAGCTTAAGTTTTATCTTAGGTAACATTTATGATGCTTTTGATCGACTTTTCTTTTCTTTTTCTTTTTTTTTTTTTTACAATTAGCATGTGAAACAATTAGACTGAGTTATTTCAGAGTTTTGAGAAGGCAAAGGAATCTACTTCTAGTCCAACTTTTGTCTCCAACTATGTAATACTGTTGTAATTTGAATCCAAAAAGGACAAATAAAGAAAAGGAAAACAAATATTTCAAACTGAATATCTCATGAATAACATTGTTCAAGACACATAACGACTAAAACACAACATAATAAACATAATAAGTATTCTCTTTCTTACCTAGAAATTCATTTTTGCTCCACTAGGTTATGGAAGATATGCAGCTTCATTCTATATCTGCTATGAACAAAACTATTCATATAAACTCTCCTGTAAATTTGTATTGATCAATTTTATCAATAATGTTAGTCAATTAACAACATTTTCTTTATCTTTTGACAAAGATCTCGAGTTAAAGGAAAAATGAAGTGTGAAGATGCCAGAAATTGTGATAATTGCGTCACTCTATGAATAGACAAGTGAGACGATCTTTTGTAAAAAAACAACTTTGATGAAAATTAGAAGGTAAGTTTTTAAGAGGGAGAGTCACTCAGCCAATAAGAAACTTATCTCACACAAAGCACTTAAATTCAATATATGATCAAAGACTATTATCCAAGATGAGGAAGTCTATTTATAAATTATAAGTCTAGGAGTCCAAACTAACCTAACCATTATTGGATAATCTAACAACTTGAGGTCAAAGTTAGATGTAGAAGTCAAAGAACACACTCCACAATTTAATCTAAATACATAGAGCATATGAAAAGCATGATTACGGAGTGTGGATCAAAAAAGGGTTGAAGAGATGAAACATGTGTTCCACAATTTAGCCTAGATACATACTTCATGTGGAAGGCATGACTAGGGGTGAGTTATAAATAAAGAAAACATACTTTAGATGTGACTAAACAATGAGAAGTTAATACAGAGTGTATGACCTGACTGTGGTGTGTTCTTTCTTTTAGAGTTTGTCAACATCCATTTGATTGCACCTAACTTAAATGATAGATTAATACAAAGAGGTCAATTATATGTAAACAACCTAATAAAGTCATTTATCTTAAGAAATACAAAAGAAAATCTTAAACCTAATATTTACAATAAAAACTAGGAATCTTCATGATCATAAATTCTCCAGAAGACGTCTTTGAGCTAGATTACATCAAATTCAAACTGAAATATCTCAACAAATAATATTATTCAAGACATATAAAGATTAAAACACTACATAATGAATACTTTCTTTCTTCATATAAAAATTCATTTTGTTCCATAAGATTGTGGCATATATACAGAATCATTCCACGTTTGTAAATGAGAAGACTACCCATAATAACCCAATTTAAATTTGTATTGTCTATAAAAATTATCAATAATTTTTGTCAATTTATTACCCTATTTTTATATTTTAAAGGATTTAATCTTTCAATTTCCTAATATTATACATCTCACTCGGTTTAGGTAAACGTTGAAAAATACAAATACAAACTATCGTGAAGCTAAATTGGTAAATTCAACACAATATGCCCACAAAGGCTTGAAACTTAACAAGATGGATCAGTTCTGAATAATACTAGTAATCACAGTAGAATATAGCAAATTAAATATCTTAATATAAACTGTTTTATGAGTGCTATGCATACTATAAGCTTTTTCTCTAAAAGTAAAATTAGTAAAGTTAGTGGGCCTGAGTTGGATTAGAGCAGAGAAAACACAATTAGGCCCAATAGGATCCACACCCTTAGTCACAAAATTGAAGACCTTGATGGTGAGATGAGAAAGAACAAGAGAATGGAGAAATAAGAGACACTTCCAAACAACCAAGCACTCTTAAAGATTATGTGAGTGTTTTAATTTCCCTTTGTCTCAAAAATAACTTGAGATTTTTTGTGTTCACATAAATAAAAAAAATGTTGTGATATTCATTTAAATATTGTTATTTTTGTATTTCTTTATTATAAAATCATAAATAATTCATTCATAATTCTAGATGATTAAATCGCCTTGTCCACTCTTAAAGTCGTCTATGCTTTATGTATTACATTCAGCGTTGGTTGTTTTCAATATCTCAATCCACATTTTCTCACATTATTCACTAGGTTTAGGGAGAATGGTGATTTTAAATGGTTTTGGGTGAAATTTTGAGTTGTTTTAATGGGGTTTAGTATTAGGAAACGTAATCATTTTATTTTTGCACCCATATAAAAATTTTTGAATTTATATCTAACTGATCTGATAATGAATTGTGTTACTATTAAATAATGATAAAGGTTAACTAACACCTGACGATAATTTAATAATGTGAAAAATCTTAATTTTGTGATTTAAAAGATGATTTAGTCAATTATAATTATTTACTTATCATCCAAATTAGAATTTGGTACATAAATTACTGTCATATGTCCGTGGAAGTGTGTCCTTAAACATTCAACATCAAATTCAACTGCTCATAATAAATTTCAGAAAAAAAAAAATAGACTACAAAGTGTAATTATTATTTTGTTCACGGGTTTTGTACAACCTTCTCCATCAAATAACAAAGTTAAGTTTTGTTTCATGGCTGAGAATTTCAGAATATATCACTTCATTGTGTAGCTTCTGCCCAGTTGAGTTGTTAAATACTAAAAAAAAATTGTATTTGAGCTTCCTAACAGTAGAGAAGGTGATGAAAACATAATAAGGTTTCAAGTGGAATGATATTTATAACAAAATTGGAAAAATAAATATAAGAAAAGGTATATTATTAATAAAAGGAATTATATATAGATTATTTACTACAATTTATTTTAACTTATCTTATTTATAAAAACTTATACAAGTTTTGAATAAATTTATAAAATGTTTATATAAGGTCGATGAACTGTTTTGAAGTTATTTGAACAAGTTATTTAAAGCAAGTTTTTAGAAAAAAAAAACTGTTTTAAGTTTATTAAAAACTCTTTTCTCTCACTTTTTTCTCTCTCCCATAATTAAAACTTGCTCTTGAATCTCCTTCTCTCTCCCTATGCCTCTCCCCCTTTCTCTCTTTCCCTCTCACTCTCTCTCCCTCCCTTTCCCTCTCCATCTCCTTCTCTCTCTATATATAGATATATAAACACTTTATTTTTATATAAGTTTTTAAATTTATATATCCAAACATAAATAATTCATTGAATTTAAGAGTTTATAGTATAAGTTATTAGGTAAGAAACTCTTCTAAATAGGGTCTAATTGCCTATTTTAAGTGTTTGTTTGATTTTCAAGTAAAATCTTAATTCCGAGACAAAAGTAATTACGCAAAAGTATTAAAATTTTTACTTTTACTTTTTATTAATTGGATTTGTATTATAAGTTTATAACTCATGCAATATTTTAAACTTAAATCCAAACATGGAATTAAGCCGTAATATGCAAAAATATGTATGTCAACCTTTTTGAATTACATTTCAAATTAACCTTTTTGAAATGTAAAGGGGGAATTGGTTGATTTTTATAAATGATAAGAAGAAACACGTTATTATTCTTAATAATTAAGAAAGAAGATGAATTTTAAAAACTAAATAAACAACATGGGTCATTGAAGTATTAAAAAATTGAACCTAACCCCAATCGATAACAACAGGTATCATTTTTTTAGAAATAATAGATTTTATAGGTATGTTAGAATATCAATTAATCATGAAACCAAATTAATTAAATTTTTTACCTTCATAAAACTCTATTTATCCAACGGAAACATCTATTTGAGCTGCTTCATACATTAAATATTGTGTTAGACGATTTTTATAATATCACATAAACGTTAAACAATTCAAATACAAATTCATTTTAATAATAAAAAAACTTTAAAAAAGCCACATTTTATATCTTTTTTATTTTACTTATTAATTGTGTTAAATAGTCTTGTATTAAATATATTATTTTAATATGAAACAACAGTTACTTTATAGAGTAACTCAAACTCAACTTCAAGCAAATGGTATTACCACGTAAATGTGTTCTAATTGTAAGTAATAATTACTTCGGTTAAATAAACTGTAAAACAACCCACCCAAAATATTCTAAATCTTGATCATGTTGTTTTTTAATTAAATTTAGAGTTCACGCTAATAATACGCAAAATCAATTAATAGATTTTTTTTTTTTGCATATTACCAAATGCAACTCTAAATTTAACTGAAAGCTAATACCACCATACATATGTTACCATTGTATAATTTTTTTTTTCTTATAAGTTATAAATGATACATGCCCACTTGAAACTTTTCTAATAATGTACTAAGTAACAGATTAAAATCCCATAATATTCATAAATTGGTCATTGCATCTTTAGGTATAGCACTCTTCCAAAGTGGAAGAGACTCGAAGTTGTCGTTTGCTAACATATATGCATCTAACCTAACATGCACTTTGTGATGTTAGAATTCCACACATTCTCTCCTTTTTGTTCTAAAAGTTAAGTCTTTTCGTAAATGGAATTAACAAAATTGGAAATAATGGACAGGTCACAATAAGCCATACACAAAACTAAAGCACTTATTTTAACTTCTTTTAGCCAAATTTTTTGAGTAAAGTTACACTTTGGATACGGAAAAGTTAAAGTTATACTTGCATGTTTAAAAAGGCCTATTCAATTAATCAAGAGTCTACTCCTTTTATTGAAATATAAAAAAAAAAAAAATCTAACTCATACAAAATTAGTTAATAACATTTAATATTGATAGTTAAATAAAAGATATGTTCATTTATTAAAAAAATAAACTACAGCAAAAATTTAATATAACTATACAAGTATTTTCGCAGAAGTGTTAATATAAGATTTGATATGAGTGATAATGTAATGTTTTTCAACATATAATAGTACAACGGTAAAAAATACATAAAAATAAGAAAATTTTGTGATGCACAATTAAAAAAAAAATCGAGTACATCTATAATTCATTAAATCTAAAAGGATATATCCTTAATTTGCTCTAAAAATATTAATTGCATGTAACAATAAAGAGAGAAGATAGTTGAAAATAAAACTCTAACTAAACTAAGGGTATCTTACATAATAGAGATACTATCATTTTTAGTTTAAAAAAAAACACTTGAATTACAAGGCTAATTGATTTGTTTCCTATTTAGATATATAATTTTAACTAATAATATATATAGAGTTTATAATTTTTTTTTTATCGGCCAGATTTTAGTAATTAATGTGTTAGTTTTATTCGTGGAAGAATTCAAATTCATGACTTCTCTCTCGCCATCTCTCTACTTTACTTTATATAGAGTTTATAATTATATATTACAATAACAAATTACTTGTATATTTTAACACATTCGAATATATTCCTATGTAAAACTAAAATAATCTTTAATAATTTCTTTTAAAATACTTATTCAAAGTGTATTTTAATGAATGTACAACACTATTTTTTTTATATTGAAAATATATCAAAATTTCATTTTCAATTAATTTAACAAAAAATAAAGTTTATGTTCAACTTTTGGAAACTTATGCTTTTTAAATTAAATCGTAAGCTAATTCAACTCGTTCGCAAAACTAATAAATAAAAAATATTATTGAAAATTTAAACTTGTTCGAAAATTTCAATAGAGTTTAAAAAGTTTAAGCAACTAAATTTTGGCATGATTACAAACTATAATAATACATAATGATCATGAGTAATTTTATTAACTTACTTTGAGAAAGTGAATAACTCATTATATATATTGAATTACATTATAACTATGAAAAAAAATTATAAAGTTAGTCTACAAAGAAAGTCTACCTATAAGAAATAGAGGTGGTGAGTTTGAATCTTTTCACATAAAAATACATAAAATAATATTTATATAAAACGGTTCAAAACATTAATATTTTTTATTTTAATAAAAATTGAAGACAACATTAAAAATTTATATTATTAACTCACAAATTTTATTCAACTAAATGAGTGAGAACCTTAATTGATAACACTAATATTTGACGTTAGATTCCACCAAAGTGAATTAGGTTAATGGTTTCGTTATAGAATCTTATTTAGCATATGAACCTTTTTACTTTTTCTATTGTATTATTCTAGACAATGAAATACATAAATAGCAGAGTTGGAGTTGCAATCATGCTTGACTAGAAGTTCTTTTATTGGGTTTTTTACTTACTTTCTTCATTGCATGCTGAATCCATATATAGTAATAGATTCGTTGACTGAAAAAAGTGAAACTAATTGCAAATGTGCCTTATATAATTAATGATATATTTTTTAATTTTATTTATTTTTAAGAGTTTAATTTGTATATATTATCTATATAAGTTTTAGACTGATATTCAATCATAATTCTTCATTTTTAGTAAATTTATTGTTTTTACCCATTAGTATTTTAAAAACATATAAATGAATATTATGATTGAATGTAAACATCAAACTTTTTTACACTTTAAATGCATATTAGTTAAATTATTTTAAATCCATTTTCTATTTTTTTAAAATATTCCAGTTCATTGGTTTTATATCTAACTAAAACCGGAAAGGGGGATTATTTGCCCTTTTAAGTTTACAATTTGCATAATCTTTAATTTATGATGCAAGATCTTCAATTTTAATGGTTTGCAATTTGTCAAGATATAAATTAACTCAGCTGCAATCGTACAAAATATATAATTTTAATTTTTTTTTAATCAATTAATTTTTTATTATTTTAAATTTTTTCTCAAAAATAATTTAAATGTCTAATATTTTCTAATATTTTAAATTAATATTCAATAAAAAGGTCTAAAAAATTCGTTATATATTATTTTTTAAAATAACGTAGATCTACATAGACTGAATCTACTTTACTCTGCTCCTGACCTAAATAAATGGAACTAAAAAAATTCGTATTTTAAATAAACTCAGAAATTAAATTATATATCTTAAAGAGTTACAAATTAAAGGGATAGTACACATTCCAAACCCATTTTTTCCATCCTATTATATATATTCAGTAGAGTTAACTCTAGATTGTGGAGGACACGTGTCATAAAATGAAAGTGGTGCCATGATGGCATCTTAGTTACTTGCACGTAAAAACAAATTCATCATCATTTCACCATGTGTTAGGCCAAACGTACAAAACCCACTTTTACTAGATATTTATTATTCTCGAGGAAGGCTAGCAATCCCTTCTTTGGCTTTTTTTTTTATATAAAAAAAAGAAATTTATCAAAATTATTCATTCGCATGTTATTTACGTAAATAATTTCTTTAACAGAAATTGATAGGAAGAAAACCGATTTTTCAACTTAATTTTTTTCATGTAAAAAACATATAAGATGTAACATTCCAAAATACCAGCACATTTCACCATGTTACTTGCAAACAAACCTTTTATTCTCACATAATTTGTTATCTAAAATTCATAAGAGAAACAATTATGCACCCATACATCAACTTAGTACAATCTAAAACTCAACATTTTTAAAACTTTAAACAGTTAAGTTATAATATACACGGTATCATCTCGCTCAGCGAAACCTATTGTCCAACGAAACCTAGGTAGCTCGTCCAGCGACTATAGTTGCCTAACAAGGAATCTGTTTTAGACTGTCTTAGTAAAAGGGATGTCGTTCGGCACAAAATTGCAAATATACCTAATATAGGCTAAATTTCGTTGGGCGAGACCTACCACCCAACGAGACCTTGTAGAATGCAAAACCTCTCTAACATATTCAGTACTCAATCACGTGTAACATAATATCATGCATATCCACATTCATTCCATGCATACTCAACTACACTACACATACCATCCCAAAATTCAAACATTTGAATAATCCCTTAGTTAAGAAAAACAAGAGATTAGGTTGTTAAAAAACATAATAATATATTAAAAGATTAAAACTGTCAGAAATCTTGAATAACAAGATTAAGATAATGTTGCCTTTAAAATAGAAATAAGATAAAAAAAATAAAAGTTTTGATATCACTTTGAATAACCAAGATTAATATTTCCTTTAAAATAGAAATAAGATAAAATAATTAAAGATTTGATACTATTTTGAATTTAATATGGAAAAATTAATTGTTTATAAAAAAATATAGAGTGGCAAAAATTAACCCTAAACTATTATATATAGGTCTAACTAGTTCCCTCAAAATATCATAGGTTAGTTGATTATCCTAGAGTTGAGAAAGAGGGGCATATGAGTTGAAGAAAAGAAATTAAAGTGAGGGGATCTCGCTTCAAGAGGTGAATAAAATTTTTTCTTAACCCATCCATAGTATATATGATTTTATTCTTATAAAGCAAAAAATAAAAGAATAGGCCAAAATCGTAAGAAATTAGTCATTCGGTTATTTCAATTAATTCTTTTGGTGCACATTGGAGTTTATACTACGCATGACTCAACTTTTTTTCCATTATGAATAAATTATCCGTCATTACGTGGTAATTGCTTGAGAATATATATTCTTTTTAATTTGTATATGGTGCGTGCTTTATATAGATATTACACGATAGTATAAAATCAAATTTTGAATGCGACACAAACCCATGCTTTACGATTTCAATTCATTAATGACTCATATTATATATATATATATATATATATATATATATATATATATATATATATATATATATAAAACTTATGTGTTAACAACATTTGGAAATTATTTTAGAATTATTTGAGATACCTCCATTTGGAATGGGGATAAAATTTGAGATACATTCCTCTAGGATGGAAGTATGAGATACCTTCGTGTAATAAAGGGAAGAGGTTTTAGATACCTCCATCCGGGATGAAGAAGAGATTCTGGATACCTCTATAATAGTGTGTGGGAAAGACAATGAGACGTCATTATATAGAATATGAGCTCATAAAACCTTTTAATGAATCTATTAAAAACCTTGGTTGTAAGAACCGTAGAGTGGGAGCGAGTGATCATGAGTATCACTATATTTTGTGATTGCGTGCATTGTGAGCGTGTTAATTAAAAACACCATTCTTTTATCGTTTCTATTAATTATTCATATTAGGAATTATTCAAAATAAATCATAATTTGTGCTTAAAGAAATTATCTTTTATTTGCAAGTACCATGGTTGTTTTTTTTGGATTCCACACCGACTGAGAATAACGCTATTTGCGAACTTTTTTTAAAACTTGTTTTATTTATTGAGATTCTCATCTCATTAAAAAGTGTTGTTTTCAAAGTCAGAAGAGGAGGAAGTCGTGAAGGCTAAGAAGGCGTGAAGACTTAGCCCGTAGTTTAGGTTTTCTTTTATGAATATTTTGTTGCTATTGTTTATATTCGTTTAGAGACGTCTACATTTGAGAATTTTATCTTGTAAGGTGGATTTATTTATTTATTTATTATTTTGAAAGTGTTTATTTTTATGAATTATTTAATTGATATACTTTGGAATATTATTGTAACGTCTACATTCATGCTCAATACCATTTGAGTAGTTCACAACACATACTTAAAACATAACTTTATAAATTTCTAGTCTAGGCTTAACACAACCTACTAATCAACATCATACATATTCATGTTACATATCACGTAAGTGTTTAACTTATACTAAAACATCAAAACTCAACATCTTCATATTACATGGTTTCACCATAGCTTAATATACATAGTCTAAACAACACAAAATTGACTCTCTAGTCCCTGCTGAGCCATCCTCTTTCTCTGAGTCCAATCTCTAAGGCTTCTGAGATCCACAGTTGTCATCTATTCTTGTGTAAAGCATGATCATCGTAGTCAAACATAAATACACATAAATAACGGTAAGATTAAGCAACATAAATCAAATTCATGAAACATGTTATAACTATCAATCTAACATGATATAAATCAATCATCAATCATAGCATACACTTCACAACAAACATATCGTACATGCTTATATTCCCTTAAACATAAGCATGTATCTCAATCAGACCACAAGACTCAATGTTTTCCGGAAAACACGCATTGAATTTGAATACTGAGGTGACCCTATCGATTGCATTTTTCAACTAGTGTCAGACATCTACTTGATCCATCATACGATACTTTTGATTGATGTCTAACATCTATAGGATCCATTTGACATAAAATCTCTGAGTACATCCTTTTGGTGTAAAACACCAAATCACAAAGAATGTACAAATATCCCTAATTTAACGCATATGACTTAGTTACCACAAGTAACAACCCCCAAACAAATCATGAATAATCATATAGATATTCACACAATCGACATACTCACTGTCTCAAATAACTCCATCATGCACTCAATGCACACACTATCTCAAATAGCTCATTCATACAATCAACATATATGTTATCACGCATAGCTTAATAATAAAATTCACATACATGCTATTTCAAATAGCTAATCATGAAATCTACACATACGTTATTTCAAATAGCTCAAGTCATAATTAACATATATGCTAACTTAATTAGCTTAAATTACAAATAATTCATATTCTAACTCAATTAGCTCAATCATTAAAAATACACACTATAAAAAATACCTCAAAACATAGCCAAAACATTCACTATCTGAAATAACTCAAAGCATAGCCAAAACATTTGCTATCTAAAATATCTTAAACTCTCAACTACTCAACCATTGTTTCATAAACCAAAACTAACAAAAGAGCTTCCCTTACTTATTTTTCCTTGAAAAACCAATTTTGAGTATACAAGAGAATCCACCTACGGAAATCACTTAAAAACCTTACAGAAACCCAAATCCAAGGAAGAATTTAAGAGAAATAGGTTTTCAGGGAAATCTCCCCTCAACGAGAATGATTAAGCTAGAAAAAAAACGATAAAAGATCCATGAAATTAGGATCATACTTACCTATGAGGATAAACTCTTAGAATTAGGAACAATAGAAGAGACTGTGTCAAAATCCGGCACCTCTAGGTGCCACATGCAAAGGAGAGAAGTTGGAGAGAGAAGGGAGAGATGTGCAAGAGAGAAAGTCTGTGTGAAAGGAAAAATAAGAAAAAAAAAGGAGATTGAAACTATATATAGCTATTATGATTTTCTATCTAAAATTTTCTTATAACTTTAATTTCAAAGTAAAATCTAATATATATATAGTCTCCCACATCAAACTAATTCCTTTGAATTATTCCAATACAACTTACATTTCTGATTAATTTAATAATCACCATAAAAGTTTATTTAATTTATTTTTTTATTCATTTCACACCTCTTTTCCTATTATTTAAAAACTAGGATCTCACATAAGAAATCAGTTTTTGGACAACCAATTTCTTATAGGATGTTTTTTTTTCGATTTTGTTTTTCTAGTAAATTTTTTTATTTTTTTAAATTTAGTTTTTATTTATGTATATTGTTTTAAATCGTCAATTTTAAAATTAATTTTTAGTTAACATTAGGGTTTATATATATATATATATATATTTTTTTTTTATATTTACGTTGTGTATGTTTTTTCGTTGTTTTAATTTTTTTAAATGATTTATAATTTATTTTTCAGTTTATATTTTTTAAGTTAAATTTTTTAAAACTTTTTACCAATTTAAAATATTAGGTTCAAAAATATTAATTTAAAAACTTAAAACTAAAAAACAAATTACAAAGAATTTGAAAAAACATTAAATAATGGAAAACATACATAAACATAAGAATAAAACACATAAAAAACAAAAAAAATACTAATTAACTTTAAAAAATTAAAATCATACTTTATAAAAATGTAGGTACATAAAATGAAATTAAAATAAATTTTTAAAAAAAAAATTTGAAAAAAAATGCCCTATAAGAAATTGGTTGCCCATTTTCGGTTCTGTTTTTTTAGTCATTTTTTGAATTTATTTTTATTTAAGTATATTGTTTTAAATCATCAATTTTAAAATTAAAATTTTAAAACTTTTTTAGTTAATTTATATTTTTTAAATTTTATTGTGTTTTATTTTTACATTGTGTATATTTTTTGTTTAATTTTTTTAAATGCTTTATAATTTATTTTTTAGTTTATATTTTTTAAGTTAAATTTTTTTACTAAAAAATTTTGAAATATTAGGTTTAAAAACCTCAATTTAAAAACTTTAAACTCAAAAATAAATTACAAAAAATTTAAATAAAATTAAAATATGAAAAAGATACAAACTTAAAAATAAAAAAACTTTAAAATCATACGTTAAAAAAATATACCTACATAAAAACAAATTTAAAAGAAATTAAAAAAAAAGTAATCTAAAAAAATCCCTTATAAGAAATTGGTTTTCCAACAACTGATTTCTCATAGGCTTTTTATATAAAAAAGGAATAAGTTTTTTCCCAACTAATTTCTCAACATAAATAGTAAAAGAGACTATTAGATAAATAATGTGGAGGTGAGTCATTTTGGTAAAAAAAAATTTCTTTTTGTATAGATAAAAAAAGTCCATATTCTTTAACACATTCTTTATTTGGTTTTTCTAAAGTGTGTCACAGCACACATGTTAATAATTATTATAATCTAATTTAGAATCTAACTTTTGATGTATTTATAATGTGAGAGAGTGAAGATAGTTAAAGAACATTAAATAATAAATATGTTTTCTAATACTAATTTTCTTCCAATTTTAAGCTTGTCTTTTCACTTCAATCCCCTTTTAATTTTTACTTATACATTTTTTTATATTATTACTTCTACATTTTTTTATATTATTCTTTTAAAAAAAGCATAAACTCAATGCAATGCATATGCATTTAAAATATAATAGTGCTCACCAATTGGATGCGTAGGTTTAGAATTCTGCTGATCCCAAGTAGTCCATCTCCATCATTGCATATGGTAATATAAAAGTAAAGAGGAAAAGGCATGACCTTAAAAATTTTGTGAAATAAGTGAATTTATCCAGTTAGGCATGATTGATTGAGAAAAAATGATTCCCTCCGACTGAAAGAGAATCTTGATTGTTGACCAAAAGAAAAGGAAACAGAAAAATAGGAAAGAAAGTAAGGTACATCAAAATCGTCCCATGGAGCATTTATTTGTTTGTTGGGTTTAATTGTTTGAGCTCATGCTTTAATAAAAATAAACTTGCTAATGGGACGAGAAATTGTTCTTTCCCCCTTGACGTGGGAGTTGCCCTAATCCAAGAAAATATTGATTGCTCGCCCGCTATTTTCTTCTTTTAAGACTTTCCACAAGTAAGGAGATAACCATTTCTTTTTTATGCAATTTGAAAATTTAAGAACCCTTCATCATTTTCAATAATTTCGAATGAAGGTAGGGGAATGAATGAACCTCTCACTCACGGCATACACGTTATATGTGCGATGTCGAAACCAAAGAGCCCCCATTCAATAAGCTGTCCAACTATGTTAGGAAGACTATCCATTTTCTTAGCAAACTAGGCCATTTTCTCAGTCATGACACACTTTCTTGTTCTAAAAAGACTAGAGTCTGACACTTGACAATGAAAGAATAAACAAAAGTGGAACGAAAATGGGAGGTGACGAGTTGGTAGCTCTTCTTCAACTTACTCCATAGCTGTCATTATCATTCCTCAGATCATTAGGCATGACTAAGAGAATTAGTAAAACTCATAATGAAGTGGAATTGGCATCGTGTACGACCCAATTCTATAACCAATTGATTTATGAAAATGCGGAAAGTTTGTTAATGGTATTTACAACAATTATAAGAAAATTTCAAAATTAGCTCTTACATAAAAAACCATAATTTATTACACAAATATAAAACGACAATATTCATTATAAAAGAAATTATTTTACAAATGTTACATCATATATCAATTATCACCACTACCCCAATTAAATCTAAATTAGAGCAGTGGAACTTTGACAAAATAATTTAACAAAAGTAACTTCATATGAAACATTATTCATAATACATCATGCATGCAGAAAATCTTCAGTAGTTCCCATCATAGTAAGCTGATTCGACCCCTCTTCTATTCATATCCCAAACATATATGAAAGAAAACACATTGAGAAAACATACAGAGGAATAAGATAATTATAACCCATAAATGCTAATATTAATAAACCAACATTAATAAGGCCTAAGATTTATCTCAGGACTCGGTTCCATATAACCACAATCTTACTCTTCTCAACACCAAACTTAGTTTCTCTTGACTCTGTGTATGAATTCATGACCATAAAAGATTATTCACCCACATCATCAAGGATCTCGTTTAGGAAGGGATTGGTAACTATTATATCTTTACTGTGTAGGTACGATAATTCTCTTGTAAGATTGGGCTACCTACCCTATAATCACTTAGTTAACTGCCACTTGATGTACTTGCCCATCACAAACAACCAACTATATTTATGCCAAAAAGATATACCATACCAATCATGAGATGTTGAACATTTATCGGTAGTTATAAATAAATGAATATTTCATTCAAGTACTCCCTTGAATGGTCACCTATCTGATGAACATCCTCAGTCCAAGTATCCACAATAGTAATATGAATATTCATTTACTTAAAACAAATCCTAGGACCTCTCTGATCCTGCCTTTCATCTTGTAGTGTACCAATTATGACTTCCCAAACATTGTATTGCATGCACCTGCATGATACCTTCACCAGGGAACCTAGACTTTTTACTAAGTTCTCCTCTCAACTTCTCAGCACATTCCCAAGAAATTCCAATTTTACGACCACAGATTATATAAAATTCATACTTAACAATAAGTCAAATATCACAACTTTGTTCATAAATCATAATTCAAAAAATCATTATATTATCAAATATCAAATAGAAATTTATAGTAAGTAATTTATTTTCCTGAAATTCATGTTAATATTTATCAAAAAAACAATACAGTATTACTAAAGACATATTTTCTGATGTGGAAGATCAAATTAGACCACAATCATAGAGCATACTTAGCTTGTCTTTCTCTTATTCACATATTTACTCACTCTTTCAAAAAGATATATTAATTCATTATCCTTTGAAAACATATTGACAAGTTTAAAATAATCCACTGTGAGGGCAGTTCATAAAAATTTCACGATCATAATTTTCACAACTTGATTCATAAGACCATTATTTATGAAAACCAATGTAATAATATAAACAATCCACTTGCCATAACATATCAAAAGTATTAAGCAAGGAATAACTCATATGAAAATCATAACAATAACTAAAAATCATAAACAGAGGGCTAAAAATAACATCTGGAGTAAATAATAAGCAAAAGGAATGAATATCAACAGATCAATAATGTAATAACAAAGTAAAAGTGGTAAACACATATAGTTTATTAAGATTAACACCTCTCGTAGTTTATAAATCTCACTCCACCCTTAACTTAGTAAGAGCTTTGTGAAGAGTGGTAGGAAAACCTATGAAACCTTAATCTTCTCCTCAAGAACTTCCTCTTTCTCATTTCCTCCCTCTTAAGAACCTCCCCTCTTTCTTATCTCCCACAAGAGTTTTCCTCTCCCTCCATTTAGCACCAGTTGCCTCTATTTATATGCAAAACTTTCACTCATTTGTTGAGTGAAATTCCATTCGCTGAGCAATCATGGGTTCGAAACACTTTTGTTGAGCAACAAGAAGTTCACTTAGCGACGGTCCAAAAATTCCTAACACTTGTCTCACATGGCTTAACGAAAATTAAGTTTGAACCAACGAATCTTTTTGGTTTAATGATATTGTAGGTCGAGGTTTGGCAAATGGCTTTGCAATTTACATGAATCAACGTCCCATGTTGGTCCATCGACACATTTGCTAGAGGCTTGGGTCGTTGTCCTACAATTCGCATGAATCAACATCTTCTCTTGGTTTTATTGAAACCTTTGGTTGAGACTTCAGTGGTTGCCCTTCAATTCACATAAACTATCGCCCACTCTTGGTCCATTGAAACCTTTGTTCAAAGTGGCACTTATTACAACTCCAATATTTTATGCAGTTTCTAACCTTAACACTTAAATTAAAATGTAATAAATATAATAATAACCTGGTTATGAAAATAAGGGTGCTATACATCGTGCCTACTATTTATTTATGATGATATTATTAAATTAATTAGATGCTGTCATTTGTGGAATTGACAATATTTTTTAATTAGGTACCAGGTTGATTTTAAACGGCAATGTTGAAGACTTTAAATTGAAATTATTTTATTCTTTTA
Organism: Psophocarpus tetragonolobus; assembly: GCA_037954015.1. Lineage (NCBI taxonomy): Eukaryota > Viridiplantae > Streptophyta > Magnoliopsida > Fabales > Fabaceae > Psophocarpus > Psophocarpus tetragonolobus. The sequence goes on along the minus strand of CM075695.1, from coordinate 21,600,350 downwards.
GCACTATTTTATCTTTGTAACATTATTATATGTTTCATCTTTTATTTGTTGTTGAAGCAAAACATAATATTATAAAGAAACAAATAATAATATAAAAAAATACAATGAGGAAAACATTGTTATTGATATACTATATGCGTTGTGTTGAGTTTATTATTTTTTTTAAAAATAATATAAAAAAAGTAGAAGTAATAATATAAAAAAAATATAGAAATAAAAATTAAAGGAGGATTGAAGTCAAAAGATAAGGTTAAAATTGAAAGTAAATTAGTATTAGAAAACATATTCAATGCTCTTTAACTATTGTCACTCTCTCACATGATAAACACATTAAAAGTTACATTGAAAATTGAATTCTAATAGTTGTTAACATGTGTCCTGAGACACACATTAGAAAAACCTTTTAACGATTAGCCGGTTTGAAAGTATTATAAAATCTTAACTAAGCTAAATCAATTTTTAGTAGTTTGTTTCATTCAATTTTTTCGGTTTTGAAAATTTTTTATTAAGTATAATTTACTAAGATGATTTATAATACTTCCAAAAATACCTAAATAGTTTATTTTACTTTAAGAATAATTTAATTATCTACTGATAATTCACTGAAAATCAACCTCACTCTAAAGTTATCTAGAAAATAAAATTCCATCACATATCTAGTTAATAAGTATAAATAAGAGCATTGTCCATTATTTGGACCCACAAGACTATGATTATAATATGAGTCATATCATGTCTTCTAAGCTAGACATTATTTGGGAGGAGTTATGTTTATTGAGATTTTTTTAAACAAATATTAATTGTTAATATGTTAGTTTTGTTACCGGAGAAATTCAAAACCCATGATCACTCTCTCTCTCCTCCCCACATGTTAAATTTGTCATTAAACAAATGTTTATTGAAATTTAATTTGGTTTGTATTTATTTTTAAATCTTAACCGGCAAAACTGACATGATTTAAGAATTTAATAAATCAATAACAAACTTAAACAATTTCAATTTTTTATCAGTTTTTAATTTTTTAATTAATTTTCAACTTTTAATTTAGATTAATTTAATTTTACTACCAATAATATATATACATAAATAAAGTGGGATTCTAACCTCACCTTTTAAATGGGTATTTTTAATAGAGTTAGGCATAACATAGGTTTGTAAGATAAAGTTTAGGACATAAAAAAGTAAAGATAATGAACATGAAAGATGTCACCTTCCACCATGGATTGGAAAACCAATAGGAAGAAGCAGAAGAGCAATGGTGGGGGACAAGAGTTTTCAGAAAGCCAATAACAAGGCTTGGCCATCAATAATTTCGACGTGATCATATGCTGTCACCAACATTTCAAATTTTGTTATTGGTCCATATTTTCGATTGCCTAACCCTTATAATAAGTAGCATTAACTTTCAAATAAAATTACTAAAGGTTAGAGTAGTTATATTATATTTCCTCTTTACTAGTACATACAACAATCTTATGGAATGATTTTAAATAGTAATAAATTTAACTAATTTTTTATTTAATGTTAAGGGAACGCTAACCAATGGATTTTGTTGTTGATATTGTGAAAACACCTTCTGCATTATAAATACAGACAGTCACATGATTGTCAAATTGTTTAGATTAGTTATTTCAGAAGAATATTATATATGGAGATTTGTGAATAAGACTTAGAAAATAGACTAATAAATGGAGAAAGTCTTGTGCATATGAATTTGGATTTCATAGGTTTGTTGTAGTAAAAATTTGTTAATTTTCCACTTTGGACATGCTACTAACGGGTCTTATGAACTTTTTGTAAAAATTATTTTGAATTTATTTAAATTCCATCTCTCAAAATGATGTATCTCCTCTTTATTCTTCACCCATGGTACGAACTTCATCTTCCTCTTTTATTCTATCATCTCAATCAAATGATGTTCATATACTTCTGTGAAGGAGACAATTTTTTCAGATATTCTTTACTTTATATCCACCACATACTAAGGTCTTTGATTTTTACTTTTTCCTTTTTTCTTTTTTATGTTTTTCGTTTTATTTTGGTACTTTTTTTTTGTGTCGCCGCCATTTTTGTTATGTTATATTTAAATACTTCTACATTTTTCCTGCATTGCAATTAAAATCCACTAATTAGTTATTTAACTCCTCTTCTATTTGTTAATTTTTCAGAATATTATAATTTTTTAAGCTAATAAAAACAGAGTATTAAATTATCATCCTAACCATTTGATCCATCCAATTACTTAATACAACATGGACTCATAATCTATTCTGTCAGCGTATTGCACAATTTGTTGAACATTCAGCTCTATTGTTTGAAAAAGACTAAATCACTTCTTACCGGAAACACTACACCACTCACACAATGTGCTCCAAACTCTACCTAACTTACAAGATAATCTAATCAATTAAATAGTAATTTCATATTCAACTTTTAATTTTCTTTTTCATCCATGAAGCTCTATTTTATGTGCAAAAGACTTTCTTTTTTTACTAACTTTTTTATTAAACTTAGTTTATAAGATTTAGGTTTATATAAGTTTTTTTTCCTTAAAATTTAAAAATATTTTTTTAGTCTCTAATTCACTTTTAGTCCTTTTTTCTACAGTTAATGTTGTGTGAAAAAATTGCTCACAGAGAACATATTTTTGTACTCATAAATCCATCTCCTCCTCAATCTTCAATTTCACATCTGGTATATCCAAATATACCATAATTTATAAATGAACAACGTTAACACAAAAAGAAAACTAGGGAATAAAAAATATATTTTTGAATTTTAAGAACTAAAAGTGATTTTTGGTGAAATTTTAAGGACAAAAAAGTTAGTTAAGCCCAAGATTTAACATAAACGTTTAACACCTATACACTATTAGTGTAAAAGATGTTAATCACAATCATTGATTTAAATGACTTTTAAAGTAGTAATTGGTAAAGTTAACCTACATAAAGAGTTATTATTAACTGTGAGTGTTCATACTGACAATATAGAAATGTTTTTCTCTTAATATATACAAAAGTTTTTTCAATATTCAAATCGTTTTTAATAAAAACTATAATTAAAAAAAGAGTTTAATTGGTATACACTATCAGTGTAAAACATTTTTACACTTACATTCAATCATGACTTTTCATTTATGTGACTTTTAAAATAATAATAATGATGAATAAAATCAAGAAATTACAATAAATGAAGTATTGTGATTGAATGTCAATATAAAAATAATGTATACCAATTAAATTCTTAAAAAAAATCAAACTTTCGGTGATGAAGATTCAAATCATTAAGATTAACTTTTGCATAGCCGAATAATATATAGATTTATATTTTAATGTCAATCAAATTTACATTGCCTCTAATTACTTCTCATTTCCCATTTTCTAACTTTGCCATTTCATCTCTTTTTTCTATTGCTAAAGGCTAAGCTGAAACAAACCAGAAATTTGGTTAGTATTAATGCCTGCAATTATTAATCTTTATCATTTGATATCACAATTAAATTTCATCCCAATACTGAGAACAAGGTATTTTGATGTGAACAAACAAGCTAACAAAATTTGCTTTAAATTATTGCCACAGATTTAGGTTTAAAATAGTGTAAACATAAAAATATCGTTAATTAAAGAAATATTATTAATTTTATAATGGGTGTAAGAACTAGTAAACTTACACGTATATTTAATAACTTTTTATGGCATGTAAAATATTTCAAATTCAACAATTGAATGTTACGATATTATACTAATAATATGTATATCATTTTAAAATAATTTGGAATTTTTAAAATATGTTATGTAATTAATAATAAATATTTACACATTGTTAAATATTATTTTTTACATTAATATTAAGTGTATAATGAACTACTAAATAATTTTGATTTTGCATAAAATATTTTATACTTACTCTAATTAATAAAAATATAAATTCAACAGTTAGAATGGTAAATTTACATTTTATAAAAAGTTATTAAAGGGGCAAGATTTATGATATCATACAACAAACTTAATTAATTTATATCTTCAATAATTTATGTAAAATAAAAATTTTATCAATTTATCTGATGAATTTCATATTTTTATTAATTAGATCAAGTATACAATTTCATACAATTTGAAAATTGTTTAACAATTCATCACATTACACGAGTTTAACGTATTATATAATATTTAAAATATGTGAATATTTATTGTTAAGTGTATATATATATATATATATATATATATATATATATATATATATATATATATATATATATATATATATATATATATATATATATATATATAGCACATCTAGAAAGTGAGAAATGCAGCAATATTCAATGGTCAAATTCCTGAGAAATTGAAAACATCATTCTTGCAACTTAGTTGAATTCCTAGAAATGGTGTAATTCAGGAAAAATTATGACTCATTCTTTTTGATAAATGGATTATGAGCCCCTTTTTTACGAGATTAACTTTTATGTTTACTCATAATGTTTTGCAACTTGTTTGCTTAACTCGTTTTTTAATAAAATTTATTAGTTTTAAAAAAATAACATATATATATATATATATAACTCCAAATTATATTACCTTTATAATTATAATCAATAAAATAATATCATGAAATTTAATGATTAGATTAATCAAATTCTCATTTCGTATAAGTTATTGAAAATTTAAATTAACTAAGTTAGACATCAAAACTTCTTGTGTCAACAAATCTAATCCCATATAATAATTTTCACATTGGTAAATTTTTTTTTATTGACAAATGCTAGTGCGTTAGTTTTGTTAATATAGTGATTCGAACTTAAAACTTCTCCCTCAAGCATTTTATTAAATTACCACCAAACCAACCTTATAACTCCAATAATTATATAATGTTACACTAAATTACATTTCTAGTTTTAAAGGAGACTATATGACCTAAAATGAAAAGAAAAAAAAAAAGAAAAAACTTTTGAGATCCCAAATAACACACCATTAATTGATTTGTTGGGCATATGGTGTTCCAGGCTTGCAATGGCCAACATGGTTGATTCTCATGGTGTGCAACTTCCCCACCAAAATCTTATCAAGTTTTATCCATTTTATCACTAATAGTTAATAGAATCTTGACCAATGATATCTAAATAATATAAATTTTTCGTGTGTTATGTTTCTGTCTTTGTTATGGATTGTAATTCTCTCTATTTCTTCTTTCTTCATTTATTTTTATTATTAAGCTTTTAAGTACATAAATGTTATATCTTATCAAATTTATATAATTTTTATTTAATTAATTTTTTTAAAAGTATAGGAAATAAAAAAGAAATTGAAGAAGATCCATACTACTTTTTTATATACCAACCATTAAGACTATTTAAAATAAAAACAAAACTAGATAGATCTTTTTAATTTAACTAAAGATCTTATCCACGTGATGTTAAATAGCAACAATGAAAAGTCTCAATATATGCTAGGTTTATGAGATCGAATAAAGGCAAGTCTAAAATTTCTGCTTGTGAAGGACGTTTCTCTAATTTCTAGATTTTGAGCACTTGGTCAATGATTTCTAACAACTTTTTGGACATTTTGAAAGATAATTAAAGTATTGGAATTGTGTTTTTATTTTCCACCGAATCATAGGTGGAAGTTAATTTAAATATAGGTTGGATCAAATGTGAGAGATATACATTTAATTATCACCACCTTTAATATTTACCTTTTTTATTGACTTGTACTAGACGATATTGCATAATCAATTTGATAAATTTGATCATTTAAAGTAATTTAATTATATTCGTTAACCAATTTGGATGTTATTGAATTATATTGGATTTAAACCTATTTTAATTGGATTTGTTCACGGTTTACACTCAAACGATGCAATATGTAAATGTTCTTACATATTTGATTCTTATTATTTTTATTTTATATATTTAGTTACTAAAGTTTTAGTAAGAAATTCAACAAAATCAAAGCAAGTTCATAACCCAACTCAATCCTTATCTCACACCCATCTCTAACTCATATATACAAACACTCACCCACAAGTCCTAGCATAGTAACGATGTTGTACCTAAATTTCATCGGTTTAATTGCACTTTTTAACTCGTACTTTATAAATTTTTATTTTAATTTTAAAATTGAAACATTTTATTCTCTATTTTAAAAAAACAACCATTTATATGCTCCACCCATCAAAGTATTGATCATTAAAAAACAAAATCATAGTGGCATGTGATTTTTTTTATTAGTAATTACATGACACACAATGGTTAATTTGTTATAAACTAAAACCGCAGACCATTAAAAATTAAAAGTGTTAACTGTTAAAAATTAACATTGATCACTAGATAGTGACCATTACAAACAAACGTTGATCACCCCATTAAACACTAACTTTGACATTTTTATAGTGAATTAATTTTTCGTAATTAATCCTTCAAATTTGTAAAAATATGAGTGCAAAATATGTCAACTTTAAACCAGACCAACACAATTTATAAATATGAGAAAATATGAACAAAAAGTACAATTAACATTAAAATTAATAAATTAGTATCCTATAAATCTATTATTTATTATTATTATTATTATTATTTAATTGGACAGTAATTGGGAGAGTTAGGTAGCAATAAATTATTTTATAAGGAATAGAGCATTGAATTGATAGGCAGGATTTGATTTACTTTGTGATAGAGGATAGAATAGAGTGACGGCCCACAACTATAATTGCTGGAATTTGAATGGATATTATTATTTATTTATTTATTTATTATTATTATTTTAATTTTTTTTTTATGTGAATTGGAGTCACGAAAAGTCAGCATGACCCCATGACATGTGCTCTTAGCCAATAGGAAAATGGGTGGGAATATAATTAGGAAAGGAACTTGTTTTATTCTTAGCTAATAGCCACTACACAAATGAAGTGCATAATAATATGATATAAGTACAACACTACTTAACACACACACTTCAAATTCAATTTTTATTCCACTTGTACTACGGACATCACGGATGCAACTAGCAAACAAGTTGTCATTTAAAAAGACATGAATAAAATCTCTTTAGTAACATATATTTGTGTTTTTTGTTTTTAAAAGGCAAAATTTATTATAAATGACATGGTAAAGATTAGGGATACAGAAGCTTTCAAAAACTAAAGATAAATAATACTATTACAAACACCATCAAGTATCTGAGACGGACCCCAATAACGTTTAACAAGGAAAAACAAAAGTTGGAGACTATCGCCAGCAATATATATTTGTTGATTTAATGGTGGTAAAACATTAGATAATAAGTGATGTAAACATAGTGCAAGTATTTTACACCGTGAAAATGTTACTAACACACTCTTCTAAACATACTTTATATGATGGTTGAAATTTATAAAAAATAACCAATTATGTAGTTTCACTTGTTATTAAATAACTCTCTTAATTTTATAGTTTTTGATCAACTTTAACCAATAATAAAGAAGTGTGTTAAGATGAGTGTGTTGTTATAATTTGCGGTGTTTTTTTATTTTCATAATAAATATCTTTAAAATCGTATAAATTTTGGGTTTTGATAGAAGATATAAGGTAAGTTAATTGGTAAAGATAGAAATGAGAGAGAGATTATGAGTTTGAATTTTTTTTTATTAACAAAAACTGGTAAATTAACAATTAACATTGTTGGTAAGAGAGTATATGAACTTTAAATCATTTAATTATTAAGTAATTATTATATAAAAAATCTTGTTTTTACAATAATTATTTTAATTATTATATTTATAGAAATTTTAATTGATTGATATTGTAAAATTATTTATTATAGTATAAGAGTCTACCCATTTGTTTAAACAATATATATGAGTAATTGTAAACAATATATATATATATATATATATATATATATATATATATATGAAGGATTTGTGAAAATTAAACTTTATTTTTTCTATATTGAAACTTTATTTATTATAAATTTTAATCAACTTGTTCATTATCATGTTACTATTATGTCATAAAAAATCATAAATTAAATGAATTTTTTATTCAGTGTCGATCAATACATAGTACAAAAACATTAAATATATGTTCTTATAATTTAATTTACTATTTATTTATTTTAAAGATATCACAAATAAAAATAAAATAAACACTATTGTATAAAAATTATTTATGTTTAACTTTATGACACAACATCTACAATTTCTTTTATTTATACTAGGCAATATGAAATATTTAAAATTAAATTAATATCTTAAAATTTTAAATGAATAGATATATGTATACCTACTAGTTCGAGGATTACTGAACTTGATTTTTTTTAAGTAAGATTTTAGATTGAGACTTTGTGAATGAAAAATGTATGTTGGAGACTTGAGAAGAAAGACTCCATTAAAAATGGTAAGTAAGATTTTTTAGCAAAAATTAATCTGCTGATGGATATTGGCAACAATACAATGAATAAAAAAAAATATGTACACATTTTTTCCATTTAAGAAGAAAAAAAAAGACAAGAAAAAGTAATTATTAGATTACTTTTGTCTTCGTTCATGTACTAAAAAATAATGTCTATGTTTTTTTTTTTTTTAATTTTGAATTCCTCCTTACATGTTTCTAAATACATAATATACAATTTTGGTATAAAATTAAGAGAAAAGACTCGTGAACTTATTCAATTCAATTATAACAATTTTTAAATATATGATAAATTTGTTAATTTTAAGATTATTAATTTTATTAATTAATATTTTAAAAATATTATAAATTGATATCAATGTATAACTTTTTGACACTTACCATAAACCTTAAAATTAGTAGATAAGAAGAAGAATAATAATGAAATTCTATAAAAACTCTCTTTTAAATACTTTACTTATAATTGGTTAAATTTTTTTAAAAATCATTAATTTTAATAAATCCTACGATTCATCTTTTCTAATTTAACTGTAAGACCCATTAAAATAAGAGACATATTTTGAATTTTCACTCTTCATTAATCTTTTCTAATTTACCCATAAAAAATAAAAAGTAAATCTTCTAAACTTGTTTTTAAAATAGATAGATTTCTAATTTACCCATAAAAAATAAAAAGTAAATCTTCTAAACTTGTTTTTACAATAGATAGATTTCTAATTTACCCATAAAAAAAAATCTTCTAAACTTGTTTTTAGAATAGATGGATACCTCCTTAAAATTAATAATTTTTAATAAATTTAAAGGAATCACAGAACCAATCTATGATCCACTCTTTCCTCTTTTGCTATGTGTCATCCAATCTTATAAATCAATGGACAATAGTAAAGTATATAAGATATGCAAAGGATACGCAGTGATTATTGGACCTACTGACAACAGCTCCATAGCCATTGGAAACCTTGCAACACCACAATTCCCAGAATGAAAAAATCTACCAAAATCTATAAAACATATAAACATTATTAATTCTTTAACCTTATTGGCTCACTTGAATGGATCTTTGTCTTTCTTTCTCTCTCTCTCTTCCATTAATATATTTTCCAACATCCATATATCTAATAGGCTATACATGAGGTACCCATGCCCTCTCACGTCATTATATGAACATTTTCACTACTTTAATTTCACACACCTACATCACATCCTTTTCTTTCATCAATTTTCATTTTCAAATTCTATTAGCTAACCCATAGATAAAAAGGAGAGACTTTATCTCTTTGTATAGTTAATAATTTTAGAAAATGAGTCATACATTCATCGGGGAGTGAGATATGTTGTTGAAGGAGATCAAAATAAAAATTTTATAAAGAATATTATTTTTTATAAAAAATTTACAAATTATATTATATATAAACATCCAATATTATACACTTCTTTTTATTATCAAATATGTTTTTATTGTATTTTTATTTTATTTTTTTCTTTATTTTAGATATCAACTAACATTAATTTTTATATATTATTTTATTTATTTTAAATATTGGAAAAACTATATAATTTTTCATGATAATTTAAGTAAATTTAGAAAAAACCATACCCTGTTAGTATGAAAATTCTGGTTTACAAGACTCCAAGCATATTTTCAAACATAACATAAAATGTAGGTTAAAGTTTTTTCTTTTCATATATTATCAATAAAAAAAATTATATTGTTTGTTAATATAAAACCACTTTATATATATATATATATATATATATATATATATATATATATTTTGTTTAGATATAATTTATTAAATCTACTCTGGGTAATAAAGTTTTTTTTTCTAATAGTTAAGAACGTTACGTATGTTTAAGTTAGGACAATAACAAACCAATTATTTTTCATGGTCAGCAATAAAATCACTATGATAATTTTGAAACTAGATTTTATAAAAGATTAATAACATGCAATACATAATAACCAATAGTAACATAATAAATGATGTAAAACTCTATAATAACTATAAATTCATGGTGTTGGGATATAGTCAGCTTATGTGATTGGTGGGAGGTATTAGTAACACTTCAAATGATGTTTGCACGTTCAATTTTTAATTTCTAAACTGAGTTTCAAGAATTAAATCTAAAATAAAGATTTGATCGTTTGTATTGTTTATGAGATTATGATACATTTAAAAGGTAAGAAATGAGATAATTTTTAGAAATAAAAGAATAAAGGTATGGTTTACGAGATTATGATATATTTAAAAGGTAAGAAATAAGACAAGTTTAAAAAATAAAAAAAATGAAAGTAGATAATATTATTCATATAATTTCAGCTGAGTTTGAGTTTGTAAAAATGATGTAACGGGACAACATGTTTTACCTCTTTTTTAGTAAATGGTACCTGAATTCTAATTTTATAATTTTATGTTGTACTTTTTTTCATTTGACTTAGTTATCTTGGCTTTGGTGTAATTTGTTTTCTTGTGTTGTGCTCTTATAAGTAAATTTATTAATAAAATTTCTTTTACTTCAAATTCAAACACTGAGTCTATCAACTGGTATTAAATTGTTTCACCTTAGTCAAAGGTTCCAAATTCGAATCATAATAGTATTGGGTTATTACAACAAAAAATACGTATAATTAAACAAAAAAAATCATAAATAATTATCTCTTTTAATTTAATCTCCACCTGTTACAATCATGTATACCAACTTATATAGTACTATATGTCAGCTTTGGGACGACAATAATAATAATAATCCAAGTCGAAATCGATCATCTGCAAGGGACCAAAACAGTGTTTTCTTTTATAATACAAAATCCACTAATCAAAAGCAAAATTGAAAACTGAGCACTAAATTATTTACACCAAAAAGGAAAAAAAAATTACTCATAATAATTATCTTCATCATCTTCTTCTTTTTCCTCATCATGCTCTTTCAGATCCGAGAGGCTCCTAGACTTGAAGCTCCCAAATCTTGTTCTCAAATGATGAGCATAGGACATAGGCACTCTTTGGGGTCTCACCAAAACTTGGTCTTGTTCATGTTTATTCTTTTCCTCTGAAGAAGAATAAGAAGATGATGAAGAAGATGAAGATGGTGACACTTTTTTGGGTTCTTCTTCTTCTTGATTATCAAAGTAATTATTATCTTCATCTTCATGAAGGGGCAAAAGGGGCATTGATTTTGGGTTGGACCATGCATAAAAGGAAGATTTTCGTGACCATTTTGATGCTATTTGAACCCTTCTTCTTTTGTTGAAAGGGTTCTCTTGTTTTTGAAGTTCTTTCACTGTGTTCACTTGTGATAGATCTGTGAATGACTTCGATTTTCCCATGAAATGGTTCGATAATCCTCTCCTGAATCGCTTGTAGTAAATCATCACATACCCATTTCAGAATTCAATCTCAGATAAATCATTCAAAATTTTAAAAATTACCAAAAAAATTATACTTTGAGTGTATTAATTGGAACTTTTAATTAAAATTAAAAAAAAAAGAAAAAGAAAATGTTCTCTTTGAGCTTTTGCTGATAATTAAAAGATTATTCTGATGATCCAAAAACAGTATTTTAATCACTTAACGTAAATCTTCACATACCCATTTCGAAATTCAATCGTATATCCTCAAATAAATCATTAAAAATTAAAAAAAAAATTATACTTTGAGTGTATTAGAACTTTTAATTGAGAACTTTTAATTGAAATTAAAAAAACAAAAAAATGTTCCATTTGAGTTGTTGCTGATAATTAATCCAAAAACAGTACTTTAATCGCTCGTAGTAAATTATCACATACCCATTTTAGAATTCAATAGTATATACTCAAATAAATAATTAAAAACATTACCCTGAATGTATTAGAACTTTAAGTAAAATTAAAAAAAAGAAAAAAGAGTTTTATGTGAGTCTTTGCTTTGATAATCTGCATGCGATAATTAAAAGATTATTCTGATCCAAAAACAATACTTTAATCGCTCGTAGTAAATAAATCATCACATACCCATTTCAGAATTCAACAGTACACACTCAAATAAATCATTAAAAATTTAAAAAAATATATACTTTGAGTGAAAATTATAACTTTAAGTAAAATTAAAAAAAGAAAAAAAATGTTTTTTTTTTTAGTTTTTGCTGATAATTATTCTAAAAAAACATGACTTCAAATTTAAAATTGTGTAAGTGAAAAAAAAAAAGAGGAATGAATTGAAGAACTAACTTGATGGGAAGAGAGTCTTCTAGGGAATCAAGAGAGGCCAAACCCTCCAACTTGTTATGAATATTTTCTTTTTCTTTTTGTTCGTTGTCGTTTTGGTTTCGTTTCGATGAAACGACGTCGTTTTCGTCGTCGTCGGGGGTTCCGATGGAGGACGAGCTGGCGGAGGAGTCGGCGGAGAAGAGTCCGTACGGTCGCCCGGCAGCGGTGGGGTGGTCGGAGTTGTACGGCAGCGGCGGCGGCGGCGGAGAGGAGGGGACGTCGATGGTGAAAGTGGGGCCCACCATAAAGACATCCATGTTTGGTGGTAGGAACAGAGTACGAGGTGGAGAGTTGGGAGTGGAAACGCGGAAACTCGTTGCGTTTTGTTTGGGTTAAAAATGGGGAATTTAAGAGGGGAATGAAGAAGAAGAGAGTTTAAGAGAGATAGAGAAGGTTTTTATATAGATACATGAATGAATGAATGAATGAAAAACAGAGAGAGAAAACACAAAAGAAGAAGAAAAAAAAATTAGGAGAGAGAGAGAAAGAAGATAATGTTCCAAGGAGGAGAAATATTGAAATAGCACGAAAGAACTTGCTTTGACGCGTTTGGACACTTATAAAAAAATATTATTATATATAACATTAATAATACTTTTTATTTAATTTTTACATGCACTTTGTTAAACCATTTTTAATCTGTGTTTTTATAATTATAATTACATAAAATTATTTTCAGTTTGAAGAACAAAAAAACTTGTCTGGTCACTGTGTTTGTTCTCTTAATGGTTTTCGAAACTAATTTTCTTTTTTAGTTTTTAAAAACTAAAAACTAGAAATATTTATAAATAGTTTTGTTTTTCAGTTTTTTTTTGTTAAAAATTTAAAATATAATGAGAATGTCTTGTTTTTTTGTTTTTCATTAATAATATTTTTATAAATATGAATAAATTTTTTCATCTTTACATCTTTAAAACAGTTTTTAAATATCAGTTATTAAATAAGTCTTTTTTTTTTCCTTCTTCCAGAAAGCAATTTTTGAAAACTATTTTTAAAATCTCTTTTCAAAAACTAAAAAAAAAAAATCAAATCAATCAAAGCTTCTCTCTGTTCTATTGGTTTTCCGTCACTTGATGGCACATAATATTGTCATGTATTCAACATTCTCTTCTCTCACAAACACCTTTCCCTCTTCTCTATTCTTACACAAATTATAAAAACTTTTAATATGATTATTTTTTATATATATTTTGTTAGTTGATTATAATAATTATCTAAAATAGTGTCTTTTTTCTTGTGCATTTTAGGATACAATTTGTGTAAACATGAATATTTTTATCTAATACAACAAAAGGACGTATGTATTTGCTTTTTTATTTCATTATGTCAAATAATTATGTTAAAATTTGATATAGTATAATGTTTATATAATTCCTTATACTATTTTAACTTGGATCCAAGTTGTATATATGTATTGGATATTTGTGACATATTTGAAGAGGATGGGTACACACGAGGAGAGAGGTAGTGAGATAGAGTGATCAATCATGTTTTAATAAATTGAATTTAGGAGTTAAATAAATGATAATTTTAGTAATTAATAATTGTGAACATCAAAATAGTGTATTTCCTTTATATAATACTAATGAAAACACAGATGTTACTACCTGTGTGTTCACATTTATATTTTGATATATTATAACAAATTTAGAATTTTAATTTATTATGCTTTATAATAACATGATAGAATATGAATAATTCATTATGTCATTTTGTATATAACATGATAGAATATATTTTGTTAATTTGTAAATTTCTTTGTTTAAGATTACATGATAAAAACATGACAGATCATCAACGAATATGACACATTGTAATGAATTTGAGAAAATTGAGATATGAAAGAATTTGAATAAAAGTCAAAATGTTGTTTTACTTGTGTATTTGCATTTTTATTATGGGAGATGTTATGAATTCGAATTCCTCATTGACAAAGTAGTTTATTTTTTTTAAAATTTTTAAATAGGTATGAGGGTAAAGTAGGTAATTTGAAAAGTGGACATAAAAAAAGGAATTCCTTTTATTAATATAATATAATATGAGTTTAATTGATATACACTGTCAGTGTAAAAAGGTTGTAATCGAATGTCGTAGTAAAAATCTTTACACTATCAGCATATACCAATTAAATTTATATAATATAATATAATTAATTGAGCCATGCACTTAGGGAAAAGGATTTATCAAGGATCACAAGAGAAATATTTATTAAGACCAGCAAATCAAATTTAGGTAAAAGCTGAGTGCAAATTTATATTATGATTTAAATTAGTCCTACGTGTTTTAAAGTAAAGAGAGGGTTTTAGTGAACAACCAACTCTTCACGTTAGAAATAAAGTTGTTCTTAATGAGTTATTTGGGTAGCACTTAAATGCTATTGGTATCTTTGCAGATGCAAATATTCTTTTTTAATAAGTTTTGTGTAGTTGTTATTGATTATATATTTTTATTGATAATTGGTTATTTATTAGCTTAAATACTTATAAAATTTAATATATTTTTAATTACAACTAGACTATAATTGAGGAAGATTATAAAAAAATATTGAAACGTAAGAAATATTAATTATTAATAAATTAAATATAGTTTTTTTCATATACAATTAAATTTTGTTTTTTATTTTTAATCATTTTGGTCTCTAATAAAATTTTTATTGTATTTATGATCTCTATTATTTATTTTTGTTAAATAGGGTTGTGTATGTATTTATATTTATTATAACTATATATATATATATATATAATTTAATTAGTATACATTAATAATGTAAAAATTACACAAATATTTAATTATATCTTTTTATATTTTTAAAGTACATTAATGTAAAATTTTTTACATTGTTTTAGTGTAGACGAATTAAACTTTTTTATTTATCTTATTGTTTTTTTTTTAATGATTGAGTTTCAAGTTTTAAATATTGTTGTTTTTATCACTTTTAATATTTTGTATGACGAATTTTTTTTTATACATGAAAGCAAGTTTTAACGATTTTTAATTCTCAAAAATTATAATTTAAAAACTACATATGAATCTCAAAAATTATAATTTAAAAACTATATATGAATAGTAGTGATTACTAAAGCTGCCACACATTGTTTTTTTAATGTTTCTTTTGATAGAAATAAATAACAGTACAGGCAAATGAAATAAAATAAAAAATTATAAACAACAAAAATTAAAAAAATATTGAAAACTAAAAAAAATTATCAGGTTTTAGAAATAAAAATATATTTAATCCTTATTAATTAATATTGTTGTATTGATTGATATAAGTTTTAACTCCTGGGGATATTAATTCAAGAGTTCTTAAACAAGAATATTTAGAATGAATTATTTAGGGAGTTCTTAAATACTATAAGATAAAAATAAAATGGTTGTGTGAGGAATAAATTTTATGTAGAAAGTTTATCATTGTATGAGATTTTAACTCTTAAATAAATTATGAGATTGAAACATTTAACATGGTAAAATATTTTTTATTTTTTTTCTTGGAGAAGAAAACTTTTGGAGTTCTTAATACTTACTAAAAAATTTTTCTAAAGGTTTAATTTAATTAGAGTTCTTAATATATGTGCTGCGTATTGTTTGTATAGGTGATACATGTTGCGTTTTGTATAATATTATTTGGATTTTTAATTCTTGATTTTATCTATAGCATTTTTTCATTTTATTTTAGATTTTTAGTTACATGAATAATAGATAATGTCTTTTCTATTTATTTTTTCTAATAGTTTTTTAAAGTTGTAGTATTTACAAATACTATATCATACACATTATGATATTAAATATAAAGCTTTTATACCGTGATAAAGAGATAATAATACTAAAAAGAAAATGTGTGTGCATTATAACTACTAACAATAAATTGTAATTTAATAAAACGTATAAATTTAGAGATGTACATGTTTAATTTGTTACTAGAATTTGTTTGACAACTTTTTAACTTTCCAATTGAATTTCAATGAAAATTTACTAATTTAAGTTTCTATTTTTAATAGACGTGTTAAGAATATCTTATAATAAAATGTACTAAAAAATGTATTCAATAAAAAAATATTATTTTTTTTAAAAAAACATATTATTAATAAAATATATGTAAACATGGTAATTGTTAATATAATATAATATAAAATATATTCAATCATCAAATATTATTTTCTGTAAATTGTCATTTAAAATATTTTCAATATATATTATCCTAAACTGTGTTACTTATTTTATTGATTAAAATTCCATATGCATAAATTTTAAGAAAGACCTCATTTAATAAAATTATTATATATTAAAAATATTATATTTATTAAATAATATTTTTTATCTAAATAAAAAATAATAATTATATTTTATTAATTAATTTTTTATTATACGTAAATTTTAGAGTTATTTTTCAAACTTTTATCTTAGTTTATAATAATAATTAATTTTATTTAATCAAATTTAATATTAAATGATGACTTTTTTTAGTTAAGTTATTAAAAAGAGAGAGACCAATTACAATTTGTAGTAACAATTATAATATTTTGTGAAAACATTATTATAATTATTCACGTAATTATTGTTTCATTTTAAAACTATCAATTTCTTTGGGGAATTGTGTCCTCTTTTAGAGCACGAAGAAGTGCATGGGATGGTTAGCTCCCTAGCGGCCAGGTAGGTAGAGGCCAACTCAATTTTGTTCGGAAATTGTGGTCTCGATAGCTACATCTCATTAGCTGTGAGCTCCTTTCGCATGCACTCCGCTATACTACATGAAGATACGCTATAGTGTCTAGTATTGCCAAGGTGATTAGGTTGCTGAGAGAAGAGGTAGTAGAGCTGAGGTGTGAGACCGTCGAGATTAGGGGTCGATAAACTAAAAACGACAGATTCGACCATGCAGGGGAGGAGTCCCATTGGGGGGAATCAGCAGCCCCCACGGGAAGTTGACCCCATCCAAGCCAGTTTGCGGCTCCTTCAGAGGCCTGACCTCACCATAGTCACAGGCCTTTAGAGAGCCCCCTGGGCGCCACCCTGCCCCTCAAGTTTCATACCTAGGCCAGTTGAAGCTGCATCCTCCCTAGTTAGACCCCATCACCCTTTCACACCCGAGATAATGGAGAAATCACTCCCCGAAAGCTGGAAACATGTCTCCTTGGAGAAATATGATGGAACCTCGGACCCTGATGATCACCTAGCAACATTCATGACTCAAGTAGAAATGTACATGAAGGACCAAACGACCTTGGACCAAATGTACACGCAAGATATTCCCCATGTCTCTCCAAGGACCAACAATGGACTGGTTTATCCAATTTCCCCTACATTCGGTGGATAGTTTCCAAACCTTGGCCACCAAGTTCGGCAATCAGTTCGCCACATCTCGACCCCCATCGATTCACCTCTTAGGCATTGACAACCATCAGGTAGGAGAAGGGAAAACCTCTTAGATCATTCATAGACCGCTTCGATAAGGCGACTATGAGTATAAAGGATCTGCAACCCGAGGTCACCCTTCACACCTTCTTGGCCAACCTGTAACCGGGGGACTTTGCGAGGAGTATGATCCCTGTCCCACTGAAAATCATGGAAGAGATGCAAAGCACGTTGTCTCCTTCATAGAGATTGAAGAACTATAGGCTTTCCAGAAGAAGGCTTAGAAAACCTCGAGTACGTACCCGATGGAGAAAGAGAGGAGGGAGAAGGGAAGAAGAGAGAGCAATTTAATGACAGGCCTCTCAGAAGGCCTAAATATAGCCATTACACCCCCTTAACACATCACGTTCCAAGGTTCTAGAGCAAGCCCTAGCCGTAGATGTCCTGGTTATGCCGAGGAGAGTAAATACCCCCCTAGAAGCAGACATCAGCAAACACTGTAGATATCACTGAAACAAGTGGCATTCCACTGAGAAATGTTTGGACTTGAGAGACAAGCTAGAAAGCCTTATAAAGAAAGGTCACTTGAAAGAGTGTGTCTACCAACAAAGAGAAATGTATCATCCAAGTGCCCATCAAGAAAGTTGGGGCCGAGAAAGTCGTGGTGAGAAGCGCACCCACCATGACTATAGGGGATATGGAAGAAGAAGTCGAAGCGGGTCTAAGGAGAGGAAAGATACTTATTAGAGAGGTTTCTCTATAAAGGTGATCAACACCATAGCTAGAGGTTTCATCCAAGTGCCCATCAAGAAAGTCAGGGCCTAGAAAGCTGTGGCGAAAAGCGCACCTACCATGACTACAGGGGATATAGCAGAAGAAGCCAAAGAAGGTTTAGGGAGAGGAAAGATACTTATCAGAGAGGTTTCTCTAAAAATGTGATCAACACCATAGCTGGAGGATTCGTGGGCGCCACTTCATCTTCCCGCAACAGGCACCTCAAGGTCTTGCGCTTCGTGAACTCTGTGACTCGTCCCCTTAGGCCGAGGATGCCCGCCATTACCTTCACGGACAACAACTTTCAGGCTATGGATCCCTAGCAAGATGACTCCATGATAATCAGTGTGGAAATATCCAACTTCATAATAAGGAAAACTCTTATAGACCAAGGGAGTTCGGCAGAAGTACTTTACTAGAAAACCTTCTAGGAGCTTAACATCCCACAAGACTAGTTAGTGCCCTATGACAAACCACTTATTGGTTTTGCTGGGGAAAGAGTGGCGACGAGGGGGGGTATCAATTTGTACACCAAGTTCGGGAATGACAAAGGGCCCAACTGAACAGTGAAAATATGATACATAATGGTGCAGGCCAACACGTCTTATAACATACTGCTGAGTAGACCTTCCTTCAACAAACTGGGTGCTATAGTGTCCACACTACACTTAGCCATGAAGTTCCCCTATGAGGAAGGAAGGGTCATCATTGTCCACACTGATCAGAGAGATGCTAGGGAATGTTACTTGGCAAGTCTCAAAGTCCAACCCTTGGAGGATAAGCCAAGAGCCCATGCCGTCAACATGCTCACACACTTGAGTCACACAGATTTGGACCTTGATCCTAGGCCTGACAAGAATGACAAAGCAGAGCCCATCGTGGATATTTAACCCTTTCGGATTGGGAAGGAAATAACCCAAGTTACCTATCTTGGCTCTTCCCTGCCAACGGAGGACCAGAGGGAGATCACGACAGTAGTGCGTGAAAATGCAGATCTGATTTCCTGGGCACCTATCGATATGCCAGTGATTGATCCTCGTTTCCTCTCACACAAATTGTTAGTGTGTACCCGTGCCAAGCCTGTAGCCAAAAAAAAGGCGGAAATGGGAGCAGAAAGGTCAACAGTGGCTAGGGAAGAAGTGGAAAAACTTACAGAGGCAGGGTTCACAAGGGAAGTAAAATACACAACCTAGTTGGTCAATATGGTAATCAAAAAGCACAATGGGAAGTGGAAAATGTACACGGATTACACCGACCTTAATAAGACATGCTCGAAAAATTTCTACCTACTACCTACCATTGACAGGTTAGTTGATGGAGCAGCTGGGCATGCCACACTCAATTTCTTGGATGCTTTTTTGGGATACAACCAGATTCACATGCACCCTTTTGACGAGGAAAAAACATACTCATAACCGAAGACGCCACATACTTTTATAAAGTTATGCCATTCGGCCTAAAAAATGCCAGAGCCATGTACAAAGACTAATGGATAAAGTCTTCCACCAACAAGTTGGGAGGAACATGGAAACATATGTGGACGACATGGTTGTCAAGACCAAAGAGGCCAGGAGGCACGCTCAAGACTTGAGGGAGGTGTTTGATACCATTAGAAGACACTCAATAAGGCTAAACCCATAAAAGTGCATCTTCGGTGTGCAGGGAGGAAAGTTCTTGGGTTTCATGATCACCAGAAGAGGAATAGAGGATAACCTAGACAAGTGTTCGACCATCCTAGAGATGAAAAGCCTTATGAATCAAAAAGAGGTGCAACGATTAATGGAGAGGTTGACAACATTGTCTAGGTTTTTGCCATGTGTCACTAAGAAAACCAGACTTATCCTAGCCTTGCTAAAAAATGCGCAACCATTCAAGTGGATCGAGGAGTGCGAAGAAGCATTTGCGGCTTTGAAAACGACTTTGGTCACCCTTCCAGTACTAGTTAAACTGACCTCAGATATATTCGTGGTGTACTTATCAGTCTCCATTTCGACAGTAAGTGTCATCATTGTGCAACAAAACGAAGAAGGCCAATACCCAGTTTACTTTACAAGTTGCATCCTTCGAGAGGCTGAGGTCAGGCTTTGAAAACGACTTTGGTCACCCCTCTAATACTAGTTAAACTAACCTCAAATATACTCGTGGTGTACTTATTAGTCTCCAGATCGGTAGTAACTGTCGTAATTTTTCAAGAAAATGAAGAAGGCCAACACCTAGTTTACTTTACAAGTCACATCCTTCAGGAGGCCGAGGTCAGGTATTAGGCAATGGAGAAGATGGCGTTAGCACTGGTTAACATAGAAAGACATCTGAGGCCTTATTTTCAAAGCCACCAAATGATTATCCGAACTGATTGTCCAATTGCGAAGGTATTGAGAAAGCTGGAGCTGTAGCTCTTTGAGTTTGACATTTGCTACGAACCTAAAGGTCCAATAAAGTCCCAGTTGTTAGCTGACTTCCTCAATGAACTCTATCCCACAGCTGACATGCCGAATACCCAGTCAACTCCTGAAATCATAGATGTGGATGGATCATCTAGCAATGTTAGAGGTGGGGCATAAATGATTCTGGAAGGTCCGAATGGGCTCATTGTTGAATCATCGGTATGTTTTGGTTTTAAGGCCTCCAACAACCAATCATAATATAAGGCCTTGCTAGTTGGCCTGAAGTTGGCTGAGGAGATTAGGGCTAAAATTGTTAAATGCCTGAGAGACTCTAAGATAGTAGCCGAATGAATAGGTTAATGACCCTTTCCAAATTAACAAGTCGAAGTTGTTGAAGTACTATCATGCTTACAAGGAGATGTAGTCTAAATTTGACAAGGTAGAAGTGGTCCATATACCATGGGGCCAAAATTAAAGAGCAGACCAACTTTCCAGATTGGCAAGCACGAGGAAGCTGGGGCAACTGAAAACCATCATCCAACAAGAACTTTCGTCCACTAGTGTCGAAGTATGCACCATCTCGGCCACGAGCAATGATTGGAGTAAAGATATCACTACCTATATACAACATGAAAAACTACCTACGAACCCATTGCAAGCTAAAGTATTAAGGACAAAGGCGACCAGATTTACAGTAATTGTAGGAGAATTTTACAAAAGAGGTTTCTCAACACCACTGCTCAAGTGTCTAGCCCCAGAAGAAGTCGATTAAGTGCTCTGAGAAATTCACGAAGGCATTTGTGGCATACATACAGGGGAAAGAACATTAGCTGGAAAAGTTCTAAGGGATGGGTATTATTTTCCCATGTAACATCCCAAATTAAAATATACTATTTACACCATAAATTCTCTTAATAATTATTTAAATTACTATTATCCATATTCCCAAATACTGAGATATAAACTTTCCATTATATTTATACTCAATATTAAAGCATACATTACAACACTTTCAAAATTCAAATAAAGTATAACATAGTAGATACAATTTAGCTCGCTCAATGAACCTCATCGCCTAACGAAAATCAGGGTAGCTCGCCTAGCGACAGCCATCGCCTAGCGAGACCTTGCAAATACCAGAACCTCTGGTACCAAAACTAACCAACATGCTGACATATAATTCTACAATCTTATGACATGCATATCATAATTCATCTATCTCTTTACACCATGTTCACACAACTTCCATAATAGACATAATAATCACATAACTTAACAATGTCTCTAAATTCAAATAACATTATTTCTATACAAGTTTCTTAAACACATATTCAGCAATAGAGTAACATCCTTTTAGACTTCCAACCACAATCTGACATACTTCATTTCAGAGCCTTTTGCCTCTCTGCATCATCACTATTATCTGCTTCCGTGTAAAGCATGATCATCACAGTAATACAAAAAAAACATAAACATTGTAAGGGTACATAATATGCAACACACCATTACATCCATCATAAAGCATGAAAGTTGCACAACATTTATATTTAGTACCATCAATACACATTCACTAATAGTAAATAACCAAGAAATCAGTCTTATGATCCACCTGAACATAAACACTTACAACCAATCAATAAAACATTAATTAAATACCATAATCAATAAAATCAAAAACACTTATATTCCCCTAAATACAAGTTTTTCACATAATAGCATGTTTAGATGCGACATATTCCGGAATATCTACATTGAGTTTGGACACTTTGAAGATTTATTATAGTTAAAGTAATGTAATACAAACACTATTTTCCTTACTTGGTTTTTTGTCCCTAAGGAGGGTTTTTACCAAGAAGGTTTTCAATGAGGTTTGTACCCAACTCAATAAAGTTCTTTTTTCTAACGTTTTTTCTTTTGTAAAGTCTTTAAACTCCCACAGATTAGGATAAATACCCTACCAACTCGACAAAGAGTTCAGCGTAGGCCGCGCTCACAGTTCAAGTTAAATTCCCTACCAACTCTACCAAGAGTTCGGTTCGAGTCGCACTCATGAGTAAGAGTTCGACTCAAGCCGCACTTGCAAGTCAAATTAAGTGGCTTACTAACTCTACCAAGAGTTTGGTCCAAGCCGCACTCACAGTTCAAATAAAGCACCTTCAATCATGACAAACACCTTCAATCAAGACAATACTTGTAACTTAAGAAAAAAATTAAAGACGAAATATTTTTATGAAGAAAAAAAAGATCGAAACATGCACGAATCAACTGAAAAGAGAGGTAAGAAAATTTCATTGTGGTAAGTCATGCATACAATTGAAAAAAAGGACGAGTGATTCTGAATTAAAACTAAGAGGCCTAGGTACAAAAAGTCTAAAAGGCCTTCTCAGCCTATACATCACAAAAAAAAATAAAAAATAAAACCTATATCTTGGCCTACACATTACAAAAAGCTTCACGGACAAAGAAGTCACGGACTCAGCTGGACATCAACATTCTTGCCACCTTCCACTTCTTCGGCATCTTCATCCTCCACCTCTACACATACAGTATGAGAAGGGTCATACATCATACAAAGGGCATATTCTTCTGGACTTAGCTCATTAGGAACATCATCAAAATGCTTAAATTCGCAGTTGAAAAAGTCCAAATTTGAACCAACTTTAAGTCTTCAAGGAAGGAGCCGAAATGATAGGCTTGGCACACTTCCTAGCGGAAACCAACCTCATGCTCAGGACAGATGTCCTTCTCTGCTTGCTTCTTGTATTTCAAGAAGCCTTGTTTGGCAGCATGCATGTCTCGGCGTAGAGACTCATGACTCTTCTCGCTTTGTCTGTGAGTAGTATTGGCTCCCCTATACCTCTTCACTGTTACCTTTATTTTTTCATCTTTTTGTCAAAGCACGATGACATGGTCCTCAACCAAAACCATGGTCTCAAACTTCTCTTTCATTTTGGCAAACTCTACATTTAGAGAACCCACGACTTTGGTGGCCACCTCTAGCGATTCCTCAGAGCGCCTTAGTTGTTGTCGCAACTTAGTCATTTCCGTGGAGAAGAGATGACGGCCTAAAGCTTGCAAGTGAGCAGACAGCTCACAGTAATGTACTCAGTGGAGGGTAGGATCAATGCTGGCCAGTTGTGCCTAACTCGCCTTAGACAAGTTTTCGCCAACGTTCGACATAGTGGCAAGAGGGTCGAAGTCCTCGCTGAAGAAGGATGAGTTCATGATGACGAGGGGAATCACCAAGGTAGGCAGATTGTCTTGGGTCCCTTTGGTCCTCTACTTCTTCGACCTATTGGACGAAAACTTTTTTCCCTCCTTACTTTTCCTTTTCCCCTTCTCATTTTCTTTCTCAGGGCACAACTCCACGCTATTCACGAAGCTTACTAGGACTTTCTTTGTGTTATGACGGGAGAAGTATGCAGCTACTTCCCCATCTACCAAATCATACCTCGGGTCTAGAAAAGAGGAAATTCTCTTTTGGAATTCCTAAGCCTCTTGCGAAGAAAAAACCTCAAGACTCTTCGACCTTGCGAGAGTCATGAGCTCGTCTGCAGCTGCAGCTGCTGTGGCCGAAGAGCCAGCAAGTGGACGGGCAGCGGAGTAGACATTGCTCCCTTCCCAGGAAGGGGTGACTTTGATTGGGTTCGAGGCGTCACCTCGAGAGGAGGTAGAACTAGAAGAGGCAGAACAAGAAGGAATGAAATTAGAAAAAGAAGAGAAGGAAATTTTGGAGCAATGTACCTAACGAAGAAAGGGCGAAGAAGTTGAAAGTTTGTGGATACTTAGATATTTCGGCTCAAAGGTTAGGAAATTTGGTGAAGGGCAACTAAAGACAAACCCCCTATTTATAACCAACAAACTCAGATGAAAGGATGCCATCCTCACATCCAAAAGCTCCATATCAACTGTCTAGATGCACACGCTCATCTCGCCTTTTCCGCTTCCCGTACTACGATCACATCCCCCTGTAACTTCAAGCATCACATTTCACTATAGCCAAACCCTATTTTTTCTTTCTGAACCTTCGATTTTTGCTTCGCTACAACCGAAGCTGGGGGTAAGTGTACGGGATAGGGATTGTTCGGTCAAAGCAACGAACGGGTATTCAGCCAAAAAGTGTTCGGCCACCCGTCTGAACACTACCTAACCCCAAAAAAAAGGAACAATTGGTGATAGATTAAGGAGTTAATCAATGTAAATCTTGGTTATTAGGCAAGAACTAACATTAAGGCTGTATTACCTAAATTAGGCTAATTAAGCAAGACCCAACAAGTAAAAGCTCAATTCATTCCTATAAATAGGTAATAAATATCGAGGTAAAATGTTATGTTATTCTTGAATTATTGTTTATTACTCTGACCTGAACTCCCATTAAGTTGAGTGTTAGAGTACTTTTACTAGTATCCAACTTGTTTGGAGTTAGTGTTCGGCTTTGGAGTTACTACCAGTTCGAGTGAGAGACCGAAATGGTGTACAAGAAAGCACTTAGTAGACAAGTACAAAGTCACATTGAAATTAATTTACAACTTCAACAATATTATATAAAACTAAACTAAATATTTTTAAAATAATTTCAAACATACATAACTAAAATAGAATTAAACAGAAATTTTATTATAAAAAAAAATACACATACTTAACTATTATAAATTTATATTTGTTATACATTTTCTATTTAATATGTACATTTTATATAGGTAGTACGTCACATTAGTTTAAAAATCATAATAAATTTCAATTATCTTAATACTTTAATTATATATTTTTATTAAATGATATGTAATTAATTATTTTCCTTGATATTAATATAATATTTAATTTGTTTCTAATATTTTAAAATTAAGTTAATAATTTTATTTATGAATATATTTTAAAATATTAAAAAATAAATTGCGTGGGTTTAAAATGTCGTGTGATAAGTAATATTGTGTGGTAGAAAGAGAAAATAAAGAAGAAAAAGACATATTAATAAAGTGTTTATATGGTTTGAGTGTCCAAAATACTTTTTATATTGCAATAAATTATTACATAAGCTTGGAACATCATGCCACTTAGGTTCTAACCGATAATCGTGCAATACATAAGTGATCTATCAATTAGTTAAATTTTTTTAAAAAAAAATTTAATCAATTATCTTCTAAATTATGAAAATTACATATAATTAAATTAGAAATAATAAATTATTATTAGTTTAAACAGTAGATGCAAATTAATGAAATTACAATTTCTCAATTATTGATCTATAAGATATAGTTTCTCTAGTCCTACTTGTAGACCCAATTACATAATTCGCTAAAATTAAAAAAAAATGGTTGATAATAATAAATATGTCCTACATATAATTTTGTTTGCAAAACTACCAGTCTTTAATTAGTTTAATATATTGAATTATATTTTATTTGGTTGACAATTTTCCAAAACTATTCAATGATAATTTAGTTGAAAAAAAAAAAGAAATCCTTATATAACTTGCTCGTGTTTTGTAATATTATACACAGTATTATTTAATTATATTTTGTTAATTTTTCTCTTACACTTTTTTAAATTAAAAAAAAATTTAATAATGCGTTTGCCGGGAGTCGAACCCGGGTCTATTGCTTGGAAGGCAATTATCCTAACCGTTGGACTACAAACGCTGTCATGAAACTATAATTTTTGTATATCTTAATATAAACAATTTAGAAACTAAGTGTGGGTGTTATTTTTGTCACTTCAGCTATGATAAAAGAAATCCTGGTAATTAAATGCCTATCGAATTACTCTAAAAGTATAAATTTTGTATTTTTAAATGAGTTTAATTAGTATATACTCATAGTGTAAAAAAATATTATACTAAGATTTAATCATATATTTTCATTTTATATAACTTTTAAAATATTAATTGGTAAAGTTAATTAACTTAATATAAATTAAGAGATATGATTGAATGCAAACATGTATTAGTGTTATTTCAATGCTATTTAAATGTAGGGTTTTGCTTCATAGTCATACATTCTTAATGCTTCCTATCACTTCAAAAGGGAAGAATTAAATAACATTAGTGTTTTTATATTGAAATAAAGGTTTTCATTCTCATTAACCAATTTCAACTTTTAAGGGCACTAATTAACATTTCTCTAAATGATCGGATTTATAATTACAAATCATCATATTGAAATGAAAAGATACAAGTCTATAGACATCGTTAGGATCACTTACCCATTTAATGAATGTCTCCACAAACACGCAAATGTTTTTCCTTGAGTCAATTAATTCACAACATTTGTATCTTTGAAAAGAATAAACTAGAAGAAAAGTCCAATTGTTTGTCCTTGAGTCATATACATAGAAAAGCAGCTAAAATTAAGGGGGTAAGAATGCTTTCAAAGAAGAATTAGATAAAACCAAATAACAAAAAAATCCTTACTTTTGTTTCTGTTCACTATGGAGATAAGGTTTTTCACAGTATTATGCAGAAGAATAAAGTTGAGGCCTCAGGTTCTTAAGTTCCTGAAATGACCATAATATGGAGCTTAAATGACTATCAATGCATTTTATAAATCATAACCACAGCAACCAAAGACAAACTATTCAAACATAGCATAAGAAGATTCATGGCTATGTAAACTCCCCAAAAAGTGATAAATATTAATAAGCTGCACAAATTAGTATCATTTGGATCTAAAACAAGCACAGCTAGACTTGACTCCATTGCCTTCAGTTTCAACCATCTCATTTATTCAACATTTTAAGTTAAAAACTTAAGAATATCACAGTTTTTCCAGTAAATCTGTCACAGGAAGAAACTAAAACTAAATACCCCCACAAAAAAAAAAAAAGAAGTCAGTGTGGAACTGTATGTTTTAATTTTAGGAGTGCAATTAACCTGCA
This sequence comes from Psophocarpus tetragonolobus, assembly GCA_037954015.1. Taxonomy (NCBI): domain Eukaryota; kingdom Viridiplantae; phylum Streptophyta; class Magnoliopsida; order Fabales; family Fabaceae; genus Psophocarpus; species Psophocarpus tetragonolobus. The sequence continues at coordinate 21,572,335 of CM075695.1, read as the reverse complement.
AAATTCAATTTTTCCTTATTATAAAAAAATATACACTATACACAATATTTTTTATTTTAATTTTATATTTAATTACTTTTGATTCCTCTATTATGATTAACATGATATTATGGTGTCAAAATACCTTTTTGCTCAAATTTAATCTTCTTACATCTTTAACAATATATCAGAAATTTGGTGTACAGTGTACTACATATGAGTACATGAATTTGTGCTGTCTGCCACCCGCTCTGGCATCCTTATACATACAACATGAATTATGACAATTTTGTACTTAATAAATTAAAGGACATGTGATTTCGTTCCAGACCCAATCTGCACAATGCATATAAAAAAACCATGGTAGATGCATAACGAAAATTTTTATGTCTAATTTTTCAACGGACTCTATTTAATATTTAGTTTAAAATGAGTCACAAGAGGAGTTATCACAAACTTAACTTTTTTTCATCTGGAATCTCTGCAACACCTTTTTAATAGTTCTGTGATAATCACAACTTCTTTTTCTCTTTGTCACGAGTGATTCTTATACCAAGAATCGGCTTAGCAGCTCCCAAGTCTTTCAAGACAAGTGACTCGCCCAATTATTCAACCTGTCAATCCTGCAAACATCTTTCCCAACACTAAGCATGTCATCAACATAACAGGATAATAAAGTCATCATTAGAAAACTTTATAACAAAGATACAATTATCAGAAGTAGTTTTCTTGTAGTTTTTCTCATATATAAAAGACTCAAAACTTCTTACATCACTGTCTTGAAGTCTGCTTTAAATTGTATAGACTCTTCTCAGTCTACACACATAGTCTTCCTTGCCTTTAACCTGAAAACCATCAGGTTGCTTCATATAGATCTCTTCCTCCAAACCACAACGAAGGAAAATAGTTTTCACATCTATTTGCTCTACCTCTAAATCAAAAGTAGCAGTCAAACTCAAAACTACTCTAATGGATGACATATCAACAACAAGTAAAAAAATCTCATTGAAATCAATACACTTTTCCTGTCTGAAGCCTTTCACCACTAATCTAGCTTTATACCTTAGAGACTTAAAATCACTCTCATGTTTCACCCTGAATATCCCATGTAATATTCCAAAATTTATATATATATATATATATATATATATATATATATATAGATAATTGTATTTATTTAGTGAATTGAATCAGATTTAAATAATATCTAATTATAAAATAATTATGTAATTTTTAAAATTGCACACAATATTTATATATGTATATATAATAATAATAATAATAATAATAATAATAATAATAACAATAATAATAATAAACAAATGATATTAAACTTTTAGTATAATATGATATTATTTTTAACTTATATATGAAATTATTATTAATTGAGTATGTATATAGAATCCTGTTACTTATCCTTATCAGAAAAAAAAAAAAACTTATCATTGAAATTGTATACATCCAGGTACCCAAATGATAATATATGATTAACTTATCACATAATTCATAAATTTAATTGTACTATTAGCCGACAATATTGCTCTCAATTGGTACCATGAATGAAGAACGTAATTAGCGTAACACTAATGTAGGATAACTACAAGGTAAGCATGTATGTGGATAAGGGGAAAATATATTGATATTGAAACCAACAAGGCCAGTAATACATGTTATCTATAAGTAATTAATATTATCTATAACTTATACAAATCAAGTAACTAATAGTTAGAAAAAAAGTAATAATAAAATATTACCTCAACTTATCTATAAATAGATGATGGTCATGAACGTAAGAGGGGAAACGAAAAAAAAAAGAAAAAGAGAAACATCTTAGCTAAAAGTAATAAATCCATAGGGAGTGTATGCTTGAAAAAAAAAATTCAAAACTCTTGTATTATTTCAATTATTAAGATAAGGGAGGAGATATTTATCACTTTTAATTATTATGCTTACTTACTTGTTTATTTTATATATCTTTTAACTATAACTATTCATTGATGTGTTTCTAACCTTGTTTTATTTATTATTTTATGTTATTTTTAACTATAATTATTTAGTAAGGTGTCTCTAATATCGTTCTATTTATTATTTTATGCTACTTTTAGTTATAATTATTTAATTTATTGTTCATAATCTTATTTGATTTATTAAATTAGTTTTTTTTATTTCATTTTAAATATAATGGTTATATTTTTTTTCGTATATAAATATATAACAAAAATTTTAGTAAAAGTTTTAATGCTTAAATAAAGATTTGAATTAATTTGTAGTTGGAGGTTTGACCTTGGGGATTTAAATGAGTAAATATTTAAGGTGAAATATCCTTGTATCCTTTTAAAAAAAACCATGGAAAAGAAACTCATTTATCCTGACTAGTCACTAAAAAAATAATTCAAATTTTTAGAAGAATATATATATATATATATATATATATATATATATGATTATTAAAAACATATATATATATATATATATATATATATATGATTATTAAAAACATATATATATATATGATTATTAAAATAATAATTTGTATTTGTGAATGATCATGAAGGACTTGTAGTGATTAAAGGACCAATAGTTGTTTCATTTTATTTACCAATGACTAACTATACAAATCCATTGTTAAATATTTTCCACCGACCATGTAAATATCGGAGTTGAAAAAAAGTAAGTCAAAGGGAGAATTGCACATAAAAAAAATATTCCCTATATATATATGTATATATATTGGAAATATGTAATATTATACATATGACTTGTGTATATATCTAAAATATGATTTTGTTTATTTTTTTTAGTTAAATAAATAATTGAAGAAAAGAAATTATTTGTTGAAATAAAAAATATATCATGGGATATATATATATATATATATATATATATAATATCGTTACAATCCACCTGTTTCCTAATACTCTATTGCCCTTAGACAATCTCACCAAGTCATAAGTGTGATTATCATGCAAGGATTTCATCTCATCTGCTATTGTTGATTTTCTTCACTCTTAAAAGCCTCTTCAAAACACTTAGGTTCTCCACCATCAGTCAAAATCACATATTCATCAGAAGAATTGATGCATGCCTCCCTTGATATTTTTTTAGAGGTTTTCTTCTTTGATGAAATGGTTTATGGAGAGGTAAGAAGTGAGGGTGTTAGGCGCCATTTAAGGGTAAAATAAGCCTAATGGGGGAAGGTTTGCCGCAAGGGATGGAACCTTGATAAAAACCTAAGGAATTCTCAAAGAGAGGGGGAGGGACACTAAGAGAGAAATTCAGCCAACTACAGTGTTTTCATTCAGCAAAGTGTAAAAAATACAAGAGTGTGAATGAGCACCTTTTAATAGAGGGAGCTAACCTCTTGGACAAGTCATGAAGAAAAGGAAAGGCTAAGATTAAAAGGAGTCATCCAAGGGAGGAGGATTGAAGCCCAAAAGTCCAATCAATCCCCTCCTTTAGATGAGAATTGATGCCCTAGCTACCTCATCCAAGGGCCAAGATTACTCCTTATTAGATTGGGGTTTTATTTAGGAAAAAGGGTGTAGTTATCGAACTACCCGCTTATTTCCTCAATAAAGGCCCAAAAGCTAATCTTACCCATTCTTATTACTAAGATACCTCCTAGAAAATTAAATGGACTAATACATGTCTCAAAATAAAATCCTAGGCTCCTCTAAGAAAATTTACAAGTAAACAAGTCATGGCTTGCACAACTTAATGGTCATATGGAGGTGAGATCTTCCTCCTTCTACTCTAGCCATGTCTTCTTCTATTCTCCTAGCCATGACCCTAGTGATAGGGCCCTTGCTTGGGGACCATGCATCTAGAATACCTGGTAAATGGTTGTCTGTCTATTAGACCTCCTTAGTAGGAGTTGAGAGGATTCAAGTGTATCATCAAGATTCTCATCAGGTGAGCTCTCATGCTCCTCCTGGTCATCATCAATAGGAACATCTAATCCACCTCCAAGTTGTTGATCATCAACAACATCTTGTTGTTCACCATATTCAACACTATCTTCAACATTATCCAGATCGTGAATAGGCAGCCGTATAAGATCAAGATCTGGTAGATTTCTATCTTTTTAGGGTGTAGTTTTCTCCACCATATCAATGTCTTCAATGGTTTGATCTTCCATGAACTGTACATCATGACTTCTAACAAGTTTCTTCTTAATAAAATCATAAAACCTGTAGCCAAATTCATCCTCACTATAACCAATGAAGATGCACTGTCTTATCTTCGCATCCAACTTGAATCTTTCGTCCCTTGGAACATGAACAAACGCTTTGAAACCGAAGACACACAAATGATCATAGCTCACATTTTTCCCAAACCAAATTTTATCTGGCACTTCACTATCTAGATTAATAGTAGGAGTAAGATTAATAACATGCACCATTGTGTATAGTGCCTCACCCCAAAAATGCTTAGGTAATTTACATCTGAGAGCATACACCTCACTCTCTCAAGCAATGTCCTATTCATCCTCTTTGATAAACCATTTAGCTGAGACATTTTAGGAGGAGTATTCTCATGTGTAATCCATACTGCTTGCAGTAAACATCAAAGGGTTAACAATACTCACCACCATTGTTAGTACGAATATGTTTCAACTTCTTGCCTGACTCTCTTTCAACCAAAACATGAAATTGTTTAAATTTCTCTAGCACTTGGTCTTTTATATGCAAAGCATAGACCTATAGTTTTCTGGAACAATCATTACTAAAGGTAACAAAATAAAGTGTACAACTATAGGATTTTACCCTAATGGACCACAAACATCATAATGCACCAATTGCAACAACTCTGACTTCGTTAAGGAAGGATGCTTCTTGAATGATACTCTAGTTTGCTTGCTTGACAACCATTGAGAACATCTATCAAATTATGAATTTTTTAGCCCTTGAAGAACGTCCTTTTTAGTTAAGCAATTCAACCATTTTTCATTCATATGACTAAGCTTTCGGTGCCACAAAGATGCCTCTATATCTACAACATTCACACTGTCTTTAGCAACCAAAGTTTTCGCCCAATATAATTTAGAAGTCTTCTACCCTCTAGCCACAACCAAGTTACCTTTGGTGAGTTTCCATTTTCTAGAACCAAAGTGATTATTATAACCACCATCATCAAGTATTTGCACAGAGATCAAATTAAAACAAACATTAGGAACATGTTTGACTCCTCTAAGTAACAATTGCACTTCCATGTTGGTTTGCATGCAAACATCACCAACACCAATAACGTTAGACACACCATCATTACCCATCTTCAACACTCCAAAATCACCACAAGTGTAAGATGTGAACAACTCCTTCATTGGTGTAACATGCAGTGTAGTACCACTATCAACAATCTACATGCTCTCATATGATACAAGATTAACTAACTCATTGTCACAAATATTAATAAGATCACCACAAGTATTAGCAACATGATTATTATCATCATGATCCTTGTCTTTCTACTTACCTTTTTTGTCTTTGTTCTCCTTTTCCATAAAAACCAATATTTTTGTATGTGTCCTGTCTTATGACAATAATGACACTCCACATTCTTGTATCTAAAGTTGGACTTACTCCTACTAATCTCTCTATCAACCTTTGGTTCCTTTCTTTGACTTCTCCCCCTGTTTTCAATGACAGTACTTAAGGTTGAGATGAAGAACCCTATGCCTTCCTTCTCATCTCTTCATTAAGAGCACAATTTTTTCCGCTTGCAAGAAACAACACTATTAGGGTTCAAGTTTGTAATAGAAACCTGAAACATCTCCCAAGACTCAGGTAAAGTATTCAATAGGCATAGTTCCAAAACTTCATCATCAAATTTAATACCTATCTTAGATAATTAATTTAGGAGCACTTGGAATTCATTCAAGTGATTTGAAATGGAAGAACTCTCCCTATACTTCAAATTCATCAGATAGTTCAACAAATTATTCCCTGATTTAGAAGCATAGAAGGACTCAATCTTCTCCCACAATGTTCTTGCATTTATCTTATTGGCAATGTGATATTGTCTTCTACAAATTGCAGAATAAAACCACATACTTGTTGGTGTTCAAAATCTCCAGTCTTCTTCAGACATAAAATCTGGTTTCTAGACCAAAAACAGGAATATGCATTTTCTTCATAAATAACAAGTCTTTCATCTTGCCCTTTCACAAGTAATAATTAGTGTCATTCAAATCAACCAATTTTGTATTTTCCCCATAATTCAAGCAAGTCAAATAGTCTCAAAACTAAAGCCAAAAAGCTCTAATGTCATTCTGATGGAGGAAACGATACGAGTTTGTAACATAGTATAAACAAAGCAGTAGAAATAAATCCTCCTAACTTACAGGAATCTATGAGGAGCAACAATAAAAGTATAACACTAACAAATCAACACTCTCACAAAATAAGGCATCAATATTTTAACGTGCAAAACCCCAAAGTAAGGGCAAAAAACACAGATCATCAAGACCAAAAAAATAGTCCCACTATTATCAATAAAGACTACAAAAGAATCTTAATCAAGTGCAATGATCAATGTCAACACCAACAACAAACAATAAAACAATAAAGCTTACAAATAGAGAATAAAGAAGATAAAAAAACCCCAAAAACACAGTTGTCGTGCGAGTTAAATATCTCCCAACTTAAATATCATTTCAACGAACTGAATGGTCGGAATGAAGAACCATATATTCCGAACCCACTGTCCAAAAATTATCCCATCCAGCGATGAACGAAACTACAGTAGTGATTTTACGGTTGCCTCTTTGTGTAAAAACGAGAGTAACTTTGTCTCTTCTTACTACTGGTGTATTTCTCTTACTAATGAGTTGCTCTATATCTACCCCTCTTCAAAAGAATACCCAACAAACAGTGCAATAAATATGATAACAAAATAGATGAAACTAAAAAAGTAGACCAAAATTAAAACAAAAATAATCGGTCACCAAATCCAACTAAAGTATAGAATGAAAGAAACTAAATCATAGCTAAAGCTCAATCTATTAGGAAATTATGTCAAACAAAGACCATTACAATGCATATGTTTGCACTGTAGCAATGGTATTAAGACAATTTAAAATATACTTCACATTGCATAGTACTACTGAAAAGAAAATGTAAAAAACAAGAGTCCAATTCAATATGGATACAATTAATGTGTCTCGGTCTAATTGTATGTTGGAAAACCACCTCCTTATTACTAATGTTCATAATAAAAATTGGGAGTCAGGATAATTGAATAGAAGCAATTGGGAGAATTAAATGAGGAATTTAACAGATTGCATGACATGCGAGGGAAACTAACATTACTAGTAAGGCAATCTGATGTGATCTTTGATGATCACTTGCCCAAATGATCCTTTCTAAGATCACTTGGAAGGAAAATGGATTTATAGAGAGGAAAGGAATGGGGTGAGGCACCACAAATACTAGGTCTGATAAGCCAAAGGGCAGAGGCCACAAGGGAGGGGTCCCTTGATAACTCTTAGAAGCTCTCACAAAGGAGAAGGTGGGACACTCAAAGGTAAGAACCTCATAACCAATATGGTCTCTAGGATTAAATTCAAGTGTAAAAAATACAAGTGAAGGGAGGAGCTCCTATTTATAGAGGTAGCTAACCTCTTGAACAAGATAACCTAAAAAAGAAAGGCTAGGATTAAAAGGAGAGATCTAAGGGAAGAGGATTGAGAAACAATTCCCTCCTTAGATCATCAAACTTGGTGCCCAAGTTTCTCAAACCAAGGGTCAAGATTCCTTCTTATTAGTTTAGGGGGTTTATGTGGGAAAAGAGAGGTGTAGATATCAAGGCTACCCCTTATTTCCTTCATAAAGACCCAAAAAGCTAAATCCACCCTCTAAATTCCTAAGACACCTCCTAAAATAAAAAAATGGACTAAATACATGTCCCAAATTAAATTCCTAATGCTCCTCAAAATTAAAATAAAGGAAAATTACATTATATTAACTAAAGTCCCTAGCCTAATATCTTCACTCTCCACAGGAGGTGAAGTCTTCCTTTGTCTGCAAGGGCTAGGTCTTCTTCAATCCTTCTAGCCATGGCTGTAGTGATAGGTCCTTGGCTAGGCTTGGCCACATCATCTCTTCCCCCTTGGAGAGGATTTGACCTCAAATCCATAGGGTCTTCATCATTTTCAGCACCTACAAATGGAGACAAATCATAAACATTAAAACTAGTGCTTACCCCGTAATCCTTAGGCAGATGTAAAACATATGCATTATTACCGATCCGCTTAAGGATTTGGAAAGGTTCATCTCCTTTAGGGCTAAGTTTGGACTTCCTTTGAGAAGGAAATCTATCCTTTCTCAAGTGAAGTCATACCCAATAACCCTTTTCAAAGATGACCTCTTTCCTCCCCCTATTGGCAAAAGTAGCATCTCTCAAGGATTGGCGCTCTATGTTAGTTTTAACCCTCTCATGTAATTGTTTTACAAAAATGGTTTTTGCCTCTCCTTCTTTATTCACAACAACAGAAAGATGAAGAGGTAAAAAATCTAGAGGAGTACGAGGATTAAAGCCATAGTCCACCTCAAATGGAGAATGCTTGGTGCTTCTATGAACCACCTTGTTATAAGAAAATTCAATGTGGACAAGGTACTCATCCCAAGACTTATGGTTGCCTTTAAGGAGAGCCCCCAACATAGTGGATAAAGATCTATTACCACTTCTGTTTCCCCATCAGTTTGAGGGTGACAGGTAGTGTAAAAAAGAAGTTTAGTTCCTAGTTTAGCCCAAAGAGTTTTCCAAAAATGGCTAAGGAACTTTACATCCCTATCTGACACTATTGAAGAGGGTATGCCATGCAATTGGACAACCTCTTTAAAGAAAAGTCTTGCGATGCTGCTCGCATCATCCACTTTTTGGCAGGGAATAAAATGGGTCATTTTTGAAAATTGGTCCACCACCACAAATATGAAGTCTGCACCTTGTTGGGTTCTTGGGAGCCCAAGGATGAAATCCATGCTAATATCCTCCCAAGGTGCAGAAGGAGCAGGTAACGGTGTGTATAGTCCATGAGACATTGCTTTAAACTTTGCTTGCAAGCAAGCTATACATCTAGAGCAATGTCTATGGACATCTCTATGCATATGGGGCCAAAAGAATTTCTCTTGTAAAAGCATCAGGGTTTTTGAAATCCCAAAATGCCCTATGAGCCCACCTTCATGGCTCTCTTTTGTGAGTAAGTTCCTAATTGATCCTTGGGGTATACAAAGCTTACTCCCTTAGTAGAGAGACCCCTTACTGATGAAGTACCCATCATGGGCCTTTAATGCGAATACAGATGCAGAGGCAGCGAAGATGGGGCCGAAATCCTTGTCAGAAGGATACAAAGCCCGAATGTCATCAAATCCCAAGATTTTTGCATTCAAGGATGAATAAAGGGCATGAAGCCTAGAAAGAGCATCAACCACCACATTTTGTTTTCCTTTCTTGTACTTGATGACATAGGGAAAAGATTCAAGATATTTCACCCATGTTGCATGCCTTTTTGTTCAATTTACCTTGACCCCTCAAATATTTTAGTGACTCATGGTTACAATGAATGACAAACTCCTTGGGAGCAAGGTAATGCTCCCAAGTTTGAAGGACCCTAATTAAAGCATAAAACTTCTTATCATAGGTGGGGTAGTTGAGGGGGGCACCATTGAGTTTTTCACTGAAATACACAATGGGGTGCCCTCCTTGCAACAAGACAGCTCCCACACCTACATTAGAGGCATCACATTCAAGTTCAAATGTTTTAGAAAAGTCAGGTAATGCCAAGACTGGTGCATGAGTCAGTTTATGCTTAATTAGCTGGAAGAGTTTCTCTTGTTTCTCACCCCAAAGGAAAGGAACTTCCTTTTTCACCAAATCATTTATTGGTGTGAAGAGCGTGGAGAAATTAGGCACAAAGCGCCTATAAAATCCAGCGAGATCATGAAAGCTTTTAATCTCTGTCACACTCTTTGGGGTGGGCCATTCTTGAATTGCTTTTATCTTTTCGGGGTCAACATGGACCCCTTTTGTGATAACTACGAAACCTAGGAAAACTACACTATCTACACAAAAGGTGCATTTTTCTAAGTTACCAAAAAGATGATTACTCCTAAGAAGAGAAAAAACATGCCTTATATGTCCTAAATGATCATCTAGGTTCCTAGAGTAAACTAAAATGTCATCAAAGTAAACTACACAAAATTTACCAAGGCAATCCCTTAGTACATGATTCATTAAGTGCATGAATGTGCTTGGGGCATTGGTTAGCCCAAAGGGCATAACCAACCACTCCTAAAGACCAAATTTAGTCTTAAAAGCAGTTTTCCACTCATCACCCTCTTTGATCCTTATTTGGTGGTAACCACTTCTAAGATCTATTTTTGAAAATATTTTTGCCCCATGCAATTCATCCAATATGTCATTAAGACGAGGGATTGGGTGGCTATATTTGATGGTGATGTTGTTGATTACACGAAAATCAACACACATCCTCCATTGACCATTCTTCTTGGGCACCAACAACACTAGCACAGCGCAAAGGCTTAGGCTTTTTTGAACCCAACCCTTCTCCAATAGCTCATTCACTTGAGACTCAATCTCTTGGGTCTCCTTGGGGTTGGTTCTATAGGCAGGTCTATTAGGTAGACTTGCGCCAGGCACCAAATCAATTTGATGTTCTATACCCCTAATGGGAGGAAGTCCTTTCGGAACCTCATTAAGGAATATATCATCAAATTCCTTTAAAATATCTTGAACCCCTTGAGGAAGGTGCTCATGTGCATGGGCTGTGGCAGTGTTCTCAGCAGAAGAATGCAGAATGAGAGAAGGATTTGATGCCTTTTTGCAAAAGAGAAGATAAAACGACTTGTTAGTCAAAATAGTTTCTTTTAAATCACTTTTGGTAGCAAATGGGCTCCTTTTACTAATATTCCCTTTGGAAGGGACATCACCTTCCAACTCTTTCTCTTTACCCTTTTCAAGCTTTAAAGGTGAAGCTTGTTGTGTTTTTTTTTTCTTCAACTCTTTTCTTTTTCATCACAAATTGATCCTCAACCACTTGAGAAGGTGACAAAGGATACAATTTGAAGCACTTTTCATTATGGGTGAGGATTATTTGGTTGGAGTGACCATGGTGAATGGCTTTCTTGTCAAATTGCCATGGTTTCCCAACAGGATATGGCCAGCCTCCATAGAAACTATGTCACAAAGAATCTCATCATTATAAGATCCTATGGAAATTGGAACCATAACTTGTTCATTGACTACCATCTCCCGTTGCTCATTGAGTCATTGCAATTTGTAAGGTTTGGGATGGGGTATGGTAGTCAAGGCTAGCTTTTCAACCAACCTAGAGCTACAACAGTTACAACAGGAGCCACTATCAACAAGGAGATAACATATTTTGTCATTTACTTTACATCTTGTATGGAAGATGTTCTCTCTTTGTGATTGGCCAAGCTCTAGAGGTTGGCTTCCAAGAAGCCTTTGAACCATAAGAAGGCCCCCCTCATAAGGAAAAGCTTTCCCACACTCTTGTTCAAAAGTATGTCCCCCTTCTTCCTTACTCTCACTAGAGGAGGAAGATGAGCTATTCTCACTACAAATGTCTTGTCCCCTCATGATCATGGTTTTCTTGTTGGGGCATTAAGAGGAAATGTGGCCTCTCCTAAGACATTTGAAGCATTTGATACTACTTTTCCTCTCAGTAAGCTTAGTAGTAGAGGGTTTTATCTCTATATGAGGTGCTTTTGTATCTTCAAAGTGCTTGGGTTCCTCTTTGGGAAAACCCTTGAAAGAGTTCCCCTTAAGTTGGTCTCTCTTTGGGTAAGAGGGATAATCTTTTTTAAAGCTTTTTCTCTTGAGTTGATTCTCAGCTCTTACACAAAGTTCTACCAACTCATCAAGGTTTGAGTATGAAAGAAGCTTTACCTTATCTCTAATGTCAGAGCTTAATCCACACAAAAACCTAGCAAGGGTAGCATTGGGTTCCTCAATGATATTGGCCCTTAGTGTGAGAAGCTCCATCTTTTGTCTATACTCTTCAATACTTACGTTATGTTGCCTAAGTCTTTGGAGTCTATCCAAAAGATCCCTATCATAATATGAAGGAATGTGCCTGCAAACAAGTTTTTAAATCATTCCAGTAGCGAATGTCAAGCATTTGTTTATGGGCCCTATCCTTGACTAACTCATCCCACCAATGCAAAGCAGGACCTTGAAAACTAAGGGAGGCCAAAGGTACTTTCCTTTCTTCCCTTATTTCATAGCATCGAAAGAGTTGTACCACTTTGACTTCCTAATCTAGGTAAGTCTCAACATCTTCCCTACCATGAAAATGGGGTAGGTCTACCTTTGGTTCCCTAGCATGATTTATGTTCTCTTGAGGAGAATGATGATTGTATGATGAATGAGAGTGATACTTATGTTGATTTCTATAGTATTCTTCTTCACTAGAGCTAAAATGCCTAGATGGGGATCTTATGAGAATTCCTTTCTTTTTTCTATCACTCTCCTTCCCATCTCTCGTCTTACTCTCTTCTCCCCTGCTTCTCTCTTCTTCCTCTTTTTCTCTTTTTCTTTCTAGTTCTTTCCTTCTTCTCCTTTCTTCATCCTCTCTTCTCTCTCTTTACTTTCTCTCTTTTCGCTCTTTTTTCTCTTTTCTCATTTCCAACAACTCTTTTTTTAAATCTTCATTCTCTTTTTGTTTTTCCTTTTCTTTTATTTCTTTTATTTCTTTTTTCTCTCTTTTTCTTCTCTCCTTTCTTGTTCTTTAGTCATCCATTCCCTAAATTCTAAGTTAAGGTTTTCAAGAGTGTCTCCCTGAGAATGTTTTCTTTGGTTGAAACTCTTACTTGATGAACAACTATGTGTACTAGAATATGTGTGGGAAGTCATGGTGTTTGGATGCTAAAAACTAAAAGGTAGGCCAAAAACTTTTTTTTTTCAAGAAATACTCCTCTCTTTTTTTGTTTTCTCAATTAAGGTGGCTTGATGAGTCTTTGGAACTCTTAGCCTCTACACGTTTTTTCAAAAATAAAATAAAAAGTGCAAGAATGTAAAAGAGAAAGGGTTCTAATCGTGCTCCTAAGGTGTTGAAGAAAGTGTACCACTTCTCCCTTCTTCACCTAATTAACGAGGAACTAAGCTAAAATTAACCAAAATTATTACAAACCAAGGGAGGGCCGTAAGGGCACTCAAATTCCCTATCTAAAATTAAGTTTACACAATACAAAGAATAAAAAATAAAACAAAGTCTTCACTCTAAGCTTTTTGGTATTTGTCTCCTTTTGATCAAGCCTCTTTCAGTTGCATCAACCCACCCCAAGAATGCTACCCTTGTTTCCTCTTGTTTGGACTTTCCAAAATTTTATGTAAGGCACCTTTCCCAAGCTTTCCTTATCAATGCCGAATAAATTACAAGACAACAAACAAAGGTGAATAACAAAACAAGGTTCACAAATCCAAGTGGATATATTAAACAATGACAAACTCAAAGAAGTAAAGAAGACAAGCAAGAAAACATAAGGCTCACAAATAAAGGTAACACACAAATAACTTTCCTAGATTAGCTCTAAGAGTGGAGATGAAAAAGACTCAAACAAAAAATGAAACCAAAAGTTGCACACTTAATAAAATTTAAGTGACCAAAAGCTAAAAAGCTTACTCAAGTAATTTTTTTTTTTTGAATCACAATTGGTTCCTCATATCAAATGTTTCTACTATTAGGTACACAACTTCAAAATTGTCTTTCTTTTGAGTTCTTTATCTTTTTTTTTAACTTGAAATTTTTCTAATATATTTTTTTTTAAAATTTTTCTAATCATTTTGCTGCACCTAATAGCTTGTTGAATTGAAATTTTAATGAGGATGCCTGAAATAATAACGTTTAAGTGAATAAGCACAAAGTAAGGTCACACAATTTTCAAGTAATGCATGCAACTAAAGGCAAAACAACTTAGTAGTTCCAAATACCACTGAACTAATGGTGCTTAAGGAATGATTTAGGGCTGATTTTGAAGTAAATTTATTGCTCAAATTGCTAACACAATTCACCCAAGCTAAAATTCCATAAAGAGACACCAATAGTGAAGGTAAACCAAGTGGAAAGCTACTAATAATTCAACATAAAACAAGAAGCATATAAAGATTGAATTGAGCAAATATTTAAGAACAACAAAGAGATTACTATGCTTGAACTAAAAGCATAAAAGACTTAAGAGACTTAACAAGAGGTTCACCTCTTAGGAGCTCAATTCAAAATTTTTTTTAAGGTTTTTTTGTAAAAATTTTAAGAGGCTAAAACCTATGGAATTTAAACGAGACAAAATAGAAAACTAACATGACTAGTATTTGACAAAACACAAGATTCAGAAAAAATAACACACCTAAAAATAGAGCAAAAATTTCAGCAAGAGACTCAAAACAAAAGGCGTAACAACATGGTCAAAGTTGATCACCACAATAGTGTGGAAAAATCCTTAGCCATGTGGATTTAATGGTCACAAATTCTTAGGCACACTTTAACATAAAAAACAAGGGAAAACTAAGCAACTTGAACATGGAAATAAGATGCAAAGAAAGGGACAACTAAAATTGCATCAAATTAAATGGAACATATGTGCATAGATAGGAAACAAAAGCGCATATAATAGCAAGAATAGAAAGCTATACTGCTAGACAATAACGGAAATAAAGATGACAAAAAATGAAGGACTTTAAAATAAAGAGATCAAAGAGATAAACAAAAAAGCAAAAAAAAAATTGAGAAAGAACGTGACCTTTTGAAAGTGGCTCTAGATACCGCTTGATGTGATCTTTGATGATCGCTTACCCAAAGGATCCTTTGTAAGGTCACTTGGAAGGGAAATGAATTTATAGAGAGTAAAGTAATGGGGTGAGGCGCCACAAATATTAGGTTTGATAAGCCAAAGGGGAGAGGCCACTAGGGAGGGGTCCCTTGATAACTCTTAGAAGCTCTCATAAAGGAGAAGGTGGGACACTCAAAGGTAAGAACCTCACAACCAATATGGTCTGTAGGATTAAATTCAAGTGTGAAAAATACAAGTGAGGGGAGGAGCTCCTATTTATAGAGGTAGCTAATCTCTTACACAAGATAACCTAAAAAAGAAAGGCTAGGATTAAAAGGAGAGATTTAAGGGAGGAGGATTGAGAAACAATTCCCTCCTTAGATCATCAAACTTGGTGCCCAAGTTTCTCAAACCAAGGGCCAAGATTCCTTCTTATTAGTTTAGGGGGTTTATGTGGGAAAAGGGTGTAGATATCAAGGCTAACCCTTATTTCCTTCATAAAGACCCAAAAAGCTAAATTCACCCTCTAAATTCCTAAGATACCTCCTAAAATAAAAAATGGACTAATTACATGTCCCAAATTAAATTCCTAATGCTCCTCAAAATTAAAATAAAGGAAAATTACATTATATTAACTAAAGTCCCTAGCCTAATATCTTCACTCTCCACAGGAGGTGAAGTCTTCCTTTGTCTGCAAGGGCTAGGTCTTCTTCAATCCTTCTAGCCATGGCCGTAGTGATAGGTCCTTGGTTAGGCATGGTCACATCACAATCAAGGAGAGTTGGGAGGGAAAGTGGACGTGTATGGGGGATAGCACAGGAGATTTACCCCAATTAGGTGTTTGATTCAGTTTCTAACATTGTATATTAAACTATAGTCAACTTTGTTTGGTAAGTTAGCAAGTATACAAAGCCAGGTCAAATTTAAAGCAGGAAAAATATCTTGCAAATATACTATATTATATGATAATAATAACAATAATGAGATATTCACAAATGAAAATGAACACAATTCAGTCATTGTTTGTCTCTTGAATGTCATGTTTACTAATCATTGGTTCCACATTAGAAAATATAATAAAGACATTGAAGTAAAAAGAATGAAACCTTTTCCAGTAACTGCTGTTTGAGATGGTTCAATTCTTGCACTGATTTGTCCCTGTCTTGCTGTGTTACCTTCAAATCTTTACTTAGCTATTGTAAGGATATTTCCATTTCTTCCTTTTCTAAAAACTTTTGGAGAGATCTGGCATGTTACCAAAAACCAATGGCAGATCCCCAAAAAAAGAAATGAAAACTTAATAAAAAAAGGATCCAAATACATAAGTTGTATTGTGCATATTGCTATGAAGTTTTGGCTCACATCACTGAAACAGCTTGAGTCCTTTTTCTGAATATGTGAAGCATCAAGCATCATTTTATCAGTGAAAGTTCAGTCTTTTCCATTTAATAACAAAGGGAGCAGGATCATATTAGAAAGCATTTCAGAAGCAAAATAATACAATAATCACTATCAATTTTTTGAGTGAAAAAATAGTAGATTTTTTATGGTGCAGCCAAGTATGGTAAAGCAAAAATATACCAACCTTAAGAGTGGTGTTTTCCTTCTCAAAGGTTTGATAAGTCTTTTTAAGTTATCAACAGCCTCCGGTGCTTCATTTTCTCGTCTTGTCAATTCAAACTGCAGATGTTTTATTTCTGATACGTTCGCTTTCAATTCAGTATGTATTTTGTTCATCTCCTTTGATGTCTCCAAAGCAATATCACAATATATGAATAGTTATATATCCAAAAACTATATAACCCAGTTTGTGACATTCCAAAATTGTAATAGTCCTTGGAATACCCTTATTGCACATATGCAATATAAGAGATTAGAATGTGGGCCTTAAAATGATCGATCTATTACTTGTCAGTTTAAAGAAAGTATTTTCAGAAGAAAAAATGAAAAGATTTTGAAGAATTGGTAAAAGTTGTCTGTGTTCTCTTAGTTTATGTCAATTTACATGCTACTCAATGGCAAAAGGAAGAACTCCAATTTCTGTTGCATCTGAATTCCCAGCAGGGAATATTTGCTATCTTTTTAACAAATCTGCAACTTCAAAGAATGAAAACAGAAATGGCAGAACGAAAAAGAGAATGGACAAAACGAAATGCAAAATTCCCATTCTAATCTTTGATGAAGGTGATTACAACTTTTATACAATGGATTGGGACAGAGGGAGAGACCCCTGAAAGCCCAAGCCCAAAGAAACAGAAAACAGAAATTCAGCAAGACAGATATAACAGAAATAATTGTCAATGACAGAAATGGTGAAGGGATGTGGGAATGGACACAGAGCTGTGGAATCATGCAGAATCTTCAATGTTGTTCATCTGGAAGCTGAGACTTTTTCAGTAGAAGGAAGATTTATATATGGCTTATATGCCTTTGATCCATCTATTTATAGTTTGATACTAAATCTCATTTTTTGTAAAATGTTTTGATACCATCGTCACCTTATTTTGATTCCCATTTGGAACCTCGGGATTCAGATTTGAGTATAAGGATTCAGTACCAAGAAATTATTTGAAGGAGTGGAACTTGGACATGGCAGCAACAGAAAGGAGAAGAGCAAGAGCAACCCGTATAAAGATAAAATAATATACACTTCTCCATCCTGTCTACTTTGTATTAACGTTTTATTTTGTCATTCCCTTCTCTTCAGAACTTAGAATATTGAAAAATTTCATGCGTTCTAACAGAAAGGTACCAAGAGACATTTGATATATGCAGTTTCAGATTAAGAAATAACTGAACATTTGCAGCTCGAAGAGAAGATACTCATACAGCCTTAGCATGAAAATTGAAGTTGAAATAAGGCAGAAAAAGAGATCATGGAAACTACCTTCAAGTTGATACTCATACAGCCTTAACATCAACACTTTGAAGCCGAAAGTACTGAGAGTGATAGTTTCATTATTTATAGAACAATATGCTAAAACAGAACGACCAACTTGGTACAAAGGATACTAATATAAATTTCCATGATCTTTCTTATTTCTTAATAAAATAGTGTCTATCTATCCATAAGTGCTCAACATCTATTCAATTACGTACCTTCATTTTCATTTTGTTCTATGAGTGAAGAAAATTAAGGTCCTCATCAACAGAAAAAAAAAAGTGATTCTGTATCTATACTAAATTATCATTTTTTATGGTTTCTGTCAGCAATTGATTTGGTCGTATCCATCTTCTGAACTGCTTCAGATGCTGCATTTTCCAAACCTAACCTTTGCAACTCATTTGAAAAAACATCTGCATCAGCTTTGCTGATTTTGTATGGATTATGTTGAGCATCTGGAAATGAACCATTTGCAACATCTTCCTTATATTCCAGTAAGGCTTTATTGATTTCATCTCCTACACGAGCATATTGCTTACAAAATTTTGGTGTAACCTAAAAAAGATACATCAACTCAAAATTAGCATAAAATTCTACAACATTTGAAAGAACAAATAAGGTATGCGACAAATACCTTTGCATGGTGGGGGTGCTGTAGCATACCAAGCAGATCATGGTAAACCAGCACCTGTGTAAACAATGAAACTAAATTAGGCATCCTCTACTTTCCCTTTACCCAGAGATTTCATTCATCTCTTTCCGAGAAGAACAAGAGTAATGTAAAATTGAAACTTACAAAGATTGTCTTGTTCAATTATCGAAAAATGCCTGATGGATAATCAGCTAAGAATTTCATTCCTGTAGTGTTGGAAGTAACTGTTTGATAACTTAAAATAAAATAATAATCACCCCAACTAATTAACAATTAAGTAAATCTCATATATTCTTTTGATATTTAATAGATGTATCAGATTAATTGTTAGACACGTTTAAATTGCTCACCTCTCTGTCTAATACATACTTTTTTTTTCACAACTTAGTTCTCTAAGTTAAAAAGAGAAGTTTTCATCCTTATGAGTGTGAGAAGGAGAGAAAAGAGAGAGAAACCAATATTCATCAATTACCTCGATGGGAATATGACTGCTTCTTCGTTTAATCCAGGTATGTTTCCGCTTGAGGTCGTAAAATAATTAATGTTTCCGCTTAAGATGTTTACATATAGCACCAAGATCAATAACATTTCTCGAACTCAATAATGACAAATATCATTGAAGAGCAACAATTAATCACAAAACAGAATGTCCAACACAGCAACCTGATGAAACATTAAACTCCTTCAAATAAAACAATAATCATGTCCATTTAACTAAACAAAATTAGCACCACTAGTACAGGCAGCACTCATCTCTCAAAAGTACATCTCAAAAACAGAATATTATCCAAAAAGGGCAATGAAGGTAACTAACCCACCAAGACCCTTCTTCCAGTTTTATGGCATTCATCCCCTCTTCTTTCAAAGTTCGAACAGCTGTATCCACCGGGGTATCTTCATGCCATGCACTCATCATCATCACATCTATCTATAAAAAATTTCAAAAAGGCTCTCACTTCAACTCTCTCTATCACTCAATTTTTCTATATATGGTATAGGGTACCAGAACCTAAGCTCGTAACAGTTTTTAGGTAGCAGTAAGAGATTAGCAAAACATGCAGTAATATTCGTGTATCATAGTAGATCATATCAGAATACTATAGAAGAGCTTGAATCAAATCAAGGGTGTTCTTGTCTCAGCACTTGCCTCACATGGGCAATTGTCTGAGGCTCTTGCAATTTATGAGGAAATTGAGCAAGTTGGACACAGATTGGAGGCAAAAGATGTTATGAATTTCATTGTAAGGTTTTCAATATATCAGTAATTTCTATAATTTTTGACTTACAATCATTCATAATCTAGCCATTGAACATTCATTGGAGCACATTCATTCCGAGGGAGAGTTGGTTCAGTCTTGAACCAACAACAATGTACCCTATCCAACTATATTACTCATTCAGCATTTTGACAAACAGTTTATAGGAAGGCATATCATAGAGCTCTCAAAGGTGGTAGGTAATGCATATATGAGTTTAAAACGTATACATTACCCGTGTAATAGAGTGTACACTGACGGTTAATCACTACACTATATGACTTTCTTAGTATTAATCGATAAAATGAATAAATTTATCATATATAAAGGGTTATAATTGATTGTAAGTGTAAAACTTTTTATACTATCCAGTGTATAAATATTTTTCTCTACATATATAGCGAGATGGGTATGCGAGTAACTTAACCCACAAAATTCCAATGACCCATCAAGCTCGCATTCTAAACGGACTCATTAAAGTCGAGTCTGTGCTGGCCCCAAAAAGCCCGCGGAGGCCTGCAAGCCGCCAACCCACATAAAATCATAAAAAAACTTTTCTTCTAAAAAAAATTTGTCTCAATTTAAATTATTATAAAAAATTTAACATATATTTATAGTCACCACATAATGGGTTACAATACAATAATTAAACATAATAAAATTATTTATTACTTAATAGTTAAATCTTAAATGTTATTACAAATATAATTTCAATTCTCAAATATAAAATAAAATTGTTCAAATTTAAAATACACAAAAAAATAAAATATGTTATCAAAACAACTTCACTTATCTGATGGACTTGCAGGTTTATGAGTGTTTATTGTAATTAGGTGTCAATGTTCCTACCGTTAGTCCTGAGACATCGTTAAGGTCACTAGGACCAAGGTATTGTCTACTTTGAAGCTCGTCGCTTCTTCACGGTTTTGTCTTTAAAAGGTGTCTTGGTGGGTTAAGGGAGGAGAGTGTTTATAAATGACTTTTGCCATCATCTCCTAAGCGATGGGAGACTTTAGATGTACCAGAAAAGTCCCTAGTCGTGACTAAAGGGCATGAAAGTGGCCTAGACCATCCTCCTAGCGCCAATGTTCTTACTGCCAATCTTAGGACATCGTTAGGTCACCACGCTTGAGGTATTGGATCGAACGACCTAAAGATTCAGTCTAACTCAAACTGATTGGGTTGGATTTCTCGTGTGATTTGATTAAATCTAACCCAACTCAATCAAACTCAATATACTACTATAGATTGAGTGACGGATTCAATATGTTGAATCTGAGATCCAACACAACTCAATCGGACCATAATATTAAATTATTATTATTATTATTATTATTATTATTATTATTATTATTATTACTACTACTATTATTATTATTATTTGAAATTATGTGTTTCTATTTTTATATTATGTATTTTGTTAATTTGGACAAATTGTGTAGTTTGTATATATTTTTATGCCTTGGTTAGCTTGGATAAATTGTATCAACTTTATTTTTGACATGTTTTTCTTTAGTTATTATTGTTTGACAATTTAATTATATATTAATTTTAATTTATTTTAGTTTTGATATGTAATTTTCAACTATAATTTATTATTTATTTTTATGTTATAACAATATATAGTCTTTTTTTAAAAATATCTAAAAAAATAACAAAAAATATTCTAAAATAATTATTTTAATATTTTTCAAAATTGTGACCCAATTACCCAATCTAACTAAGAGATTTTGAAATCACATCTACCACTATTTCAAATCTCACTTTTTTAAAACCATTTTTATTCCCAATATACCCCTAACCCTAATTTTCACTAATATTGTAACCTTCATCTATCACCCCCATTTTCTCCTTCTTTTTTCTTAACTTTAGTCTCCAACATTTGTCTTGCCCATTTAGTGATATTTTGTTAAAAATTCTTCTTTGGAGACACTTCTAGAGACACAATTTATTCTTTTTTGCTACTCTAAAGACCTCTATCCATATAGAGGGAGACTCTTCTTTGGAAAAGCAAAATAATTTGTATTTACAATTATATAAGGGCATATATGTTATTTTATTACAAATAGTGTCATTTTGAATTTGAGTAAGCGAGAATTCAAATTCCCTCCAACTTGTTTAAGGGTCAGTTAGGTTAGATTAGGTTTAAAGAAAAAAACAGTGTAAACTTAACCTAATACAACCTGATGTATTGTGATTTAGTTGGATTGAATATATCTAAACTCGACCAAACATAATTTGTGTTCACCCTATTTATCATAATCTATTAAATGGAGACATTAGGTGGGCTCTTCCAAATTATTTGGTGTAGGATAAATAAAGAAGAGAAAAGTTAAAAACATAAGCAAAGGAGACCTAATATAAGAAGGGTCGTGCTAACTAGTGTCCTAAAGGTAGGGATGGCAATGGGGTAGGATTGGTAGAGGTTTAGTTGTCTTCGTTTTCAAAAAGTATGGGGGGGAAGGGGGGGGGGGGTTCGGTGCGGGTATAAAAGAAGGAGTATCAAATTTTAATCTCATTTCCCTGTCGGGTATTTCCAAATTCAGGTATGCTTGCATGTAACTCATTATATTATTTTTTATAATTTAAATTTAGTTATTTATTATTAAATAAATTATATATTAAGTTATTATTATATTTTGATTTAAAAATAATAAATAACAAGAAATTATAAATGAAAGTTTAAGAATTAAAATTTTTAATTAAATATATAATTTTAACCTTATTATATCATTGTTATAATTATAACAAGATGGGTACGAGAAGGTAGTTACTACTTACTAGGGTGTTTGCGATGCAATTTGGTTCAGTTTCTACTATAAAAGTTACTCGAACTAAATGAGAAATTAAGTGTGGTTTGCTTTTGTTTGGTTTGGAAGTATTTAAAATCCGAACCAAATCAAACCAATCATTAGCAGTTTGGTTCAATTTGATTTTTTTATTTTGAAAATATATTATTAAGTATTATTTAGTATGATTTCTAATACTTCTAATAATACTTAAATAGTTTGTTTTACTTTGAGAATATTTAAATATCTATTGCAATTTACTGAAAATCAATCTCACTTCAAAATTACCTAGAAAATAAAATTTCACCACATATCTAAAAAATTATAATAGCGCTATCGGTCATTATTTATTTTCTGTATGACTATGTTTATAACATTAATCATGTCATGTCTTCTAAAATGATATTATTTGGGAGAAAAAAATATAGAAATTATGTATATTACAGTTTGGATTGATTTTCAAATCTTAAACTGCAAACTGAATTGAACCACATGATTTATAAATTTAATAAATCAAACAAACTCAAATCAATTTTGAACACTCCTAGTAATTACATATTGATACTTGTACATATACCCGATTAACTATACCGGGTAATTCTTATACACATCAAAGCGTGGAATCCCCATCACAATTGAGACGAGTTTGGGATAATACCTACAGGTATGCCTATTTTTGTCATCCCTACCTAATGACACTAGTTAAGAATAGTTAATAAACATTGGATTTTACAAAATTCCACACTTCCTTGTACTATTAAATAAATTTTAATAATAATTAATGCGTTTTTTATTTTAGGTAAAAGACGAAAATATTCATCAATGTGATACAGTTTTATTGATATTTTATTTGATGCACATAAAAAAACTTTAAAAAAAGTTAAACATAAAAAATTTTAACATTGTTTTACTATTTCTTTTTCCTTTTAATGTTGGTGAGAGTTAAAAAAACTAAAAATAAAATAATTTTAACATTTTTACTTTATATTCTTAATATTTTGATATTTTATTTTTAATTTTACTGGTGTTAAAATGAAAAAAATGCTAAAATTATTTTATTTTTAATTTTTAATTTTTTTGTGTGCACCAAAAAAATAGCAATTAAGAATATTAATAGACATTTTTTGTTTTCTAAATAAGTAAAAACACATTAATAATTATTAAAATAAAAATATATTTAATAACATAATTAATTTTAAACTCTTATAAAATTAAATTTTCATTCATCATTATATTTAAGTTGTGGATTTAGAACAATATTACTTAGTGATTTTATCTTTTTATATTTTATTGTTTCCACTTTACATTTTGTTGTTAATTTATTTTAATTTTTAACTAAGACTCATTTTGATAATTACATACTCAAAATCAATTTTGATAATCATTTTCTAAACATCAAAATCAATCTTTTAACAAATATTTGCAAAAAAAATCACATTACTTTAAAATCACATTTACTTAAAATCCATCCTAAAAAAATACATTATTCTCAAATCAATTCTATAAGCATTAATCCAAACACGCACTGAACTTGCGACAAAGAATGAGAAAGTTGTTGCTACAGAAGTAACTAGAAAAGAAAGGAAGGAGGGTTTTGAATGTGTGAGATAAACGTCGTTTATCTCACTTATTTTTATTTAAATTAAATGTCTAAATTCGTCCCATCAATCTCTCATTTTATTTTAGTGCTTGAATTTAAAAATACAAAATTTTTCCTTTCAATTTTTTTTTATTTTGATCCTTTACTAATCTTTGTTTATTGGTCATTTAATATTTTTTTAATTTTTATGAAGTATAAATCAACAATTTTTCGTTTTTCAGTATTTGCTGTCAAATTAATTGAATAATGCGGAAGTTACTTACCACATTATTAAAAAGATTGACTAAACAATCTCATATAATTGTTTGAAAAATAGTACAAATTATAGGTTTAATCATTTATCTATTTAAAATAGTTAATTAGGTGCAATAAATTGATTAGCTATTAAAAACATAACTTACTCTAAAAAAAACAACTTATATTTGCATATAAAAAAAACTTATTAAAAGTCATTCGTTGTCTGTAAAAAAACATTTCTTAGGCTGTAAAAAATATTCTTTATTAGGCTTTTTTATTACCTTTTCTTTTTTATTATCTTTTCTTATGAATGTGGTTTTTAATCCTAAAAGTGATTAAGTCGTGTCAACCACATCCACGTGGGACAAACCACATGGGTGTGTGGTGAGTGCTTCAACAGTTTTTATTGTGCTTTTGCTGAATCATTCATATGTGTAAGTTTTAAAATAGTAGTGTGGTTCATACTCCATATGGCTAAGTCACACATCAACCACGTTAGTGTGGAACAAGCCACATAGAAGTGGTCAATGCTTGAATGACTTTTATCCAACTTTTGTGAGTGTCACATATATATGAGTTCTAGCACAATGTGTCTTTGAAAGTAATTTCTATTTTTTCCATGTCTACCACAACTGTGTAATAAATGTCATAGAGGTTTAATGTCATTGATTATGAATATGTCTTTCGCTTACCACAACATTATATGTTTGGACATCTATAGCTTTATGGCGTGCCCTACTTTTTACAGTTTTTCCATTTTGTTTTGATACATAAAAGAGTAAGATATATTTGTTTATCAGTAAAATTGATTTAATAATTATTAAGTTTAAGTAAGTTTTTTGTCTTAAAATTTTACTAAAAATCATTTTTGATTCTTGAAGTTCAAAAATATTTTTTTAATCTTTTAAATTAATTTAGTTTAATTTTTTTACAACATTAACTAGAAAAAAAAAAACTAAAAGTGATTCTTAATGAAATGTTACAAACAAAAAATTTATGTGTAAGCCTAATTATATATTTAATTGGTGTTAAATAGTTGTAAACATATAAACTAAGTAACTCGAGGTGTATGTACTTTTTATGTAATACTTCTAATATCTTATTAATATATTTTACTTTTTCCAACAAAATGGTATTTTTATTAAAATTTTCACTATCAAAGGTACAAAGCATAACCTATGAAATCTATTACAAAAACGGATAATCCCCAAAATTACAAAGTATTTGTCAATCTACACACAACAACAACACTTGGATAGATGAGCTCACTTACATGAATTCCACAAGTTATTTAGTCCTATAAAATGGAATAAAGTTACTATTATATACAAAAATCAATTACTTATTACAACACCTCTAATCTTCTTGAGCACAAGGAACAATAGTATTTTCGTTTGGTCTTAAAGCATAAGGGTAGAAAACAAAACCTCCATTGGCTTTCAACATCAACGGCTTGAACCATCCCTCCACAATAAGGACATACTCCTGATGCTGTGTGCCTCCCCAACACCCTTTCTTCCTTGTCACACACAAACACAAAACACATCACACTTTAAAAAAATACTAGGTTGTGGTTTTCTTGTAATATTTCTTGGCTTGATTTTCAAATTCTCTGTGGCTGCTAATTTCTTTGATTGTGGTTTTAGATTATGGGGCTATTTATATAGAAAGAGAAAAGAACATTTGAGAAAATCAAGAGGATCCGAGAAGGGACGAGGAATTTGGGTTTATGATTGATTAATAGAAGCATTTAGAATGTTCTAGAAGAAAAAAAAACACTGAGAAATCAGTTAGTTGCTTGAAATATGTGGTCAAGGAGAGTGCGTGTCTAGAAAATTCTCTTTTGCTTAATTGATTCGTTAATGAATAATTGTCACCACAATATTAGAATAAATTATTACAAGGTTTTATCACCACATTATTATATATATATAAATATAAATTATTCCTATAATTAATAATTTACTAATTTAATTTACTTAATGTGATTTTATAATTTACAGAATAAATTAATTGTTTTTTAAATTTAATTAAATTTACTAATCAATCATATGTTGCATGAATATTGGTTGAGATCATAGATAGAACCATAAAAATGGGTTGGAGTGCCCATCATGTCATTCTAAGCATTAAAAAATAAGTTGATTGAATTGACCTGACTTCCATTCTCATGACCCATAATTTAAATTAATATCTACCTCAATTTGAAGTAATACTCACTCTTTTACAAGTTTTTTCTAAATACCTATTTTATCCTTAATTCTCTCTCGCCTCTCTCCCTTATAACATTTTCTCCACCTTCATTCTTTCTCCTCTCTCCTTACCTTATTTTTTACCTTGTCTTCTCTTTCATCTTTCCTCACTTTTTGGTTAGTGTATACATTATTTTTTTATTTTTTAGTATAATAATTTAATTTCTTATTTTTAGTATAATAAATTACTTAATTTTTAGTGTACTTATTTTATTATTTTTAGTATAGCTATTTAATTTATTATTTATTATTATAATAAATATATGTTATTATATTAATTTACCTAATGAATTAGGTATTTAGTATAATTATTTAATTAAATATTTGGTTAGTGTCGTTAATTACATATAGTAAAATTATTTAATTTCTTATTTTTTAGTATAGTAATTTAATTAATTTTTAGTGTACTTAATTTATTATTTTTAATATATTTATGTAATTTTTTTTATCATAACAATTACATTTTATTATATTAATTAACTTAATAAATTATGCGTTTAGTATAGTTATTGGATTAAATATTTGGTTAG
This sequence comes from Psophocarpus tetragonolobus, assembly GCA_037954015.1. NCBI lineage: Eukaryota > Viridiplantae > Streptophyta > Magnoliopsida > Fabales > Fabaceae > Psophocarpus > Psophocarpus tetragonolobus. The sequence continues at coordinate 21,545,349 of CM075695.1, read as the reverse complement.
TATAGTGTAATATAATTATTTAATTTCTTTTTTTTTAGTATAATAATTTATTTTTTAATGAATTATGTTTTTAGTATAATTATTATTTTTTTATCTCTTCAGTCATTGTTTTCCAGAGAGTAAACAAAATTTGCAAATTTTTTTACTCTCAAGCAAACTATTGCCGAAGAATAAAAAAATTGAAAAATTATAACTTAAAACAAAAAGTCAATAGTTAATTACCTAAAAGGATATTTAAACATCAAATACAGTTTATTTGAACACAAATATTTGAACATCAAATACAATTTATTTGAACACAAATATTTAAACATCAAATACAGCTTATTTGAACATAAAAAATTCAAAGACAAAGTAAAGTTAATATTAAAGAAAATAAAAATATCATACAAACACGTTTATTTGAACTGAGAGAAAAAAAAGTACAAACAAATGACAACTTATTTTTGTACTTATTTTTCCTTTCTTAGTTGCGCCTTCTAGTCTTTTTTAAAAAAATATGCCAGAACATATCTCAATTTATTTTACAAATTATAAATTAAAATAATTAAAATTTTAAATAAATTTAAATATAAAATTTAAAACAATAATTAAAACAATATTTGTTTCAAATTTAAAATTTAAAACAATATTTATTTCAAATTTCAAATTGGAAAATAAATTTCATACATAAACAAGGAAATATTAAATATTTTTATATATTAACAAATTATAAAGATAAAAAATTCATTAACTACTATTTAAGTTTTCTTTAAACTTGTATTTTTTAGGAGTTATAATAGTATTTATTTGAAATAATCATGTATTTAGAACTCAATAATCAAACTAAGACAATTTCATACTAACAAATATACACTAACTTATTTTGTACTTCTTTTCCTGTTTTTAGTTGCACATTCCATTTAAAAAAAATATTAGAACATATCTCAATTGATTTTGCAAATTATAAATTAAAATTTTAAATATCTTTAATTTTAAAAATTAAAGCAATATTTATTTCAATTTTTTTTAGTTATTTAAAAAATATATGTTTCAAATTTAAAAGTTTAAAATAACTTTCACATTTAAACAAGGAAATATTAAATATATTTATATATTATTTTTTCAAGAAAACATTCAATATATTTATATATTAAGAAATTATAAAGATGAAAAATCTATTAACTACTAATTAAGTTTTTATTTGAACTTGTATTTTTAGGAGTTATAATAGTATTTATTTGAAACAATCATGTATTTAAAAGGGAATAATCGTGTATTTAAAATTGAATATCAAAATTAATAATCAAACGGAGATAATTCTACACTGAACACTTTTTAATTTTTCTTTTAAATAAACAATAAAAGACATAAAAAAATTAGTCTCTAGTGATGCATTGCTAGATAATAATTTTTTTTTACTTCTCCGGCAATGCAACGCCAGATAAGTAAAAAAAAATTTAGAATTTTTTTACTCTCTGTCGATGCATTACCAGATAGTAAAATAATTGAGAGTATATTGGTATTTTGCCCGTCATTAGGTAAGAATTAAAAATTTAGTAGTGTCAATTTAAATTCTCCTTAACTCTTGATATCTTATCGACTTTGGCCCATTTGACTAGTTTTTTTTTATATTTTGCCTAAATTATAATATTTAAAATATTAAAATATAAAATAGAATAATTTTATGTCTAAATAGATTTAGTTTTATATGAGGTTTAGTTTTTTCTAGTCCAACTTAATTTTAAATAGACTTGAGTTAAATGCAAAGCATAATATATAGCGGGATAAATAATACTTCCTCTACACTCATATATAAAATGGGATTGGTTAACCTTATTTTTATTTCAGGTAAATCAGACAATCTTAATTTTAATTAATTTCCAATGTATAATTTGTATAGTAATACTGCATTTTTAGACAAAACTAAATGTTCCTATCGCTAACATCGTTAGGGTTACCTATCCGAGATATTGTCCGAGATTGTGGCTCCATCATAGTTTTATCCTAAAAAGATGTCTCATGGAGTTAAAGGAGGAATGTGTTTATAACCAATCATTGGCCTCGATTTCTAATCAATGTGGGACTTTGGTTATATACCACCCCTTATCCTTGATTGGGGGGGGGCTTGTTTCGGTACACACATGATGTCCCACATTACTTAGAAATTGAGGCCAATGGTTGTTTACAAACACCCTCCTCCTTTAACCCACCAAGACGCCTTTTTAGGGCAAAACCGTGACAGATCCACAACTTTCAAAATGGACAATACCTCAGGCAGGTGACCCTAACGATGTCCGAGACTGGCGATAAAAACATTGATGCTTTCTGTGGAAAGCGTGTGTCACGCTCTCATGTCCTTTAGCCTCGATTGGGGAGCTTGTTCTAGTACATACCCAAAGTCTCACATCGTTTCGTTTATAAACATCATCCTCTCTTAACCTCCCAAGGTGTCTTTTCAGGACAAAACTGTGACAGAGTCATAATTTTCAAAATGGACAATCTCTTACACTAGCGGTAGGAACACCTAGAAATAAACAAAAAAAAATACTTTCAAATACCATGACCTAAAGAATTTATAGGTACCAAAATTGAAAATTGACAAATCTAAAAAAATCAAATTCATATCTAAGTCTTTTAATTTATTAACTTAGTAAGTGCATGGAACTTAAAGAAGCAAATACAACGTTAATTTTACGTTGTTGCTGGTTGATGATGCTTGTATGACTATGACTACTCCATGAACCACATGAACTAAAATAGTCAAATATAGTGTTTGAATATTAGGGGCCAACGTGTGTTAGAGGGTTAGAATAAGTGGACATTATTAATTGACAAAGACTTGCAATGTCAAATGAATTATTGTATAGGACCATGAGTATTATTGAATTTATTTTCATCACTGTGTTCTCTTTATACTAAACGACTTTGTTAAGGGAAGAATAAAGTGCATCTAGTATCTTAACCTATGAGGATAACATTTAAGATACAAAAGAATTGTTTAATGACCCAAACGCAAATCTAATTACTAGGAATGGGAGAGTTTATAATATGTTAAGTGTACATGGGATTGTCGTCGATTGACGTGTGATTATTCTAATTTAAAAGAAGATTTTTAGTTTAAGTTATGGGTAATGAAATTAGGTTAAATGTTCACATGAAAAGTTTTATGATTCATAATATTATTGAAAATTCAACGTATATATAAAAGTCAAAATTTTAAATTGTTTAAAAGGTCTATATGAGAATGGTATACATCAAACCAAGTAAACAAAACTTAGTAAAGAGACTAATGAAGAAAAAGTCTCATGCTTGTGAGCTTGGATCCCATAGGTAATTTGTAGTACAAATTTGTTGATTGCTTCTGTATGCTAGCTTTATATACTTTTTGTAAAATCAACTATGTTATTCTTGAAGCTAACAAGGAATTAGTAAAACTTGGTAAGGAGACTAACAAGGAAAAAGTCTCATGCTTATGAGCTTGAGCCTCATAGGTAATTTGAAGTGCAAATTTGTTGATTGTTTCTAGTTCCCATTTTGCTATGTTAGCTTTATATACTTTTAGTAAAATCAACTATGTCTTTCCCAAAGCTAATTTTACTAAACATTTCAAGTAACTTATAAGCTTCTAGTTTATAAGCTATGCTCTAGTATTTTAAAGGCATCTAAATCCCTGATTTTTTTTAGTATTTGTATATTAGTTCCTACTTTATTGACATAATTTAATAAATGAATAATCAATTGTTAAGTGCTTACGTAATAGATTCCTCTCTTATTATGTGATAGTTTATGTCATTCATATTAAACACCTAAAAAGTAAAAATATTTGTGGCATTTTTTAGGCACTAAAAATAATAAAAAATAAAAATAATAATATAATTCTTTTGGTGTCGTTGTGAGAGAAATTTGATGCAGGCAGGGCTCCTAATAACATTAATTTTTCCACAATTAAATTGCAAAACCTAAGAAAATTAGGGGAAAACAAGAATAAAAAGTATACCGACAGGGTAAGATGCAATTTTGTCCTATGAAGCATGAACATCTCTATTGTTTAAAGTGTTCCCATGTCGCACCCATTTTGGATACTGACACTTGTTCGACACATGTCAGACATTTCTAATTAAGTCTTCAATGAAAAAAAATATTATTTTTTGCTTAAAAACTTAAATTCACATTTATATATAACTTATGTACCTAAATTGGGTTGATTGACCTAAGTGGGTCCATTTTTTGAAAAAAATACCTAAGTGGGTCTGTTTTTAAAAATATTACTAGTATGAGTCTGTTTTTGGAGTTGACTTGGTCAAACTGCAACTCGCAATTGCGATTTAAGTGTCACATATGGTAAAACCGGAACTATAGTTGCAGTTTGACTGATCTTTGATCTGCCCCGTCCCTCGGTCCAATTGTTATCAGCATCACAGATTTCTAAGAGGCTAAAACCGCAAGTCAGACTTGCGGTTTATGTGGTCTTTCACCAATCCTCCTTTTAACCAACAGTTATAAAAAAACACAAATCTCTAGATGCTAAAATCGCAATTCACACTCGTGGTTTGTATTCAGTATCTATTTTTTCTGTTACAGCCTTTAATACAACAGATCTTTCCCACGTAAAAATACAAACTTAAACAAATTTAAAAACATAACAAAATAAAAAAATTTACTTTAAAAAGATTTAAAAAATTAAAAACAAAATTTAAAAACTCAAAACTTAAATGTAAAAACAAATTTAAATAGTAATGTAAAATCTTAAAAAAAAAGTAACTTTTAAGAAAATTTTAAAATATAGCAAAATAATAAAGGAAATTTAAGTTTTTTTAAAAAAATTATGTTTTTTAAATTCACTTTATTATTTTGTTACATTTTAAATTTTTCTTAAAAGTTACCTTTTTTTTACATTTTAAAAAATATCTTCTAGTTTAAATTTGTTTTTAATTTCAGTTTTGAATTTTTAAATTTTTGTTATCTTTTGAATTTATTAAATGTTTTTTAAAGTGAATTTTTTATTTTAAATAATTTTTAAAGTTACGTAAAATTATGTTTTTTTTTTAAATTTATGTTTTAAGTCTATTTTTTAAAAGTTACGAAAAATTTGTTTTAAGTATTTTTTTTTTAAATTTATGTTTTTAAATTTACTTTATTATTTTGTTACATTTTAAAATTTTCTTTGTTATTTTAAAATGTAAAAAAATAATAACTTAAATTTAAAAAACATAAATTTTTTAAAAAAACTTAAATTTCCTTTATTATTTTGTTATATTCTAAAATTTTCTTAAAAGTTACTTTTTTTAGATTTTACATTACCATTTAAATTTGTTTTTACATTTAAGTTTTGAGTTTTTAAATTTTGTTTTTTATTTTTTAAATCTTTTTTAAAGTGAATTTTTTTATTTTGTTATGTTTTAAAAGTTTTTTAAGTTTATATTTTTACTGTTTATGTGGGCAAATATCTGCTGTATTAAAGGATATAATGGAAAAAATGGATACTAAATACAAATCGCAAGTGTGAATTGCAATTTTAACATCCAAAAAATCCACGTTTTTTTTGTAACGGTTGGTAAAAGGAGGATTGGTCAAAGACCACATAAACCGCAAGTCTGACTTGCGGGTTTAACCTCCTAAAAATCTGTGATGCTTGTAACCATCGAACAAATGGACGATGCTAGTTAAAGAACAGTTAAACCGCAACTGTCAATTGCGTATTTACTATCTGTGACACTTAAGCCACAATTGTGAGTTACAGTTTGACTAGGTGAACTCCAAAAACAAACCCATGCTAGTAATGTTTTTAAAAACAGACTCACTTAGGTAATTTTTTCAAAAAATGGATCTACTTAGATCAATCAGCCCCTAAATTGATGCATTTTGGTACACTTCAAACATTTGGACACATGTCAGACACATTTATATGTTTGAAGTGTCCCCATGTCAAACACATTTTAAACACTTACACATGTCAGACACTTCTATGTAGGTCTTCAATGAAAAAAATTATTATTTTTTACTTAAAAACTTACACATTTATATACAACTTATGTACCTAAATTGACACCTCAACATAGATGGACACACACTGATATTATTAAAAAATAATGTTGGACCTAACTTTTAACCTTGTTATCATAGAAAATTGGTTTAAATTTTTAAATATATCATCATTTTAGTTAATTTGTTATGTTAAGCATATTTTATTTCATTAGAATCTCATTATTTATATGTATATAAGTTGTGTCATTATGTCCTATATTTTAAACATTAGATGTGTTAATGTGTCCGTGTCGTATCTGTATCTTGTGAGTGTCTGTACTACATAAGTTTTTTTATGTGGATACCTTGTCGAATATTCAATCAATTTGAGGTTGAAAAAAAGGAATGAATTTATTTCAAAATGAAAAACTAGTTGTAACCCCTTATTTGAAAACAAACTCAAATAGGGACCTATTTTGAATAACAAAAGTAAGGATTCAATCCTATAAGATAGGGGCCTCTAGCTCATGTTCTTGATTCTATTGTAGTGTGTTAAATAACTGTAATTCTATATAAAATCCATATTCTAATAAAGGATATTCGGCATAACTGATAAAGAGAGAACAAGTTCCAATCCGGTCGTACAACTTAGTTGTGTTTGGCCAAGCCGAAGTTGTCCTTGCCCAGCAGGAATTCCAGATACTAATTAAAGACAAAACTCCAAGGACGAACTATGAAGAGGTTATACTAGACTAGAAACCCAATGATCTTGACTTTTTCCCTCCTTGGAGAGCTCTGAAATAATCGACTAGAGGTTGTAGAAACAGTTCTAAAGGAGACCTCTGTCGTAATCAGTCTCCCCCGCTAATCTTCCTGTCCTTTCGGTTCCAATCCAATCCATCTCCCTGTAACCCAAACCCTTCTCTGAATTACCCTGACACTTTTATGACCCATATTTTGAAACATTTTGATATGCATATGGAGGAATTGTACCAGAGAGAGGAAAGGATTTTAGTGTTGATCTTTCTCAAATCGTCTCTTTGTTGTTGCTGTCAATCATATGTGTAAAGCAATAAAAACAACAAAGCTTAGTAGATAAAATACATTAAACATTCAACGCTCTCTTGTGCTGAGATACAAAGAGGATTATATTATTATTTTTAGTGTTCAAAACCGCTACAAATATTTTTTATTTTTAAGGCCCTGTTCGGGGGTGGTTTTTGGTTTCTAGTTTTAAAATTTCTAAAAACAAAACTAGTTTTAGTTTTAAGTTTTCAAAATTTTAAAAACAACATTGTTTTTGTTTCCAAATTTAAAACATTGGTTTCAAATCTTAACCAAAACACTAGTTGAAGGTAGTGATTGTTGAAGGTAACAGTCGGTCATTGGCAATCGCTAGTCGGAGGTGTGGTTGGTAACCGCCGGTCGGAGATAGCTGCGGGTGACCGTTAGTCGAAGGTGACTGCCGGTCGGAGGTGGCGGCCGATGACTGTTCATCGGAGGTGGCAACCGGTGACTAGCGGTTGGAGGTGACGGCCGGTGATCGCGGTCAGAGGTGGCAGCTGGTGACCGTTGGTCGAAGGTGGCGGCCGGTGATCGCCGATCGGTGATGACAGCTGGTGACCATTCATCGGAGGTGGCGGCCGGTGACTACCAGTGATCGCCGATCGGAGGTGGCAACTGGTGATCGTTGGTCGAAGGTAGCGGCCAGTGACTATTGGTCAGAGGTGGCGGCTGGTGATCATCGGTCGAAGGTGGCAGCTGGTGACCGCCAATCGGAGGTGACGGTTGGTGATTGCCAATTGGAGGTGGTGGCCGGTGATCGCCAGTCAGAGATCGAAGGTGGCGGTTGGTGATCGCCAGTTGGAGGTGGTCGTCAATGACAGCCGGTGGGAGGTGGCAATTGTGATTGTCAATCGGATGTGACAACCAGTGACTGCTAGTCGGAGGTGGGTGCTGGTGACCGCTGATCGGAGCTGATGACCGATGACCGTCGGAATGGCAGTCGGTGACTTTTGGTCGGAGGTGATGGTCAATGATGAAAAAGGAAGTCAAGTAATGAATTTAAATAAAAACAGAAACAGAAATCTAAAAACCAAATTTTATTGTTTTTAAAATTGAGTGAAAACTGTTTCGAAAATGAGTAAAAAATCAAAACAGAACCATTTTTGCCGAACAGGTTTCTGTTTTCAAAATACATTTCAAAACTAAAAACCAGAAACTCATAATTACCCGTTGTTTAGTATGAATAATATGAACTGTCACATAATAAAAACTGCCACGTAAATACTTAACAATTGATTGTGCATTTATTAATCGATGTCCATAATATAAAGACTGATATACAAACACTAGAAAAAATAAAAAACCTAGATATCTCTAAAATTATTTAAAAAACTTAATTTACAATGCTTCCATCTTTCAATAATCTATTTAGCATTCACTCTTTTTTTTATTTAAGTCCCACACAACTTACAATGATGACATGACACTTATGACACTTTTTCTGACCCTGATATGTGATGATGTCAACGCCATCAAGTTTAACAAATTTCTTGATTATACAAACGGTTTTCAAAAGAGGGGCCAACAAAAAAAAATCTATGAAAACCAAAACACCTCTATATTTTGGGAAATAAAGTTAATTAATCCTTTTGAAATTTTATGTAAAATAACAAAAAACACACATACTAGTGAAGATATGCAAATCCAAACACAATAAAATCATTAATATAATTGTTTATTGTTATATACATGATATGTTACCATTAAGTACTACCATGAGTTACTTTTAAAAACTTAAATTTTAGCAAAATTAAATGAACATTTTCTTTTCAAAATATTATAAATTAAAATATATTTAAAGAAAAATTCCATACACTGAGAGTATAATCACATAATTATTCCATCATAATTTTTTATCTATGATTTATGATTTTATACCATCATTTAATCAAAGTCTTATACCATGTAAAGGATGAATCTAATTGAATGATACTTTTAAAACTCATATATTTAATTGTATTATCCGAAAATCTAAATAATATCCAGTTGTAATCGATAAATGGGCCCACCACAATGTTGTCACAACTTATTGGGCCAGATCAGCATGCCCACAGAGCTTAAAAGCCCAACATCGGAATGGGCCCAACCCCATATCCACCACACGCCCCATCCAACACTACTCTGTGATCTCACTGTTACAGATTACACGAGAGATTTCCACATTCCATTTCCATGGCGAAACCGAAACGTTAGCCATAACAATAATAACCGTCGAAAATGCTCCGAACTCACATTCACATTTTCTCTTCCTTCACCGTTCCGCTCCAATCCTCGCGCGTCCGCTCCTCCTCCGCTCCGACACGGCGGCGTTTGGTCAAAACCGCCGCTCCTCTCGAGCCGAATCTCAAGCAACTCACTTCGCGCATCGTTCAACTCACTCGCCGGAAACAGCTTCGTCAGGTAAACCGAAAACCGAATCGGAAATGCAAAATGCGGATTTTTTTTTTCTTGTTTGAAATGGTTTGGATTTGGTTCAGATTTTGGATGAGGTTGAGGTTGCGAAGAGGCATTTCGAGAAGCTGAACACGATTGTGATGAACGCGGTGGTGGAGGCGTGTGTTCGTTGCGGTGACATCGATTCGGCGCTTAGGATATTCGGTGAGATGAAAAAACGCGATGGTTGTGGTGTGGATAGTGTCACCTATGCCACGCTTTTGAAGGTACTATATTATATTAATATAAATGTTTACAGTTTTCCAATTTGCTTTTTTCTTTTTTAAATTTGCATATTTTGTTAATATACTTTTATTTTTAATCGGCTAATGCTAATTTTGATACATTTGAGGCAGTGGTTTTCTGATTTTTTATTTTGAAATGTATTTTAAAACATAACCCAGACAAAAACCATTCTTATTTGGATTTTTAATTATTTTTTAAACAGTTCCATAAAACTTGGTTTTACATTTTTGTTTTTATTCAAATTCATCACTTCTTGGTACCATTCACCATACATACACCTCAGTGGTCACCGACTTCCACTATGCACTTCCAACCGACGAGTTATGATGGGCACATCTCATCAATGGTCACCAACTGCCGCCTTGATACTAGTCATCGATCATCACAAATGGTCACTTGCTACCACCTCTGCCTTGCAAATACTGTTTGGTGCGATTATTGGCTGCCACTTCTAATTCTTGATCATCGGCCTCACCTGCATCTTTGATCAAAGATCACCGACCGACCGTCACTAGCCGCCACCACCTTTAACTGACGGTCATCGACAACCACTTCCAACTACCACTCACTAACTGTGGATTTTACTGTTGTTAAAATTTGAAAACATTGTTTTAAATCTGGAAACCAAAATAATGATGTTTTTAAAAATTTGAAAACTTAAAACCAAAACTAGTTTTTGTTTTTATAAATTTCAAAATTGGAAACGAAAAACCACACAGCCTTAAATTTTTAAAGATTTGTTTTGGTTAGTTATGTTTTTAAAAAATCATTTTGTTCATTTGTGTTTTCAATAGTTGTATTTTAATCCTTTTTTATTATATAAGTTTAATTCTAGTTCAATAGTTTCAATTTGAACTTTTATGTTTTCAAAAATATAGTTCCTTCTTGAAATTTTTTTCTGGCAAATATCATAACAAATCTTTATTATACGCAAACCTAGTTCAGAACTTCTGTAGAGGGATCCAGGAAAACATTGAACAAAAAAGAGAGAAAAATCAGGAAAGACTGATTAAAAAACCTCAAAATGTGAGTTTGAGTCGGCGTGAGAGTGATGAGGTTGAACCTTGATTAGAGGTCTAGATCACAATTAACAGTGGTTGGGATCTCTCTGAAAGAGAAACACTGATCACAATTGACAGTGATTGATTGGAAAAACTCAAAATGTGAGTTTGAGTCTGTGTGAGAGTGATGAGGTTGAACCTTGATTAGAGGTCTAGATCACAATTGACAGTGGTTGGGATCTCTCTGAAAGAGAAACACAGAGTAAAATGCATAGCATTCTGAAAACACATGCACTCACATTCACATGGACACAAAAATCATTGAAAAGGTTTGAAGATGAAGACATTTTTTGAGATGTTATGTTTTAGACAAATTTAGGAGCTCATTAAAAATGTTTGAAAGTTTGAATGAGATCAGATTTGAGATTTGGTTCTTTGGACAAGATTAGTCTTCTTGCATTGTGATTTAGGATTTCTACTTTACGATTCAGTTCTTAGGATGAAGATTAATTGATGCAAAAGTTGAATTGCTTTGGGACTCTGAATTGAGTGATTGTCTGACTGAGATTAAGTGTTTATTTTATTTCACCATTGTTATGTTGGCTTTTTTGGCTGAACCTTTTAAAAGCAAACAATTCCAGTTAATGAATTACTTTAAACAACAATTCAGCTAGTGGACTTATTAAATGCTTTGGATCTTTTGTAGTACAATTTGATATGGTTTGATTCCTTTTTGGTTCTCTGAACATGCATTTAATGTTGTGTATGTAATACTAATACACTCACACCATGTTCATGAACACATAATAGACAAGCCTTAACTAAATATTATCTCATTTGACGATATTTTTGAAATGAAAGGGTTCGTATATTCATATTCATCCTTTAGTTTTATAATATTTTAGAACATTGATTTTGAAAATGAAAAGGTTAGCTGCCTCTTTCATTTTCTTCTAAACCCCTTCAAATTTTCCCGTATATATAGTAGTCCCACCGATAGTCTGCTTTTTATTCTAACAATTCAATGCTTCTATGTCTTTAATTATCTGTTCTTTCTGAGTTTGATTAGACTATTATTTTAAATGCTACATAAAGGGATTAGGTGAGGCACGAAGAGTCGACGAGGCTTTTGAATTGCTTGAAACTGTGGAAAACGGCACTGCCACAGGAAGTCCAAACTTGTCAGCTCCATTGATCTTTGGTCTGCTAAATGCCTTAATAAAAATAGGTTAGTCAGACTTTCTGGTATGGCATTTAATTTAACTGATTTTCTGGCACTAAATTATTGCATGCTCATACTTGTGCAACTGTTTGTAAAGAATAAGATATCTTGGTTGGTTAAGTTTTGTTGATTTTCAATTTTAAGTGCTAATTGTTTGTTTTTGGTTGAGTCTCAAGATATTTTGAAAACTTCATGTTGACTGGTGATGTTTTACTTGCAATGTTATAGTGCAGGAGACTTGCGTCGTGCAAATGGTCTCCTTGCCCGTTATGGTTTTGTTCTTCGTGAAGGTGGCAATTTTTCAGTCTCAGTATACAACATACTAATGAAGGTTTTGCTCTGATCCATAATCTTGAAAGAGAGAAAGCTTCATTACGAATAGCATGTTGCTGTAGTAGGGATTGCAAATAATAGTCTTAAATGGAATTTAATCTTGAATGCTTCTTTTTTCTAATATCAGGGCTACATAAACTCTGGTTGTCCACACACTGCAATAAACATGCTCAATGAAATTTTACGTCAAGGCATAATGCCTGACAGGCACACATATAACATTCTAATTTTAGCATGTGTAGAGAGTGGAAAGTTGGATGTTGCGATGCAATTTTTTGAGGAAATGAAGGTAATTCAGATTATTTCAATTTTTAAGTTCAATCTTCCTTTTGTAGAGATATGAAAATGTTTTGAATTTTCAATCTTTGATATTTTTAGGGCAATGCACGGAAATTTGTCAATGTTGATCTGTTTCCAGATATCGTTACATATACAACCATGCTTAAGGTTAGCTTTCAAGATTTGTTCACTTGCAATTTCTTATCTATAACTTCTACAAAGGAAGTATTACAAGGACACTATTATTCTCAAGAAATATTCTTCTTTTATTCATTTGGTCATCATAAAGAATAAAGGATTTTTTAACACTATTTTCAGGATCATCAATTTTGGGAGTGAATTTTCAAATAGTATTTTTTTATGTCACACGTGTGAAATAAGTTAAAAGAGATAGAAAAAAGAACAAAGTGATGTGAGGAATAATAATGTAATAATAAAACAAAGACATTAAAGACAACAACATCCAAGTTTTATCCCACTAAGAGAGATCGGCTATATGGAGCACACGATGCCATTGAGCCAGGTTAAAGACAAGTTGTAGAAAGGATTAGAGAAATAGAATAAAGGCATTAGAGAACAAATTAAAAAAAAAAAACCTAATGTATTAATGTGTCACTAGGATCCAGGTACGAGGAAAAATCATTTTGTGCAAGTGCAACCTTACCCTTGCATATGCAAAAGAGGCTATTTCCCGATTTAAACCCATGACCAAGTTGGGCACTAAGATACAAGTTTAAATTTTATGTCAGACTTTACCTAAAAGGATGAAAAATAGAAGTGTAAAAATATAGAAAACAGTTTAGTATTATGATTGTACATGTCTTTATATTCTGTTTAAGACAATGTGGTAAAATAGTTAAATTTTAGGCCTAAGTATATTTTTAGTCCTTGCAATTTATCGTTTTTTTTTTTGTTTTTCGTCCTCACAATTTTTTTTTGCTTTTAGTCCTTGCAAATTATGTTTGTTTTGTTTTTTCGTCCTTAAAGTGCTTTAGGTAATGCTTAAAATAATAAAAAAACTTAGTAATTAAAATTGGAGTGAATTTTGGTTTTTTATTAAATTGTTGCAACTTAGTGTTAATGTTTTGTAAAACTATTATTTTTCTAGCTTATATTGTGAATGTAGAAGATATGAATTAGGATTGCATCTAAATATAATTATGAAATCAAAATGCAACTTCTGTACATTACTTTAGCCATCTACTCATAATTTATTGTTACAAACATCAATAAAGTGAATAGTTTGATTAAGATTTCATTGGTTTAGTTAGAGAATTGTTTTACCATTTAATAATTTTAATTATGATGGATAGATTAGAGTATGATATTTTTTGCTTAATGATATCATTTGCGTATAAATTTTTTTTCAACGATGAGTATGAGAGACGTATTGTAGAAAGAGACTGACATGAGATATCTGAGGATGTTGTCCATTCGTCCATCTGATAATGATGTATTTTATGGGGTTGTTGAAAGTATGGACAAAAAAGGAAGGGTGTAGTTCAAAGGCTGTGAAATACAAAGCTGCTTCCTCAACCAATTCATCTAATGTCATCTCATCATATAAATATGAGCAAATGAAAACTTTGGTTATTAATTTGTCTGAAAAAAATAAAGACCTAAAAAGAATGTTTCTTAAATCACAAGAGACATGTTTGATGCAAGAAGAGTTATGTTAGATATTAAATACTATGTTTTTTTACAAAAAAATTATTCAATATCTCAATTCTATAGGGATGACAAATAAATTCGTACCTGTGGGTAATCCCCGAAATTGACGGGGAATCCCCGGTTTGACCGGGTACGAGTATGGGACATACTCGATTTATTAAGTCGAGGATGGGAATGGGGATAATACATACCCACTCCGTATCCGCCCCTGTACCCGCTTCACCCCGCTCTTATTTTAATGACTAAAATATTCATTTATCTTAAAAAAAAGAAGAAGAAAGATTTGATATTTAATTAATAAATTACAAATTTTGCATTTATTAGATAACTTTTGAATTAATATCATTTTATTTAAATAAATTATTTTCTATTAAAATATTATTATAATTTTTTTTGGGGGGTATGAAATGGGTACGGGTATACCAGATACCCGACGGGGATGGGGGCATAAATCTCATACCTGTCGGGTACGGGGATGGGGATGGGATGAGTTTTAGAATGTCATACCCATCCTTGTCCCGCCCCGTCCTGCTGCCATGCCTACAATTCTAATATTGCACAACTAAAAGAGAAATACAATATATAATAAATTCTAAATATTCACGTTATCATCTAATTCATTATCATCATTTTGTTCATTATGTGTAGGAGGATATTGAGAACCAACTTGCACATTATTGAGACGTTTGACCAAGAGAAAAATTCTCCATAAATCGAGTCATTAACAAATGTAACTCTTTTTGCATCAAACGTGACTCTTCTTGTGATTTAAGAAACAATTCTTTTTAGACAAATCATTAACCAAAGTTTTCATTTACTCATATTCATATGAAGAGATGACACTAGATGAATTGGTTGAGAAGCAGACTTGTATTTCACAGCCTTTGAACCTAGATCAAACACTTGTCCTTTTCTGTCCATACCTCCAACAATACCATAGAAGACATTATAGTAGATGGACGATAGGACACAACATCCTCAAATATCTTTTGTGAGTCCCTTTCTACAATACGTCTCAAACTGATCATAGAAAAAAAAGTATAATTGCAAATGATATCATCAATTAAAAACTATCATACTCCAATCTATCCATCATAATTAAAATTATTAAATGATAAAACAATTCTTTAACTAAACCAAGGAAGTCTTAATCAAAATATTCACTTTATTATGTTAACATTTGTAACAACAATTTATGACTAGATGCACAAAAGTCGCATTTTGATTTCGTACTTATATTTAGATGCAATCCTGATTCATATCTTCTACATTCACAATATAAGCTAGGAAAATATTAAGTTTTACAAAACCTTGAACATTAACTTGCGTCAATTTAATAAAAATCCAAAATTTACTCCAATTTTAATTTGCCTAAAAATTTAATTAAGAGATCTAGGTGTTAGTGTTTCTAAATTTTAGGGACCAAAATGATGGTTTACTCCAATTTTAATTACTATTTTATTTTTATGGAGCCATTTTAACTAAAGAAAATAGGCTATCCACTAAAAGTGTTTTCATCTAATTACAAACCATCATATATGGTAACCATATTGACTTTCATAATAATAATTACATTAAACGTCATACAACATTGATTTTTTATTTGTTGACCGCGTAAAAATTATCCAGTGATGATAGTGCATAATTATTAAGTCTTTATTCTTTAACTATCTCTTACATATAACAATAAAAAATAATATTTTATGTCATTCAAAATGTTACTTGAATATAAGGAAAAGCTTGAGTGATACTTGTACACTCAGCTCAGAACATGTTATTAATAGAGATAAACAAGAGTACATACAAAATCACAAGAGTGAACTCAATAGCCACCTACCTCTGACATACAATTTATAAATGAAAGATAAAATACAACTCAACTCGCAACTAACACCAAATACAAATTATATTTAACACTCCTCCTCAAGTTGGAGCATATAAATCATATGTTCTAAACTTGTTAATCAAGTATTGAATGTGAGGACTCTTCAAGGGTTTGATTAATAGATCTACAAACTGATCATATAAGCTAACAAACTCGATCCTAATTTCCTTGGACAATACTTTTTCTCTTACAAAGTGACAATAAATTTCAATATGCTTAGTCCTCTCATGAAACACAGGATTGGAGGCAATATGGAGAGCTGCCTAATTATCACAATAAAGTTGCATTGGAGAAATTTCACAGAACTTCAATTTTTGTATGAGTTGTTTAACCCACACCAACTCACATGTAGCTAAGGTCATAGATCTATATTCAATTTCTGCACTAGATCGAGAAACAATATTCTGTTTCTTACTCTTCCATGAGATAAGGTTACCACTAAGGTACACACAATAACCAGTAGTAGAGTATCAATCTATATCAGATTCTGCTCAATTAGCATCACAGTATCTAACAATTTGACTGTTTCCTTTATCCTCATATAAAAGACCTTGACCTAGAACTTTCTTTATTTACCTGAATATGAGTTACTCCATTACAATGATCAATACAAGGTGAATTCATAAACTGACTCACAACTCTAACTGCAAAGGAAATATTTGGCCTAATAATAGTAAGATATGAATCTCCCAACTAACCTCCTATATCTTTCTGGATCTGAGTATAAGTCTCCTATATTAGGCACTAACTTCTGATAAGGGTCCATAGGATTGTTTACAATTAGACATTTTGGTTTCCTTCAGAAGATCCAAGACATACTTTCTCTGGGAAACAACAAGGCCTCCTTTGGATTGAGCTACTTCTATTCCAAGAAAATATTTCAGATGACCAATATCTTTTGTTTGAAAGTAATTGCATAAATGTTGCTTTAATTGAGATATTGTGACTTCATTCCCTGTATTGACAATGTCATCAACATAAACAACCAAATAAATATATTTTCCATAAGATTTATGATAGTAGAAGATAGAGTGATTAGCTTCACTCCTTTTCATTCCAAAACTTTAGACAACATTGTTGAATTTTCCAAATCAAGCCCTTGGACACTGTTTAAGACCATAGAGAGATCACCGAAGTTTACACACTAGACTAGGTTCCCCCTTAGCAACAAAGCCAAGAGGTTGCTCCATGTAAATCTCCTCATCTAACTCACCATGAACGAATGCATTTATAACATCCATATGATACAGCGGCCAATGGCGAATAGCCGCCATGGCAAGAAGAAAACGAATGGTGGATCTTGGCCACCGGTGAGAAAGTATCTCCATAATCAAGTCCATAGATCTAAGTGTAACCTTTGGCTCCAAGACGAGCTTTAAGACATTCAATTTCACCATTAGGACCAACTTTAATAGCATAGATCCATCTGCAATCAACAACTTTCTTCGTAGAAGGAAGATGAACCAATTCCCATGTACTATTATGATCAAGGACCTACATTTCATCAATCATGTCTTGTCTCCATCCAGGATGATCCAGTGCTTCATAAATGTTTTTGGGAATAGTGATAGACGATAATGAATTTACAAAGGAACAATAGGAAGGAGACAGAAGATGCTAATTAAAAAAATTGTAAATAGGATGTGGGTTTCGAGAAGAGCGAATACCTTTTCGGAGTGCAATAGGCCAACTTGAGTTGTCATCAACCATAGAAGAAGAATTAGGAGTCATTGTACAAGAAGTAGTTGGAGAGAGACATGAGTCAAGAGAATCATCAGGTATGATGGAGCTAGCTTGAGGTGTCATGCCTTGATTAGTACCAGAGGGTGAAGGATCAGTTTCAGTGAAGTTAGGAATTGGAGAAATATCTACATGGTCAGATTGAGAAGAGATACCTGCAGAGATGATAGTTTCAGGATTAGAGGTGGAAGTGGGTAGTACCTCTTGGATGTAAATGGAGTCTGATATGGAGGATGAGCAGAAGGAAGTATCCTCAAAGAAGGTAACATTAGCATACATGTAATATCTCTTGGTATTAAGAGAATAACATTTATAACCTTTTTTAAGACGAGAGTATCCCAGGAAGACACACCTGATAGATTTAGCTGACAACTTATCGATAACTAGAGACAGATCATGAATAAAACACGTACAACCAAATACGCGTGATGATACATGATACAGAGGTTAAGAGGGAAACATGATTGTATGAGGAATTTGATTATCAAGAGAGGAACAGGACATCCTATTGATATAATAATTGGCTAAAAGAATCGCATCTCTTCAATGATATAATGGAACTTTTGCATTAAGCATTAAAGAGCGAGCTATTTCAACAAGGTGACAATTCTTTCTTTCTGTTATCCCATTTTGTTGAGGAGTGTGGAGACAAGTGGATTGGTGTAAGATTCCTTGAGAGGACAAAAAAGAAGAGAGTTCAAAGGAAAAATATTCTTTTGCACTATCACTTGTAAAAATTTTAATTGATTTTCCAAACTGATTTTTTATTTTATGGAAAAATGACACAAATATGGACAAAAGTTCAAACCTTTCTTTCAGTAGTACAATGGGAATATTCATCAATAAGAGTTACAAAATATTTAAATCCAAAAGAAGTAACCTAACTAGGTCCCCAAATATCTGAATGAACAGTAGAGAAAGTTGAATTACATCTTGGCTCAACTTGATTAGGAAAGAAGATCTAACATGTTTGCTTAGTTGAAGCTTCACATTCTAAAGTTTGAATTTTCTTAATACTAGAAATCCTTATCTTTAATTTGGATAAACTTGGGTGCTCAAAACGATGATGCAACAGTTTAGAAAAGATAGATGCAAGATAAGACACTGAGAGACTAGATTCCAGGTAATAGAAACCCCTTGATTCATGTCCTACGCCAATCTGCTAGCCCGTACCACGTTCTTGAATGACAAATAAATCAGAATTAAATGTAACTGAATAATTTAAGATTTAGATAACTGACTCAGAAAGTAAATTGAGACGAAAAGGAATGTACAAAATAGAGGTTGAAATTTAAGGAGGGAGAAATAGATATTGAATCCACCCCCTAAGTTGAAACCTCTGACCCATTGGCTAATGTGATAAGGTGGGGAAATTTGGGAGGTGACAAAGATGAAAATAAAGAGTTATTATGAGATATATGGTCTGAAGCACAGAGTCAACAATCTATGGATTTTGACTTTCTACAAATTGAGAAATATAAGTTGTTGAGACATTATGGTCTCAAGTACTCTTGGTATCCTTGATACTATTCTTCAGATAATTTCCTCTCTTCAGGTTTCTCAGACCTTGATACATGTGTAGATTTGTCTGGAAAACCATCCCGTGAGTAGCAAATTTCATGAGTGTGGCGTATCCTTTTACAATGAATACATTGAGAATGATTACCTCTTCCACCACGTTCTCTATTTCCACATCCTTCTCTCCTTCTAGAAGACATCATAACAGAAGATTCCGCATTACTTTCCAAAGAGGTACCCTTATTATTTAGGATAGGAACACGGAATTGTGTAGTTAAGCTCTCCATAGTAGGAATATCTTGTCTTGTCAGAACTTAATCATGGATGTGATTGAATGTCAGTTTCATACCATGAAGAACCACAACCATGTAAAGATTATCAACCACAACGACCTGAGTATCAGAAACATATGACACCATATTTGAATCATTTTGCTTTAATGAGACTAGTTTCTGAACATAATCAAACAAGCATTGAATGTCATTAGAATATATATCTAGAGTTTTCTTTCAAAAAGAATAACAGGATTTGAATGTTTTGAAGTTCCTTAATATTTTAGGATTTACAACCTACCATAGAAGAGCACAAAGTTGAAAATCTAGTTTCTTCCACTAAGTTTTCTGTTCAGTTGATCTCTTAATATCTTCTGCAGCGGCCTGAGTGTCGGAAACGTATGACACCATATCTGAATTATTTTGCTTCAAGAAGGCTAGTTTATGAACACAATCAAACAAGCATTGAATGTCACTAAAATAGATATCTTGAGCTTTTTTTTCCAAAAAGAACAACAAGACTTGAATGCTCTGAGGTTCCTTACTATTTTAGGTTCCGTAGATTGTCTTAGAAGAGCACAAAGTTGAAAATCTTGTTTCTTCCGTTGACCTTTCTGTTCAGTTGATCCCAGAGGTGATAGAAGAAGATATTTCAGATCTAAAAAACGGCACAAGGAGATGTTCGAGAGAGAGATTTGAGTTAAACCTAACGAAACTTGCTCGAACTAAAAAACGAAGACCGACAATAGAACTAATAAGCTCCGACAGTAGGAATAAATGTCTTAAAAATGATATTATGTTGCAATGTAATTTTACAAATCATGTTAATTTAGATATATTAGTAGGAATGGATGTATTAAAAAAGGAATGAAATTTGTGAAAGAGAACAACAAAACTACAAAAAGTAGGTAAGAATAACTAATCTTTGCTGGAAAACTTGGCTAACCACAAGACTAAAATCAAAGACCTTATTCAAGGAAACCAAGTGCAATTTTGTTAAGACCAACAATATGTTGGTAAATTTTCTTTTATTTCATATTTGTTAATTTATACATTATACAACATTTAAAAATAAAGATAAACCGCCCCAGCAATGTCGGGTCAGAATACTAGTAATATACAACTCCAAATTTATCAGTATAAATTTGCATTATTCTTCTGAAGTTTTTTATGGGTAGTGTCGTAGTTGTTTTCTGTTACTTCCAGATGTTTTATTTTAATGGGTATTTTAGTTATTGCCTAGTATAAATCCTTTTGCTGGTTTGGGTGGGGAGGGCTCTTCAGCATCTCAGTTTCTCTCCCTCTTTAATGCAGGGTTTTGGGCAGGCGAAGGATCTTGCTTCAGTTCTGAAAATAGTGCTGGAAATGAAATCTCGTCGTGAATTATACATTGATAGAACTGCTTACACTGCAATAATTGATGCTCTTCTAAAATGTGGCTCAGTTAAGGGTAAATTTTCATTAGTTAGAGTTTATTTAGTGGCATAATGATAGTTTCTGGAATGAGTAAATAGTTAAATGTTTATTGTAGTTCCTTTTCTATTGGACAGGTGTTGTAAGATATTCCTTATCCTAAGGGGGTGCCTGATAATAGAAATTATTATCAAAATATTTTTCTACTGATGTTTTGTTGTTGTAGCTTAAATTGTGAGGAAAAAATTAATTGTGAGGAAAAAATTTACTAGGGCCATTACGTATAGGAAATAGGAATAACTCAAACTCTTAGGCAATTTAAAAGGCAATTTTTTTTTTTCTGAGTATGTATCTAACACAAAGAAAGAACAAATAAATTGCCAAAAGAAATTGAAGAAAAGGCTGCAGTTTTTCTTCATATTTGAAATATGTCAGCAGTGCTACTCACTGAATGAATTTCAACTGCTTGTTTGTGTTGTACTGTCTGAATAGATTCCCTATCTTCTTCCTCGTATAACAGATGCCCATTATTTGGATGGGATGAAGTGGGCAAGAGAAAAAAAGAGTGAAAGGAGATACGGTGGAGCTATCATAGTTCTTTTCCTATCATTTTGGATGTGGAAAGAAACAGGAAAGGAGAGAGTTTATTCTGGGGCTGGCCAACATTTTTTTTCCTCACAGGGATTGATATCTCTTATTTCTTTCCTTCTCTGTACCCCCTTTATTATCCACTTCTCCCATTCTATCCTGCATAAGGGCAAAACCGTATATGCATGTTCTCTTTTTCTTTCTATTTATTCTTTCACTCATTCAAACAAAACATAGAGAAATTTCCTATTTTTCTCCATCCAAATAATACAATATTGTTCTCTGCTGTATTTATCTCATATTTCTTTTCTACTTTCAAACAAAACAGAACTTTGTTGTTGCATTAAATAATTAATGAATTTGCATCTTGTTTTTCCTCTAATTAAATAATCTTTGGGCATTTAGGTGCTCTCTGTATTTTTGGAGAAATATTGAAGCAGGCTGGTTTGAATGCAAAGCTAAGGCCAAAGCCTCACCTCTATCTCTCCATGATGCGCACTTTTGCTTTTCTAGGAGATTATGATCTTGTTAAAAAATTGCATAAACGGATTTGGCCGGATTCAGCAGGAACCATATTATTAGTTGCTCAGGAAGAAGCCGATCACCTTCTCATGGAAGCAGCACTGAATGCTGGCCAGGTATTTTTTCCTTCTTTTTATTGGCCATAGACATTGTGGTGTAGAAGTTTTTTTTTATTTCTCTTAGTTATGATTATTTTTATATATATGAAGAGAAAGGATCTAGAGAGAACCTTTAAAAAGGAGGTGGGCTTCATTAATACAACTTGTAGCACAAGTAGTAGTACAAGTATAATTAATGAATCTGCTATAGATAAAATGTGGATGACATGGTGTCAAATGGCGGAAGTATGGTGGTTATAATGTTATATTAAATAGCATATATACAAAAAATTCTAAAATAATTTGCTGAATTAAAATGATAAAACTAATAACTTATATCATGAACAATAAAATTACAGAGAAATCTTCTAGGAAATAAAGTTCACCTAAACTATTAAATTAAAGATAAAAATCACAGGCGCTAAGCTTGAAACAAGCTAATACAATAAATACTGAAATTAACAATTCTCAACATTATGATGTTTACATGCATCTGAGTATCTTTCCCAGGTTAATGTTGCGGTCAAAACTCTTACTGAGATTGTTTCAAGATGGAAAGGCATATCCTGGACAAGTCGTGGGGGCATGGTATGTGATGTAGTGGTATACAAATATTGTCGTTTTGAATAGATCCACTAGTAGATGTTAAAAGTGCTAACCTTGATTTTTATATCTAGTGTTTTCCCTATCATAGTTTTCTTTTATAAGTCAAATGTTAGTTGATAATGTATTAGTTTTTGTTAGTGAAAGAATGTTGAACCCACGACCTCTTCCTCTCCCTTCTCTCCAAATATGGACTTTTCTATGAGTTTATTTTTGGACCAATTGGCTCTTCAACTTATCTAGTGTGCAAAGAAAGTTCCCTTTGCAAAGCTGTAGCTCACTGCAATCTTTGGTGTATCATAATGTTTTTCTTATAAATATACAATTACCATGGATACATATCTAATACAATTTTCAAATGTTGTCAGGAAGTGAATTTTCTGAACAGGATCATATTCATATGTAATTTTTCGAAAATGTTAATCTTGTCAGTCTGCAATTCAGGTTCTTAATAGTATGGTCTTACTTTTGTAATATAGGTTGCTTATCGTATCGAGGCCATGCTGGGATTCTCAAAGTCGTTATTCAGTCCTCACTTACTTCCTCAGGTACTTACCATATGTTTCATTGACATCCTTTGCACAAGTTTGCATTGGACTATTATTCATCAAATATGCTTTTACTTGTTTGTACCTGCATATACGTGTGGTTAAAGCAGCAAGCTTTTCTAAAAAGCTAAAAATATTGCTGATTTTTATGCTTTTATATCTGTATGTTCATAATATCACATGTTTGTCATGTCTTTGGCACGATTGTTTGATTTACACTACATTTTATTTTTGGTAGTTTATGCATGGAGAATTTGTATTTTGTCTAATTGTGGACCCTCTTGGTTTAGATTTCACCTTCTGAACCGGTTGAGAATTATATGATACAATTTGAAGCAACGCAACCACTACAAGGTACCATAAAGCTGAGGGAAGTGGTTATGCGTTTCTTTGATGAAGCAGTCGTTCCTATTGTAGATGAGTGGGGCAGTTGTACCGGGCTGTTACACCGTGAAGACTGCAACCAGGTATTTTTGGTTAGCTTGGACTATCTGCTTTGAATGATTACCATTTCATTGAAAGTCTGTTTGGATGAGTTTCTCCAAAGCACATTTAGGAGCAGAAAATACAAAGAAAAAAAGTATAGCGTTTTTCCATAAGTTACTATAAAAGATGTGGGGCTTGTAAAAAGTCTCACATCTTTTAAAAAATTTATATGAAGTAGTTTGTTTTTACATATTAGTTTATGATAAACTAAAATTTTAGCTTTTTTTTTTTAAATTTTTTCTTTGGATTTTCTTTTTATATAAATGTTTTTCTAGAAAAACTCATGAACATGTCCTTAACACTGTTATACTATAAAGTTATGCATGCAAAATCCTACAATTTTTAATTGATGAACTTATTCCTCAAGTGACATGGAGGGAAGCAATTGAGATTGTGTGAAGGTGCCTAACTTGTTTTGGCACATTGAATAACCCTCGAATTATAACGTATAACTGAAGTTCTATCTATGTTTATGAAAAGGAGGTGGTGTGTTTTTTTTTGGTTTTCATCCATGTCTGCTAATGATCTATTCTGTTGCCCAAATTGAGTCTTGACTAAACAGCTTTGATTCATTTTGCCTTTGCTAGCCCTGTTTGTGTGCTTCTGTTTTATATATGCACATGTCTAACATGGACACATTACATCGACATCAATACAAATTGAATCATACTTGTTCTTACATCAGATTTAAGTTTAGACTTAAATATCTTTTGGGCTTTTGATATTAACGAATTTTACTTTGAATCTCCAATAAATTTTTGCTTTGTGTTCGGTCTAATAAATTTTTTATTTTAAGTCTCTAAAACATTTTAGATAGTGCTTAAGAATACTTTAAAAAATAGTAAGATAACATTTTAAGGACTCAGCAACATAAAATTTAATTAGAGATTCAACACAAAACTAACATTTATTGGGGTCCAATGCGACACTCAAAATATATGTCTGCTTATGTTTTGATTATTGGACGAATTTACAATGCAGTTGGATGCTCCACTTTCAGCAATGATGAGAAGCCCTCCTCCCACAGTTACAACTTCAACATCTGTTGGTCACGTAGTTGATTTAATTTTAGAGAAGCGATACCAAATGGTTATTATTGTAAATTATACAAACTCATATGCTACTTCTCCCGACACCTCAAGAGCAGTTGGAGTTTTCACATCAGAACAATTGAGTAGGTTTATCTCACCTGTATCTCAAGTAAAAGGAACAGACCTTTCAATCTGCAAAAGGTAATATAACACGTTTAGCTTTAGCAAAATGTCAATTTGTGTTTTTTTGTAGATAAAGTTTCTCACGGGGTGGAAAATGAGTTTCTCTTGGCACGTACGTATGAATGAAAATAGTCTAGTAATAATTTCTTTTTCTTATTGTACTCTTGATAATTTATAGTAAACTGAGAAAAGGTCTAATTAATATACAAAATGAGGAATATAATAAGAAATTACATAGTTATTTTTTAAATCTTTAATATTAATTACACTTTTTTAATTTGTGTCAAAATCTTAAGGTTTAAATAACATCTTTGTCCCTAAAAAATAGTGTTTTTTTGGTTTTGATCCTTTAAATATTTTTTGTTTAGATTTAGTTTCTGTTGTCAAATAATAATTTTGTTGTAACTTTTGTATTTCAAACCATCACTTTTTACTCTCTTATAAAGGAATCTCCCTATTCTTCTCATCTTCATTCCTGTTTTTGAAACTCATCTTCATTCTTGTTTCGATACTCAACGGATATGAAATTTATGTCTTCATTCTCATTGGATATCGTGTATACTTGTATCTGTTTCATACTTACAAAGAAAATTATAATAATATTTTAGTAAAAAATAATTTCTTTGAAAGCTACCTAATAAACGCAAATTTTGTAATTTGTTAATTAAATGTTAAACATTTCTTTAAATATTTTAGCTATTAAAATAAAAGTGGAGGAGGTGAGTACGTGGATGGGTATAGGTATGTATATCCCCATTTATTCTCATTCTTGACTTAACAAATCTAGTATTCCTCATACTTGTACTCGTGTCCAGTCAAATTAAAGATTTTCTGTCAACTTCGGGGCGGGTTCAGGAATTATCGACGAATACGTGTTTATTTGTTAACCTTGTTTGGTTGTCATGTGCCAATTTGAGTTATTGATCGAGTTTTTACAACTACTTATGATATTCCTACTAGAGGGAAGCTCCTTACTATTGGGGTAGGGGAAGGAGTGTAACTATCAACATTGTTGGATACTTCCCTGAAGAGAAAAGATGTAATTTTACCTTCGGAGGAATATAGCTAAATTAACTAATGAGTGATCCTCGGGTGAGGAGCACAAATTATAGAAATAGCTATTATTGATTGCATTGAATTATTAACTCCTATTTTTCTAATAGTAATTATTCTTTACTAATTGTAAGCTAAGCGAAATGAAGAGAGCAAGATTTTAACACATTATAAAAATTATTTGTCTATTTTGTCAGTTTCTTTAATGATGTGTTAAATATCATTGGATTGTTAATCTGAAATTTAGAAGAAATAGGATAGTTTCTTATCTTATTATTATGAGGTTATTAACCTCTATAAATATACATGAGTCAGCTACATATTTTAGGAAATGCAGACTGCCAATCCTAAAACAGATCCCTATAATTATGTAATTAGTTAAACATAAATGATCCTAATAAAAACAACACACAACTGTTGCATGAATACAGCACATCAAATATAAAGACATCCTAAAATTACGTCACGTCAATTACTGCTGCACAAATCATGGTTTTTGACACTCCCCCTTAAGCTGGTGAATATGTGTTTTCCATTCCCAGCTTGGATATAATTCCTTCAAAGTTACTGCAGTTCAGTCCCTTGGTGAGGATGTCTGCAAGTTGGTTCTGAGTAGACACATATGGTGTGCAAATCATGCCACTGTCAAGTTTTTCCTTGATAAAGTGTCTATCAACTTCAATATGTTTAGTTCTATCATGTTGCACCGGGTTGTGGGCTATGCTAATTGCCGATTTATTGTCACAGTATAATCTCATAGGTTCGTCCCACTTTATCTTCAAGTCTTCCAATATAATCTTCAGCCATAGAAGTTCACATATTCCGTGAGCCATTGCCCGAAATTCCGCTTCAGCACTTGATCTAGCCACTACACTTTGTTTTTTACTCTTCCAAGTGATTAAGTTTCCACCAAGGAAGGTACAGTATCCCGTGGTTGATCTTCTATCTACAACTGACCCTGCATAATCCGCATCTATATATGCTTCAAGACTTACACTCTTGTTTCGTTTGAACAAAATTCCTCTTCCAGGGGTTCCTTTTAAGTACTGAACAATTCTAAGGGCAGCTTGTAGATGAGCTTTCTTTGGTTGGTGCATAAATTGACTAACTAGACTTACAGCAAAAGCAATGTCTGGTCTAGTATGAGATAAGTAGATAAGTCTGCCCACAAGTCTTTGATACATCTCCTTGTCCACAGCAATATCCTCCTCCATACTTCCCAATTTTATATTTGGATCAACTGGAGTGTTTGCTGGTCTGCAGCCTGTCTTCCCTGTTTCTTTAAGCAAGTCAGTAATATACTTTTGTTGAGATATAAAGATCCCTTTCTTGGAATGAGCCACTTCAATTCCCAAAAAATATTTAAGTCTCCCTAGCGTCTTGATCTCAAATTCAGTGGCAAGACATTCACTTAACACTTGTTGTTCCTGCTTGTCGTCCCCACTTACTATAATATCATCTACATACACTAATAAAAGTGTTACTCCTCCTGAAACTGAATGTTTGATAAATAATGTGTGATCTCCTTGGCTCTGTTTGTAGCCCAAACCTGTCATGACCTTGGTAAATCTTCCAAACCATGCTCTTGGGGATTGTTTCAGCCCATATAGAGCCTTTCTTAGTTTGCAAACAGTTTCAGCAGCAACATGTCCGTTGTAACCAGGTGGCAATTCCATGTATATTTCTTCTTCAAGATCTCCATGCAAAAAGACATTCTTCACATCAAATTGTTGCAGATCCCAATCATTATTAGCTGCTAATGACAATATTACTCTGACTGTGTTCATCTTAGCAACCGGGGCAAATGTTTCCAAGTAATCAACTCCATAGGTTTGAGTGAAGCCTTTAGCCACCAACCTTGCTTTGTGACGTTCGATTGTCCCATCGGCCCGATACTTTATTGTATACACCCACTTACATCCAACTGGTTTTTTTCCAGGAGGTAAGATGACAAGTTCCCATGTTCTATTTTTGTGTAACGCCTCCATTTCCACATCCATGGCATGTTTCCATTTCCTGTCAGTCAATGCTTCAGATACAGAGGAAGGTGTGTGTGTGGAGTTGAGGTTAGTGAGAAAAGTTTTATGGGTAAGAGAGAATTTTTCAAAGGATAAAAAATTTGACAATGCGTAACGTGGTTGTTGGGTGCATGTTCTAGTTCCCTTTCTAAGGGCAATGGGCAAGTCCAGATTTTGGTCCACCTGTGCTTCTATATTTTCAGACAAGAGTTCATTAGAATCACTTAAATTTATAGGATTTGAAGGTGTTATCTCATGCAGTGACGGTGGGTTGGATTCTTGGACATTGCCAGATCTTGGAATGGCCTCAGGTGCAGGTGCAGGCTGTTTCATTGGTTCAGGTGCAGATGTAGGAGGTCTCACTAGTTCAGGTGGTTCAGGTGCAGAATGCTCAATACTTCCCTTAGTTTCAGGTACAATTTCAGGTCTGAACATCATATTTGGTAACATGAGAGTCTCATCTTCCTCTCTTACTGTCTCTCCCTGAAGATGAGGCTGTTTAAAGTAACTTTCTTGTTCATTGAAGGTGACATCTCTTGACACATAGAATCTTTTTGAGAGGGGTTGAAAACATTTGTACCCCTTTTGTGTGGTAGAGTACCCTAAGAAGACACACTTAACAGCCCTAGGATCCAACTTTCCCCTTTCATTACTATGAACATGCACAAAGGATACACACCCAAAAATCCTAGGTTGGAGTTTATTTGTAGGGTCTAAGTGTGGGTAGAATGAGGATAGAACTTCCATGGGACTTTTTGAGTTTAAAATTTTAGTGGGTAACCTATTAATTAGGTAGGTGGCAGTAAGAAGAGCTTCCCCCCAAAATCTCTTAGGAACATGGTTTTGAAAAAGTAGAGCTCTAGTTTGATCTAATAGGTGCCCATTTTTCCTTTCTGCAATTCCATTCTGTTGAGGTGTGTTCACACATGAGGACTCATGGATTATCCCTTCCCGTTGGCAAAAAGAGTTTAGTACAAGATTAAAGTAGTCTTTGGCATTGTCAGACCTAATTCTTTTTATACTAACTCCAAATTGATTTTTAATCATTGAGACAAATTGGATAAAAACGGAGCTGACTTCAGATTTTTGCTTTAATAAAAACACCCAAGTCACCCGGGTGCAATCATCAATGAATGTTAAAAACCATTTAGCACCTGAGATATTAGGAACATAAGCAGGACCCCATACATCAGTGTGAACAAGAGAAAACGGGAGAGAACTCATCTTATTGCTAATGGGAAAAGGTACACGCTTGTGTTTCGCAAACTCACACACCTCACAATGGAGACTCTCCACATTTAAATTTTTAAACAGGGAAGGAAACAACACTTTTATGACTCGGAATGACGGATGTCCTAGCCGGTAATGGTAAAGTTGAACTTTCTCTTTATTGGTCATGGTGGATGTAGATATAAGACTCTTGGTAGGCAGATTAGGATTCTCCATGTAGTATAGGTCATTCCATTCTCTAGCATGTCCAATCGTCCTCCCCGAGTTCTTGTCCTGCAATATACAAGCATTGCTGTAAAAGACAACATTACATGAAAGATCTTTGGTGAGTTTTTGTATAGAAATCAGGTTGTTAGATAGTTTAGGGACATGAAGGACATTTTTTAAAGTCATGGATAGGCTTATTTGGACCTCTCCTTGTCCGGCTGCAGTTATAAGGGTTCCATCTGCGGTGGAAATTTTCTTGTTGCTAGGACATGGGGAATATGTGGAGAAGTATTTGGGTAAGGGGGTCATATGGTCAGTGGCTCCAGAGTCTAATATCCAGTAATGTGTAAATGGTGTATCTGAAACATTGAGCCCAAACAAAAATGGAAACTTACCAGAATATGTCAATGAGCACGTACCTGTACTTGTGGGCTTCTCCAATTTACTAAGAATTGATCTTACCCGTTCTATTTCTTCATGATTCAACTGTACAGATTCTTCACTTTGCCCATTAGCAATGTATGCTTGTCCTTGCCCTCCTTTTTTGTGTAAGCCTCATTTCGGCCCCCATTCTCGGCTTGGGGTTTTTGGCCCCCATTCTCGGCTTGAGTTTTCTCCTTTCGATCCCCATTCTCTGCTTGAGGTCTTTCCATCTTTCAGCCCCCATTCTCGGCTTGGGGGTTTTCCGTGTAATTTCCAACATTTTTCCCTTGTGTGGCGCGGCTTGTTACAATAAGTACACCAAGCCTCCTCATGTTTTTTCTCCATACTGGGAAGCCAATTTTTTCTCTGGTTAGCAATCATAATTGTTCCTCCTTCGGCTATCATTGCAGAGCTTTCGATGGTTGGGTTTTCCAGCATCAGCCCTCTCCTGCTTTCTTCACTCCTGATAATGGCCACCACTTCATTAAGCCCTGGAACTTTTTCTTTTCCCAGGATTTGGACTCGGACTTGGTCATATTCAGGGTTTAGGCCTACCAAAAAATCATAGACCCTATCTTGTTCAATATACTCCTTTAGAACTGCTGAGTCCTCTGAGCACTTAGCTTTTATAACTCGATAGTGATCCAATTCCATCCATACAGACTTGAGTTGATTGGCATATTCTGTGACTGATTTATTTCCCTGTTTGGCAGCCACAGTTTTCACTTTTACATCATAGATTTGAGCAGCATCCTTCGCCTTAGAATAAGTTTGTTCAACTGCCTCCCAAATTTCCTTTGCTGATTTCAGAAACATACAGGTATCACTGATTTCTGGAATCATCGAATTCCACAGCCACGCCATCATAGAGTCTTCTTCATCCCATGATTTGAATTTAGGATCAGTTTCATTAGGTGCATTACCGTTCAAGTGACTGATCTTCCCTTTTCCTTTCAAGATGGTCCTAATGATTTGAGACCATTTGAGATAGTTCTTCCCATTTAACCGATAAGTTGGATGAATATTCTGCATTTCTCCAGCGGTTTGAGGGCTGTCCCCAGTTTTCAGGTTCACGACTTGAGCCATAACAAGGTGAGATTAAGGTAGAGAATTCTGCTGCAATGAAGGCTAGCACCAAGACTTAAAGGTAGCGCAACAATGAAGGCTGCGATTTTAGGTTATAGGTTGCGCAGCAATGAAGGCTGCGGTTTAGGTTTGACGGCACGGTCAGAGACTCCCAGGGATCGGGTGCTCTGATACCATATGAAATTTAGAAGAAATAGGATAGTTTCTTATCTTATTATTATGAGGTTATTAACCTCTATAAATATACATGAGTCAGCTACATATTTTAGGAAATGCAGACTGTCAATCATAAAACAGATCCCTATAATTATGGAATTAATTAAACATAAATGATCCTAATAAAAACAACACACAACTGTTGCATGAATACAGCACATCAAATATAAAGACATTCTAAAATTACGTCACGTCAATTACTGCTGCACAAATCACGGTTTTTGACAGTTAAGGTTACTTAGTTAATTTTTTTGAAAGTTGGGACTAAAATCAAACAATTTTTTAAAAGGACAATTAAAAAAATTTAAAAGGAAAAAATAAAAAAATATTATTTTCTTGTAGCTAAATCTTAAACATAAAAGGGACATATGGAATATTTTACTATTAAATTTAAACTCTACACGTTATCTTAGTTGTGTTTTTTTTTAAATGTATTGGTGAAATTATTATAACTGTTAACAAATAAAACACTTGGATATTCCTAAGGACTTTCGAACAATATAGTTAAAATAGAAGGGAGATATGGAATATTTTACTATTAAATTTAAGTTCTAGATCTTATTTTCTGTGTAACCATGCAATTTGAGATTTGCGTTGTTTAATTGGTTGATTAAAAAGAAATGCGTAAAAATGATGAAAACAAATTTGAATCCACAATATAAAAAGATAAAATCGCGAAGGATTATTCTGGTCCTCCTTAAACAATCAAAATTCTGCAAGAAAAACGCAAATTAGAGTTAAAATTAAAGACGCAGGATACTTTCAACAAATTCTGCGTTTCTAAAAGGCTTAAATAAAGCTTTTTTTTTACACAAGCGTAAATAACCTTGTTATATGAAAGAAAGTTGGTTTGGGCATTTTAAGAGGCTTCGTTGATTTGATTTTGTTTTTTAATTTTTGAAAAAAATAATAGTTTTTAAAACTGTTTCAAAAATAAAAGAAAAAAAAACTCGTTTGATAAGTGTTATCTGAAAACTATTTTGATGATATAAAAATGGAAAAACTTGTTCATATTTATTAAAATTTCATTAATAAAAAGCAAAAAACAACATTATGATTTTATTTTGAGTTTTTAAAATAAAAATAAAAAACTGAAAAACAAAATTACTCTCAGTTATTCCTTTTTTATAGTTTTTAAAAACTAAAAAATCATAACTATTTTCAGAAAACACTATCTAAATGAATTTTTTAGTTTTTAAATACTAAAATACTAAAAATAGTTTTATAAAACTGCTGTCAAATAACTACTAATTTTTCTTATGTTTCTTTCAAAGGATTTTTTTTTTGTTTGGTTTTAAAAGTAATTTTGATTTTAGTTTGTATTTTCAAAGAAAATTAATTTAGCGATTTTGGCAACAGTGACTTAGAGAATGTAAAAAAAGGTAGTTTTATATAATTCTCACGATATTATATTAATATGTTCAAAGTAGTTTTGACATTATGAAAGTTTTTACAAGTGATTAAAAAAATAGTTTAATCATAATGACATGATAAAGTTCATCGATGACTAACGGTATTATTACATCTTAATTAATGTTATATATTAGAAACATGGATTAAAATTCAACAAAAATTCTTTAAATGACCAAAGACTAGTTTTAGGACTAAAAAGTTATTTAATCCTTTCTAAAAGACAAAATGTTGCACATAATTCTGATACGGAAACATCTTCCTTGCCAAGAATATTCATCACAATTGTCAAATTATTGTAGCTAATAACCATGCTCTGTGAATCAAACGCAAGTTTTTAACACTAAACAGAAACGAAAGTATAAAAGGAAGAAACCTATTAAATTAACCAAAGACAGAATAATATATATGTTACAATGGTTGTAATTACAGATGTTAATGAAATAAATTCCAGTTAACAAATCAACTAAGTTTTAAGGCAACACTTTCTTTCAATATTTGCAAGAGAAAGCCATAAACACAATAGAATACATTCTTTAACTCTCGTTCAGATTTTGATATCTTTTTCTTCTTCCATTGTTGTTCCCTTCAGATTCATAGTGTGTAAAGCATAGTAGCCTCTCACATGAAACTCACATGCTTCAATTTGATGTGGTTTGATGATCAATGACAGTTTGAAATGCCCCAGCAAGTGCCCTCACTTTGTTCTTCCTTGCCTCCAACAGCTTGCTTGCAGTTTCTTCAATCACACCATTGGATACCTGAGCCTCCTTTTTCCCATTTTTGGTTTCTTCTGATTGTTGCTTTGATGTTGTTGCCTCAACCTTGAGTTCTTTCACTTTTTCAAATGCTTCCTTGTTCTCTTCTTCTTCATTGTTCTCTCCTTTGTGATCTTCTATTGCAATCACCCCACCCTCACCTTCATCACTAACAACAACATCAACAACTTCTCCATCAGTTGTAGCATGATTTTCTTGGTAATGATCACTTTCAATATTGCTGCCTCCTTCATCTTCCTCAAATCCATGTTCCTCATCCTTTGCTTTCTCTTCTAGTGCCTCTCTTTCTTCTTCTGCTTCTGATACTGTAGAAATCACCCTCTCATCATCAACTTGATAATGGTGTGGATCAGAGTTCTCAAGTCCATCAACAGGCTCAATCTCATGTTCACATTCAACATCAGGTGAAATATCAGTCACATGTTCAACCACATGCACTTTGTGCTCTCTATTCTCCACTTTTATCACCTCAACTACTTGACTTGTAACTTCCTTAACATGCTCAGTTTCAACATTCAAAGTTTTTTTAGCCTCTTCATGAGTGCTCTTAGCATGACCCTTATTAACTACCACCTTCTTAGTGCTTGTAGAAGAAGTAGTAGGTGTGGTTTTCTTTGTGCCCTTTGTGACTAGAGCCTTGGTTTTTCCATCACTTGGGGCCTTTGGGGCTTTTGGGGTCTTAACTAAAATGGGTTTGGAAGGGATAGTGCATTTGTTAACTTGACCAATAGAAGATCTACGTGGTGTTGTTGCAGATTTTGTCAAGTTTGAAGAGGAAAGTGGTTTGTCGAAAGATCTTCTTCTGATTATAGAAGGCTTGTTAATGTTGGGAGATTCAATCTTATTGGTCAGTTTGGAAGTGGGGGAGTCAATGTTTGAGGTTTTTGTGGGCTTGAGATGGTTCAAGTTTGAAGAGGAAAGTGGTTTGTCCAAAGATCTGCTTCTGATTATAGAGGGCTTGTTATTGTTGGGAGATTCACTCTTATTGGTGAGTTTGGAAGTGGAGTCAATGTTTGAGGTTTTTGTGGGCTTGAGATAGTTGGGAGGGTTTTTCTCTGATGAGGTTGAGTTGGGCTTTTTAGTGTTTGTTGTTGTTGTGGATGGTTTTGTAGTGAGCTTTTTGGTGGTTGTTGTTGTTGTGGATGGTTTTATGGTGATCCTTTGGGTGGTTGTGGTGTGAGCACTTGATGATGGGGCCTTCTTCTCCTTCCCAACAATTGAACTTTCTTTTGCCTTTGTTGCCATATATATTTAGGTTTCTCTCAGAAAAATTCTTGAGAGAACCTTACACACTGTCAAAGAAGAAAATGTAAGTTTACTAATCTCTCTTTCTACTTCCCTAAATTGTAAGTTCTGGTAAAATAAATAAATAAACAGTGTCTAATTGACATTCAGAAAATTCTTCTTTGCATTAAATCGGTCTACTAAGATATAAAGTACACTCAAATGATATGATTTTGTATTAGATAAAGTGCTAATATTAGTTTCCCTTAACATATTTTTTTTCTAACATGCACACTATTTTTGAATGAAATTTATTAAAATCTGCAAAATAAGGAGAAGGAAACGTAAATAAATGAATATGAGATTCATCAAAATTTGTATTTTTAATAAAGTTCAATCAATTACAGAATTTGTTCAAAAGTAAAAAATATCATTTGAAGTGACTGAAAATTTTCAGTAAGAAAAAGAAAGACACAAAGGGTATGAAAAAGACACAATGAGTCTCTACTGAATGCAAACAATAAATGTTACGAACACACTCTTTTAAACATAATAAGATTTTTTTTTGTATAGAAAATTTTCCATACGAAAGATAAAGACACAATGAGTCTCATACACATTGTGTCTTTATCTTTCGTATAGAAAATTTTCTATACAAGAAAAAATCTTATTATGTTTAAAAGAGTGTGTTCGTAACATTTATTGTTTGCATTCAGTTGAGAATCAATTCTACAATTTTAATTAAAAGATAAAGTGTAAAACCACTCACACCAAACGACATTTAGTGGTGTGTAAACTTTAATTTCTAATTTTACTAAATAAAAAAATAAAGCAAATAATGTTTTTAAAAAAAAATTAGAATTTTGTTAATTTTTAATTGAAGTGACTAATGCATATAATTTAAAAGACTAAAAAAAATTACTTGATACCATTTCAACTTTCCTTTTTTTGAAGAGACAAATCTTATCACAATATTTATTTGAAGAGACATTCAACTTTGCATTGGAGAAAAAGTTAACATTAGCTAGATTATTAGTTTCAGTTTACTTTATTTTCTTATGTAACACCCACCCACATGTTAGTTCTTCTTGTAAAGAAATTGTCTTGAAAATATACCCAAAAATGAAAAAGAAATTATGATGAATTCATTGAACTTTATGATTCAAAGATAAGTTTTACCTTTTCTTATATACATAATAAAAAAAAAAAAAAAACTCTCCCCAAATAAGAAAGGACATTGGGCATCTTAATCCCAATAAAAGTAACAAAGCATCCAAATTCATCAGAAATTTAAGTTTGAATGAGTTGTAAGGAAAAAAAAAAAAAGGGTATCCCCAAAGAAAACTTAAAAACAGACCAAAGAGAAGCACTAAATTAAATTACCAAAAGCACCAAACAAATGATTATGATCATCACCTATAAACTCTTTTAAAAACCCAAAAACAATGTCACTTTTGTTATGAAAAGATGAATAGAAAGAAAAAAGCAACCATGAGGCATGCGACACAATGATAAGTACTTCCATTTCTTTCAAAGGTCCATGAGAAAGCGATTCCAGAAATTGATACAAATTAAACTTGAGTGAAATTTCATTTAATTCCTGAAATTTGTAGGTAATACTTATGTCATGAATTTTTTTAAGGGAAATTACATACTAATATCATCATAATCATGACATTTTGTAAGTTGGTCTCTAAAAAAAATTCATATTATAATCATTACATACTAAAGTTTTTTCATAAGATAAAATTAACTTATATAACTTTTCTAAAATATATGTGTCTTTATTATACAAAATAACTTGAAAAAAAAAATCTTATTTCATCTATAAAAGCTTATAGGGAAGTTTTTATGACAATTTTGTTTTCTTAAAAGAGATTCAGCAAAAAAGCTAACTCGAATAGCTTTTGATACAATCTAAAGTGATTTAGGATCAATTTATACAACAAAATCATCACAAATTAATTTACTTGAACTTTTTTTTCAGAAATATAAAGATTAAGTATTCACCCCTATAAATCCCTGAATAAAAAAAAGGGGATTTACTCAATTAAACAATAAACAATAAACAAAAATTGGAAGAAGCAAAACAAAAAGAAAACGTGAATGTACAAAAAGCAAAGCAAGAAAAAGGGATCACATTTAGATAACGTACCTTGAAAAAAGAAAGTTCATGGAAGAGTGAAAATGTGGGCACAAAAGCAAAAGGAAATTGCATTGGAAGGAGAAAATATATGAGAAAGAAGAAGAAAATAGAAAAGAAATTAAAAGGGTTGGTTGATTGGAAGAGAAAAAAAATAAAATTTAGGGGTTTGGAGAGGCTTAGTAATGAAGCGCAAATTACGCACAACTCAAAGGAGCTGTATTGCAGGCCATGGAATCAAAACAAATGTTAGGTTTTTTTTTTTTTGTTCTTTTTTTTTTATCTATCAAACTAGCTGTGAATGACCAAGAGATATGCCAACTATTGTTTGACCTTTTCTTTTTCATTTCTACATATTCAAATTATAAAAAAATTAACAATTTTTATTTTATTTTTAAGAGGGTTTGGTTGTTTTTCTTTATTATTGGGGTTAAATAAGTTTTTGGTGATCAATGATTCAATGAATATTTTAATATGTATTTTGGCCTTTTGGGATTAGCTGATTTTCTTTTTTCTTTTTTGCTTTTTTGTTGATGATAATTTTTTTATTTCATTTTTCTTATTTCTATTGTTAGGAAATTTTATTAAGTGGTGTCATGTTTGTTAAAAATTTTGATTCTATGGGTAACAATGGCAATTATATCTGCTTGCATCTTCATTCGTACCTTAATTTTGATAGAAAAAATACACTTTTAATTAGAGTCGGTTGAATAACTTAATAAGGTAATATGGTATTTTTATTAGAAATATTAATTATTTAACTCGTTAAATTTTCTTAATAAGATTAACACGAAATATTGTTTTTCTTCGTAACTTTCTTTTAAACTTGGAAAACTTAGATGGTGTTTGGTTTGAGAAAATATTTTTTATTTTTACTTGATATTTTTATTTTCAAAAAATAATATTGTTAAATTTAATTAATTTTAGCAAAAATATTATAAATTATTTACATATTATAGTTTAAAATATATTTATATATTATTTTTTTTATATAATTAGAATGTTATTATTAAGTTTTTACTTACGGTTAATTTTTTGAAAACACTTAAAACAATTATTTTTTTTCTATTTTCAATTATTTTTTGAAAATACTTTTAGTAAAACTATTTTTTAAATTGTAATCAAATATATTTTCACTACAATAAAAACAAAAAACATGCAAAACAAATGTCACCTTATATTCCTACTTCCTCTATGGGAATCATTTCATAGGAAACTTGGCAAAATAACTCCCAAAAAGCATACTTTCCTTTAGGAATGGTATTTTTTAAACCACATTTCAAACATGGAAAATTAAGTTTTTTGGGAATGTAAAAAAAAATTCCCTACCAAAACGCCCCTTATATGTTAAAGTATCAAAGTATTTTAATTTGAACTGCGAGACAAAAAAAATGTAGTTAAGAGGATAAGTGTTTGTATAATAATAGTTTTATAAAACTGTTTTAGATATTTTAAGGTTTAAAAACTAAAAAAATTCATTTGAGTAGTATTTTCTTAAAATAATTTTTTAAAACAGTTTTGGTTTTTTAGTTTTTAAGAATTAAAAAACATTAATAACTATAAGTAGTTTGGCTTTTCAATTTTATATTTTTGTTTTGAAAAGTTAAAATATAGTGAGAATATGTTGTTTCTTACTTTTCATTAATGATATTTCTATAAATGTAAACAAGTTTTTTTTTTTATTTAGCATATTTATAACAACAGTACTTTTCAAATAACACTTATCAAACAAATTTTTTTTTCTTATTCTACAAAACTGTTTTTAAAAACTTTTTTCAAAAATTAAAAAATAAAATCAAATCAATCAAACTATCTTACTAAAATTTATCCAATTAGGTTCTTTGGTTGGTGAAAATTAATTATCAATAAAGTATATGAATATTTTACACCAAATAATATAGCTAACAAAAAAGTATTAATGTTATTATGGATTTATCGATTCATGTAGTTCAACTTCAACTAATAAATTACTAATTTGACATATAACCCATCAATTCAATACTTTCACCAGGTCAATAGTTGATTTTATATCACTTTAAAACAAGAATTTAATTAGTATCTACTAATAGTGTAAAAGAGTTTTAAATTAATATCAAATCACAATTTTTTATTTATATGACTTTTAAAGTATTAATTAGTAAAATCAATAAATTTACAATGTGAATCTTGTTACGCTAATAGTACATACTAATTAATCTCTTCAACTCATTAGAATAAATAAATGAGACAAAATTTTTAGTAAACATGTTAGGACACTACAATTTATTAATCTATCAATGTTGTTATAGAATTTATGTTTAAATATATTTTTAACTCTTGCAAGTTAACATGTTTTTACTTTTCATTTTTTGCAAAAAAAAAAAAGTAAATTCTTTTAGTCTTTATAAATTATGTCTGTATATTTTTTAAATTTTTTTAGATTATACTTTTTATTTATTATTTTAAGTGCTATTTAAAGAGTTTTAAATACAAAAAATAAAAAAACTAATAATTTACAAGGACTGAAAAAAAAAGAAAAAAATTGCAAGATGAAAAAAAAAGCTAAATTGCAAAACTAAAAATTTGATGACTCCTATTTTTAAATAAAAAATAATAATTAAATGAGATTCAAAATCACTATAAATTGGTAATTTCAAATTAGCTTAAGCCAATATTTTAAAAACACAATATATGAAGAAAACATCATTAGCATTTCGCATCTTATTAACAATTAGAATAAATAAACTAATAAAACAAAATTTCAGTGAGCATGATAGAGATACTATAACATCATATTTTCTGTAGACTTATTGATATATATATATATATATATATATATATATATATATATAGATAGATAGATAGATAGATAGATAGATAGATAGATAGATAGATAGAGAGAGAGAAAAAAAAAAAAAAAGAGAGAGAGAGTTCACTTACTCTAAAAATAAATTTCACAGTTTTTTATTCATCTTCATCATTTATTTTATTAAAATATAATGATGGTAATGAATAATTAAATCTTTACTATTAGATTTGAAGAAAATAATAAGGTTTGATGAAGACTAAGTCTCTTAAACTTACTCTTGGAGTATGTAGATCTCTTCCTATGTGTGTGTGAGTGTGTATATATATATATATATGCAAAAAAATTAAGTTTTGTTTTGAACAAAAATATAAGTAAATTCAACTACTTTTATCTTATTTAATGTTATTATTCCTAAAACACTCTTCATTTAATTACAATTATAATTGTTTTTTATTTATAGTATCAAGTTCCAATCAAGGGTGTTTTAAAAATATTCTTATTTTGTACTTGAGATTGGTGAAATTAAATAATGATAACTAATTTTCTTATTATGTGTAAATTTAAGCATTTTTACTTATATATGAGTCTAGAGTTAGTATAAACATATATATATATGTGTGTGTGCATGAAAATTCATACTTCATAATTATAACCTAGTGAATCATGACTCTCAATTTATAAACATTAATCCTTCTGGATTCATATATAAACAAAAATACATAATTTTACACATAGTAAGAAAATTAGTTATTATTATTTAATTTCACTAATCTCAAGTATAAAATAAGGTTATTTCTAAATCACTCTTCATTGAACTTTGATATCATGAATAAAAAATAGTCATAATTGTAGTTAAATGAAGGATATTTTAAAAATAATAACATTAAATAAAGTAAAATTAGTTGAATTTACTTATATTTAACTCTACCACACAATTTAACTTTTTTACTTATATATGAATAGGATATAGCATCTCATATATCATTCACAACATGTGAAAACTACTTTCAAGTGTCTTAATCAAATGTTTGTTTTCCTCTGATGCTCCTTTTATATATAAATTACATGTTTTTAATAATAAATTTGTAGATTTTATTTTTAGTCCTGTTAATTTTTATTTATATATGGTTTCTAATAAATTTTTTATTTTGTTTTTAGTTAATAAACTTATTTAGATAGCACTTTAAAAAATGTTTAAAAATGATTTAGATAACGCTTTACGACTAAAAACAAAATATAAATTTATTATTGACCAAATAAAAAGAAAAAAAATTGAAAACTAGAAATAAAACTCACTAATTTATTAGGGACTAAAAACATGTAGGGTGAACACAAGTTGGGTGGGGTCAGGTTTAGGTAAACCCAAGACTCAATCTAATCATAAAACATTGGGGGCAATTTCGTTTACTATTCCCTCATTTCCTATTCACATCCCTTCAATGTTTATAATTTTTTACAAAACCCCAAAATACTCTCACCTTCTTTTACCCTATGTTTTTTTACAGAGCATCACCCAACTTCATGGTTGCATGTGCACCTCTATCTACCTCTTTGAAAAATTACATTGGTTTCTTCATTTTGCACTCTCACATTTTTCGAACATATATATTTTTTCACATCTATTTTAGGAATTTCCTCTGTCATGTATGTTTAAAGAGGGTGAGAGTGTTCTTTCGAAGAGGTTGGTAGAGATGTGCATGCAACCATGAAGCTAGATGGTATTTGTAAAAAAACTTAGGATAAAAGAGAGTGATGGTGTTTTGGGATTTTGCAAAAAAATTGTAAACATTGAGGGGTGTAGATAACAAATCAGGGAGTGCTAAAAGAAATTTCCAACATAGGGTTGTTTGGTTGAGTTTCAGTTTTTTTCCATTAAATCCAACCCAACCTATTCCTGAGTGGGTTGGGTTGAGTTTGATTAATTGGCTCACAATTTTAAAGAATATTTTTTTAAAAAAAAAAGTAATTTTAGAATATTGTTTTTTTATTTTTTTAGGATATTTTAAAAAATGGACTATATCATTGTTATACTATAAAAATAAATAATAAATTATAGTTACAAATCATATGTAAAAAATAAAACAAATTAAAATTAACATATAACTAAATTTTCAAGCAATAATAACTAAAAAAATATTTATCCAAAATAAAAGTAAACATAATTTGTGCAAGCTAGCTAAGTCATACAAATAAATACAAACTACACAATTTGTCCAAACTAACAAAAACATAATAACTAATCACACAATTTTATATAATAATATATAATAATTTAATATTATAGTCAAGTTGGGTTGAGTTTCGAGTTCAACTTATTAAACTTATCACCCAACTTATAATATATTAAATTTTATTGGTTTGGATCAAATTTCATTCAATAATAAGAAAACTCAACCCAATTTGTTTAGGTTGGATTGAGTCTTTGGATAGCTCAGCCAAATAAACACCCCTAAAAACATGTTTAAGCCTTTTTTTTTTAATGCACTTTAATATCACAGCCTTATGCGCAAATTTCTTTGTCATTGTTTAATATGATATAAGAAATAATTACTTAAACACTAAACTTAGCACTTAAGAAAGAATTCACATTATTCCAAATATGTATTTATTTTAT
The DNA here is from genome assembly GCA_037954015.1 of Psophocarpus tetragonolobus. Classification (NCBI taxonomy): domain Eukaryota; kingdom Viridiplantae; phylum Streptophyta; class Magnoliopsida; order Fabales; family Fabaceae; genus Psophocarpus; species Psophocarpus tetragonolobus. The sequence continues at coordinate 21,503,075 of CM075695.1, read as the reverse complement.
AAAACTGTAATGAAAAAAAAAACATAGACAAGTGTTATAAAGAAAAAGGTTAGACACTAAATGGTCTTTACAAAAAGTTTTAACTAAAAAAATCATAATAAAATTTTAAATAAATCATATTCATAACAAAATTTAACTAACTAATCCTCTTTTATATCTCCAACAGCACACAACAAAACATCTTATAAAAATAATGAAAGGACATTCAACCCACAATTTTATTTTACTCATTAAAATTATGCTTACCTTAAAATGAAACTCAACTCAAATAATAAATAAATAAAGAGATAAAGGAGTGAGAATATGTGTCTCATACATACTAAAACAAAACAAGTACGAAGATATTTGATAGGTAACTAAAATATAACAAAATATATATATATATATATATATATATATATATATATATAAAAAGATAGTCTAAGTGAGAAAAAAAGTTATAATAAGAAACGAGAAAATATAAAATAATCATAAGATTTTAATAAACGATTTAGATTAAATTGTTAACTAAACATGCTCACGTGGTTCTTTCACATAAAAACCTATTCCACAAATTAAACTCTTACTTAATGCACTGCTCTCTCACACTAATACTCCCACTTCACTACCACAACTGTCACCACCATCGGCGGTAGCAACGATGGTGGTGGTGATGTTGACAGTAGTGGGGGTGGTGGCGACAATGACAATAGGGGGTGATGACGGTGGTGGTGACACCCACATCGCCATCGCCACTACCGCGTTGTCACACCCCCACCATTGATGTTATCATTATCATCGTCAATATCTCTACGATGGTTGCTACCATTGGTAATGATATCAACAATGGTAGTATCACTGTCACCACCATCAGCGGTACAATTGTCGATACCATCACTAACGGCAGTGACAACCTTGCGATGGATTTGCGAGGTAATGAGAAAGAGAGCGATGTGTTAATTTGTCGAGAAGGTCTATGTAAGAAAGAATCACATGAACTTGTTTAATTAACAACTCAATCTGAACTATTTATTGAAATCTTTTCTCATTCCTCACTATAAATAACCTCTTCTTTTTTTTCTCATATGAACTGTAATATATATATATATATATATATATATATATATATATATATATATATATATATATATATATATATATATATATCATCCCAAAGATTTATATTCTTAACCCTATCTATATATATGATAGCATAATTCTTAACACAATACATATATAAAATAGCAAAAGGATATATAAAAACACAACAAAAATCCAATTAAACTGTCAAATTTTTAATAATTATTGGTAATTACCTCTTATCGCAGCTGTTGATAGTTTATGCTTGAGCTTGAGATTATTGTCCCTCTTGCTTGATGAAGAAATACAAATATATCATAGAGACATCTGTTGTGTGTTTCCCAATGGGATGGGAAACATATATATATAAATAAAAGGAGGGGAAAAGTGACCAAAATTTTATGTGCTCTTGGTTATAATTGAGCTCACAACTTATAAATTAGAATTCTAGAAATAACTATTCAGTCCAAATAGTCAAACAATTCTGTATTTTTTATTATTAATTATTAATAACAATTTACTACTTTATTTATCTATCTTTATATGCAAATTTGACTTAAATTATGCAAATTTGACTTAAATTAATGTGAATGTTGGTGAAATTTAGAAAATTTAAATAAATATAGAAAATAAAATTATTCTTGGTATTTATGTTAATTATTTATTATTATTATTATTATTAGTTGTAATTAGTAATATATATTCCAAAATAAAAATAATAAAAAAATTATATAAATATTATAAAAATATTTTACATGTAATGATAATTAAAAAATAATGATTTTATGAATATATAATTAAATTTAAAAAATTCATAATAGCTTTATTTAATTGATAATTAATCTGAAACAAGAACATGTACAATTCTAACATCTAGCATGTGAGGCAATTCGACTTATTTTAGTATTGACTTTTCATTTCTTGTAAGGTTCAATTTATGAATTAATGTAATTTGTAATTGTATATGGTAATTGTATGATAATGGAATATTTAATTTCTATTTAGAAGTTACAATTTGAATAATCACCTAGTTCAAGAATGAATTGTATTAAAAAAATTAGTAAAATTATAATTGGGTTTTTCACAAAGATAAAATTCTCTTAAGAATTTGGGACATTGCATAACTTATTTTACATAATTGAGAGTAACATCCCTTCATCAAACCATTTTCATAATTTGTATTGATTTGTTTACCTAATTCTTATTTTTTATTAACTAAGTATTTTCCAACCTAAATAAATCCGCAATATAAATATATCTCTAGATTCACTTCGATAATGAAAGATGGTTTTTTATTATGTGTATAAGTGTTATATTATATAGAATTTAATAATAATTTAATAGTCAAGTCAAATATTTTTCATGAAAGAGTGAATATGAATTTTAGAAATATTTTAAATAATTAAGTGAATAGTCAAGTCAAAAATATTGAGCCTTCTTTTTATATTTTCAACAAAGTGTATTTTTTTCAAAGTTTTTTGGTCTTTCCACTTTTTTCTTTCAATTTCTTATTCCTTTTTTATGTCTTTTTCAATTTTTTCTTTCTACTTTATTTTTCTTTTTATCTTTTTTTTTAATTTTTATATTTTATAATTATCAACTTTTATTACTTTCTTTATTTTTTATGTTATTTAATATTCATATATTTTTAAATTATTTTAATTTTCAATTATTTTATTTTCTTCATTTTTATTTTTATTTTTATGTTATTTTAATATTATTATAATTTTATATTTAATGTGAAATTTATTTTTATTTTTATTTATTCTTTTCATTTTATATTTTTATTTACAATTTTTAATTTGGTTTTAATATTAAAATAATTTAAAAATTTTATATATATGAGGTATTGAAAAAATCAGTTCATTAAATACATTTTAGTATTTACAACATAGTTTTAATTATTTTTTTTGTATTTTACTTTTTGTTTTTATTTTTTATTTCTCAGTTTATTCATTATTTTTATTATTATTTTTCATTATTAATATTCATATTTTTTTATTTATAATATGTTAAAAGTTAATTTATTAAATATATTTTAACATATTACAAATAATTTTAAATTAATTTCACAAAAGCATCTTTAATTTTTTTTAGAAATATCTTCTTTCTTTTTTATTTTTTGTAGTTTTATTTTTTCCTTAGTTTCTTCATATTATTTTATTTTATTTTTATTTATAATATATTATTATTATTATTATTATTACATTTTCTTTATTTCTATATGTTACATTTAATATCTTAACAATTTTTTAACTAAGTATATTTTAATATTTAAGAAAATAATTTTAAATATATATATTAGATATGTTTAAAAAATCTTTAATAAATATATTAAATAGAATTTATCAAACATATTTTGTGAAAATAGTCTTAAATTATTTACTTAATAATATTATAAATTAAATTTATTTTAATTTTTATTAAATTATTTACCACTATCATTCACATGAGACAATATTATTCTATATGATTATGATTAATAAATTCTTTGAGCATTTAGCACATTTGTATTTACAAAAGAATGATCTTATATTAAGAGAGTCTTTGATTTGTAGTTTCAAGTAATTGAAAGCTAATAAGCTAGTTAAAATAGTTTTAGATCCGTTTCAATGAAAAAAAACTACGAATTACTTTAGGAGCTACTAATTTTTTTAAAAAAGTTACTCCAAGTAACTTAAAAAAAAAAAACTTATTTTCAGCTATTAGCTTCTTTTTTTTTTTTTTACAACTTTGTCTTTCGTTAATTAAGGTATATTTAGAAAAACTATCAGAAAAGTTAGTTAAAAATTGAAAAACTAGCTAAAAGTTGAAAGACTAGCAAAAAATTGAAAAACTAGTTGAAAGTTGAAAAGATAGTTGTAAGTATTTTGTAAAACTACTTGATCAATTAGCTGAGAATTGTGACAAATAGGAGTATCATTAATCATTAGATCAATAATGGAGTATTTAAAATAATTATAAAATATTTTAATAGTATAAATAATTAATTATATATTTAAATTATAAATTATTATAATTATTTATTCGAATTATAAATTTCTATAAATAATTATAATTACATATTTAAGTTATAAATCTATGTAATTACATATTTAAATAATAACTACTATAATTAATATTTAAATTATAATTTATATAACTAGATACATAAATTTTAATTACATATTTAAATTATAATTATATATTTATATTATAATTATCATAATTACATTAATGAAGAAGAGAGAAGTTGTATAATTTAATGAGAGAATTAGTGGGAGACAATGTGTAACGGTATCTTATCTATCTCAATTTCATAATAATTTTTTTCTTCATTTAATTTTATTATTAGTTACAAGGAAATAATTTATTCTGTATTTTTTTTTACAAATAATTTCTTTCTTCAATTATTTATTTAACAAAGTAAAATAAAATCATAAGCAAAACCATATTTATATATATTCACAAGTCATATTTATAATATCATATATTTCTACTATATACATATTTATCTATATAGGGAAGATTTTATTTATGTAGAGTTATTCCCTTTACTTATAATTTTTTTTCTTTCTTGTATTTTCATGGCCGGTGGAAAAATATTCAATAAGGGATTTATATAGTTAGTCGGTGAAAGATAAAACGTAACCACCATTGGTCATCAATCACTACTGGGTCCGCTCATAGTAAAACATAAAAGTTGATACACTAATTAGTTCCTCTAAATATAACTGAATTCTTAATAATTACCTTGGTGATCCAATTGGTGCCTGGAAAGGTAGTTGAAATAACTGTAGTAAAAGGGGTTGGGGGGTTGGGTGCATTCATCTTTAAGTTTGCAAATTTCATTTTTATAAGAGACAAGAAAATAAAGGAGTTAAAACAAATTATCATATAAAAACTTTACATAATGACAATTTAAATAACAACAATTCAAATAAAAAATATAAATATCTATATATATACTTGTTTTTAATAATTACACACACACATATATATATATATATATATATATATATATAAATATGTTTTTTTAATAATCATATATATATTAAAAATGATAAATGAGTTTCTTTTCTTTACCATGATTTTTAAAGAATACAAGGATATGTCACCTTGAATATTTACTTATTTAAATCCCCAACTTCAAACCTCCAACTACAACTTAATTCAAATTATTATTTAAAGATTAAAACTTTTATTAATTAATTTATTTTATATACAAAATAATAAAAATAATCATTATGTTTAAAATAAAATAGTTAGTAAAAATAACTAATTTAATAAATCAAATAAAATTATAAGCAATAAATGTATAAAATAACAAATAAAACGAGATTAGAAATACCCCAATGAATATTTATAGTTAAAAGTAACATAAAATAATAAATAGAACGAGGTTAAGGACATCTCACTAAATAATTATAGTTAAAAGTAACATAAAATAGTAAACAGGACGAGATTAAGGACATCCCACTAAATAATTATAACTAAAAGTAATATAAAATAATAACTAAAGTGAGATTAGGGACATCCACCAAATAATAAGTAACATAAAATAAGCAAGTATAATATTTAAAAGTGATAAATGTCTCCTCCCCCTTAGCTTAATAATTGAAACAATACAAGATTTTGAATCTTCTTCTCCGATAAACACTTACTTAAGTTATTTTGCAAGTTTTTCTTTCTTAGCCTTCCATTTTTTCACGTTTCCGTTCTCTATTTATAGGCTTGGAAGATCAGTAAATCGTTGCTAAGTTACCTAATAATTATCTAGTTTCATTTTACTTATTTAGATATATATCTTAGTTTCTTATGGATAAGCTTTAGACTTATCTTTTTTTTTTCTTAACATGTTATATATAATTATAAAAAATAATAATTTAAATATATAATTTAAAATTTATATGTAGTTACATAAATTTATAAATTTAAATATGTAATTATAGAAATTTATAATTATATATGTAATTATAGAAATTTATAATTTAAGTATATAATTATAATAATTTATAAGTTAAATATGTAATTACTTTATATTATTAAAATATTTTATAGCTATTTTAAAGACCTCATTATTGATCGAATGATTATTGATGCTCTTATTTGTAATTTTACAACTTTTTAGCTAGTTGATCAACTTGTTTTATCAAACACTTAGAACTAGTTTTTCAGTTTTCTCCTAGTTTTGTCAAATACGCCATAAACTTGTTCTAATTTATTTAAGGGTTTTTCATTTTCTTTCTTTTAAAGTTTTTTTCTTTTTTCTTTTTTAATTTCTTTATTCTTTATTATTTTAATTTTTAATATATCTTTATTCTTTGTATATTTTATATTTCTATATTTAATATGATAAAAAATATTAAATATATTTTTGTATTCCACAAATAAATTTAAATTACTTTAACAAAAGTATTGTAAATTGAATTTATTTTAACTTATTTTTAGTATAAACTGCAATATCATTAACAAATCGAAGAAATCAAGTTTCATTCATATTTATTTATTAATATTTTTTAAATATTGTTAGTGAAAAAACTCCTATTTGATTTCCACTGTTTGCATGTAAGATTTTATTTGACTAACCACACTCACCAACCAATAACGAAATTAATTGAATTATATATATATATATATATATATATATTAAAGACTCATTATCTGTTAAATTAGTTAGTGCTCATAAAAAAAATATATTGGTAAAAATACAACTATTTAAATAAATAAATTAAAAAATAATGAATTATATCAGTAGTAATGAAATTAAAATAAATTAACAATAAATCCCCATTTAATTTTCTACAAGATAAAATAAATAAGAAATAATAAGTATAAGAGATATGAAAAAATTGTTAATATTTTTTTAACAAAATAATAAGTCCCAAAATATTATGTAAAAACATATTCAAAATAAAAGTGTAAATATTTTGCTCTGTACTTTAATATTTTAATTATTAATATTTAAAATATTAAAAAGCTTTAAATAAGTTGTTGAAAATACATTTTTGAATTTCATTTTAGTCCTAATATTTCATTTTATTTCATTTTGGTATTAATTAGATAATTTCATTGAAGTGGTGACATCGCAGTTAAATTTTAGAAAGAGATTTCTTAAAGTTTTAAAAACCATCACTATTTGTTTAAAATTTTAAAATTACAATTCTACAGCTAAGAACTGCCAATAAATTAAAGCAAAATAAAATAGCACTTTAATAGTATTTTGGTTTCGAATAAGTTTCATACTTTTATTTTTTGGGTTCATTTTCATCCTAAAATATTTTTCTTATTTCATTTTTGTTCCACATAATTTTTTATCCTTGATAATTTTACTTAATAAGTTTCACTAAAGTAATAAAGAGGAAAAGAGTTTCACCAATGCATAGTTAAGTCACTTCATAAGTGAACCTTGAAATCACTCCTCAACAAAAAATCTTAAAACATCAAGTTTATGAGTGTCTTCACTTACATACTACTCAATTTGTCTACTCCAACCAAATATAGGATTTTCCCATCACACTTGAACTCCACACTTTAAGAAAAAGAGTTAATGATGACAATACTCTAGCAATAAACCTTATTGAGTGTTCTTATCATTTTATGATTCAAATACATTTTTCAATCGTATTTAAAATGCAAAATAAACGAAAGATAAAAAAATTAAAGAATAAAGAAGAGAAGAGACACAAACATTAAATAATAAAATTATATTAGAAATCAAATAATACACACACGTTCAAAATATTTACATCAAATCCCTATTCAAGAGAAGACCAGCCACTCATAGAGGAGATGAGCATAGGAGTAAGTACAAATAGAAGACAAATGAAAGTTGAAGAGAAAGACCATGAGTTTTGGAACATGCCAAGGGTTAGAGGAAGTGAAGTTTCGTCTTTTGAGGCAAAAAACCACTTTTATAGTTAGCCAACTCGAACATCACCCCAACCATCATATCTATTGGGTTTTTAGCCCAAATGTTGTATTGGGGCATTATGGTTTGGCGCCCACAAAATGGGTGTTGATAGCAGTGACTCAACTAAAAATTACTTTTTATTTGCCATTGTTAGACGTTGGTACTTCATATATGCAAATTTTCATTTTCATATCTAATATTTAAGCACACTAAAAACATTTGCTAAGTGGATTGCTCAATCAATTTGATCTTGTTTCAATCCAACTCTAAAACTTGTATGTGTATCTCTAAAAAATAACGATAATATCTAAACCAAATTAAATATATAATCTAAATTTCTAATTATACCTATTTTCTATATAAAAGATAGAAAACAAAGCTTTAAATAAAGAAAAATGGTGATCTTTATTTTGGATGGTTTCTTTTTTCATTTTCATGGAAAATAAAAAACAATAGTGAAAATATGTTTGATTATAATTTAGAAAATAAAAAAAAATTGTTCTCGGTGTTTTCAAAAATTAAAATTATGTAAAAACTTAATAAGAATATTGTAATTATAACAAAAATTATATATACATGTATCTTAAATTATATAAATGTTTTATAATATTTTTACTAAAATTTATTAATCTAACAATATTATTTTTTAAAAATTAGAAAATACCAAGTGAAAACAAAAATATTTTCTGAATTTTGAAACACTAAAAATGAAAATTGTTTTCAGAAAATGAAAATAGAAAATATTTTCTCACATCAAACGTCTTCCAATTGCTTTTATCTATCCATGTAAAATTTAATTTATGAGAAAATTATCGAATATTCATTTCAATTTTCTGTATTATTTCATGTTTAGTAGCCAAAAATTATAATTTTAGAACCCTATAATGAATAATGGTGGTTTTCAAAACATCTAAAATTGTTTTTCAAAATTTAATGTATACATCATCATCTTAACAAATCATATCTACCAACGAGGATCAGAAGCAAAATAAAAAAAATAAGATCAAAAATGAAAAAAATATTAATGATTAAGAACAAAATTCAAAAATTTATTGAGATAGAAAAAACTTGCTTACATTTACAATTTTCATCACTTGCCGTTTAATTCGGTTTTTATTGTAAAAGTCACTCGAATCAAACAAAAAAATTAAGTGTGTTTTATTTAATTTAGTTTAAAAATATTATAAAATATGAGTCAAACCAATTGATATTAGTTTGATTTGATTTTTGCAGTTTTAAATATTTAGTTTTGAATTAGTTTTCAAATATCAAATCTCATACTACAAATCGAATTATATGATTTAAAAATTTAATAAATTAAACAAATTTAGTGGTTTTAATTTTTGGATTGGTTTTCAATTTTTAGTTTAGGTTAATTTGGTTTTCAACATACCTAAATTACTGACATGCCCTTTATATTACAACTCCACCAGGTGTTAAAAAGCACCGATACTTGACTATTATAAAAATTGTTGTACTTGTTTACACAGAGCTTCTAGAAATAAATTTCTAAAACTCATTTTTAATGAATTTTAATTTTAATAATTTATGTCTGGAATGTGTTAAGCACTTTTATGGAAATTTCATTTTGAAAATAAAATTTTAAAGTGTTCTCAATGGATTTAGAAAATTTATAGATTTAAAAGTGTTTTTAAAGTATATTGGAAGTAACCAATGAGGTTGACAAAGTGGTGTAAGGATTAACTGTATTTATAGGTAAGGAAATAATATATTTATGAGGAAGGTTATGAGTCGAAAATAAAATACTAAATAACACTCTCTTATATTCAAATATTGAAAAATAGACACATAATTTCATAAACAAAAAATCATTTTATTACACTAAGCATATATAGACATGACATTTATATCTCTAAAAAAAATTACATACACATAAATATAGATATGACAAAGTACATAGCGAGAGACAAGTACGATTATTTTTCTTTGTAAATGAAAGAAAACATTTGATTTGAAAGATACTATTTTATATTTTTGAAATCCATATTAATTTTTTTTATTTCCTTTATAATTTAAATTTTTTTGTTCATGTTTATTATCTATAAATGTCATGTCTATATTTGCTTAGTGTAATAAAATAATTTTTTGTTTATGAAATTATGCGTCTTGTGTTTATTATCTTGTTACTTTAAATATATCATAAATCCATTAGATGTTGATATATTATTAAGAGCTAAAAATTTATATTAAGTGTATTTAGGATTGTAACATGTTAGAAAACAAACTAAAAATCACATGTCATATTTTAATTTGAGCAAAGATATGTAAAATAAAAAAAAAACTTAATTTATTTATAAAAATAATATAATGAAAAGTATCACTAATCTATAATTTTTTTAAAAAATAATCATCTTTTAGTTGCATGTTTTGTGCCATCGCACCTTAGAACAATGCTAAGGGTTAGCCCTTGCAAAATTCCTTCAAAATTATTCATTTAGTATCTGCTTGTTTGGACATTTTTTTAAACGCAACTATGATTGATATAAAAGCAACACCTTGAAGCTTTTTATTTTTTTTAAAAAAAAATTACGGATTTTTAGTGTAATTACAAATGTATTTTCTTTTCTTTTTTTTTAAATATACGGACTTCCTTACTTTTACGTATTTATTATAGTTGTATCTCTTATTTTCAGACTAAACAATTATCTGTTTATTTTTGCATTATTACAGTTTATTTCATGTGAATATGATATGAATAATTTTTTTTAAAGCTTTGTAACAGTTTGACAATGGAGATGAGATGAGTGTCAGTTGTAAAGTTTGAAAAATATAGGAGGTGCATGTGTAATAGCATACAAAATTTAGAAGATATATGTGTAATATCATACTAAGAGGTACATTAGTAATGAATTTATGTATGATATTATATTGTTTTGGAACTAAAGTGTACAACTTTAATGAGTACGTAAAAGTAAGGGATCTATGTGATTTTAAAAAAGAAGTACATATGTAATTACACTAAACCTAAAGGGGTGTGTATCCGTAATTACTCTAAAAAAATGTGGGTTACATTTATAGAAACAACAACCCAAATACAACTATAATGAGTTGGGAAGCACTTGCATTCTCTAATTTAGGGGTGTTTATGTATCTGGATCGTTCCGTGAATCCAAAACCGATCTAATTAGATACATGAATTGATTCAGATATAATCAGATCAAATCCGATTCAATCAACCCATAGATAGATTGAATAACAATTTTGAACTTTGAAAATTCGTAGATCCGTGAATCGATTTGTTTAACCGATTGAATTATGGTTTTGAACTTTGAAAATTCATAGATTCGTGAACCGATTCAGATGTAATCGGATCAAATCTGATTCAATCCGATTCAATCTAACTATAAACAGATCAAATTATGATTTTGAACTTTGAAAATTCGTAGATCTATGAATTGATTCGTTCAATTTAAAATTTAATATTATATATATATATATATATATATATATATTTAGAAAGGGTGCAAATAGAAAATTGACAATACAATTTAAAGTTTAAATATTATTTATAAATTGAAGATAAGTTGAAAAAAAATACTTTTATGTTATTAAATTTTATTGTTTTTAACTTTTTAGGATTTATATTTTATCATTTATGGACTACTTTTATGTCATTTCCTATGTTTTATAGAAAATAAAATGGATCTAAAAAAATTCTGTTGTAATTCATGGATTCAATTCAATCCACTTTTAATCGGATTGCTCATTTCTTTTTTTTTTGCAAATCTGATCCAATTCAATCCGATTAAATTTCATTATATCAGATTTTATTTTTCTCCAAATTCGATCTGTGAAAACCCATACTTTGATTTATCACAAGAAAAAAAAACATTTTGAGACTAGATTTCAAAACTGTTTTTCATCTATTTTATTTTAATAGACAAATGTTAGTTGTTAATGTGTTAGATTTGTTTATAAAGATATTTGAACCCACAACCTCTCCTTCCCTTTGTTTTCTCATGTGAACTTTGTCACTGGACCAACTTTTATAATCCGTGTTTTTAATATATTTAAAAAAATTCAGGATATTTAATAAAATTATATTCATAATATACTAAAAGCATTTTTGAAAATTTATTTCCAACTTTATATATATATATATATATATATTTGGTTTGAATATATTTAAGATTCCTAGTATATTAATGAATTTTACATTGGATCTCCAATAAATTTTTGTTTCATATGTAACATCCCTAAAATCTCCAAGACTAAGTATAAAAGACTTATTCTTCATCTCACTTTTCATTTTTTTAAAATCTAATGGTTAAGATTAGTTACTCATTAAAACCATTAGATTTCAAGAAAATGAACGGATAGAATGAGGAGTAAATTTTTTATGCTTACTCTTGAAGTAAGTGAGTCTTCTCCCATGTACATTAATACATATATACATATATATATATATATATATATATATATATATATATATATTACAGTTTTCAAAAACAACAAGTAATTCAATCCTGAACAATCTCGTTTGACAAGTAGTATCAACAAGGAACAAGGTCATCTCACTCAATGAAAAGGTCGCTCAGTGATAATTTTGGATTTTTTACATTTCAAGAAAAAAATTTATATGATTTTTAAAATATTAATTAATAAAGTCAATAATCTTTCACCATAAATTAAAAGTTATAATTTTGAAAATAATCTTACACTGAGAATAGATACTAATTAAATTTTTTTTTAATTACAAGTCATTTTGACGTGCCATGTTAAATTTGCAATTAATTATGATCTAATCTCTAAGTTCTTGGTAGTCCCGAGAGGATTATTGAACTTTATAACATTTTTAATAATATTATATATTATTTTTTAATAATGGATTTAAAATATATTTTTTTCTCATTTTTCCATATGACATGTCAATATGATGTCCTCGTTATGTGAAAGATCTTGTTTTCTGTCATTAATTTAGCCGAACGATATGTCATTGCTGTCTACATTATGTGAAAGATCATCTTCTTTGAATAATTTTGTTATTTTCAGATTAGAAATATAACTTTGAATAATTTATTTTCTTTAATTGCATTTGTAATAAACTACTAAGTACAAACCATATTTTGTTTTGCACCAACGTACAGAAAATTAAAGAGGGAATGAGAATAATTAAAAAATAGTGAATCTGTTTTGTATAATATATTAATATTAACATTTTGCATGCTTTAAAAACTACTGTCGAATAGATTATATATATATAGAGAGAGGAAAATAGTAAGTATAAAAGTATTCACTTTCTTAAAATCTAATGATGGTATAAATAACTAATTTTAATAATTAAATATCATAAAGAACAAAAATAAGGAGTAAGTTTTTTATATTTACTCTTGAAGTAAACGATCATCTCTATAATATATATATATATATATATATATATATATATATATATATATATCCCCACACACGAGAGAAAGATTCAAACAACAACAGTATCATTTTAAAAATATTACACTCAATATTAACCGTTGGAATTATTTTAAATCTAACGATTCTAAATTCAATTTTATTTCTATTTTAAAAGTAATGTTATCTTAAATTAATTTATCTTTAATCTTTTAATTATTTGATTGATTCTCATCTAATTATTAATTATTTCAAATTCAAAACCAAACAAATATTTAAATATTTCTACTAGTAATAACTAATATATACTAATATATGATTAAAAAAATAGCTTACATAAAAATTCTATTCTGCTAATAACACTTTGGTTAAATCAATTAATCAATATTTGGTCTCCATCTATCAACTATCTTAATTAATATTCTTTTACACTTCCAATACATATTAATTAAACTCTTATAAATTTTGACCAAAATGTAAAAAATAACATATTTGATTTATTAATAATTTTTTTAGACTAACTAAAAATTTCTTCTTTTCTCATGTTGGGTTATTCATTATAAATACTATTTTATTATAAATACTATTTTAGTTTTATACGACAACCTTATATATTTATAAAAACTATTTTTTGTTTTAAGTTTTTAAATTTTAAAAACAATATTATTTTGATTTTTCAAATTTAAGACATTGTTTATCAATTTTACTCTGAAAATCAATATTGTTTTTGTTATCGTTGATTATTGGTCTCTAAGGAGGAAAAATGATAAATAATGCCTTAAATTTGAAAAACTGAAACAATGTTGTTTTTACAAATTTAAAAACTTAAAACCAAACTAGTTTTTGTTTTTATAAATCTATAAGGTTTTCGTATAAAACTAAAATAGTATTTATAAGGAATCCAACATGAGAGAAGAAGAAAATTTTAGTTAGTCTAAAAAGATTATTAATAAATAAAATATGTTATTCTTTCATTTTGGTCAAAATTTATAATGCTATTGTTTGTGAAATGTAATTAAGATAGTTGATAGATGGAGATTGAATTCTCACTAATTGATTTAAACCAAAGTGTCATTAGCGAAATAGAATTTTTGTGTAAGCTATTTTTTTAATAATATATTAGTACATATTAGTTATTGCTGATAGAAATATTTAAATATTTGTTTGGTTTTGCATTTGAAATAATTAATACTTAGATGAGAATCAACCAAATAATTAAAAGATTAAAGATAAATTATTTAAGATAATATTACTTTTAAAATAAAAATAAAATAGAATAAATAAATATTTGATCTCATATTGAATTTAAAATAAATTAGAATCGTTAGATTTAAAATAATTTCAATTGTTAATATTAAGTGTAATACTTTTAAAATTACACTGGTTTTATTTGAATCCATATATATATATATATATATATATATATATATATATATATATATATATAAAATATGGTTTGAATATATTTAAGATTCCTAGTATATTAACGAATTTTATAGTGGATCTCCAATAAATTTTTGTTTCATGTCGGATATGTAACATCCCAAAAATCTAATATTAATATATACACACGCACTATCATTCATAACACTAATGAATCTAGTTTAATTATAATTTCACTTTAAAAAAAATTACAAGTTTTAAAAAACACAAGTAATTTAATCTTGAATAATCTCGCCTGACGATTAGTATCAACAAGGAACAAGGTCATCTTGCCCAATGGCAAGGGTCGTGCAGTGAGAATCTTGGGTTATGACATTTCAGGGAAAGAATGTTGCTCAGAGAAGCCAGGAAAATGCCTAACAGAAGTAGCTTTTTACTGGGCGAGAATCGTCGCCTAGTGAGACTTTGCAGAATCACAGAACCTCAACTGCATAATGATAAGCTATCATGCTACATAAAAACTTCCTATTCTAACTCTCTACTGAAACATTATCATACATACATCTCCATTCAAAAGCACACTACAAGGTTCTATTATCATTACATATTTACATAATCAAGTAACAAATGCTATGAAATGTTTTCCCTACACATACATATGTAAAACTCATAGGATTACAAGAGGTCAAAACAAAACATAATTTGCTCCCAAGCCAGCTCCTATTCTCTTTCATTCCTATTTTTCTTGCCTCTTAGCATCACCACTACCTTTTGCTCCTGTGCAAAGCAATCACATTCATAAACATAACACACATAATACAAGAATAAACTTATAATAACATAATTCAATCAAATTTAATACATTATAGATAATATAAGAATCAATTCAAGTAACTTATTAAATACTTAGACACACTTATGTTTCCCTTGAACATAAGTAAACAAAATAGGCCTATCTGTATCTCTAACTCAATGTACCACAACAAAGGCTCAATTACCCCTCTGTAACAACTTACATCACAATCCAACAAACCATCAATTCAACATATCATATATCTCAATCCATTATCATCAATTACCAAGAACCATAATTCATATCAATTACACAAAACACTGGATTTCAATTAATACTCAAATGAAGATAAAAACATAATTCCTTCATAAAAAAAATGACAGATATTCACAAAATCCAACAACACATTCAAAAGCTCAAAACATTATTCAAAGCCTTAATCACTCACATGCAATTTACATCACAACCATCAAATCAAAGTTTCATAAATTAAAATCAACGACAAAACCTCCTTTACTTGTTTCTCCCGTGAGCTGATTTGCAGAGAAAAAGGAAATCCACAACCAACCCAAGCTATCCCAGTTACCTAATTGAAACTCACTCGCCACCTATCAAAACCCTGAAACCAAGGAAAATTTAAGAAATTGGAATCTCAAAATTGAATCCCTTTAATGAACATGCATGGACCTTAAATAGAAGATAATCAGTCCACGAAAGTAAAGTCAAACTTACTTAGTAGCTTCAGTTGCCAAAATTAGGAGAAATGGAAGAAAATTCCTTAGAATCTAAAGTCGTATCTTCTTGCATGCAAGAGGGAGAAGGAATGGCAAAGAGAAAATAAAAATAGCTTAAGGAACTAGAACAATTATTTACCAAATGGAACCCAAGGTCATAGTAAAAGAAATGGAAGAAATTCTCTAAATTTGCATGAAGAATTGATTTGCATGGAAAAGAAGGAGAAAAGAATATCTTAATCAAATATTCTGTAATTAATTTATTAATTATATTTAAATTAAATTTAATTTCTCCTTTTTAATTATTTCACACACTTATATTAATCAAAATAGAATCTTACAGGATCTACTATTTAAATATCATAAAAAAATTTCAATAATAAAACATAAAACAATTTAAATATTATCTAAAGTGTTTTAAGGATTTAAAATAAAATAAAAAGTTATTAAAAATCTAATACGAAGCAAACATATTGAAAACGTGATACAAAATTCGCCGATACATAAGGGATAAAAACATATTTAATTCTGTATATATTGATGAAATTCATATTATGAGTTTATGACAAACTGCTAATCGTTTGAATTTTCGTAATAGATCAATAGCTTTTAATAATTTAGTTTTTTTTTATAAGCTAGTAATTTAGTTTTTATATTAAGTTAATCGTTATAATACAGTATTGGTACTTTTTTTCTTAATGCAAAAATTCATTTGTGTTTTTATGTTTTGAAATAAATTATTTCAGACCTTTAATTTACTGGCAAAGTATTTTTTTCTTAATGCAAAGTACATTTTATAATCACCACATATTATAAAACACTATCAACACTACTTCCAAATTCACATAAGGATAACATTGATTCACATAAGTCTTTTATATTTAATATGATTTTTAATGTAATTATTTAAAAATAAAAAATTATTATATATTATTATTTTAATAACATCGAGTTGTCAACTAATGTGATAAACCGTTAGTCATATTTTTCTTTGACATTGCACATCCAACAAAGTCTATTTTAAAATAAAATATATTTTGAAAACTAAAATAAAATTTAAAAAATATTAAATAAATAAAAAAAAATAGATATTTTTTTGAAATCAAAATTGATTAAGTCTATTAATAATAATATATTTTATTTATTAAAAATAGTCACATTATTATTATATTATTATTTTTAATAACATGAAACACATGATATAATTATCATAAAAAAATCAGATGTTATTATTATATTATTAAAATATTAGTCACATTATCACATAATAATAACTGATAAAAGATACTATTTTCAAACATATTTTGAAACTAAAAAAACTTTAAAAAACTAAAATAATAGAATAAGTATTTTTCATTAAACATAAAAAACAAACCAAAATTATACTCTAAGATGAAAGAAGTAGAAACATATTTTAGCCATAAAAAATAAACAAATACCCATTTTGATACTTAAAAGTATAAACACTATTACATTAAATTTTTTCTTTCTTTTAATAATTTCGCATAAAAAACATGTATCAGCATTATTCCAACTTTAAAAAGTACCAAAGATAGAGAAGAAAACAATTGTTATGTTTATTTTTTTTTATAGATAAATATTAATTGTTAGCTGGAGAATTTAAAAAAATATTGATTTTGATTTTTTATATATTAGCAAATTTTGTGTTAATTTTTTATAAAAATTTCTTCCTCTTAAGCCCCTAATAAATTTTTAATTTTTGAATTCTCAAATATTATATAAACCACTTTTTAAAGTTTTTAAAATAATTTTAAGCATTATTTAAAAAATTTTATAAAACAAAAAATTAGTGGGGACTGAGCAAACAATTTGGATATAAAAGATATTTTAACCAAAAGCATTTATTAATTAAAACTCTTTGTACAACATAACAAATATATATATGTTTACCCAATTAGCTACCTACCAATTGTTTCAACTTTTATTAACTTCTAAAGACTTTAAAAAAAAGTAAAAATAATTTCAACCAAATAAGTGCTAAGTTCCGACCAAAATGTATTGTCAAAAACACCAAACATAGTGGACCTAGACAATTTGTCCATTATGTTCTTGTTTGATTTATTTATTTTATATATCGTTGAATATGTTTTGGATGCATTTAGTGGCACCCCCACTATTAATTGCTCATGTTTCATTGTTAATAAACTAATGATGCTGCATCCAACACTCATGACATAAAACAAATAGAATATATCCTTAAATCATAGATTTTGTTATCACAAGTTTTCGTGAAACTTCCGTATGAATTAAGTTAAATTCGTTTCTTATATATTTATCTTTAACATCTTGAAAATAATGCAGAGAATGGTTTTTTTTTTTAAAAAAAATTATCAGAAACTCATGAAATTAAAATATGTCACTATTATAATTAATTACTCCAAATAAAAAAAAAAGTTAAATTGAAAGGAGCACAAGATTCCACGCACCCTTAGTCCTTATCAATAAGAACTGAAACAAATAGCTAGAATTGTATACACTTTTTTTTTTTTAATTTGTGTTTTTAAGTTACATGATCAAAATTTATATATTCCTAACTTTTTTTTCATATTTTTATTTTCTGTGGTTTATAGTTATATTTTTATTGCTTTAAGAAACCATTTAATATTTTTCAATCCATTCTTTCAAGAGTCAAGTTATTTATTTTTATTTAATAATCTAATTTTAATTAGTCTTTATACTCTAAATTTGTTGGAAACTTTATCTTCCTCGATCTTTTAATAATTACTCTTCCTTAATTTATATGGTGGTAGTATACGCATGAGATTTAATTTATGTAAGTAGCTAAAATCAATAAATCTATTTTATAGAAAGCTTCAATATAAAATTTTAAAAATCCAAAAGTGCATATAAATTGACTGCAAGAATATTAAGTTATCAATATATAGTCATTATTTTTATTTAATACTAAGAAAATCTTCTTAAGTATTTTATTTATATGTGGATGGAAGGAATTTTCACTTTAAAAAGTTGGACGGAAAAACACATTTTTGGTGAAAACCAGAATAAAGCAAAACGTCATGCATATCTCACAATTTAAAGAGATTAAGTATTTTTAAATCAAATATCAAAATGGCTAAAACGTAATTTATTCTTAATTAAGTATATATTACTTTTTAATGTTATTGTAATCTGGTTTGGCTTATTACACACCACTTATTTGTCTGAACAAGATTTTTTCAACAAAATATAAAATATTAGTTAATCACACATCTATATTGAGAATATATTTTATTTTTATATTATATAAAAGCAACAGGTAAATTTTATTTTGAGAAATGACATTTGTATTATTAATTAATGATTGACACAGGCAATTTACCTGTACATTATTAGACAAAGCAAAGGGATTGGCTGGTGAGGCAGATCTTCCAACCCATACATAATACTTTTTTTTTTTTTTATGTTAAATCAAATCATATTGTGAAATTCTTCATATTCCACATATGAGTAGTCACTTCACTTTGGATACTTCATACCCTGATATTTCATTCAATTGTTTGTTGGGATGAAAACAATTTTGTATCCGTGGAAAATACTAGAACCACTACAATTTTGATAGAATTATTCAGGTTGATCGGATATATGTATGAATATTATTAGATTTAACAAATGTAATTATTTGTTTTATATATGTTGAGTTATAATTATAATAATTATAAATAAGTTTAAAGTTATATTTATTTAAAAATTTTAATTCTTAAAGTTTAATTTATAATTTATTTTTTTATATATGTTTTAAATTAAAATATAATTAAGCACTTAATATACAATTTATTTAATAATAAATAAATAAATTTAAATATTTGTACTTTTTTAAGTTGGCACATATTGTGTTTCTCAATCATTTTTAATTCATAATAATATTATATTGACTTATAAAAAAATTAAATTATATAAAATAATATAATGAGTATACTTCCGAATTCAAAAATATCTGACAAGAACAAGGATGGAGATTAAGATTTCATATTTGCTTTTTATCATACTTGAACTCAAATTCTTCTTGCACTTTCTGAAAACAAGGATAGGGAGGGTCAAACTGACACCCACCCTGCCTTATTGTCATCTCACTCAATTGCTCTTCCATCAATACTATGTGGGATTAATAATTGATTCCTTAGATTTTTGCCTTTTTGGATCTCACTTTCAAACTTTTCTTGAATATGTACATAATACTGATTAAATCAGTTAAGTCAATCTTCACTATATAATCTTCCACTTGTAACCAAAGATTTAGTGTAGTAACTAGAATAACAACTCTTCATTCTTTAAAACAATTTGAAAAGCAAAGTAACCTTCAACAAGATCTCAACAAAGGTGGAACTTGCAAAAAGGGGTTTCACTTCAAGACAAAAATATTCGCCTTACGTGCTATGCTTAACTAGAACCAATATCACATGTTGTTTTCCTACAAGTCTTTGCTAGGCATGACAACAGAGGTAGGGTGGAGATGGGTATGACATTCTCATCCCTATCCTCAAACTCTTCCTTATCCCTTTTTTCGATACCCGATGGGTATGAGATTTATGTCATTTTTGTTCTTATTAGGTATCGAATATACCTGTATCTGTCAAGTATCAAGTATACTTGTATCTATCTCATACCAATAAAAAAAATTGGGGGAATACCACATTAAGAAAATTACAATAATTCAAAAAGTTATCTAATAAACACAAAGTTTGTAATTTGTATGTCAAACCTTGACATCCAAAAATTGTAATTTGGAAAGCAAAACAAAAATCTAAGGTGTCATTTAGTTTAAAAATTATTTTTAGGTCCAATTATTTTAAATATATATTACAATGAATAAAAGACCCAATAATTAAAGCAAAACTTGGGAGAATTATTAAGGCTTTTCAAAACATATTCATGGAGGTATCCAAACTAAGTTGATTCATATTTACATTGTGAAAACACATTCAACAAACTTAAAGACAATAATTTGGAGAACAAAATAAACCTAATTCTTTATAATCAAGTTGCATCTATGGACTGAAATATATTTGGGTGGATTACATAGTTTTTGGGCTAAATAATCAATTAAGGTACATTTTCTAATTATTATATAATTTTCATACCTTTTTTACGGGGGATTTTTCATATGACCTTTTATGTTTTTTGAATAGTTTTTAAGTTTTCTAAATCATTATGTATGTAAGTGGGAAATTGATGCCTTAGTGGAGTTTTAATGTTTTTGTTCTCAAGGCTTCCTATATTTACCTATAAATAGGAGTCTCTTGGAAGCTTTAGACAACAACAACAAAATTCAGAATATTGACCTTGAGTGGTTTTCTCTGGTGAGAAACTTTGTCTTTGTTTTGGATAAAAACTTTATACTGTTGGTTCTACTAGCAGGTCGCAGTTACGATCAAGTTCCTTCTTTCTTACTTTACCTATTTTGAAGACGATCAAAATAGTAAATTCATATCATTTGACATGAGAGTTTTGACTCTTGAATCCAATTTTTATCGATCCTTTGTTTATTTTGTTTTTTTTATGCCTATTATTAGTTTGAGTCTTCTTTCTTTTTGTTTAGTGTTCTACTTCTTCTATATTGTGTTTTGTTTTTATCTTGTTGCTTCCTTATTTTAGCCTTCCTTTTCATGCATACCTTTTTCTTTATTTTCTTAGTGTTTCTTCTTAACTTATATCTAAATTTGTTCATCTTCCGTTCTTTTATTTTCTCTTCATGTTACTAAGATATAAAAACTAGGATACAAAAATAGAGAATTCAGACAAAAAAAAGAAAAAAAACTTGTGTGGAAAAAAAAGAATCCAAACTTAAAGTTTAAAAAAAAAGTGTTTGAAAAATTAATCTTTTGCTTCCAATTACATTCTGCAAAAAAAAAAAAGAAAAGAAAAAAAGAGAGGTTATGTTAAAAAAAAAGAAGTTATTCAAGCTTATATTCTATTACTCAAAAGGTTTCCAATTTTGGTCTTGTGCATTTGTTATCTCTTCTATACACTCTTCTTTGGTATTGCCTCTTGAGTTCCTTCTTGTTTCTTCATGTTATCATGTCAACAATACTCTATCATTTCTTGTTTTATGGAATCTTCCATAAAAGTTCTTACTTAAGGGCCTATAAGGTTAAGTCGAGTGGTAAAAGGTAAGAGTGGTGAGACCATTAGAGGCCAATTTGAGTGCAAAACACGAGTGATCAAATCATTATACGAGTATAAACATGTGAGAGAGCATTTGTGTGAGGAATGTTTTTTCTAACTCAATTTGTTTTGCAGCACTTTAATCACAATTGGAGAAAAAAGAGTAAGCAATGTTGAACTTAAGTTGTTCATGAAGGAGGTTCAAGAACAATTTGAGGCTCTAAATTCTAAATTGGATTATTTACAATTCAATCCTAAGTCTAGGATCCATACTAGACTAAATCACAATGAAAAAGAAAAAGAAAATAATAGTGGAAAAGGATAAAGAAAAAGATTTGAGAGAGAAAGAATTGAAAGAAAAAGAAGTGAGAGAAAAACAAATTCAAGAAAAAGAGGTGAAAGAGAGAGAAATGAGAAAACATGAGAAGGAATTGAGTGAAATAGAAATAATTGAAAAAAATAGTGAAAAAGAAATAAGTGAGGCTAAAGAAAAATGTAAAGATTTTTGTTTGTATTCTAACTCGTTGTCCGATGGTAATTACTTTATTTTGAAGGGATTTGAGGAAGTGATTTCAAAGATGAAAAGCAAAGCATCAAATGAATATGAACTTGAGTTTACAAACACACTTGATATTGTTGTCCAGAAACTTTTAGCTTTTCAAGTGGTTGAAAAGATCAACAATAATGCATATAAACTTGAGTTTTATGGTAAGTACAAATTAATGTTACTTTTATAATTCTGACTAAACTTTGTTTGGTGTAGATGATGAACTCAATTCAAGGACAAATATTTTTGAAGAGGGAGGGAATTATATAATCCTATCAAGGTTAATCCTATCAATGGACAAAAGACCCAATAATTAAAGCAAGACTTGAGAGAATTATTAAGACTTTTCAAAACATATTTACGAAGGTAATGAAACCAAGAGTTGGTTCATATCTACATTGTGAAGACACATTTAGCAAACTTAAAGACAATAATTTGGATAACAAAATGAACCTAATTCTATATAATCAAGTTGTATCTGTAGGCTAGAATTTATTTGGGTGGATTATATAATTTTTGGGCTAAATAATCAATTAAGGTTCACTTTCTAATTATTATGTAATTTTCGTACCTTTTTATAAGGGATTTTTCATATGATCTTTCATGTTTTTATGGATAGTTTTGAGTTTTTAGGGTTCGTAAGTCATTATGTATGTAAGTGAGAAATAAATTCTTAGTGGAAAGTTATGGGATATTGGGAAAATTAGTAGTAAACCAAGGCTAGTGGGAAATCAATGCCTTAATGGAGTTTTAATGTTTTTGTTCTCAAGGTTTCCTATCTTTACCTATAAATAGGATTCTATTGTAAGCTTTAGACAACAACAACAACAGAATTTAGAATATTAAATTTGAGTGTTTTTTTCTTGTGAGAAACTTTGCCTTTATTTTTGGATAAGAACTTTATATTGTTGGCTTTATCGGAAGGTCGCAGTTAGGGTCAAGTTCCTTCTTCTTACTTTACCTATTTTCAAGACGATCTGCATAGTAGATTCATATCAATAAATCAAATGTGGAAGTTTGATTTCTAGTCATTAAAATAAGGGTAGGTATAGAAGACAAGGTGACTATCTATATCCTCATTCTCAACTTACCAAATTAGGTACAGTATTCCCCATACTTGTACCATGTGTGGTCAAATCGAAAATTCCTCGCCAATTTCAGGGCATGTTCGGGGATTATCCACTAATACATGTTTATTGATCATCCTTAGTCTCTGCATATCAAGTTTAGATGTGGTTTTATCATTGACTTAACTATTTGAAGGTTCTTCCATCTAAATGCTCATTTGTCACAACATCGTAATTATGTCAATGGAAGGATAAAGAAAAATGTCTTGTCAACTATATAACTAACTACTTTATTGTCAATTTGGCTTGTATGGAATTCTCTCATGTTCAAAAGAGCACAGTTTTATGACTTAAAAGATATGACATGAGACTCTCCAAAAATCTTAAGTATGGATTAGGAGGTTCTAAAAATAATCAACTTTCTCTTTCTATAATTGATTTGTATAACCAAAGATATTGTATTAAAAGACTAAACAACACATGATATGATAATTTTTTTGGGGGAGTTTCCCTTTGAGACCAAGGAAACCCCATACTAAGAGGAACTAGTGGGACTGGGTAGGAACCGGTGGGCTAAGTAAGCCCCAAACTAGAAGAAATTATCAGGAGCAAACATATTCTTTAGTAGGGTCGACGCCTCAAACTCACCATGAATGCGGGTCAACAATAGATGAGATCCATAAGATGAAATGACTTAATTGCTCTTAATAAGTAAAAGATAAACCTTAAAAAGTTATATAAGTCCAAGCCCAAGGAATAAAATTCTATAAATAATAAATCATTAATACAGGTTTAACACATTATTATTATATTATTATTTTTCTTGATGAAGTATTATAATTTTTGTTAGTACTTTCATTAACCATTTATAACTTGAGTGGCGAATTACTTTTGCAAATATATACCTATATAGTTGGAGAAGTTAAGGAAGGTAAATCCCGTGCACACCTTTAAAATCATCTACAATTTATTAATAAAAGCATTTCTCAAATAATCATATAGTATTACTGGGATATGTTTTATCATTGTTGAATAACTTTATCTTTTTTAAAAGAAAAATACAGTTTCGTACCTATTCAGTGGTGCACATAAATTGAAAATTTTCCTTTGTTGAAATTAAATTAAATTGCTGCAATCATCAATGAACATGTATAGATGTAGTTTCGTTCTAGGCTTCTTCCTTTCTTCCACGTTTGAACTAATCACTTATATACAATCTATTATCTGTCTCATAATTGAACACCTGCAATCAAGAATTGAATAGAGAAATGGAGGTCCCATCTTAGATAAAGTGCCACCAAAACAGTGATGTCATAACCTTTGAATCATTGGATATTAATTAAGATCAAAACACAACAAGTAGTGTGTGATTTTTTTCTTATAAAATTTTATATGATATTAAATTTTGACTATTTACATATAATTGTATGATGCAGATTTGTTTTTTTATCTACTCTATATTATTTTATTATTATTATTATTATTATTGTTATGTAAAAGTTTAGGCTATGGATTTTACAATTTTGTCCCTCTTTATGTTTTGTCAAGTGTCCTTCTTCTTTTTATTTTTGTCTTTTTGATATTTTAGTTCTTTCTTGATTCTTTTATACCATGCGTTTTTTTTCGGTTCTTCTTGTTTGATTTATTTATTATAGGATAAATTATGTTTTTGTTACATAAATTTTTTTAAAATTTATGATTTTTAATATACAAATATTTTATTGATCGGCTAAGTTATACAAATATTTTTTTGTTCAACATTTTTATTCTTTTGTTTGTTTTAATTGTTAAATGGTCATGTGTCATTTTATTTATTAATATTTTATTATTAAAATTTTTAATCATTTTTATTATATTTGGGACTGTTAAAAGTGTCAAAAATAAAAAAATAAAAAATATAACAATAAAAATTAAGAAAAAAACCACCACTAACATATATTTTAGTATATTCTTGTAAATACACATTTTGTAATAAAATAAAAATGCTAATAACATACTTTCTTTTACTAATAATAAATGACGATTTTTTAATAATAAACTCACCGGTTGCTGTTAGAAAAACCTGTCGGTTCAGTCTAAAACATTAGTTTAAAAGTGATTTACGAATATTATTAAAAATTTAATTGATATATACTGTCAGATATTTTTACACTAACGTTCAATTATAACTTTTTATTTATGTAACTTTTAAAGTATTAATGACTAAAGTCAACATAAATGAAAGATTGTTTAAACTGACAATGTATACTAATTAAACTTTATTATTAATAAAAAATTGTATAAATTTATGCATGGAGTGGATCAAATTAATTAGCATTATATAATATATGTGATAGTTTAGATTTTTCTATGCAGTAATAATATGAAGAAGATTGCCATTAATGTAACGAAATTATTTCCAATTTGATCACAAATAGAAAGATTAGCTTAATGTCGTGATCTTAATGCTGTATGTGACGTCTTTAGTCGTTTTCTATTCATCATGATTCTTCTTCTGCCATCTAATCAAAATATATAATTTTTTTTAATTAGATAAATTGAAAAATACTATTGCTTTTGAAATATAATTAAATGCTAATCAGATATGTAATCAGATTTCGAATTGATTGATATACTCATTAATTAGACTAAAACCATTGTGGGGTACACACATAATTGTTCAACAGGATTTAATTTCACCCAATATCTTCTGGTCGTTGGAGGATTTTTCTAAAAAAAAAATAAATCAAGTTTATCAATTTAAAATTATTGGTGATTTCAAAGAAATTTGACACTACACTCATGAAATAGGATAATATATTTTATTCCTAATCCTAATAATGAAGACTAAAATCCATTCAACTATTGCTTATCACGCACTTAATTCATGATTTTCGTGGAGAATATAAAAGACATTGTGGATTTTTACCAGCATGTTTAGTAGTAGTTTTTAGGGTGGCTATTAGTTATAAGGATAATCGTTTTTTAAAATTGTTAGAGTAACTCTAATAAGTTTTTTTTTTTTTTAAAAGCACTCATGTTAAATAGTTGTTTCTTATAATAAATTTTTATTGGAGCGAATTTATATGGTATAAAAATTTTTATTGGAGCGAATTTATATGGTATAAAAGCACTCATGTTAAAGTTTTTTTTAAAAGCACTCATAGTTTTTTAAAATTGTCATTCTATTTTTAATAATAAAAAATATTTTTTCATTATCTATTACATGAAAATTATTGAATTAATAATTTTATTTCAATAATTATTATCTGGAAATAAAAAAGTAAAATGTGTGCTTTAAAGTTTCTTATTATTAAAACAAAATTATGTATGAATAATTTAAAGGTGATGCGACACTAAAAAATAATTTTTTGTTAAGCAAAACTCACTTAAAAAATTATTATTAGAGATGCCCTTTAAAACATATAAATGGAAGCAACCTATTTGAATTATTTAACATATTAAAAATTATGGTATGTAATCCCATAGTATCTTGACAATATTAATTAACTCAAACATTCAATCCCACAGCAAGAAACTCTACGAAACTCCAAGAAATTCACCTTTTATATTTTTTACTTTCACCAAATTATGAACTAAATTTAAATTTTATTTAAAAATGACAATTTCATTACAATGAAAAAAAAACGTAATAAAAAAAATACATAAACAAAGTTAAAGAAATTCACATTTTATTTATTTTTTTGTTTTTACTAATTTATGAACCAAATTTATATTTTTTAAATCTACTGCAAACACTATATTTAGGAAATATAGCTTATGCAAACAAATGTGTGGTCACAATTTGGATAGTGACAACAAAGTCCTCCAATTCAATGGCTCTATTATTTTCATCTTATATTTTTTAATTATTTAATACTTAGCAAGAAATAGGGATAATAATCTTCTTTTAATGTTTCACAATACTGCGAACCTCATTAAAAGCGCACACCTTCTAAGAATATATATTATTTTGATCTCAAACAACTCAAACTCAATCTCAAATAATTGATTGGGCTACATGGAAACGCTTCAATAATAAGCAACTATTGCTTGAGTTATGAAACAATTTCATTGAAGTTACTTTAAAGATTTAAAGTTTAAGTTTTAAAGTTTATAAGGAGTACATTATGTTAAAAAATCTTCTTAAGAACTAATTTTCATTGTAGGTTTATTATAAGATAATTAAAAATAAATTAAAAATTCAAATAAATTATATTATTTGAATAAAAAGTTATAAAAATTCTTCAAGTTTATGTGACACTCCATATAAAGTTGTCTAAAAATTAATAAATGAATTGAAAATAACATTGTAGAGATACTCTAATATATACACTTTTATTTATAAGGAAAAAAAAATGCAAAACGAATTTTATGTGCCAGGTCGAGGTCGGAGCCTGAGCCTAAGAAGCCTTGCTTTTATAATTGATCGCATATAATAATTTAAGTCCAGCGTTCTAATTTCTGTAAAAAAATAAAATAAAATAAAATCCAGCATTCTAAATTAAAGTGGGACCTATTTTTAAAATAAAGCTTATTATTATTAAAGCATGTTTCAGTGAGATTTTTTTAAAAGAAATTTAAAAAAAAAGAAAATCTTAAAAAATTTCTTCATAATTTCATTCAATTACCTTATTCATAAACTAATATTTATAAGTTGTTTCTTATAACTTTGGCTTAAATAACATTTTGTTCTTAAAAAAAGTATCTTTTTTAGTACAAATTTAATTTCTAATATCTTATATATTAACATTTTATAACATTAGATAAATTTATAAGTAATTAAAAATATAATTCATCTAAAAGAATTACACCAAGTTATTCTACGTCAAAACTTTCTAGTGACATGTGATGAAAGTATAAAGTAGTATTTTGAATTATACTGTACTAGACACAAATTATAGTATGTCAATCATGCTATTGAATTAATAGAATGAAAATGAATGTGTACCTGAATTGACATTCATATCCATGAGCACTATTGAACAGAACTCTAGAGGTTCTTCTGGCTACCTTCTGAGGGGTTATTGTAGAGAACAATTCTGATGTGTAAATTTGCTTAATGGGATGACAAATTTATAACCCCCCAGGGTAGTCAGGGACCTCTCTTAATTGGACTTTTTATCTGATTGACCTAACCCATCACAGAGTCAATCTCACTCTAATCCCAGTTAAAATAACCATATTGATATTTTAAGATATTGACGGTTAAAGATAAATAACCATATTGATATTATGATCATATCTAATATTGTCGGTTAATGATAATTAGATATTGAGTGATACTAATCCACAATTAATTTCAACATTCTCCCACTTGGATAGTGTCAATCAATAATCAACATACAAATCATTAAACTAAAACGACAATTGCCGATATATCATATATTAATTAACAATATGAAAAATATGAGCAACAAAATAAATATCCGATAGGGATATTAATCAATTGCATGTAACTAATATTTTTCATAGATGTATGACATAATGCAGTCCCAGAAATGACACTACAATGGTCCAAGCATAAATAAAATGCTCATAAGAAACATGAACAAAATGACGTCAACTAGAGCATGTCTCTTAAAGAAAATAGAGAATCAGACTCCCACTAACTTAATACATCAAAAGCCTTGACTAAACCATGTGAGTTACATGAATAAGAAAAATTCCAACAGTTAAGGCCTTAGTCAGTGGATCTGCTAACATCTCCTCAGAATCAATGTTTTCAATCTGAGTGTGAAAACTTTGAATTTGCTCTCTAACAAATTGATACTTGATATCAAAATGCTTTGAACGAGTAGAGCTTTTGTTGTTTCGAGAGAAACTCACAGCAGCAGTATTGTCACAGTAAATCACAAGTGGCCTGGAAATGCTTTCAACTATGTGAAAGTCAGATATCAATTTCTTAAGCCACATGGCCTGGCGAGTGGCCTCAAAACAAGCAACATACTCTGCTTCCATGGTAGAGGTAGCTGTAAGAGACTGTTTAACGCTCTTCCAAGAGATAGCTCCTCCTGCCATCATAAAAATAAAGCCAGAAGTAGATCTACGGTCATCAGGGCAACCTGCAAAATCAGAATCAGAATAGCCAGTGACTTGAAGTTGATCAGACTTCATAAAAGTCAACATATGATCCTTAGTTCCCTGTAAATATCGCATGACCCTTTTAATGGCTTTCCAATGACCCAAACCTGGGTCGCTCAAGTATCTGCCTAAGGCATTGACGATGAAAGCAATGTCAGGACGAGTACAGACTTGAGCATACATCAAACTGCCAACAGCGGAAGCGTATGAAATTTTCTTCATAGCATCCACTTCTTCATCATTATGAGGACATAGTTTGTTAGATAATTTGTCACCACGTTGCACAGGTGCAGCACATGGGGAGCAAGCATTCATGTTGAACTTCTTGAGAATCTTCTCGATATATCCCTTTTGAGACAATCCAACTATGTCACGTGACCTATCACGAAGAATTTGGATGCCTAGAACAACAGAAGCTTCACCAAGGTCTTTCATATCAAAATGTCTGCACAACATTGATTTTGTCTCAACCAATAGGTTCATAGAACTACTAGCAAGGAGAATGTCATCGACATATAATACGAGAATGATGAAATTACTCCCACTAGTCTTCAAGTAAATGCACTGGTCTGCAACATTTTCCTTGAAATTGTAAGTAGTGACAACCTGGTCGAATTTTAAATACCATTGCCTAGATGCTTGTTTCAGTCCATAAATGGACCTTTTAAGTTTACACACCAAATGCTCATTGCCTGCTTCAACAAAACCATCAGGTTGAACCATGTAGACATCTTCAGCAAGATCTCCATTCAGAAAAGCTGTCTTTACATCCATCTGGTGTAGCTCTAGGTCAAAATGAGCAACTAAAGCCATGACAACTCGGAGTGCATCCTTCGTTGAAACTGGTGAAAAAGTTTCTTTGTAGTCAACACCTTCCCGTTGACTATAACCTTTAGCCACCAATCGAGCCTTATACCTATCAACCTTTCCATCTGGAGTACGTTTTGTCTTAAAGACCCATTTAGATCCAACAGGCTTACAACCTGCTGGTAAGTCCACAAGATCCCAAACATTATTATGAGACATGGAAGACAATTCATCATGCATAGCTTTTAGCCCGTCAGAAGCATGAGAACTAGAAAGTGCTTCCTGAAATGTGATGGGATCGTCATCATCATGTGGATCATATTTGTGCTCCTGAAGGTATACAACATAGTCATTTGGTATAGAAGGTCGGCGTATTCTCTGAGATCGTCTTAATGGGGGCACATCAACATCATCAAGTTGTTGATCAAGTTGTTGATCATTGAGTTGTGGTTCATCAACATGCCTCTCAACAATTTGTTCATCTGTGTGAACCATTGGGATTGAGATGTCTGTAGGAAGAGAATAAGATGGTAATGGAAGCATGGTTCGATCTTCTCTGAAGGTCATCATTCGAGGTGTGTAACTCCCAATGTCCAAATCATCCTCAAAGAAAACTGCTCGGTCAGATTCAATAACTCGTGTAGAGTGAGAAGGACAATAAAATCTGCATCCTCTCGAACCGATGCAGTAGCCAATGAAATGACCGCTAATAGTTTTGAGATCAAGTTTCTTTTGTTTAGGGTTATAAGGTCTTACTTCTGCCTTACAACCCCATACATGAAAATGTCTCAAACTCGGCTTTCTACCAGTCATTAGCTCAAAAGGAGTTTTGGGCACAGATTTGCTAGGTACCTGATTAAGAATGTACATAGCAGTTCGCAAGGCATCTCCCCAAAGAAATTCTGGCAGAGATGAATGTGATAACATACATCTCACCATGTCCATGAGTGTTCGATTTCGTCTCTCAGCAACGCCATTTTGTTCAGGAGTTCCAGGCATGGTGTATTGAGCTTCAATTCCGTATTCATCAAGGAATCGAGCAAATGGACCTAGATTTCTTCCTGTCTCGTCATAACGACCATAATATTCTCCTCCTCTATCAGACCTTACACACTTAACTTTCTTCTCTGTTTTCAGCTCAACAGAGGCTTTAAAGGTTTTGAAGGCTTCAAGAGAGCTTGCTTTATCCTGAAGAAGATATACCCATCCATGTCTGGAGAAGTCATCTATGAAGGTAATAAAATACCTATATCCACCCATAGCAGTAGGTGTAATAGGTCCACATATGTCTGTGTGAATTAATTGTAGCACATCATCACATCTATTTGAACTTTTGTTCCTGGTTTTGGCAGTGAACTTCCCCTTGATGCAATCGACACAAGTGTCATAATCTGAGAAGTGAAGATCATGCAGAATCCCTTCTTTTATGAGTCTTTCAATTCGAGGCCTAAAAATATGCCCCAAACGTCTATGCCATAGCATAGAGGAATATTCATCAATCCTGTTACGTTTACTCCCACTAATGGAGTTAACTGACATATCAGTTACGTTTAACATGTAAAGTCTGTCATGCAAAACTCCTGAACCAACAACAGTTGAATTATAATAAATTACCAATTTTCCATCACCAAAATGAAAGTTGTATCCACATTTGTCTAAAACAGAAATTGATATCAAATTCCTTCTCATGGAAGGGACATAAACAGCATCATGTAATAATAAAGTATGTCCAGAGGATAAACATAAAGAGACGACTCCAATGTCAGCAACGGGTACTCCAGCTCCATCTCCCATAACAATCTTCGTCTCAACATCACTTGGTTTCCTCAGGCTTGTGAACCCCTGTAAAGAATTCACAACATGAATAGTAGCCCCTGAGTCTAACCACCAGGAATTTGGAGGAACATCAACCATATTAGATTCAAAGCAAGTTAGTGCTAGCAGATTACCTCGCTTCTCCTCTTTCTTTTTCAGGATAAAGCAATCTTTCACCTTGTGACCACGTTTCTTACAATACTTGCAAGAACCTTTAAAGAATTTCTTCTTGGGTTCTAAATGTCGTTCTGCTTTCTCTGTACCCTTTTTCTTCTTTCCTTTATACCTGTTAGCACCTTTAGCACCTGAACTAGAAGCAACGAACTGAATGCTATTAGGCTTATTTTTCTTCATTGACTCCTCCTCTTGGGTGATTATTGCAATCAATTCATCCACTCCATAGTCATGCTTTTGAATGTTATATGAAGTCTTCATGATGTCAAACTGAGAAGGCAGAGATTCCAAGATGCGATAAATTAAAGTGTCTTCGCCAACCTCAACCTTGAGAGACTTCAGCTTATTATAGAAATGTACTAACTTCATAATGTGTTCACGTACACCGCTGACACCATCATATTTGGTCTTTTCAAATAAGGAAATATATTGGCTTTTCTGTGCCTTATCAAAAGTTGTGAATTTTTCACCGACTGCTTTGAGAAAAGCACTGGCATCATCAAGATCTGGAATGCTCTGTCTAATAGATTTCTCCATGGTGAATTTAATCACCTTTAGGCACACTCTGTTAGAGTGTTCCCATTTCTCATGAGAAATTCGCTGAGCTTCAGAAGACTCATCTGTAAGAGGCGCAAGCCTCGTCGTCCTCAATGCTAAATCCAGATTGCCAATGGTCAGGTAGAGATCTAATGATTCTTTCCAGTCCTCATAATTTGTTCCGTTTAGAGTTTTGACGGAATTAGGGAAGAAAACTGAACATCACAATAAGGAGAAAAAAAAATGATTTAAAAGTTCAGCTTAAAATAAATCCCTAAGCAAATTACAATACATTATAACTTAAATTAATAAATCCTAGCACCGATAGGGTACCAAAAAACATTAACATAAGTAAAGAGAAATGTATTGTACAACAACAAATTATACTAATAACAACACACCGATAGGGTATAATTATCACTAATATAATGAATTAATATTTATTCATAAATTTACACAAATGCATTCACGATAGTGAAATTACAATTATGTAAATTAATAGCATAAATCATGCTTTATTTCATATGATTTTAATTATCTTAAAATATGACAAACAAAATTCACATCATCATGCCCATGATAGATAGGTCATTATAATGCAAATTAACAGAAAAATCATATTATAAGTAATAATTCAATATTCAAAAAATTTGAGAGTAATATGCTAAAATTAATTCGAAATTACATCTCAAAAATTAAATAAATTTCAAAATTATGAAATTTCAAAAAATTATTTATTTAATAATTTTTAAAAAAATAAAAATAAATAAATAATAATAATAAAAAAAAACATATCTCAAAAAGGAGAGAGAGACGGTTTTAGCGGAGACGGTTTTGAGGAAACCGGAAACGGTTCCTGCACAGAACCAGCGCCGGCGGTGTTTCCGCCCTTTCTGCTGGAGCGCCGGTGAACCAGCGCCGACGGGAAGCCCGCGCGGGACGGCGGTGGAGCAAGCAGCCCTGGAGGCGCCGAAACGCCCAGATCCGTCTGGATCTGGGACGAAAACGCGGTGGAGAACCGCTGGAACGGGCGGCGGAACCGCGACGAAGAGCCGCTGGAGCGGGCGGCCCGGTTGATCAGCGCTGAAGCCCCAAGATCCGACGGGATCTGGGCGGTCGAAACGCGACGAAGAGCCGCTGAAGCGGCGGTCGAAACGCGACGAAGAGCCGCTGAAGCGGCGGTCGAAACGATCTCCGCCGCGACGCGATCTAGGCGGTCGACCGAAACGCGATCTCCGCCGCGATTTGGGCGCGCGAGGCGCGATCTCCGCCGCGATCTGGGCGCGTGAGACGCGATCTCTGCCGCGATCTGGGCGCGAGACGCGATCTCCGTCGCGATCTGGGCGTCCGTTCAAGACGCGATCTCCGATCGTGCGGCGCGGCAGGGTCGGGACCACCGGGAGGTTCGCCGGTCCCGGCAGGCGACGCGGCTTCCGGCGGACGACTCGACTGCCGCCGCGTAACCGCTCAGGTATCATTCAGTCTCTTTCCCTCTCTCAAAAACGCATGTATGTTAGTGTTGAAAAAATAGGGTTTGTTCAATTGACAACCATAAAATGTATCTAGTATGCTCTGATACCAATTGATGAAAGTATAAAGTAGTATTTTGAATTATACTGTACTAGACACAAATTATAGTATGTCAATCATGCTGTTGAATTAATAGAATGAAAATGAATGTGTACCTGAATTGACATTCATATCCATGAGCACTATTGAACAGAACTCTAGAGGTTCTTCTGGCTACCTTCTGAGGGGTTATTGTAGAGAACAATTCTGATGTGTAAATTTGCTTAATGGGATGGCAAATTTATAACCCCCCAGGGTAGTCAGGGACCTCTCTTAATTGGGCTTTTTATCTGATTGACCTAACTCATCACAGAGTCAATCTCTAGAGGTTCTTCTGGCTACCTTCTGAGGGGTTATTGTAGAGAACAATTCTGATGTGTAAATTTGCTTAATGGGATGGCAAATTTATAACCCCCCAGGGTAGTCAGGGACCTCTCTTAATTGGGCTTTTTATCTGATTGACCTAACCCATCACAGAGTCAATCTCACTCTAATCCCAGTTAAAATAACCATATTGATATTTTAAGATATTGACGGTTAAAGATAAATAACCATATTGATATTGTGATCATATCTAATATTGCCGGTTAATGATAATTAGATATTCAGTGAGATTTTTTTAAAAGAAATTTAAAAAAAAAGAAAATCTTAAAAAATTTCTTCATAATTTCATTCAATTACCTTATTCATAAACTAATATTTATAAGTTGTTTCTTATAACTTTGGCTTAAATAACATTTTGTTCTTAAAAAAAGTATCTTTTTTAGTACAAATTTAATTTCTAATATCTTATATATTAACATTTTATAACATTAGATAAATTTATAAGTAATTAAAAATATAATTCATCTAAAAGAATTACACCAAGTTATTCTACGTCAAAACTTTCTAGTGACATGATAATAAGTAGACGGCTAATATCACTTTTATACTAAAAACCAAACAGAAAACATTCTTTAAAATAACCAAATTAAAAAAAACAATTTTAAAGTACCTAAATGAAAAAAAATATATACTATTTTTAAGAACCAAATTTCATTACTTTTATTTTTTTTAAAGGATATGAGACTTTTTATATTTTTTTTGTTTAATTACAAGTATTTTTTATTGAAGGTAACCAACCATCGTTCACTCTTGTAACATTACTTTGTATGACAAATTTTCCATCCAAGTATTTAACATAATCACATACTCAAGATTCGACTTGAAACATCTTATTAATATGAAACAACTCCCTACAAATATCTACACTTAGTGGTTACCTTTTATAAATTAGCCTAGGTATATGTTAAATTTATTTATAGAAAAAAAATTTTGATATTTTTTTTTTTGATATTTTCTTTTCTTAAATACTTCTAGATAAACTCACCCATTCATACAAAAAATATTCAAGTATATATAAATGCATAAGGTTTTTATCTATTTAGCTAAGAAAGGATTATGAGAAATATTTTTTTTCTCTAATAATCATGATTTCTATGAATTATGAATTCTAAACATCAATAATTTCATGAAAGCATAAAAACTATTTAGTGGTTTATGAAGGAAAAAATAAGTTCAATAGGAGAGGTAGACAATGAGAAGGAGACATAACATTTGTGGTCTAAAAAAAGAAAAGTCTTGAAATGGTTTTCTCCATGAGAATGTATTAGTACTAGTAGGGATATATGTAATGTACTATTTTTTTTTTAGGAATTACTAACAAATGTTTAGAGCAAGTTCGAATACGATTTTTTTAGGAGTACTTATAGGAAAAGAAAAAAAAAATCTCTATAAGTTTTTTTTAAAAGATTTAAAGTTTTTTTTCAAGTTAAATTTAACTAATATGTAAAAATTATTTCATATAACTTTAGTATAATATATAAGCCTTTTTAAAAAATAGTTTTTAAAAAAGGCTCATTTCATTTAATAAAACTTATGGTGGAGCTCTTTTGAATTTTAATTTTTTTTTGTATTTTTTTCTTTCAAAATATTTATAGAGAAGATAATCCAAACATATCCTTAATAAGTTCTTATCGTTATTGTGGCCGAAAGAGAGAAGATGCATACTATACGCATCCATTTGATGTTGAAAGTTGAAGTGTATATAATTTATATAAAAAAAAAAACATATGTTGTTTTCAACTTTAGAATAAATAAAAAATGAGGAGGAATATAATAAAAATTGTAGACATACTTTTTTTTTTAATATATAAAAATTCTAGACATACTTACAAGTTGATTTTCATAAAGAAAGTATTTGATAAAGAAACACCTTGCAAATTGCTAAATATCTCTACCAATTCACTAAGTTTGAAGATGTCATTAGTTGACATACTTCCTAG
The DNA here is from genome assembly GCA_037954015.1 of Psophocarpus tetragonolobus. Lineage (NCBI taxonomy): Eukaryota > Viridiplantae > Streptophyta > Magnoliopsida > Fabales > Fabaceae > Psophocarpus > Psophocarpus tetragonolobus. The sequence continues at coordinate 21,465,821 of CM075695.1, read as the reverse complement.
AAGGTTAGTAGGTAATGTCACATTTAATTTTTAATTCAGTGCATTGCCATTTTTAGTTTTAAATTTTAAGGACATGAAGTAATTCTTTCATTGCCATAAGTGGAGTTTGGAAATTGTACTTTATGGAGAGACTTTGCTTATCTAGTGAAATATTTTTTGGAAAAAAACATGAAGTTGATGCAAAGATTAAGACTCAAAACGGTTAAAGTTGAGTCATGTTAATTTTTTAAGATTATTTTGGTTTTTCAATAATTGTTTCTATATGATTTGCTTGCTTCTTACTACCACAGCTAAATATACTATCATAATACAAAATAGAAAAGCTTCAATAACTTTTTTTATAAATTGTTAACTTTATAATCAACAAAAAAAAAACTCGTAATCATCACCTGTTCTGCTACTCAACAAGTACTTATTATAAAAATATTTATAGTATTCACAAGTAGTTATAAATATTATTTATAAAGTATTTTTTATATAATTTTTTTTCAAATAAATTATTTATTTATATTAAATCTAAAAATAAAATTATACTATTTTCTATAAGATTAATCGAATGAAAATATAGATTAATAATATATATAATATTTAATACACATAGAATTTTGGCTGATTGACCCAAGTGGGTTTGTTTTTTAAAAAAATTACCGGTATGGGTCTCTTTTGAAAGATATTACCAGCGTGGGTCTGTTTTCGGGGTTGACTCGGTCAAACCGCAACTACGAATTGCGGTTTCATTGCCCCGTCAGCAACGTCATTACGTGGAAGCCAGCGTGGAAAAACGCCCCAGTAAAACCGCAAGTCGGAATTGCGGTTTGAATGGTCTTTGACCAGCACCGTCTTGTTATCCAATGGGAAAAAAGCAACAGAAAACGATGCACGTAAAACCGCAAGTCAGACTTGCGGTTTTACTGGGGTTTAACCGGCCCCCCCTTTACCCAGCGGTTGCAACGAACGGGTGCGGATATCGAGGAACAGGCGCGGTTTTTTACGCACATAAAACCGCAGATGCGATTTGCGGTTTGAATTAAATAATATTTTTCGTCGTAAAACCGCAAGTCAGACTTGCGGTTTTACGGGGGTTTAACCGGCCCCCCCTTTACCCAGCGGTTGCAGACGAACGGGCGCGATTTTTGACACACACAAACCGCAAGTGCGAACTGCGGTTTTAATAAAAAAATCATAAACCGCAGATGCGAGTTGCGGTTTATGTGGACTTCGCGTCCTATAAATCTCCCCCCCCAACCCCACAAAACCGCACACCTTTCCGCCGCATATAATCGCAGACGTAGTTGGAAACTACATAGGGATAATCGAAGAAAGCTTTTGTTTTTTGAAAATTGTTTAGAAATATTGAGGTTAGTTTTCGTATATAATATTTGTTTGTTATTTATTAATTTTGTATTTTAATATATATTATTTTGGATATTATATTAACATAATGTTTTGTATTAAATTGTAGCAATTGTCATGGCGTCATCTTCTTCTCGCCGTTCTGTTGATTGTGTTCATTCTGGACCTGTGGAGAATGACGTGTTGTACATGCAAAATCAACACGTTTCTCAACATATATGGAATGGAGAGGACGACAGAAAACTCTTAATCAGACGTGCAGTTCCCACGTATAATGGGGAAGAGTCAATTCCTCCTCAAATTGTACGATATTTGCGACAAACGGGATTTTACACGGTCGCACAGATGAGTTTTCTTCGTATTAATGCAGGTTTAATTAATGCATTTGTTGAGCGGTGGAGGCCGGAAACTCATACTTTCCACATGAGATGTGGAGAATGCACTATCACCCTTCAAGATGTTGCAATTTTGTTGGGTTTACGAGTAACTGGCATTCCTGTCATAGTTTCAACCAATGTTAATTGGGTTGAACTATGTCAAGAACTGCTTGGCGTTTCACCAAATAACGATGAAATTGATGGTAGCTCTATTCGAGTTAGTTGGCTAACTCATCATTTTGGTGATATCGCAAATTTTGAAAATAATGAAGAAAATTTACAGAGGTTTACTAGGGCATATATTTTACGCCTCATTGGTGGTGCCCTGTTTGTAGATAAATCTAGTAGTAAAGTATCTTTAAGGTATTTATTATTGTTGCGAGATTTTGCTGAGTGCAGTGCATATGCATGGGGTGCTGCTGTACTTGGTTTTTTGTATAGAGAACTATGTGTCGCAACAAACTACAAAATAAAATCCATGGGTGGTTTATGCCTATTGATACAGATATGGGCATGGGAAAGATTCCCAAAAGTTGCACCCATTGTATTACCCCCATACAAACCAAACAAACCCGTTGGATCAAGGTAATTTTTTTATTGAGTATAATGTTAATTAGATTTGAAAATATTATTTGGCAGTTAGTTATATAAGATTTAATATTATTCATATAATTTTCGTAGGTGGCTATTATAGGTGTCGTTTTTGCAACCGCTGGGTAAAGGGGGGGCCGGTTAAACCCCAGTAAAACCGCAAGTCTGACTTGCGGTTTTACGTGCATCGTTTTCTGTTGCTTTTTTCCCATTGGATAACAAGACGGTGCTGGTCAAAGACCAGTCAAACCGCAATTCCGACTTGCGGTTTTACTGGGGCGTTTTTCCACGCTGGCTTCCACGTAATGACGTTGCTGACGGGGCAATGAAACCGCAATTCGTAGTTGCGGTTTGACCGAGTCAACCCCGAAAACAGACCCACGCTGGTAATATCTTTCAAAAGAGACCCATACCGGTAATTTTTTTAAAAAACAAACCCACTTGGGTCAATCAGCCTAGAATTTTGCCTTCCATTACTAATATTTTCATAAAAATAATTCTATTATTATGCACTTTTCTTAAAAAGTAATGTTGATGACAATAAAATTTGGTAATTAATATTTAAATTGTTTTATTTTATAAAAATATTATTTTTAAATTAAATATATGTAATATTTTAATTTAGCGGATAATAGATACCAATGAATACAATAATTATGATACATGTACATGTACTTGCCAAGGAGTGGTAGAAAAAATCCTTACTAATACTGATAGATACTCATTTAAATTTTTTTGTCATCTTTATAATATTAAACAAAATATAAAACTAGTTAGTATGAGATGGTGACACTTGTCAATTCTCAAGCCTAAAATATTATATAGATAAATAAATATTTAAAATAAGACAAAAGTTACTAAAACTAAATAAATAAATAATTAAATTGTGTATAGTTTATAATAACATGTGGTGACAGATTTTATATATATATATATTAAGTATAAAAGATTTATTATTTATTCTCACGATTTATTATTTAAGGATGGTAATAAGTAACTAATTTCATAATTATATTTTAAAAGAATGAATAGTAAAAATAAAGAATAAATCTCATATAGTTAGTTTGAGAGTGTTTGCGATGTGGTTTGGTACAATTTTGAATCTAAAATTAGTTCGAACCAAATTAAAAAAATAAGTGTAATGTAGTTTGATTTGACTTATAGTAATTATAAAATTTGAACAAAGCAAATCAATATGTTGCCCTTTGATTTGATTTGATTTTACGATTTAGAATTTCTATTATTAAGTATTAAAAAATATATTAAAAAGTATTAAATTTTCTATTATTAAGTATATAAAAAAGAGAAGTAAGGAGAAGGTATGTAAAGTTATTCAAATTCTTTATTCTCCTGTTTGTGGGGCACAATTTTGTTTTCCAAAGAAAAACCATGATTTTATTATTTCCAGACCACATTACAACCCTAACAGAACTCTTTGAGATGATTGTGTATAGAGAAAATATCTTTTGGAGACAAAAGACAAAGTTATGATAGGATGAACTTATTAAGAGTATTGAAAGAAATACTCACCCTCAGATCTGGGAGTTAGAGATAAACACCTATAACCTGAGTGAGGTAAGACATCCTTTTGATTATGCATTTTGCATTTCTTTGGTTTAATCCCTTGATTGCATGTTTAACTGACAAACTTTAATCTATGCAACATTCCTAAGTTATTTGAATTTTGAACAAAAGAAAGATCATGAGTTGTGACCGATAGGAAAGATTGATGAAGTTGGTTGTCTCAGTCAGCCAAAGTTGAATTTTTTTTTGCTTAGGGACAATCAAAGGTTTAGTTTGGGGGATTTTGATAATTATTAGATTTAAGATTATTTCAGTGATAAAAATTCGCCAATTATCTTTATTCCCTAAACTTTTCCTTAGTTTTGAACTCATTTTAGTGTGTGTGTGTGTGTATATATATATATATATATATATATATATATATATATATATATATATATATATATAAAATTACAATATATCATACTTATACATGATTTTATGTTATAATATAGCTAATTGGAGGAATTTTGACAGGTTTACACCAATTTTGGAGAAAAGTAAGAAGACAAGAGAAGATTGGTTAATGCTTCCTCACTTAGTCAACCATGTCGCCTAATGAGGAGTTCTAGAGCCACTGCAACAAAAATGAAGGTCATCCAGCGAGAGGTGTCACTGTGCAAAAAACAAAGAAATTGGTTGGTAGAGAGTTAATGATATTGGGCAAGATGTGTCACCCAACGAAAAGCTTGAGAATTCCTAGATAGAAGCTAATTTCCGCTTAGCGAGAAGTGTCATCCAATGACAGAATAGGGCACGATCTACGATCACCCAACGAGCATCCAAGTCCAATAAGAGAATACCTAATTTGTAAGGAAAATTTTGAGGTTGTTGCTGGGTGAGACATGTCGTCCAATGAGCTCCTCCTTGGGATCATGAATTTGAACTCTCTCGCTGGATGAGAGATGTCGTTGGGTGAGGACTTCCTTATTAGGTCAATGAAATTTAAAGAACTTAAGTGGGAAGGAAACTATCAATCAAGGAGACATTAGATAGAAATAATAAAACCAGGAGAAAGAAAAAGGGAATCATGCGAAGAAAAATGTTGAAGCAGAAGCGGGAGACATGATCATCTTTCTGATTTCTTATTCAATCTTTTGTACTCTCTTGCTTTTGTTAGCTGCTAATGGCAATGAGTAGCTAAATATTTTTCAATTGGGAGATAGGTGTATTGTCAACTATTTTGTAAACTTTTAATCGTAATCAAATGTTATATTCCTCATTTCGTGTTCTTCTCTATTTTTAATGCTAGTTTTTTTTCTTATCAACCTTAAACTTGATTTAATTTGTTTGTATGAATTGGAAAAAGATTTTAAGTAAAGGATTTGAGAAAAATATCATATAAACATTGAATCTAGGAATAAAATAGTGTTTGAATGTCTTTTGTCTTTTTCCTAATCAATTATCTAACTATTTTAATCTCTTGAATCGATGAATCAATGATTTGATTATTGTAGTTAAGGTTCTTTCATCTTGAGATCGATGTTTGAATACTTTTTGTGAGAAAAAAAGTTTTAAGATTAATTAGACATTTGATTATTAAGTTTATGAATAATTTAATAGGAAACCGAGATTTCAACATCTATCTCCATTGAATCTTTTCTTAATATTATATTGTTGTTACTTTTGATCATTCAATACTTTTGTTCATGTTACATTGTTACATAACTATAATGAATTTTACCGTGTTTAACTTAAAATATTTAGTATTTAAGATATATGCCAATTTCTTATGGAGATGACTTGATATTCATCAAACACTACAAATGATTGAGACACTTGCTAGAAGTAGAATAGTAAAATAAACTTAACAATTTGCTAAAATAATTAAGGATAATGAATGAACAATTTGGTTTGATTTGTATGGTTTTAACATTTTAAATTGTAATCAAATTGATCCTCACAGTTTAGAAATTACAAAAACCAAATAATAAAAACTAAAATGATTTTTTACAATTTTTGAATTTTATAGTTTAATTTTTTATTTTCAATTCAGTTTTGTTCATTTTTAAACACCCTACTTAATTTATAGTTTCGGATTAAGAAGATTCTTTCCATCTTATAATTTGAGTATATTTGTTCTTTCTTGCATTTATTTTGATTGGAATGTTTTTATTTCATGAAATGTTGACTTTGGCTCTTTTAATTCTCCTTCACATTCACATTTGTTTGGATATTCTCCTTTCATGGAAAAGATAGATTTCACTATTCTACGTGATATAAAAAAACCAATCTAAAATTTATATTTTATCTTTAAATTTTAAAGATACTTTTAATATATGCCGAATCTTCTTATACTTATAAGTAATAAGTTGAATGAATTTAATATGTTTAGGTTAACTTCTTATTACTTTAATATATTTAATTCTAAATTAAATTTTAATATTTCATAAAAATATCTACGGTATAATTTACATATTAAAATAGTAGTTATTTTAAATAAATAAAATGAATGAATGCAGTTCTTGGGTTTGTCTCTTCTAAATCCATCTCGTGCAATGTATATCCAAGTCGATTAGGAATTTAGGACAATTGTTTTGACGTATAAGTGTTTCTTATAGCACATTAAACAAATTCAAAACAAAGATTTCTCATTTATTCTTATTTTTCAATAATTAAATAAAAATTTAATAAATTATACTTCCTTTTCAACATTACAATCACTGTATATCATACACTCAATACAATTTACATGGACTTAAACATATATTCCTCACATATATTTTTATAAAACCATTGAATAATTTACCCTCATAACTTTTTTTAATGGTACGTCAATTATTTTATGGAGTAAAAAAAAAAGCACTTATCAAGCCAGTGATAAGTACTGGTGCGATGATGGTGAGCGTTGAAAAAGCGATTTTGGGGTAAAATGTTGAGGTTCACTTTCTTTTTTTTTTCCTATGCTTTGTTTTATTTTCACACACCACAAACAAACACAGCAAAAGAAAATGAACTATGAACCTCACTTTACAATCCCAAAAATTCAAAATAATCAGGTTTCTTCGTGGATCAGCTTCTTTCAAGATAAATTTATCTTCACTAAATGAATAAATATATCTGTGTTAAATTTTTTTTCTGTTAACTGTTAAATTTAATTTAAGAGTTAATTATAAATACATACTGAAAAATTATATATATATATATATATATATATATTTTTTTTTAAATTATACTAAACTTCTTATTTTTATTTATTAACTATAATTCTATTCCTACAATGTTTGACAATATTATACTAACATATCTCTTAAACCTTACACTAATAGAGTATATAAATAATGATTAAAAAAATAAAAGATGCATGTATAATTATACAAAATCAAATCCATTCATAATTAACTTTTAATTTAAAATAATAATTTTGCAGTTTTGGTCTTTAATTAATTGGACTCAATGGCATCCTGTGATTCATACAACTGCAATCACTTAGTGGGATAATAAAATTTGGGAGCTGTTTGGTTTGAAGTTCAAATGAATGACTACACATTAATTCCCATGTATATTGTGAATTTCATAACTTTTGATTCATCGGCATTTAAGGTCTTCTAATTAAGCCAAACATACACTTAATTGTTGTATATTAAATTTAATTTAAAATATTTTAATATATTAAAAATATAAAAAATTCATATATCTGTAAATAGTATATAATACTATAGCTATGTGCGAGACTCTGCATTTCACAATCTGAAAAAAATGAATAAAAGAAGTAAAGGAAAGACTAAAAAAATAAAAATAAAAAATGCGGCATTAATGTGCATATATTGTAGGTGAAAAAAATAAAAATATAATTAATGCAACACTGTTAGATGGTGATACATGAGGAGAACTATATATATATATATATATTATATTATATTATATTATATTATATTATATTATATTATATTATATTATATTATATTATATTATATTATATTATATGTATGATAAAAAGATAGAATAATTCCATTAAAAAGAGGTGCTATAATAAAAAAATATTATTTGATATTTGATTGAAAAACAATAACTTAAAGTTTCATCTAAAAAGCGTAAATAAAATAAAATAAAAATTTAAAATTTATTGTTTAATATTTTAATAAATGAGATGTAAGTTTTTTATTCTATGTATATCAAAGTAAAAGAGTTATTTAAATTATTTTTTTTCATAACTCTTCTTTTATAAGTAGAATATTCAACAAAACATATACACCAAAATATATTTTCCTATTATCAAAGATACCAATTAATATTGCTAAGATTTTTTATGCTAGATAACAATTAATGCTAAGATAATCATGTAAAATATTTATAAGATATAAATTTTTTGTCTTTTGTAAATCGTAACTCATCTGACTGGATGAGTAAAAAAACCATTATCAACAGTCCAAAACTTATTAATATTTATATAAAGACTGACATAAATTCTTGAGAAAATTCAAGATAAACTTTTTTTATAAAAATATCATCTCAACTTTTATTAAATTTTTCGCAACTTCACTTTTTTTCTCTATACTAACATTTTTTTAATTTAAAAATATTATCACATGGTATAAATGTTTAAAAGTTTTATTTTTAAACTACTCATATCTTACGGTATTTTTATTTAGGACGTGTAAAAATAATAATTAAAAAAATTAGAGACAAATATGTAATTATACTAAATTTTAAAAGGTATTGTGATTAATTTATTGGAAAAAAAAATTCATTCACACTATCATCCACAAGCACCACAAGTCGAAGTTTCTAATTTTCTATTTGATTCCTTTTTTTAAAAAATTAATTAATTAATTTGGTTGAAGAAAAATTATTGCAATTGTAATATTATATCAATTAATAATATCACCAAAAACTTAATTTAATTAATTAAAATTATTCTGATTCTAAGGTAGGTTGCTAACTTGCTCTAAAGAGATAAGTAGATAACTTTTTAAGGATTTTCTTCCTCTAAAGAGCATAATACTTAAATGAACAGAATAAATTCATAGTTATTTATTTAAAAATTAATATTTAAGATTATGATTAATTTTAAATTTTATAATATATTTTGATTTTATTATAAATGTTAATTATATATTTTCAATTAATGGTTGCTATATCAAACTCTTCTCAAATGTTATATTTGTAGATTTTAATATAAATAAATTTTTAATTAAAAAATTATATTATATATTTTCAATTAATGGTTGCTATATCAAACTCTTCTCAAATGTTATATTTTTAGATTTTAATATAAATAAATTTTTAATTAAAAAATTATATATTTAATTAATTTTTCTCATTTAATATTATCAACTCTAAAATCTAAATTATCCTAGCTATTTTAATTGTAATTTGATTAAACTTATTTTTATTTATTATTTTTATGTAATACTAAAAAAACAAGTTATTGTGGTAGGTTTTAATAAAAATAATTAATTGTCTGTTTAATATTATCAATTCTAAATTATTCTATTTTTATTACGATTTCATTAAACTTCTATTTATCATATTAAGTAACAATATATTTTAAAATAATATTTTTTTTATTTAAAAGTAATAATATTAAACGATAAAAATAAACTAATTTTTTATTGAACTTTTTATTTATCATATCAAATAGCAATATATTTTAAAAATCATATTTTTTTTGTCTAAAATTAATAAGACTTTTGTCTAAAATTAATAAGACTAAATGATAAAAATAAACTAACTTTTCGATCGAACTTCTTTTTATTTATTATATCAAATAACAATATATTTTAAAAATAATTTTTTTATTTAAAATTAATAATATTAAATGATAAAGATAAACTAACTTTTCGATCAAACTTCTTTTTATTTATATTTTAAAAATAATCTTTTTATTCAAAATTAATAATATTAAATGATAAAGATAAACTAACTTTATCATATCAAGTAGCAATATATTTTAAAAATAATTTTTTTAATTTAAAATAATAATACTAAATGATAAATGATAACTAACTTTTTATGAGAAGAGATAAACTAATTTTTATTTAAAATTTTGTAGGATAAACTAACTTTTTTTTTTAGAAGAGAAGAGAAGAGATAAACTAACTTTTTTATAAATATAAAGTTATTTATCTTTTCTTATATATAACTCCAACTAGTAAATATTTTTATAATCTTATGCTATCTTTTTTGTTGGCTTTGGAAAAGATAGTGAATAAAAAAAACATTGTGTGCCTCAGCATTGGATCATTCACACACGTTTTTGCACTTTTCCCTCTCTCTCTCTTTCATTCTCTCTCTCTGTCTGACTCTGAAACTCTTTTCTCTCTATTTCTAAGGCCAAAGAAGAAAACCATCATCATCATCACCAGCAACAGAAACAGCATAAGGTGCAGAAGCTATTGAATTCACTTGAAAAATTCTAACTTTTTTCCAACCCATGTTTCCTCTTTCACTTTTTCATAAACGAAGAATTTCGGGTAATCATCATCGACCCGAATTGAAACAGTGAATAATATTCGTTTCTCGTGGCGGTGATCATTGTTATATGCACCCTGAAATTGAAAAGATGGTTTTTTTTTTTCTTTATTTTTTCACCCTTTTTGCTTAAATTCATGGGAGTTTTTTTTTTTTTTTTTTTTTTTTTTTGAGATAAGAATTTTTGGTGAAAAGGGTTTGCTTGTTTTTGTTTTTTAATTTTTTTTTATTATTGTTGTTGTTTCTTTTGCGTCACGGTTTGGTTGTTGTGTTGAGTACTTGAGCTTATTTTGGCTGAAATAACGGAAGGGTCTTTTATATTTTTATTTATTAATTTTAATTTTAAATTATTATTATTTTTTTGTGTGTGATTGTTGTGCGGTGCGGTGAAACTGTGTCCTTCATAAACGAAGCGACACCCTCTTTTTGGGGATGAAATTATGGCAATTTGATTATCAATTTTATTTAAAAAAACATTTTTTTTTTTGTTGTTGGGGTACTTCCATTCATCTGATAACTGAATTTGTTAGTTGATTCTTCTATATGATCAATTCATGAATGTTGCTTTGCTGTTTGGTTGATGGTGATTTTCTGTTGATCATCATATAATCATGTATTTGTTTCTTCTGTTTTCTATTTTCCTGTTTTGAATTGTTCCTTTAAGCATAATTTTCTTATTAATGATTGAAGTTTTGAGGTTCCTTGAGAGTACTAGTACTCCAATTGAATGGTGTTATCAGTTTACAATGACAATAACATGTGTAAATAACTAAATATGGCTTTGCTTGGATTTTGTAACCAAGCTGTGTATTCTTATTTGGTAGCGTTTGTCACATGAACAAAAAGGGAATGAAATGGTTTATTCAGTTCTTTGTTCTACACTTTTAGTAGAACCAAAACTAACCATGCTTTTAATCTTATGTCCTGTTTTTGTTTTTTTTCTAAAAATGGGTTAGGATCCGCTCTATTTCTTCTCTCTGTTTCATTCCATTACTAAGTTTTTGACTACATAAATGTTGCATCCTATAAAATTTATATCATATTTATTCTTTATTTAATTAACTTTTTCAAAAGCATAGGAAATGATAGGAAATTGAAGGAAATGGACAAAAAGGAAATGGAGAGGATCCTTACTCCTTTTTGAGATTGAATGTTATCTTGTTGGGTCTGAGAACATAAACAAAGAGCTCCTTGTTGGAGAATGATATATATTATGTAAATATTCTAGACTCCAGTAAAATTATGGTTCTTTGTGTTAATCTTGGTAGTTTTTTTATTGGAAATGAGATAAACTGCATAGATATGTGAGCAGTTCTGACATGGTTGTAGATACTTGGAAGCCGTTGATGTGAGTCTTCCAGTAGTCAAAGTATGTTTTACTTGTAGATTTGTGCTTGAAGCTCTTTAGCAATTTAGCATGGTTTTTTTGAGGCTGCTTGGAAGATTCAATGAATCAATTTAACCTCTTAGTATTGACTATTTAGTGAATGCTTGCTGCTGATTTTCTTAAAATTTTGATAATTTGGTGTGTTGAGTGTTTTATATACATGGAGAAATTATTTGCATGTATTCTCTGGAATTTACTTTTCTCATTTTTTTACACCATCAAAATTTTTCTGTCTTGCCTGTCTTCTAACGGATATAATTATAATAATTAGTTAATAAAAGCACTTACTCGCGTAGGTATTCTATATCTCAAAATTCCTAAGTCTGATTTTGATCATGCAAAATCTTATATAATTGGTTAGCTTGTTTAAGCAATATACTTAAAGAATGAAGATTTTTGTGTATACTTAATATAAGAGCTTTTTTCCTCTTCAAATAATGAAGATTGCAAATGAATTATTATGAAAAAATATAGTTATTATACATGGTAAGTTTGGAATGATTTCTAGACATGCCATTTAGTATACAAACTACAAACCAAATTTAAAAACATAGAAGTGGGGAAGTTCCTGATTTCTTGATTATGTCCAAACTTCAAATTATGCACTACACATGGGACTTCAAATCTGGGCAATCTGTTAAGTTGCAACTTTAGCATGCATATAATCACTCTCATTGAGAAACATGTAAAACTATTGTATACATTCTATAATCAGCTTTTGACTTTCTTTGAAGATTGTATGTTATTTATGCTAATCAATTATTGCTATTTGCAATTGTGTCCTCACGATTTCTTTGATGCGATGGCCCTGTATAGTCTTTGATTATCTGATTGCTACTATTTCATGTTATTTTGTTGCAGATTTGAAGGTAATTAACAATTGATGGATGAGTATTCTGGTAAAAGAGGCATGGATGGGGTGGTAGGCTCTAGAAAGGGGATGAACAATGTATTTAGAGATACTGCTAATACTAGAGATCCTGATGAGAACGCAGCTAAAAACAAAGACAGCACGGTGCTTGAAGGACTTCGGGGACCGATGACAAGAGTTAGAGCTAGGAAAGCAAAAGAGGCTTTACAACAAGTGGTAACAACAAGTGGTAGCAACAATTCTGTAAATGGTCAAATTTGCAGCAAATTGGCTTGCAGTAGTAGAGCTAATCTTCCCAAAGTTTCTCGAGGCAGATCTGCTGAAAAATGTAAATCTTTTAGGTCTTCATTCCAGTCCTCTTCAAGTAGTAAGGAAGTGATTGGAAGTTCTTCTAGAATGATTAGTAACCCAGCAAAGCGACTTATAGAACCTCAGAAAACATTATCCTCTCAGTTTGAGACAGATTCATCTGAAACTAGTAGTGTATTGGATGAACCAGAAACTTCAGACCTCATCCCTCAACCAGATGAATGTCAAAGAAGGCCTCAAGCCGGAGCAAGTACAGAGTCTAGTAATGTGATACTGATGGAAGTAGGAAGCTCCAGTGCAGTGTCGACTAGATCTCAAAGGAATTTAAATCAAATACCTCGATTGTGTGGGCAAGAAATTAAAACCACTGGCACTGGCTCAGTGAGACCTGCTGTTTCCAGCAGGTATGGGTTGAGGAACCTCAGATGCAACTCTATATCTGACGTCGTCCCGGCTGGTTGTTCATCATCAGATTCTAGCCTTAATAGAAGGAAGGATACAATAAAAAGGGGAATTTATGAAAGGGGAAGCAGTTCTACTTTTAGAGAGAAAAATATCACTGGGCCTTCACTGGAAGGACGTAATTCTGCCTCCAGAAATGGGGCATCTATATCGGATTCAAGAAGATCTAGAAATATTCCTTCTAACCGCAACACCAGCATGGCATCAGTAAGAACTCAAAGACCTATTAGTGGTCATGCCAGAAGAGGGATTTCTCGCCTACGAAATGAAAACCCTGTGGTGGAAATCAGTGAGTCCCCAGTTATGGTAGCCCTTTCACCATACTCGGGTGATCTTAATGCTCCTAGCTTTTCATATCATACTTCTATGGAGACTCCTTTAAGTGGCTCAAGCTCTTATGGTAGACCAGGAAATAGAAATGAGCAGTTATGTGGTGTTATGCCTGTGTCTCTTGAAGAAGATGACATCACTCATTCTCTAACAAATCAGGAGAGAGTTCAACATTACAATATGGGTGTTATTGATGAGGTAAGTTTTAGTTTGAACTTAGGAGCATATTTAATATCATGGTCTTTAACGAGAGAACCTTAAAATAAGTACTATATTTTATTGTATGTAGGTATTATTGGCACTTGAGAGAATAGAACAAGATTCTGAGCTAACTGACGAGGTAATTCTTGACTAAAAGTTAAGTCAACTTAGCTGGTCAGTTATTTGACAATGTCCATCTTGTTTCTTTGCAGCAAATTCTTTTTTTGGAGACCAACTTGTTCATGAATGGATTTAACTTTTATGATCACCATAGAGACATGCGGTTGGATATTGATAACATGTCCTATGAGGTATTTCAGTGTCATCAGGATCTGCAAATTGGTTTCTTATTTTCTTTTCTTGCATAATTTATTATGGTTTATGTTTTGTGGGCTGTATTACACAACACTTTTGGAAAAAAAATATTCTTAAGAATATATGTTTCTAAAACCAATATTGGGGATTAGAACTTTGCTCTAACGATGTTTATAGGTAGTATGTTAAGGGAGAGAGGTTTGAAATGTAATTCTGTCAAGGGAGGTGACTTTGATAAGGGACTACCATCTTTAAGGTTCTAGTATGCTTGGGATTAAATATCTATTAAGTTTTCTATTTTTAGTGTTATCTTTTCTTAGCTCCAAAAGTTTTTGATTGATGACAGGAACTTTTAGCTCTAGAAGAAAGGATGGGAACTGTGAGCACAGCTCTACCGGAGGAAGCACTTACAGAATGCCTTAAAAGAAGTATATATCAGCCTGCATCTTCAGATGATGCAGATGAGAGTTGTAATGAGGACAAAGATGATATCAAATGCTGTATTTGTCAGGTATTTGTATGATATTATTGAAACTTCTAAGGAAGATTCTCACATGGCAAATATGTGTCAGTATCATTATACATCATCACAGTATAAATGTCTCTGCTTGTGTTAATAGGATTGAACTTCACTAATTTTGATTGATATTTGCATATTTGATTCTAGAGAAACTAATTGTTCTGTTGAGGAAGGGAAAACCATGTTCAGTCTCAAAATTAAAGAACTAGTATGCATAGCACTGTAAAAGATCCAACAGTATTTAGCTATACTAAAATATTTTGAAACACGAGTTATTTGAGTTATTTCATGTATTACCAGTCTCCAACATTTCCACAAATAGAATTGATAAAAGACAGCAGATACTAATGCTTTGAGACTTGTATGTAATTATTGTTATCTCTTACCTTTTTATCTCTAACGATTTTATCTTAAAATTATCACAACTTATCTAATTTCTATACCAAAATCATTGTTTGAATATCATTATTAACACTGTATGTAATTATTGCTATCTCTTACCTTTTTATCTTTTTCATACGAATACTTCTAACAAATATTATTCAAGAAACAACGAGGACAACAAATTATCCCACTTTGGACATACCAAAATCATTTTTCCTTTCTACATCTAATTTCTACTCTAAAGCCTTACACCTTTTTTCTAGTAGAGACAATAGGGGATGCTTGATTTCAGGTTTTAAAAACAATTTCTAGTTTTTCGAAGTTAGAAAATGAAAAAACTTGCTTTATGGAGTCTGTTATGTGTTATACTTATGGTGTCCGACATCTCCTCAATGAAACATAGCAGCTCCATAATGCACTTCTTTTTATCATTTTTTAAATTTACATTTGGTAAGCTGTTTTTTGGTGAAACTGTTTTTTCATTTTGGAATCACATGGATAAATGTGACACAATAAAATATCTCATGAAACAGATAAACATATCCTAGATGTTGGGTATTGAGATTATCAAATTCTTGTTCTCAAAAGAGGAACTTGTAGGATTTAGGGTCTGATGGGGTAATTTTCTTTAAAAGCACTTCTGAAAGAAAAAAGTCAAAACAACTTTTCAATTTTCAAAAGTTTTTTAAAATGATGTTAGATTTTTACAAGCTAATTTTTAAAATATCCCACATATTTTAAAAGCTCATGGAGAAGTTTTTTTTTTTTTTTTCTAAACTTTTTCTTTGTAATTTTGTCTTCTAGAAGTGCTTCTTGAGAAGCTTATCCAAACATGCCATTAGTATAATTTTTAATTGTAGGAACATGATTTCAAATTAGTTGACAGTATAAAAATTAAACTCTTATTTCATTCAAGACTTGATTTGGATACATTTCCCTAATATGCAGGAAGAATATGTTGTTGGAGATGAAATTGGGAGTCTTCAATGTGAGCATAAATTTCATGTGGTTTGCATACAAGAGTGGCTGGGGGTGAAGAACTGGTGTCCTATTTGTAAAGTATCTGCTGCACAGTCTAATTCATCTTCACCTCATTGATTGCATTGTTCCTTTTACTTTTCAGTTTTCATTTTGTACAAAAACACAGACACAGATGTTCCTCACCTCTTCTTATTGATCATATATACATAGCCAATATCTTCATCTGGAAAGTAATAAGCTAAGGCACTGACTTAATGGACTTTGGAACAACTTATGCTGTGGATAAAATAGCCACATCTAAGAACGTTTTTCTTTTCTTTTCTTTTTTACTTTTTATTGAAAAAAATTGAATAAACAAAGCATTCATACCGTGGAAGTTATTAGCTTATTGACTTAATGTTTCTCATGATCTTGGTTTTGTTCGTTACTATTTCAGCAAATTATGTCCAAGGTTGGGAAAGTAATGAACTATGTGCTCATATGAATGCTTGTGAACTTAATGTTTATGTTTTAAACTTAATCTTTAGATAAA
This sequence comes from Psophocarpus tetragonolobus, assembly GCA_037954015.1. Taxonomy (NCBI): domain Eukaryota; kingdom Viridiplantae; phylum Streptophyta; class Magnoliopsida; order Fabales; family Fabaceae; genus Psophocarpus; species Psophocarpus tetragonolobus. The sequence goes on along the minus strand of CM075695.1, from coordinate 21,449,231 downwards.
ATTTGAGTTCGAATTAAAAGTTGATCATACTAGAAAATCTTCGTTTAAAAAGTATTATTGATTTACAGATTAAAAATCATTAATGTTTGATTGATTTTGTATTTATAGAAGTAAAAGATATTTCTAACAAACTAGTGACCTATATTTCTTTACTAATTATATGATTTTTTGTGTGTGTTGTATTTGTTGAATAAATTATATTTCTTTACTAACATGAATAGAAGTAAAAGATATATGGCTTATATTTTTTTACTAGCATGATTGAGATGTGCAAGTATTTATAGAAGTAAAATATATTTCTAACAAACTAATGACTTATATTTCTTTACTAACATAATTAGTATATTACTTATATTACTTTACTAATATGAATTAACAAGCAAAACCAACTTCTAGTAACTGCAATGGAAATATAATGTGAGTTCCTAAAGATTTAAACGGTTGATCTCTAACCTCCTCCACCTATGCTCATATATGGATTTTGTTTTCCATTTTGAATGAAATATTGACAAACTATTCCGTAATTATGTTATGCAAATTAGTTCTTAAAGAATTTAATATAGTGCCTTTAAATTCTTTCAAGTACTATCTAATAAATTTTTAAGGAATACTGTTTAAAAAATTGTGCAATTAATATGTTGAAACATATTTTTAAGCATCTCTCAATTACTTCTAATATCTTTACCTCTAATATCTTTCTCCTTTGTTCTATTTCATCTCAGGATTTTCAGTGAAACCAAAATGACCCTTTTAAAATTCGTACATTCAGTTTTGTTCTAGTCTTAAAATAAAGCAAATATAATGTTTCTGTTTTGAATATTGATACTCGTTAAACATTATCATAGTCTTTACATAATTACTCAAGTTTATTTTCGGTTCAACCTTTCATTTTTCACTTCTAAGGTTCAACTCAATTTATCTCTTAAATTGAATTGACGTTAACAAACAGTGTTACAATATTAGTGAATATCCAACGCTGTTAATGCTTTATTGTTTGAATATGGACTAATTTGAGTGTTTTCTAACATATGATATAAAATACAAAAAAAAAAAAAAAACGCTGCTAATGCTTTATTGCTTTATTTTGGGTGATTTTCTTTAAAAACACTTTCAGGAAAAAAAAAATACAAAAAAAGTCAAATGACTTTTGCATAATTTTTTAAAAATGATATAAAACTTTATGTAAGTTAATTTTTAAAAATTTCTCAATTTTTAAAAAATTTATGAAAAACTATTTATATATTAGCTAAAATTATTTTAAAAAAAGCTCTAATTTTTTTTTTAAAAAGTTTATGAAGAAGTTTTTTGGACTTCTTATATATATTATCTTATTCTAAAAGTGTTTCTAAAAAAACTTACTCAACCTAGCCCTAGTTGAGATGCATATATTTATTATTTAACTGGCTTTAAGAAACTGAAAGCCAATTAATCGCATTCAGAAGCTGAAAAAAAAAACAGTTTGAATGAATTTCAGAAGCTAAAGTAATCAATAATAAAAAGGATTTGGCTGCTTCTTAACAGTGTTTTTTCCACTTTACGAGAAATTTCCACATTCCAATTATTTCAGGTGATCAATAGATTCAATACATTCCCCATATCAAATATAACACACTTTTGTCTTGCAAAAAAATTCACTTTTCAAGAGTCAACAAAAATTAAAATTTTAGATGGAAGCAGCTATATGCATAACTGATGATTTCAACAGTTACTATAGCCAAAACTAGTTATGGCACATGTTATATGCAAATTTACTCAAGTCTTTGCTCTCTATTAATGTAAGGTCATCTGCTACAAAGTCACCATGAATATGCCTTCAAAGGTTCCCTTGGCTACTTATAACAACCTCCGAAACTTTGATGTGCTTGCAGAAGAATGCCAGCATGATGCACAAAAGGCACTCGCATAGCCTTAGAAAGTTACCACTAGCAACAAAGAAATGCAACCTCAATATTCTAAATAATAAGCAGGAAATGAGTCAGTATGCATATATAAAAGTAACACACATTTGGTTCATATGGTACTATGAAATTTGCATACATGCATTGTACATAGCAGTTCTTACATTAACAAGGCTCATCATGATCATGCTAGACAAGTACATACAACAGTCAAGCCTTTTTTCATATTTCCTTTGAACTTTACTCATTGGTAAAACACAAGAAATGTGATGTATATAATAATGATCAAAGCCAAGTGAAGTCTTAAACCAGATAAGCAATTTAGTTTAGCACCCCATTTATCAGGGTTTCATACTTCCAGTGCAATGACAAAACATTAGTTAAAAGTTGACCAGCAGGACTAAGAGTTTGAATAATGTTTTTAATCCATATAATTACATAAGAAACTCAACAGAAATCATTAAGTTTTCTTCTTTCAAAATTTTGCCAAATTTATGGTGAAAATACTTCCATGAAAACAAAGTGACAATTTCGTAATTATAATGAAACATAATTAAATATGAATACATGAAAAGAAACCAAACAATCAAACATCCTCTCAGATATTCAGATAATTTTCAATATTATCGGATTTATGTGATCTTAATGGATATGCACAATGCAACAAAAAGCAAATGTGTCAAGACCTTTCAGTGATTGTGATCAATTACAGATAAACATTTCCAATCGATTCAGTGTTGAATCTATTTCAATATTCACATGAATAAATCACGTTAAATCCAATAGCTTTTGCATCCTACAACTCAAACACGTTGATAGCTCATTTTCTACCAACCTGTAAACCAGAACACATATTACAACTTAATTCTCAGCATTTATGTGTAAATTATAGACTTTCTTGTTGAAATCAGCATAGAAAACCAAAGCAAATGGCAAAATCATGATTTAAAAGTAATAAATAGACACTTTGACCGAAAGAATCTGATTATTGGTTACCAGATAATTTCTTTGCATATTAACAAATGCAAATGGTTCAGATCCAAAATATTAACAACCTTCCTGTATCCACAGTCGATGGGTAACATACACAGTCAACAAGCCATTTGCAGGTAACTTGTGGCAATCTGTGTAACTATGAATAAGTAACTTACCAATCATCATGTTCTCTGGAATACTGTTCAAAATATCTTCCGTCATTATGATAGTCAAAGGGGGAGGGGTTGGCATGCATGTACAGAATTTTCCAATAAGGTCAGAGAATTGAATATACTTCAAGTTGAATTTCCACACAATTTAGGCATTTAATTCCAAAATCATTCTTGTTATCAGATTCTAGAAGTTATAAAACTACTAAAATCTCAAATTGACAAGATATCTCTCTAATCATTCATAAAAGAAAAGACTGAATAGTAAATTGATGTCAAAATTTAAAAGTATAACATATAATTAGAAATTAATTGTCACCAAAATTATTTTGAACTGAAAGAGATGTGAAATATAGATCCTCAAAATGAATAAAATAGAAAACAAAAATTACTACAACTAATGATGAAATTTGGAGTCATGGAGTTCAGGCGTAAAACTGAAATCATCGAAGGAAATTTAAATTGACGTGTTATTAATATTGAATGTCAATCAATCCTCATATTCTAAAAATACATACAGAGCAACCCTTCGGATCTTATACATGTCTTAGTTCCTTGATCCCAGCTACGCAACAGTGTCCCTGCAAAACTTTCTGAGTCTTCTTTCTCATTGGCTGCAACGCAAGCAAAAGCCTTAAGATCTCTAGCAAAGACAAATACAGCCAACACCAATGCTAAACATACAACAATGCAACCAATCCTGGGCTTCATTTGATATACCCTTGGTCGCAGATAATTGAATCTCCAAACCATCCTAGCCCTGCAAATAGCAGAGATAAGACATTTTGTAGCTCAAATCAGTATTTGATCCTGGAAGGACCAGAAGCTCTCCATTTTGGGGGCCATCTGGTTCATCCTGACAATAGGAACAGAGCTAAGTGTGCTAATAATCACCAACCATGGCAAAGCCATGAGAAACAGAAGAAGTAGACCCAAACTTTGCTAAAAAGAATCTTCAAAGATGTGTTATTTTCTCAAATGATTGCATGGAAATTTTCTCCAACTGTAGTGGCCAATCTTCTCCAAGCTGCTGAGGATTTAGCTCCATAGCAACTTTAAAATCATGTAAAGATATTGAGTGTGGTGGTCTGTGTTCAGGCTCAGGTTCTGCCAGCCCACCAGTACTCTGCATATGTAAATGATTATTTGGCCAGACACCATTAACGACCTTCCCCTGAATCTTCTGGTTCGAGATGGGGTGCTTCCTAAGCTCATTTGCAGACCTAGCTCCCACTAAATCAACACAAGACCTTATCAACCGTTTCAAATACACATCTAACACATTATTCAACATATTTGCAGATTCCATAGAAATTCCTCCAAGACCCTGAATTGTTGCGATCTGCTCCATGCGTCTCCTCAATGTATCTGTATCAGATAACCTACCACTGTCACAACAACTAACAAAATCACTAGTGCTATTCACCGGCAATGCCTTGCGGGCCCCACCAACACTTGCAGCGCAGTAAGGAATCCCAAGTGGTGCTATCAAGGGACTTCTAGCGAAATTGAGGCGGTTTAACTGCTCCACCTCTTCCCCATCTTCAACAATAGATACTTCTGCCGGCCCTTTACCATGTATTCTCGGTTTCTCAGCAGGTCTTTGAATAACATCCCTTGTACCACTCTCAGGTAGCTCATCAACTGCCTGAAGATGCTGCATTGGTCTCTGATAATCGCATGGAGTAAGAATTCCATTCTCCATATCAACCTTACTACCACTGTCTTCTGTACCTGTGAATTGGTGAGCAACAGAATCAACTTTTCCATTTGGTCCAAGAGGGCTTGGTCTATCTTTAAGCTTCCGATCACGTACTCCAGACCTTGACTTACGCGGGGAAACTGGCAAAACCCCATTGGACCAAATGGAAGCATTCTGATTATGAAAGTTAGCAAGAGATTGTTCATGTCCATCCTCTCTACCAGGAGATAGATTATTGACAAGTGCTCCCGATTTCGGAGGACCTGTCAGCTGGACTGGTGGTAGGGTCTTAGCTTGGCATGCATTGTTCAAAATTGACTTTATAAAGTGATTGTGTAACTGAAGATTCTCCCTGCCAAGTACCCTATAACATGATCTATCAAACTCAGTCTTGCACAGCTTCTGACTCAGAAACCTGTTCAAGTAATAAAAGTAGCGTTTTGACTTATCCACTCCAATCCTCTTCACAATCTGTGCTTTCAATTCGACCAAATTGATTCTGGAGTTCGGCTGGGGTTGCATTTCTCAATCAACAGAATCATACACTGCCCAACAAATCAAAACACAACCCTAACCCACACACAACACGCGCAGCCTCAATTAACCCAACAGAAAGCAACAATTTTGAACCCAAAAACCGTTACCCTTTTCCCCGAATTTCACACACCACAGCACCACATAATGCAAAGCCAAATCTCAACTCCCCCAACCTCCAAAACCCTAGAGATCAAACCGCAATAAAACACACTAAAACCAAATTCAATTCAACAAATTGATTGGCAAATCAAAACCCTAACTTTGAAGCACCACAAACCCAACGTTTCAACCCCACTTGCACCAATCCAGAAACCCCTCATTGCTTCGTGAAATTCCCAACACCGCACGAACTGTGAGTCCCAAAGAGATCACTGAGTTGAACAAAATTCAAGAGAAAGAAATACCAAAAAAAAAAAAGATATTAGTAAATTAATAAACAAAAATAAATAAAAAGGTTGAAAATTTTGAAATTGCAATGGAAGAAAGAAAGAACAAGAAGTGCAAAAAGTTAAGGGTTGAAAGCTTATTGAAGAAAAAACAAAAGGGTTTTTATGCATTGATTAAAGCTCTGACCTTAGCATAGTTCGCGAATTTGCATAGAAATCTCGAACCTTAGTTGCTACCTTCGAATCTTCGGTTATGGCTATGTCTCCGTTTTTTTTTTCTTTTCTTTTTTTCTTTTTCTTTTTTTTTTTTTTTTTTTTTTTTTTTTTTTGCTGATTTATGTATTGAACTTTGCTCTCTGTGTTTAAGCTCGATCGCTGGTAACAGTGTTTCTCTTCGTCTTCTCGTTTGCTTCTTCTTTTTCTTTTTATTTATTTTTTCCTTTTTTTTTTCTTTCTCAGGTTCTTTTCTAATTCTCTTTCCTATTTTTTAAAATTTTTTAAGAAAACATTGTTTCTATTTGTTGATTTTGTTCCTCTGTTTCTTTGTAATTTGGTTGACTACGATTGGTGATGATGATTTTTTTTTATTATTATTATGATTTTTGGATATTTGTTTCTTTTTTTTCATGTGTAATTCAAAGTTTTTATTTGAGGGAAAATAATTTATTTTTTGGTGTTTTGCTAGTGTGGATATATAGAATTTAGTTTTGATTATTTAAAAAGAGAAATAAAATAGGCTTGACATTTTTGCGTGAGGGGAGATTTGAATTAAAATAAAAGATATATGTTTTGATTTGTGATTAATTAAGAGCATTTATTTATAATATTTTTTTTAAGAATTAAACTATTTAATGATACACAAGTATATGATTAGAGTACACAATCGATTTTCTTGGGAGTAAATTCAAAGTAAACATAATTTTTTTGTTATATATTTTGTGTTTATACGTATATACAAAGATAATATAATATAGAGTTAAATCAAAATGAGAATATAAGAAATAAAATAGGTTAATCTTGATGGTTTAATAATCAATTGATAAAAAAATAAATTTAATTATACTTTTTTATAATTAAAATTAATTATTTACATTATATATAGATGACAATTATAATTTATAGATGCTTAGGAATAGATTTACTAATTCATGTGGTGACATATGTTTAAGTTATCATGTCAATTAGGAGTATTTGGTGAATTGAAAGAATTATTCATGATAACTTAATCATATGTTACTGTACATGGGACAAAAAATGAGGCACAAAAATGAGATATGATTTAAATTCTTAAAAATACCATATTATCCTTAATATATAACAAAAATAATTAAGAATACTCCAAATTTCACAATTATTCTAGAGTTAGGTAAATGTAGTAACTTATCTAAGAGTTATATTACTCTAGTTCTATCATCTTAAATAGCCAAAATATCTGCTAGTTTCACCTCAAGGTCATAGTTGGTTGTAAGCATAAGTAGAAGTGCTTGAGCTTGTTTTGGATAGAGATGACAACTGCTCCTAAAGGTATGAAAGGTGATGTACCACTTACTCTTCCACACCTCAAAACAACGAGAAACTAAAGAGCTATTACACACAAAAAAGAGTGACCCTTAGAGGCATCCAACACTCCTTGAAAAGAGGCCTTTTAATTACAAGGAGTTAAACAAAAGTAAAAGAAACCAAGATCTTCAATCTTCACTCCAAAGCTCCCTCAAGAGGCCTCATTCTATGCCTTGGTCCTCCTCTTGATTAAGACCCCCTTTGAATTGTTGAACCCTTCCTTAGTATGCTACCTTTGTGGATGAGTTCCAAACCAAGGTTTTCCTACGAAGAAATGATGCCAAAAACCAAGCAATCTAAGAGAAAAAGTACAAGCAAACAAAGCAATAAAAGGCATAAAACAGTAATAGGAGACTTATCCAAGTGGAATGATAGATTCAGACAAGACTAGAAAGATTTTAAAAGAAAGACAATCAAGAAATAAAGGTAAAGAAGGAAAGTCAGCACAACTAAAAGATCAACCTAGAAAGTACTAGAGTAGATTAGGGACTAAAATGTTAAAAGACACACAAAAATTTCAAGAATTACACAACACTAAATATTTATGGCCGAGAGCTATGAAGATGATTTTCAAGCAAAATCAACCAAAATTAAGCACCTATTGGCAATTTTTGATTAGTTGTTAGGCACATCAATTTTTTTTTTGTTTATTTTCCTCTTCTCTTTTTTTTATACTTCTTTTGTATTTTGTTCTTCTTTTCTTCTTTTTTTTATACCTTTCTTAGATGCACCTAACTACCTGTTTTGATTGAATTCTTTTTTTGCACAATAGTATGGTCCTATCTGCTTGAACAAATTCAAGAGCAAAGGCACATAAATTTTTTTTTGAAGTACAATGTAATTCAAGAAATTGCATTAAAAGTAACTCGAAGTGTATTAGAAATTTAGGTAACTTAGGTATGTTTTTTAACAATGTTTTGGATGAAATGGAGCTATTTTTTTTTTTTTTTGAAAATTTTGTTTATAAGAACATGCTCAGGCTATAAGCATGTGAGACTTCTCAAGAGATTTAGACGAGAGGAAGAATCTTCTAGATGCTCAATTTCAAGAAGTTTTCAACTCACTTTTGGAACAAAAAAAAAAAAACAAATAGAAAAGGTAAAACCTAATAGAATTTAATGTGACATAAAAGAACTAAACAAGATTCTAATGACAAAACATTGATCATAAAATTCAAAAAATTCAGCACCTAAAATAGAGTAAGCAACACACAAAAAAAGAAAATGCAAAGGATGAATCCAAAACACCTAACCACAGCATTGTGGGTTTTTCCAAAGAGGTGTGGGATTATGTATGGTGCTTCTTAGGAATTTCATCCTGCATTGATCCACATAAAAAAGCAATAGGAAATTGGTAGAAGCAAAAAAATGAACCTAAAAGCACAACATAATATGATTCAAAGAAGGAACTATCAATTGAATCAAAATTTTAAAATAACAACACAGAGAATTTTAGAACATGAAAACTACAAGACAACAACATATCAAGACATGTTAGTGCAAAATGTGAACAACGGATAAGAAAAATGAAAAGAGAATTGAATGGAGTAGAAGAAGATGAATTCGAAATTCAAAAAAGATAAGCTAAGAAAGTGAATTGCTAGAAGAAGGCTCTAGATACCAAATGATGAAACCTTGGATTGCTACTCCCATGATCACTTCAAGAGGTTCCTCAATTATAAAAGATGAAGTTGATGAGGTAGAAGATGGAGGATGAACGAACCATTTCTATGAAGATAAGCCTAGGTTAAGAAACTTGTCATAAGGGAAGAAACCCTTGATAAAAGCCATTGAAGGTTTCTCACTCAAGGAGAAGAAGACACTAAAAGAATTTGCACTCACAAAGGAGAAGTCTAATATCATTCAAGTGTAAAATGTTACAAAGAGTAGAGGGGTGAATTTGTAGACAATCCTAAGCCTATAAGCTTGGACTTGCACGTCCAAGATTAGGGAGAGTGATTAGTTATTTAATTAAGTGTTAGTTGACTTTAAGGCCAAATGACACTTAATTAAATAAACTAGATCCAAACATGACCCTAAGATCAAGGATCTATGTTCCCTCTTAAATTTGAATTTGAAATTGGAAGTGCCATGTCATTTCCCTCCAAAATTCAAATTCAAACATAAAGCAACAAGAAAGGCTATGTAGGAGAGAGAGAGAATGATGTGGCGTAACTACTAGAGAACAAAGGGGTGCCGCTTGTCTCTCATGCTTCATGTGTGTGTTAGAGGGGTGTGGAACCAACTTAGGGGGTGTGGTTGACAAAAACCACACGTCCAAGCCATTCAAAAAAGGCCTAAACTACTACACACACTCCACACAAAAGACTAGCTACACCTCTTAATTTAAAATAGAAATAAAGGCCAAAAATTAAGTTTATCACACCTCCAAGTCTCAAATTTAAAGACGCAACATACAAGGAAAGAAAATGAAGACTATGACCTAAATTCTAATGATCTTGACTTCCATGAGAAGTTGAGATCTTCTACCCCCTCTCTAGCCATGTCTTCCTAAATCCTCCTAACCATGACCTTGTGATGAGACTCTTGGTAAGGAGGATTGCATTAATGAACCTCACTCTTCAAAGTTAATTTCAACTTGTGTGTAACTACACCAACATTTTCTAGTACTTTGAATAGGTGATGGTATCTTGGACCTAACTTTAGATTGATCCATGTTGCTAATGGTTCATCTTGTAAGGCTACAACATTGGATAAAATAAAATCACCTACCTAAAAGTCAAGGGACAACCTATGCTTATTCGCTTAAGAACGCAAGTAGTCTTAGGCCTTAAAAAAATTAGCCTTTAATTATCCTAGAAGTTTGTCTCTGTCATTAATAAACTTATTCACCTCCTAAATTTAGAAGGAATAGTTGTACCCCTTCCATAACATTGGTGGAGTTAGCCATATAGAGCTTTAAACATGGTTATCTTTATTACAACATTGTAATTATGATTAAACCAATATTCTACCAACTTAGGTAATCAAGACATTGCTTTTGTTGCCTATAAAAAAAACATTGCTTTTAATTCACTTATTCACCACTTTTATTTAACCATCAATTTATGGATGCTAAGACATGTTAAACCTTAATTGGTACAACACTCTTAAAGAATTCCTTCCTAAAATGGCTCATAAATATTAGATCCCTATATGAGATTATAATGGTTTGAAGCCATGTAGTTTCATAACTCTTATTATGAATATGATTGTTATCTCATGTGTAGTAATGGATAGATAAGACCAAAGAATTGGGCAAACTTCATTAAGAAATAAATATTTCAACAGAAACCTATGTGTGAACTAATAAAGGCTTTAGCAACCTTGATGTAATCCTACCTATCAAGGGCCCTCTCACTAGGGCAATGGCTAGGAGGATTGAAGAGGACTTGGCCCGGAAAGACTCATCAAGACCCCAGCTCATGATGGAGATAGATATTTTAGGCCATAGTCCTTAGTTTTCCTCTTGTAAATATTAATTAGCTTTTAATTCCCTTTTAGGCCTTGTATTTTGGCCATTTATTTTAGTTTCTAGAGTTTAGGGTGTAATTAGCTTAGGAAGGGAGGTGAGGGGAGTAAAGGGCCTAATAACACAAAGGAGTGTGGATCTCTTTCCACACCCCCTTGATTAGGCCGTGACACTCCCTAGCTTAAGGCTAGGCACCACTTTTAGTGGGCCTAAGAGGGATTAGTGTTCCTAATGCTAATTAGGCCCAAGTCCCACATTGCCTAGTTTTGAGTGCCTTGCTCCCTCTTTGGGCTATAAATACACCTAGTCTCTCTTGTACAAGGCACACTTGATTGAGTGAAGTAAGACTCTTTTTGAGAAATTTATTCTTGAGTGTCATTGAGAATCCTCTCTCTTGAGGAATCTCTCCCTTAAAGCTTTTATCAAGGGACCTCTCCCTTGTGGCAAGCAACATAAATTTTTTGACTCATCTTTCTCCTAGAAAGTGGCATCAACCCTCTCCCATTTCTAACCTCTCCATCCTCCATTTTCTTAGAGGAAGGAACCTTGGTTGAAGAGATCAAGGGAGTGCATCATTTGGTATCATAGCCATCTTCATGAAGGTTCATTTCCTCCTCTTTCTCCTTAGTTTATGTGTCTTTCTTTAGTTTCTTTTTTCTGCAGTTTTTATACTTTATTTCTTGCTTCCTTTATTGTCATTTAAATTCCTTATTGTCTTGAAGTTTATGTTTTAATTCTTGCAAATTTTATTTCCATGTCTTTATTGCTTTCTAGATTCAATTTATTTTGTTCATTTCTATTGAATCTTTGTATGTTTCTTTTAGGTTTGTTTTTTTAAATTTCTGCCCATCTTTTTAATTTTTCCTTATTCTAGTGCTTACCCTAAGAGGATCATAGTAATGACTTCACAAACTTTGTGAAGGAAGCCACACAATTGTGGTTTTGATCCTTGGATGCACTTTTGCTTCTTTCATTTAGAGTTCTTGCATTTTAATTCTATTTTCCTGCACCTTTTTCTCTATTTTTTTCTGCACCAATTTCTCTATTTTTTCCAGCCCCCATTTCCCTATTTTTATGTCACATTCTTGGTCATTTTGAGTCATTTATTTTCAGTTTTAATCCTCCTACGTTGTGTCTTATTTTGGTATTGTTTAGTCCTTTTAATTGTCACTTAAAATCCATTGTTTAGCTATTTTATTTTACCATAAAAGTGTGTTATTTCTCTATTGAAAATTGAGCATCAAAGAGGCTTACTCTTGATCCCATGTCCTTAGAGTCTCACATGCTATTTAGATCTTAGCATGTTCTTAAGAAAAATCTTCAAAAAATTAATGCTCAATTTCTTCCAAATTTCATTCACTTGTTCAATAATTTTAGCATCTTAATTTTGTGCTAGTTTTTGTGGTGATTTTTGTTGATTGACTTTGAGAGGCATGTTGGGTATGTAATTGGGCTGATTATTGAGTAATCAAGTTGGCCTCAACTTCCATAAAACTCTCCTTGTGCCATTTATTTTTTATCACCTAAAATTAATAGTTCATATTAGGTTGCTCTGTTTCTTAATTTTGCACTTTTGTATATCAATTATGGTGGACATTTCCTATCCTTTGTTCAAGCATTTATGATTCTTTGACTCCTCACCGTATTTGCTTCAAAATTTTGTTAAGAGTTGTAGCAAAATTGTATAAAAAAATAGAAATTAAAAAAAAAACAAGTGAAAAAAAAAACGTGTTAGTAAAAAAAAAATTTGTTAAAAAAAAAAAGAAGTGAAAAGAACAAAATATCTTTAGTGTACCTCATATTGTCCCAATGACTAAAAGGAGTGATTTAAAAAAAAAAAATTAATGAATCTTGCTTGAACATACTTGCATATAATTTGGCCATATTGATTTTAGATGATGCAAATGATTGAAATTTTTGAGTCATTTTTTTTTGTTTTTGTAGTCCATTATATTCTAGGCCCATTCTAGGAATTTCTTTTGTGTACCATCTTTCTATCTACACCATTTTTACTTGCTTGTCTTCTTTGGTTATCTTTGTGTTTGTCTAAATAATTCTTTCTACTTGGATGTTTATCTCCCTTCCTTGAGTTTTCTTTTCATGTTTTTTTTATTGTATTGCACTCTCTTGGTTCCTCCTTGGGTGCGCCACTTTGTTGAAGGAAAAGAAAGGTCAAACCAAGCTTTCCACAAGGGAAGCATCTTGAGGTGTGTTGAAGCAAGCTAAGGAAGAGGTTCATTCAAGGGAGCAACACCACTTTGAGAGAGGCAAACACTTGGAGTAGAGAGCAACTTCAAACATCAAGCCTTTTGTTTCTTTTTGTTTAATTGGGTGTAAATTTTATTAAGACCATTTTAATTGAGGTGTTGGATGCCCATAAGGGTCACCTCTTTGATTGTAATAATTTTTTAGTTTCTCGTTTAGGTGGGAGAAGGAATTGGTACCCCATTTCTCCACCTTAGGTACACGCCTTTAGATCCTTACCTTTGCTTTAAATTTCTTTTATTTGCTTTGCATCTTAGTGTGAAAGGCTTTTGAGTTCCAAAGACTCTTAAGTAATTCACTTAGGGAGAAAACAAAACAAAAGAGTAAGGAGTGTTGCCCATAAGTTCTTCCCAATCACTTTCAAAATGAGCTCACACACATCTAGTAAAGGTAGTGTAAATCAACAAGGTTCTCAAAAAACCAACAACATGGATAAGTTTGTGAGTGAATTTAGGGAATGGAGGGTAGAAGAGAGAAAAGAAAGAAAAGAAAGGGAGAAAAGAGAAGAAAAGAGGCGTGAAGAGAAAGAAAAAGAAAAGAGAGAAAGAGAGTTAAGAGAAGAAAGACGAAGAGAGGAAAAAGAGCGTGAGAAAAGAGAGAAAGAAAATGAGGAGAAAAGAGAGAGACAAGAACAAGAAGAAAGACGGAGGGAAGAGAAAGAAAGAGAACGAAGAGAAAGAGAAGAAAAAAAGGAAAGAGAAGAGAGAGAGAGGGAAGAGAGAAGAGAAGAGCGTGAAAGAGAAGAAAGAAAAGAAAGATGAGTTAGAGAAAGGCATAGGTATAGGTCTGCCTCTAGTGAAGTAAGTGAAAGTGAGGGATATAAAAGACCTAGGGTAAGGAGAGCACAACAACATCATAACTAACCCTAAGCCCAACCTAGGGAACAAAAAGTTGACCTCCCTCATTTTCATGGCAAAGAGGATGTGGAAGCCTACCTTGATTGGGAAATGAAGGTAGAGCAACTCTTTGTTTGTTATAACATAAGTGAAGAAAGAAAAGTTCCGCTGGCAACCCTTAGCTTCCAAGGGCATGCCATCTATTGGTGGACCTCCTTGGTCAATGAGAGGTGCCGCCTTCGTAACCTTCCGGTGGATTATTGGAATGATCTCAAGGGGACTATGAGGCGGAGACACGCCCCTTCTTATTATGAAAGAAAGCTCTTGGATAAACTCCAAAGATTAAAACAGTACAACTCAAGTGTTGAGGAGTACAGACAAACCATGGAGCTTTTCATGATGAGAGCGGGCGTCACCGAAGAACCAAGGGCCACCGAAGCTATATTTTTAAGTGGTTTGAACTCTGACATAAGAGACAAAGTTGAGCTCTTACCATATAATAATCTAGATGAGCTAGTCCAACTTTGCATAAGAGTGGAAAATCAATTAAGAAGAAAAGGTGGAGCAAAAAGAGAATATCCATCCTACAATTATGCAAAGAGGGACCTAGGTAAGGGAAACTCTTCCAAGAGCTCTCCTAAAGAGAAACCATCCAAGCATGTGCATAAAGAACATAAACCCATGCATCATAGAGACAACCCCCTACTAGTTCTAACAATAAGACTAGTAGTATTAAATGCTTTAAATGTCTTGGGAGAGGCCACATTGCCTCTCAGTGCCCCAATAAGAAAACCATGATCATGAGGGGCCAAGAGATTTTTAGTGAGAGTAGCTCATCTTCCTCCTCTAGTGAGAGTGAGGAAGAAGGGGGTCATGAGCATCATGAGCATGACATTGTTGAAAATCCTTGTGATGGAGACCTCTTAATGGTTAGGCGCCTTCTTGGAAGCCAACCCCTTGAGCTTAACCACTCCCAAAGCGAGAACATTTTTCATACACGTTGTAAAGTTTTAGACAAAACCTGTTCTCTCATTATGGATAGTGGATCCTGCTGCAATTGTTGTAGCTCAAGGTTGGTAGAGAAGCTAGCCTTACACCCAATTCCTCATCCTAGACCTTACAAGCTCCAATGGCTTAATGAGGAAGGGGAAATGATTGTAAACCAACAAGTGAAGGTGCGGTTCTCCATTTAAAGTATCAAGATGAGATCTTATGTGATATAGTTTCAATGGAGGCTAGCCATATCTTGTTAGGGAGGCCTTGGCAGTTTGACAAACAAGTCATTCACCATTGCTACTCTAATGAGATAATCCTCACTCATAAGGGTAAAAGAATAAAGTTGACTCCTCTCACACCTTCACAAGTGGCTGAGGATCAACTCATCATGAAACATAAAAGAGATGAGGAAAAAAAAAAGTTCAAAGTCAAAAAAAAAAAACTTTCATCCCTAAAGGTTGAAAGAGGGAGAGTTCGAAGGAGGTACCCCTTCCAAAGAGGTAATTAAGAAAGAGAGTCATTTTGCAACAAAAATGGATATTAAAGAAGCTCTCTTGCTTGATCGACCTTTTTATCTCCTTCTTTGTAAAGAGGTACCTTCTGGCACTGCCACAAGTCATGAAATTGAGTCTTTTCCAAAAGGGGTTCAAAATCTTTTAAAAGAATTTGATGATCTTTTCCCTCAAGAGGTTCCAAGGGGATTACCACCTCTAAGGGGAATAGAACACCAAATTGACCTTGTTCCTGGTGCAAGTTTGCCAATAGACCCGCGTATAGGACAAACCTCGTTGAGACCAAAGAGATTGAGTCTCAAGTTCAATACTTGTTGGAGAAGGGTTGGGTTCAAAAGAGCCTTAACCCTTGTGCGGTTCCTGTTTCGTTGGTGCCCAAAAAGGATGGAAAATGGCGGATGTGTATGGACTGTCGTGCCATAAATAACATCACCATTAAGTATAGGCACCTAATCCCTAGGCTAGACAATATGCTTGATGAATTGCATGGAGCCAAAATATTTTTAAAAATTGATCTTAGAAGTGGTTACCATCAAATAAGAATCAAAGAAGGAGATGAATGGAAAACCGCTTTTAAGACCAAATTCGGTCTTTATGAATGGTTGGTGATGCCTTTTGGGCTCACCAATGTTCCAAGCGCTTTCATGCGTCTCATGAATCATGTACTTAGGGATTGCATTGGTAGGTTTGCAGTTGTTTATTTTGATGATATTTTAGTCTATAGTAGGTCTTTAGAAGAACATATAAGACACCTTAGGGAAGTCTTATCTGTCCTTAGAATGAATAAACTATTTGCAAACTTAGAAAAATGCACTTTTTGTGTTCCTAGTGTGGTTTTCTTGGGCTTTGTCATTAGTGCCCAAGGGGTCCAAGTGGACCCCCAAAAAATCAAGGCCATTCAAGAATGGCCCACCCCTACTAGTGTGATTGAGATCAAGAGCTTTCATGGTCTTGCAGGATTTTATAGGCGCTTTGTGCCTAACTTCTCCACACTAGCTTCACCACTGAATGACTTGGTGAAGAAGGAAGTTCCTTTCTTATGGGGTGAAAAACAAAAAGAAGTTTTTCAACTGCTCAAGGATAAACTCACTAATGCACCCGTTCTAGCTCTCCCCGACTTTTCAAAAACTTTTGAGCTAGAATGTGATGCATCGGGAGTAGGTGTAGGAGCTGTGCTGTTGCAAGGGGGGCACCCTATTGCTTATTTTAGTGAAAAACTCAATGGTGTCCACCTCAACTACCCTACCTACGACAAGGAGTTTTATGCTTTGATTCGTGCCCTCCAAACTTGGGAACATTATCTTGTTTCCAAGGAATTTGTCATTCATAGTGACCATGAGTCACTTAAGTATTTGAGGGGGCAAGGAAAGTTGAACAAGAGGCATGCTAAATGGGTTGAATTTCTTGAAACTTTTCCTTATGTCATCAAATATAAAAAAGGGAAAAACAAATGTGGTGGCCGATGCTCTTTCAAGGAGGCATTCTCTCCTTGCCACTCTCAGTGCTCAAATTTTGGGATTTGATGACATAAAAGAAATGTATCCTTCTGACCAAGACTTTGGAACCATTTATACTGCCTCGTATTCCAAAGCCAAAGATGGCTTCTACATGTGTGAGGGGTACTTATTCAAAGAAGGCAAACTTTGTGTACCCCAAGGATCCATTAGGAAATTGCTGACAAAAGAGAGCCATGAAGGTGGGTAGATATTAACATGGATTTTATCCTTGGGCTCCCAAGAACCCAACGAGGTGTAGACTCCATCTTTGTGGTAGTGAACCGCTTTAGTAAAATGGCACATTTCATTCCCTGCCACAAAGTGGTTGACGCGAGTCACATCGCAAGGCTTTTCGTTTGTGAGGTTGTCCGCTTGCACAGAATACCCTCAACCATAGTCTCTGATAGGGATGCTAAGTTCCTTAGCCATTTTTGGAAAACTCTTTGGGCAAGGCTAGGAACTAAGCTCTTATTTTCTACCACTTGTCATCCTCAAACAGATGAAAAAACTGAGGTAGTAAATAGATCCCTATCCACTATGTTGAGGGCACTCTTGAAAGGCAACCACAAGTCTTGGGATGAATATCTCCCCCACATTGAATTTGCATATAATAGGGTGGTTCATCGAACCACTAAGCACTCCCCTTTTGAGGTTGTATATGGTTTTAATCCTCTCACCGCTCTGGACTTGTTACCACTCCCTAACACCCAAATTTTTCATAAAGAAGGGAAAACTAGGGCTGATTTTGTCAAAAAATTACATGAGAGGGTCAAAACTAATATTGAAACTCAATCTAAGGGGTATGCTTCATCTAGCAACAAGGGGAGGAAGGAAGTCATCTTCGAAAAGGGCGATTGAGTTTGGCTTCACCTAAGAAAGGATCGTTTCCCTTCTAAGAGGAAGTCCAAACTTAGCCCTCGAGGAGATGGTCCTTCCAAATCCTTGAGAAGGTAAATAATAATGCATATAAGTTAGACCTTCCTGAGGATTATGGAGTTAGCACCACCTTTAATGTTTGTGATTTTACCCCCTTTTTAGGTGCTGACATGGAAGAGGACGACCCTTCAGATTTGAGGACAAATCCTTCCGATGGGGGAGGAGATGATGCAATCCTACCTATCAAGGGCCCTCTCACTAGGGCAATATATGAGATTATAATGGTTTGAAGCCATGTAGTTTCATAACTCTTATTATGAATATGACTGTTATCTCATGTGTAGTAATGGATAGATAAGACCAAAGAATTGGGCAAACTTCATTAAGAAATAAAGATTTCAACAGAAACCTATGTGGGAACTGATAAAGGCTTTAGCAACCTAATAGGAGATAAAGCTTCATACATTGTTTCATTAGAAAATGTCATAGGTTTCCACAATGTCTTTGATATCGTTTTTCATTCTCTCTCAATATACAATTACAATCATAGTTCTTAGAACCAGATCAAACTATCCAGTTCCACTAGTCAAATCGAGAATCGATCCTCTACCTGGTTTAATTATAGTGGAAGCTAACTACCTGCAAAATTGGTATAATTGGTGAAAACTAAAGATTCAACCAATTGTTTGGGTTTGATTGATTAATATTTTTTTTGAATTTTTTTAAATATTTTTAAATACAAAACTTTTTATAAGTCAACCCCTTTAATTAAAAAACTAATGAACAAGGGGATTAACTTAGCAATGCACCTCTTTTTTCTTAAGTTGACCCCTTTAATTAAAAAAAAAAGTTTTTAGTCCTGAAATTTGACTAAATTTCTATTTTTGATTCTTAAAAAATGAAAATATTTCTTTTATCCCTTAATTTAGTCAAATTTAGTCTCCAAAATAATGTATACTTGAAATTTTAGGGATGAAAAAAATATTTTAATTTTTAGGGACCAAAAACAAATTGAGTCAAATTTAAGGGACTAAAAACTTAATCTAAGTTATTAAAAATTAAAAATAGGTTAACTTAGCAATACGAGAATATCTTTAATAGTAAATCCTTTTTTCATTTTATAGTTAGGTTGTTAATCCATTTTTTATATATGTATGATTTATAATACTTTTATATTTTAATATTATGACTTTTTTGTTTAATATTGTTAAGTAGTTACTATAGTACATTAAAAATAAAAATATTATTTTATTAAGACCAATTCAATCACCAATTTAACCATTGATAACTAGTACCTTCACTAATTCGATTACTACTCTAATTTTAATTTCCATGGTTCAATAATAAAGAAGAATCATGCAATTTCTTTCAAAAGAAAACTGCCTAAACACAACACAAATGCATGGATCACAATAGTAATGCACTACCAAATTCAAGAATAACAAGAAACTAGAGTAACTATCAAACTAGAGTACCATAAATTAATTGTTAAATTGTAAATTAATATTTTTATCTTTAAATAGATATTTTTGTTTTTGTTTTATTCTATTATTCCATGGAAATGTTGTCTTGTCTTCTACTACAAATTTTGAATTTTCTTTTATTTTTAATTGTTTGGTGCTAAAGAGTATGTTAATCTTGGAAGAGATACTGTATGAGTATATACATTTGAAGGAGCCAAAAAGGATGTTGGATCAACAAATTGTTTAGGCGGTGCTAGAGAAAAACCGAATTCATAAACAATTGCAAAACATTGAAAATAATATTATTCATGTTTACAATATTTTGTCGAATCCACCCTTGCCAAATGTCACAATCATGAACACATATTCTACAGTGGTTCCTCAACGATGGCATAGTTACGAAAATCCTTCAGATACTGATGTGAATCTAGAAGGGTTTGATTCATTTTATGGATTTATCTAGGTTGGAAAATAATAAGTTAACAAAAATTGAGAATTGGGTAAACAAGAAAATGGAAATGATGAAAATGGTTTAATGAAAGCATAGATGACGCCACTTCCAAGGATGGAAGATAAGTCACATTACGCTACAAGGGTAGTGATTTACCCTGGATAAGTCTAGCAGAACGCCATAAGAAAGAATTCTTGATAAGTTCTTAAGAGAAATTCATCTCTCACAAAAGTGGAAAAATCCAATTATAATTTCACTGATTCAGTGGTTGCTTCTGAGTACAATTTGACCCCTATTTATAAAACTATGTGATATCATAACTTCTAAAAGAAGAATTAAATACTTCATTATCATGCAATTATCACATATGATTAATTACATGTTACATTAATTCCTAAATTAAAAGAACATTACAAAAAAATGAAAAATCATTATCTTCTGGATTTATATTAGGTACAATGCGTTTTCGTTAGCTATTCTTGAGTGGAAATCCTAGATGTTATTGTTTTGATTTGTATGTTAAACTTAGTTGATTTTTAGGGGAGTTCTATCAACTTGTTTGCTTGCAACTCTACTTAAATGCAACTTAACTACTATTTAACACAATTTAAATTGGGATGTCATATCACATTTATGTTGGATCAACTAATGTGCTAAAGTCACATTTTAAAATTAGACTTTTATTAATTAAATTGAAATATGATGACATTTAACTTTCGTTGTTTGTCAATTGATGATGTCTTGACATTATTGCGCTTACATGTTAGGTGTCTCTACTATTACTACTACATAATCACATCTTGTGTCTATCAACAATAATGCAAAAACTATAAATTGCTCCAAACCAATGATTAGTTTGTCTGAGAAGAAGACAAAAGATACTCAAGCAATGAATGTCTCTATAGTTGAAAAGAGACCTCTTAGTAGGCCACCCAACAAGAAAATTGTTATGCAAGGTATAATCCTCTCCTAGTTTGTGCATTTATTAATTCTGATGCAACCTTCATTGATGCTAATCCCTTGATCATCTTCTAAGCACTTCAACAGGTTGGAAACGGTGGTGAAGAGAAGAGAAGGTGATGGTGAATGGTGTCACTACTTGGGATAGCCATGAAAAGATGCTTGCCACAAAGGAAGAGCCTTTGATAGAAGTTATGAAAGAACTCTTTCTAAAGAAAGAACTAAGACACTCAAAAGGAACTCACAAAGATAATTTCTATTCATTCAAGTGTAAGAGCTTACAATGAAGGGAAGGTTGAATTTATAGAGCATGGATTGATTAGGAAAGGTGGTGGATGTACAAGGCTTAAACAAGGCCCAAGAACCACTTAAACATGTGTTAATTATGCTAAGATGATTAACACGTGTTTAAGCACTAAAAGATCCAAACAAGACCCTATTTAAGTGGATCTATGTTCCCTCAAGTTTGAATTTGAATTTTGGAGGGAGCCCACATGACACTCCAAAATTCAAATTTAAAATGAGAGGCTCTCACATGTCCAAGTAGGCGCCACCTTGGAGGAAAGAGAGAATTGGTACCTCTTGGGGGGAACTAGGGGGCCCCATGTCTCCTAGTTAGTTAGAGGGGTGTTGAGATAAATTAGGGTGTGGTTTAGCAAACACACACAGCCAAAAATTCATCCTAAGGCCTATCTAATCAGCTCACTCCATCAATAAGACTAAATACACCTCCTAAATAAAATAAACTATAAAGAAGGTCAAAATACAAGGCCAAGGATCAAATGAACAAAGCTATAAAAAGACCTATGCCTTAAACAAAATAGGTGCATCCTAATCTAGCCAAGTAGGAGAACTATGATCCAATCTTCACTTCAAAAAGGAAGTGAAGTCTTTCTTCCTCCTTCCTAGTTAAGTCCTCCTCAATCCTCCTAGTCATGACCCTTGTGATAGGACCCTTACTAGGGAGGATTGCATCAACCCCTCCCTCTTGAGAAGGATTTGACCTCAAATCCGGTATGTCCTCTTTCTCATCATCATCACAACCTACAAAAGGGGTAAGATCACATATATTAAAGGAAGAGCTGGCTTTATAATCCTCAGGAAGGTCTAGTCTATATGCATTGTCACCTACCTTCTCAAGGATTTGAAAGAGACCATCTCCTCTAGGGCTTAGCTTTGACTTCCTCTTAGTAGGAAAATGATCCTTTCTAAGATGAAGCCAAACCAAATCCTTTTTCTCAAAGAGTATTCCTTCCTTCCCTTATTCATATGCTTAGCATAACTATTGATTGTTGTTCAATGTTAGACTTAACCCTCTCATATAGCTTTCTAACAAATTCTACCCTAGATTCTCCATCCTTGTGAAATTGAGAAGTAGGGAGGGGAACAAGGTCCAAAGGAGTAACAAGGTTGAAGCCATAAACAACTTCAAAAGATGAATGCTTGGTGGTCTGATGAACCACCCTATTATATGCAAACTCTATATGGGGGAGGTACTCATCCCAAGACTTGTGTTTTCCTCTTAGAAGTGCCCTTAACATTGTAGATAGATACCTATTCACCACCTCAGTTTGACCATCAGTCTGAGGATGATAGGTGGTAGAAAAGTAAAGCTTAGTTCCTAACCTAGCCCATAAACTTCTCCATAAAGGGCTAAGGAACTTAGCATCTCTATCTGAAACAATTGTAGAGTGTAATCCATGCAATCTCATAAGCTCTCTAATCTTGAGATGTTTCTTGCATCATCCACTTTGTGGTAGGGCATAAAATGGACCATTTTGCTAAAATGATCCACTACTACAAAAATGGACTTTACACCTCTTTGGGTTCTAGGAAGCCCAATGACAAATTCCATGCTAATGTTAACCTAAGGTGTAGATGAAGCATGTAAAGGTGTGTATAGTTATTTTAGACTTATCTTGCAAGCAAGCTATGCATCTAGAAAAATGTCTTTAGACATCTCTTTTCATATAGGGCCAAAAAAATTTCTCTTTTAAGATAAAAAAGGTTTTGGGAATTCCAAAATGCCCCATGAGCCCACCTTGATGGCTCTCTTTTGTTAGGAGTTTTCTCATAGATCCTCGGAGTATGTAAAGTTTTCCATGCCTAAACAAATACCCCTTACTAGTAAAATACCCATCATGGGCTTTAGATGCAGAGGCAACAAAGATGGGCCTAAACTCCTTGTCAGAGGGATACGTTGCCCTAATTTCATCAAAGCCCAAGATATGGGAACTCAAATTGGAAAAATGAGTATATCTTCTAGATAAAGCATCACCAACCACATTGGTTTTACTTTTCTTGTACTTAATGACGTAAGGGAAGGATTCAAGGAATTCCATTCACTTTGCATGCCTTTTGTTGAGTTTGCTTTGACCTTCAAATATTTGAGTGAATCATGGCCACTATGAATGAAAAACTCCTTGGAAACAAGATAATGCTCCCAAGTTTGAAGGGCTCTTATCAAGGAGAAAAAATATTTGTCATAGGTGGGATAATTGAGAGTAGCACCATGTAATTTTTCACTGAAATAAGTTATAGGGTGCCCACCCTTCAACAACATAGCTACCGCAACCACTCCATATGCATCACATTCTAGCTCAAAGGTTTTTGAAAAATCAGGCAAAGCTAGAAATAAAGCATTGGTGAGTTTCTCTTTAATAAGAGAGAAAGCTTTCTCTTGCTTCTCACCTCAAAGGAAGGGGACTTCCTTTTTCACCAACTCGTTGAGAGGTGAGACACGTGTGGAGAAATTAGGCACAAAGCGCCTATATAAAATGCGAGACCATAAAAGCTCTTAATCTTTGTCACACTTATTGGGGTGGACCATTCTTGGATGACTTTGATTTTCTTGTGGTCCATATGGACCCCTAATGCACTAATAACAAATCCTAAAAACAACATGCTATCAATACAGAAAATGCCTTTTTCAATGTTTGCAAATAGGTGGTTTCTTGTAAGAATGCAAAAAACTTGCCTTAGATGTCTTGAGTGATCATCCAAACTCCTACTGTAAATCAAAATATCATCAAAATAAACTACACAAAACTTTCCTAAACAATCGCTAAAAAAATGATTCATTAATCTATAAATCTACTTGGAGCATTTGTGAGCCTAAAAGGCATCACTAACCACTCATAAAGCCCAAATTTAGTCTTAAAAGAAGTTTTTCATTCATCACCCTCTTTGATCCTTATTTGGTGGTAACTACTTCTAAGATCTATCTTTGAAAAGATTTTGGCTCCATGAAATTCATCTAACATATCATCAAGCCTAGGGATTGGGTGATTGTATTTGATGGTGATGTTGTTGATTGCTCTACAATCCACACACATCCTCCATTGGTCATTCTTTTTGGGCACCAACACTGACACATCACAAGGGCTGAGGCTTTTTTGAACCCAACCCTTCTCCAATAGATCTTAGAATTGAGATTCTATTTCCTTAGTCTCCATGAGGTTTTTCCTATGTGCAGGCTTATTGGATATGCTAGAACCAGGAATCAAGTCAATTTGATGTTCTATACCCCCTAATAGGTGGGAAGCCCTTTGGAACCTCTTTAGGGAATACATCATCAAACTCCTTCAAAATATTTTTGACCCCTTTAGGTAAAGACTCATGCTCAAGACCTATAGCAGTGCAAGGCGATGCCTCTTTGCAAAGGAGAAGATAGAAAGGTTTGTTAGTTAAAGGAGCTTCTTTAAGATCTTGTTTGGTTGCAAAATAGCCCTCTTTACTAATAACCTTCTTGGAAGGGGAATCTCCTTCCAACTCTTTCTCCTTACCCTTTTCAAGCTTTAGGGGTGAAGCTTGGTTTCTTTTTTTTTTGCTCCTCATCTCTTTTATGCTTCATACTTAGCTGATCCTATGCCACATGAGCAGGCGTAAGAGGATACAACCTAATTCCATTATCCATATGAGTGAGGATTATTCATTAGAATGACCGTGGTGAATGACTTTTTTATCAAACTGCCATGATCTTCCAAGTAAGACGTGACCAACTTCCATAGGAACTATATCATAAAGTATTTCATCATTATAAGTTCCTATTGAAATTGGCACCCTTACTTGTTGGTTGACCACCATATCCCCTTACTCATTGAGCCATTGAAGTTGGTATGGTTTAGGATGGGGATTTGGGGTCAAGGTTACCAACTTAGAGTTGCAACAGTTACAACAAGACCTATGATCTACAATGAGAGAACATACTTTATCATTGACTTTACATCTAGTGTGGAAGATATTCTCTTTTTGGGATTTGGTGAGCTCTAGAGGTTGGCTTCCAAGAAGCCTTCTCACCATGAGGAGGTCCGCCTCACATGTATAAGCATTTTCATAGTCAGATATGAATGCATGACCCCCCTTTTTCCTTACTCTCACTAGAAGAGGAATGTGAGCTACTCTCATTGCCATAGATGTCTTAGCCCCTCATGATCATGATTTTATTTTTGGGCCATTGAGAGGCAATGTGACCTCTCCCAAGAAATTTAAAGCATTTAATACTACTAGTCTTATTAGTGGAGCTAGTAGTAGGGGTTTCCTTTCTATATGAGATGCTTTTTTATCTTTTGAATTCTTGGGTCGCTCCTCTTTAGTGAAGCTCCTGGAAGAGCTCCCCTTTACTTGGTCCTTCGTTGTATAAGGTTGAGAATCTCTTTTAGCCCCTTTTCTTTTAAGTTGATTCTCCATCTTGATATAAAGTTGTACCAAGTCATCTAGGTTCTATATGGTATAAGCTTAACTTTATCTCTAATGTCTGAGCTTAATCCACATAAGAACCTGGCAATGGTGGCCCTAGGCTCCTCAATGAATCCCGCTCTCATGATGAGGAGTTCCATGAATCCCGCTCTCATGATGAGGAGTTTCATGCTTTGTCTATACTCCTCAATACTTAGGTTGTATTATCCAAGTCGTTGGGGTTTATCCAAAAGCTCTCTATTATAATATAAGGGGATGAACCTCCTTCTTATAGCACTTTTTAAGTCATTTCAATAGATAATGGGTGGGCTATGAGTTCAAAGCCTCTCATTGACTAGGCTAGTCCACCAATGCATAACATGCCCTTGGAAGCTAAGGGTTACCAAGGATACTTTCCTCTCCCCTCTTACTTCAAAACATTTGAATAATTGTTCTACCTTGATTTCCCAATCAAGGTAGACTTCCACATCTTCTTTCCCATGAAAGGGAGGACAATCAACCTTTTTATCCCTAGAACATGGCATATGTTCATGCATGTTTGAATGTGGGTTTATTCTCCTTCTTGGTCTCCCATTATAATCTTCACTCTCACTCCACTAACTATGGAGGGGGACCTATACCCTGTTCCTTTATTTTTTTGTTCTTGTTCCCATCTTTTTCTCTCTTCTTGTTCTTTTTTTTTTTCTTTCTTTCTTTCTTTCTTTCTTCTTTCTTTTATCTTTCCTTATCTTTTCATCTTTTAATATCTCTCTCTTTCCTTTCTCTTATTTCTCTTTATTTCTCATATCTTCTTTCTTCTTTCTCCTCTCTTTCTCTTTCTTTTTCCTCTCTTCGTTTGTCTTCTCTAGCCTTCCTCTCCCTTCTAAGGTATCTTTCCTCCATTCTCCATTCTATAAATTCCATAGCAAAGTGTTCAAGAAGGGTCACCTTGGAGGAACCCCCTAAGTTCACACTTTTGTTGCTACTAGCACTAGTATGTGTAGGAGTATACATGTGCAAGGATAAGCTAAAACTAAGGGTGGTGGAGAAACAACAAGTAAGGGCTTGATTGGTTTGTTTTTTTTTTTAGTTTTTGAAAAAAGTTTTCAAGAATAGTTTTTAAAAACTGTTTTTGGGAAGAGAAGAAAAAAAAATCTTGTTTGACAAGTGTTATATTGAAAACAGTTTTATAAAATTGTTGTCAAACAAGCACTAACTCTCTTATCTTATTTTATTTTCTCCATAATAGGAAAATGAGTCTTTGGAACTCTTAGCCTTACTACACGAATTTGAACAAGAAAATAAGGCAAGAAAGTAAAAGGTGAGGGACCTAAAATGTGCTCCTAAGATGTGGAGAAATGTACCCCTTCTCCTCCACACCAAAACCGATAGACTAGTGATTATTACAAGAAAAAAGGAGTGACCTTTAGAGGCATCCAACACTCCTTAGAATAGGCCGTTTAATACAAGGAATGAAAAAAAAACACAAGAAACTAAAAGAAGGTCTTCAAGCTTGACTCCATTGCTCCCTTAAGTGTGTGCTCTCAATGCCTTAGCACCTTTCTTTGATTGAGTTTGTCCTAACTCCACAATTCCTCCTAGGATGCTAGCTTTAAGAGGAAGCCTTCCAAGCAAGGTTTCTCTACAAGCTATAGCACCAAAAAAACCAACCAAAGCAAGAGCCAAGGAAGGTTGCAAGAATAGAAGCAAATAAAGTAATAAAAGATCACACAAGAAAAGGTAACTTTCCAAGTGGAAGGAGCAATGAAACAAGACTAAAATGAGTAAGAAATTGAGACAAACAAATAACTAAAGCTATGAAAGAAAGTAGGCACACAAAAGGAAACTCCTAGAAAGGAACTAGGATAGAATAGGGACCAAAAGAGAAAATGACTCAAGCAAATGTTTCAAAAAATTACACTAGACAACAAATATGGCTGAGAGCTTAAAGAGATGTTCCGAACAAATGGCCAACTATGGTAGTCCTCTTTTGTAATTCCTTCACTTAGCTATTAGGTACATAAACTTGTTTAGTATTTTTTCCCTTTTTTTATTTCTTTGATTTTATGCAATTTTCTTTTTAGTAAATGTTTTTTGACAGTTTTGTTTTTTTTTTATTTTGATGCACCTAATACTTCTTTTGATTTGTAATTGAATGACAAAGCTATTGGTACTATTCGCTTGGTTCAAAGAAAGACACAAGGCACATAAAAAATTGTTAAACAAGTGCAACTAATGAAACACAAAATATGCTTTTGGAGAGTTTGGTCAAGCAAGAGCTACTTTTTTTTAGGCAAGATTTGGGGTTGAAATGCCACGGCCAAATTGCTAAGCAACCTTACAAAAAAAAACACTTAAACACTAGTACACAAGAGCTACTAATTGCTAAAACACAACATGAAAAATGGAATGAAAAAGAGCAATGAAATGATATGACCGAAAATTAATCAAGGAACATGCTAGAAGAGAAACCATGTGACACTACTCAAGAGACTCAGAACAAGAGAGAGATATATCTTAGAATGCTCAATTTCAAGTAGTTATTTAACACAGGTTTTAGTGAAAAATTCCAAACGTACAAACTATTGGAAAATTTTATGACATGTAAGGAATAAACATACATCTAAGATATAACAACAAGATCATAAAATTGAAAAACAAAAGTCCTAAAAATACATAAAAACAGAGGAAAATAAGCGCAAAGATTGCAAGGTGTAGACTAAGGTAAGTGACCATAGTGCTGTGGTTTTCACCACAACCATGTAGATTTAGAACACACCACCTCTTAAGCCACCACAACCAATCAAGATCCACCAAAAAATTAAGCACAAGCAGAAACTAAGAAGAAATAAGCAGTTAAATTGATTCAAATGAAAGAACAACACAATTTGAACCGGTCAACAAGATGCATCATATGGAAATTTGAATTACAAACTACTAAAACAAAAAACACACTATACAATTATGGAAAATTAAAGCAACAACACGAAAACACTTTAAAATAAGAATGAAGTAGAAGTAGAAGATGAAAAACGAAAACTAATGGAAGGAGATGAAGAAGATAAGGCAATAGAAGAACCTCTTAGAAGAGTGACTCTAGATACCACTTGATGCAACCTTTATTAGTGCTAATCCCTTGATCCTCTTCTAAGTACTTCAACTGGTTAGAAATGGTGGTGGAGGGAAGAAAAGGTGGTGGTGAATGGTGCCACTACTTGAGATAAGTCATGAAAGGATGCTTGCCATAAAGGAAGGAACCTTTGATAGAAGTTAGGAAAGAACTCTCCTAGAGAAAGAACTAAGACACTCAAATGGAACTCACAAAGATAATTTCTATTCATTCAAGTGAAAGAGCTTACACTGAGGGGCGGGTTGAACTTATAGAGCCTGGAGTGATTAGAAGAGGTGGTGGATGTCCAAGGCTTAAACAAGGCCCAAGCAACACTTAAACATGTGTTAATTGTGCTAAGATTATTAGCACATGTTTAAGCACTAAAAGATCGAAACAAAACCTTATTTAAGTAGATCTATGTTCCCTCAAGTTTGAATTTGAATTTTGGAGGGAGTTCACATGGCACTCCAAAATTCAAATTTAAAATGAGAGGCTCTCACAAGTCCAAGTAGTGGCGTCATTCACCACCACCTTCTCTTCCCTCCACCACCATTTCTAACCAGTTGAAGTGCTTAAAAGAGGATCAAGGGATTAGCACCAATGGTGGTTGCATCAAATTCTGCATTCTAAGATTTCATAATTTAATCAATTATATTTTCAATTTTTCTTTATTCTTAGGTAAAAGCACAACGTCCCCATCAGGTAATAATATTGCCAATAATCAAGTAGTTTCTCACCAATCCTTATTTGCAACTCAATCATCAGAGGAGAATTATGCACTTGATAGATCACAGGTTCAAGGATCTCCCTCTTGTTACAATGTAAAGCCGCCATCCAAGAGAGTTATAGTTAAGCCCAATTTTGTACAGAGTAGTTCTTGCATTTCTCCTATCAATATTGATCTTGACAAGGAAGATAAGACGAATCAGAGGAGTAGGTTGGATGCCTTTGATGTTCATAAAAGCTTGGACAAATAATTTCCGAACATGGTTTCTACCTGTGAGTCTGGTAAGAAAATTGTTATGCATGACAATGATTTTTGACACATGGAAATGGACAAGTCATATGATGAAATTTTAGATGAATTAGGAATACCTTATGATGAAGATTTTGATTTTTCTAAATTTAAAGGTATTGATTTTTCTGACCTTCCAACCGTGATTCATTGCAAGGATAATGCTTCATGTATTGTTTCTATTTTGCAATTCCATCATTATTAATCCAACTTCTATCTGACATTTTCTGTCTTTGTTTGAATAGATATAAATGCAATGTAAATCAAATTACCTCTAAATAACCACTAAGTACCAAAAATTACAAAAGCATAGAAAAAAAAAATGGTATTCATGGTAATAAAGTTTATTTTGCAGGCCTTTCTGTCTAAGTACATGTTATTGGTATTCATGATATATAAAACATTATGAATGTGGCTGTTCAAACCATTGCAGTCAACAATTTTTTGACTGAAATTTAGATTAGCTACACCACATACCACCTATCAAAACCGAAACAAAAACCAAAAACTTTTAAGAATAAAAATGTCATTCTAACAAGTAATAACAATAAGAGTATGAAAGTGCACATCACAATATAGAAATGGTTAATTTTGCTTATACATGCTAACATTCTAACTCAAAATTACTGAGAAATATATCTTTCATAATATATGGTCTAAGTGGATTTGTCCCCTATAAACTTTAGTGTAGACCTTGATAACTAACTGAAATCATTACTTCTTAGTTTCATACTTTCATTGTTTTTTTTAATGTCTTTTATCTGTGAGCTATACATCTGGTTTCTCTTTATCTGATTTTGCATCTCCCTTCTAGGGAGGATCCTTATAGTTTTTTTATTTATTTTGCTTCATAGTCCTAATTCAATGATTTCACCAATGATTGAAATTTCTGAAATGATGCTAGCTAGTATGCTACTACTACAACTTAGGCTATATTTTATTTCATCTTATAACTTCTTTTCTTTATAGTTTCTAGTACACGAACTTTCCTCTTTGTTTTTACATTAGGGAATTGTCAGAAGTGTTATGCTGCTATGTCATATGAATGCTTGTGAGTCTAGCCTCCATGGGTTATAGCCTTATAGGTAAATTGTATGCTGCAGAATTGCAGGTGCTGAAACTTTGCATTTGTTGGTGTTGATATGAGTATGATGCAGTTTCAAATATGGTGTTGCAGACCCCCTTTAATTTGTATGCTACAGAGATTGCGTATATTCTGTGAGCACTGCTGCAGTTGTAGTTCTATTGGGTGACAAGGTTCAAATGTAATGTCTTTGGTTTGGGTTGGAAATTGTAACAGTCAATGGTGTTATTTTAGCTTTAGGGATAGATTTCCATTGTAAGTTAGTTATCATTATAACTTACTTGTATTCTTATTTTGGGGCAGCCATCACATCTTGTAATATCTATCGAATACTAATGAGTAAAATTATCAAAATTGAATGATAAAAATATTTGGTTTAAGTGGAGTACATATTTAGATTGATTTACATATTAAAATAAAAAAAAAATACTAAGTTAACATACATTTCAAAATCCATAAAAAAACCATACATTTAAGAAAAAAATAATAATAATCTCTATGATATCAAGTTAATTTAGATATTATTTTAACTTATTTTTTTATTAAAAAGTTACTTTTATAAGTAGATTTTGTCAAAAGACCCAACCAATTTAATCTTAACCCACGTGAGTTAGGGCTAAATTGTCCCACAACCACATAACCAAATGGGTCACATATATAAATGATTCATAGGGTTAAAAAGCCCACAAAGCACGGTGTGTTAGGACTAATTCATGAGTCCAAAAAACTTGACTTTATTTTCAATTCTATAAATTTCATATATAAGCACTGAAATTATACGTTTAAGAGAGATCTTCATATTGCTCTATTATTATTAAGGAAAAATGAAGAGTAATTGATATTTTTTAAGAAAAAATTATTAATGACTCAAATATTAAATTAGCTTTATTTAGTTCTTGAGAGTTGAGAGAGCATTACTTAATTGTTTGCATGACAATTTTTGTTTTTGAAATAATAATTCCTTACTATATTATCATCCCTTCGGTGTGCACTCAAAAAATCTATTTTTTCTTCAAAAGGTTTATTAAATAACATTTCTTATTGTCATTGGTCCAAGTCTAATTGAAAATTAAAGTAAAAAATCATAACTATTATTAGTATGAGATTGATCACAGTGATGTGACTATGTACACATTGATGTGGGAGATTTGCTAGAAGAGAAAATACATAAAGGTTTTTTATAGTGGTGTGAATATGTTCACATAGGTGTGAAAATGCTTTGGAAGAAAAAATGCATTAAGAATTTTCCCATAACAAGGCAGTACATCTCATGTAATTCCTTTACTTACAATAGCAACCCATAATGAAATAAGTAAAGAATTATTAATAAAAAACAAATTCTTCAAATACAAGGTCTAAAATACTTCCGTGATATTAAAATAAGGTAAATAAATATATAAACCCTTTCATAAAAAAAATAATATAATTATGAAATATGGGCGTTTCTAAAAAGAATATAATGGATGATGAAAATAATCGCAACAGAGTTCATTCTAAAATGACTGCTAACAAGTAAAAGAAATAAAAAAATAAACAATAATAAATTAAGTCTTCATGTCTTCTCAGTCTCAACAACTTCCTCTTCCTCAGTTTCTGAAAAAAACATAACATTCTTAATGAGATAATAATTCTAGTGAATTAAACAAGTTCCAAAAAGGTTCACAAATAGTGTTGTTTTTAAGCAAGTGGGGAATCCAGAAAAATTGAACTTGGTTGTGTATGTAAAACATAATTTAATTCAAAGTGATCTCTAATAATAATTCACACACGATAAGAAAATAGTTTTTAATTAACACTCCATACATACACATAAATCCACATTAAAATATAGTAATACTCATGATTACTCAATCTAACTCTTTGGTTCCTAAGTAGGACCGATTTTTTATATTTTAGAAAAATAGATTCATAAAGGATCTTTAAACTCATATTCCATAGAATGACTTCTCATTGCCTTCCCTATCTTTTTTTGGAGGTATCCCTAATCTCTTTCCCATTCCAAATAGAGATACCTAAAATTTCATCCCATTTCAAATGGAAGTATCTCATATCTCATCCCCATTATAGATAGAGGTATCATAAATATTTTTTGGGCATAAATAATTTTTTTATACCTATAAATTAGAATTGTTTTGCTTTGGTACTTAAAGAACTTTTATTTTAGAAAAAAGGTATTTTTCGTTAAAATGATGTGATCAATACTGATTTAAAATGATACAATCTGCCTCAAGGACCCTTTCAAAGGATACAAGAAAATCCTTCTCGAAATCCATTAAATAAATTTTAGGATTAGAATTTCTGTTGTATTAATGTTATTTTGTTTGCTCTTGTATTTAGGTGGGTATGCTTGTAATTTCCTTTGGGCCATGTATGTAAGCTATTTCTTCTATTAGTTTAGAACATGGAGGTGTCACTAGTTAGTATATGGAGTGTATGCTAAAAGGTGGGCTAGAAGAAGCTTGGATGTAACATCCATATTTTTAATAACTAGATTATTAAATAATCTGTTTGAATTTCAATTTAGGAATTAGAAATAAATATTATGAAATTATATCCATCTTAGAATTTTAGTAATATATTATTAAAATAAAGTGGTAAAATAAAAAATATAAATTATAGAAATTATATAACTTATTATTGTAATTTTAAAGAATTTTCTGAACCAATTTTTTTTTTTAAAAAAATAAAGTTCGCTAAGCAAAATTTATTCACTTAGCAAAATAAGTTTCTTCACTATTAACAATTGTTATTCACTTAGTGAAATTTATTTGTTCAGTGAAATGAGTTTCTTCACTATTAAGAATTGTTATTTGCTAAGCGAAAGATGTTCGCTCAGCAACCGTAGCTTAGCATCGCTATGTGAAGTGAGACTGAATTACGCTAAATGTCACTTAGTGAACCATTTATTGCTAAGCAAATTCAATTTTGTATTAAATTCTCTTAGCGATAAAAATTTACTAGCGAATGGTTCCAAACTTAGGTTATAAATAGGTAAACCCATAATCAAAATGAAGGAGAAAAAAAACTAAGTTATTCAGACGCTGGGATTAGGATTCAAAGAGTCTTCACCACTCACCTTCAAACTTCTATTAAGGTAAGAGGAGAATGATATTTATAAACTTTTGTGGTATTAGTCTTAATAGACTTATATGTTTTTGTTATTCTTATGATTATTATTACTTCTAAAACTAAGTTTTGATTGTCCATTAATATATTAATTGTTCTGACCTCAATTTTCAGATGCTTAGTTAATTGTTTAGTATTCTAACTCTTATTTATCTAAATATTTAATTTGGTCCTTTATTATTATTCTCCAAATATTACTTCTAGTTCTTTATTTATTATTTCTAAATATTACATCTAGTCCTTTGTTTATTATCATTAGATATTACATCTGGTCTTTTGTTTATTATTTCTAGATATTATTTTTGGTCATTTGTTTATTATTTCTAGATATTACAGTATGATCTTTGCCATTATTATTTAAGTTATTTTTCAGATATTATAGTCTGGCCCTCTATTACTATTTATCATTTAACTTATTTTTCAGAAGTTATATTTTGATCCATTTCTATTAATTTATTTGATCATATTATTTTCATATAATACACTCTGGTTCTTTGATATTAATATTTTAGTTTTACTTAAAATCTTATTTCTATTACTTCTCATCATAAATTAAAATTATGATGCATTTTGCATTACGCAATTTTGATTTGTAAAAATTATTACCCTTGAAATTACTAATAACTATCTTATAATTTTATATGTGTATATTATATTTTCTTCAAAAGATTACTAGTAATATGTTGAATGTTCATGGTAATATATCTTAGAAAATATTCAAAAGATTATGTGTAAAGTTTAGTTATGAAAATATCATAATGAATATAATATTCCTCAAAATCATATTTGTAAAAGATAATTTAAGTATGCTCAGTGGTGCAGTCTAATTTGATCCTCTGCATCAGAAAAGATGTCTTCTAGTATTAAAAATGAATCAATTTTATACCTATATTACTATTATTATTGATAATTATCCATGAAATAGAAATTTTGAGATGAGAAATTAATTTGTATGTGTATTATAACCTTCTAATTCTTTGAGGTTGATTCATAAATAATGTTGTGAATGATGATTGATATATGAAGTATTGTGTGCCTAGTGGTTGTCAAGTCTAGTGATTTTTTGGGACTCTTGAGATATTGTGAGATGAACTTAGTAAAGTCCTAGGTCCCCTTATAAAGGTATCATGTAGGTCCATGATACATTGCGAGGTGAAAGGTAGGGATCGACCCAGGTTCTAAGTTGGTTTTAAGCTAGGAAGATGAATGTTCAAGGTAGACTATATTGACACTTTGATATGACCATGCCTAGCCAAGGACCCATCACTAGGGTCATGGTTAGAAGGATTGAAGAAGACCTAGCCCTTGCAGACAAAGGAAGACTTCACCTCCTATGGAGAGTGAAGATATTAGGCTAGAGTCTTTAGTTAATAAAATGTAATTTTCCTTTATTTTAATTTTGAGGAGCATTAGGAATTTAATTTGGGACATGTATTTAGTCCATTTTTATTTTAAGAGGTGTCTTAGGAATTTAGAGGGTGGATTTAGCTTTTTGGGTCTTTATGAAGGAAATAACGGGTAGCTTTGATATCTACACCCCTCTTTTCTTACATAAACCCCCTAAGCTAATAAGAAGGAATCTTGGCCCTTGGTTTGAGAGACTTGGGCTCCAAGTTTGATGATCTAAGGAGGGGATTGTTTCTCAATCCTCCTCCCTTAGATCTCTCCTTTTAATCTCAGCGCTTCTTTATTAGGTTGTCTTGTTCAAGAGGCTAGCTACCTCTATAAATAGGAGCACCTCCCCTCACTTGTATTTTTTACACTTGAATTTAATCCTATAGACCATATTTGGCCATGAGGTTCTTACCTTTGAGTGTTCCCCTTTCTCCTTTGTGAGAGCTTCTAAGAGTTATTAAGGGACCCCTCCCTTATGACCTTTTCCCTTTGGCTTATCAAACCTAGTGTTTGTGGCGCCTCACCCCATTCCTTTTCACTTCATAAATCCATTTCCCTTTCAAGTGACCTTAGAAAGGATCCTTTTGAGCAAGTGATCATCAATGATCACATCACACTTGGGATAGGACATTCATCGGCCTAAAACCTTCCATAACTGTTTAACATTCTTTGTGTAGGGTATATCTCCTTAGCCTGAAAGAGTGTCCGTTAATATTTTGGGCTGAAAAAGTGACTGTTGGTGTTTTGGGCTGAAAGAGTGCTTGTTTTGGGATGAAAGAGTGTCCATTTATATTTTGTTATGGGCTAAAATATTTCTGTATTTCTCAAGAAATTATTGTACCAATGTTAGGGAGAGATATACGACTACCAATCACTCCCCAAATGGATCCTTGATGATTGTGGTGAATCATTATGGATTGGTTATGGATCCATGCATATTGTCAAGTGGGATTGAGTTCAATACCGAGTCCATATATTTAAGAGAGATTGAGTCATAGGTCAAACCTTAGACCCCATTGTTTGTTAAGTTTATTAAGATCAACATTGATGGTTTATAAAAATCTTACTCCTTTTGTGTGTTTCCTTTTCATGTGTTTCTTTTCATATATGTTTGTGGTACGAATAGAAGATAAACTTGATAAATATACTATGATGAGGGATTTAAAGGATTTTGTCTAAACAATTTGAGTTCATAAACGAGTTATTCTTTATGTTCAAGTAATTTTAAGTTGGTAAGGAGTCCACTGCTTTAGATTAGGATTGTCTAAGAAGGATAATGGTAACAATTAATGAATTTTATATTTTAAGAATTTTATACAATGAGGTTTTACAATGACTACATTTGACTCAATATTTATAAGAAAATTATGGTTCTTTATGTAAAATAAATTTTAAAAATCTCCTATATTTTTATAAATACTTTTAGTTAAGAATTA
Source organism: Psophocarpus tetragonolobus (assembly GCA_037954015.1). Classification (NCBI taxonomy): domain Eukaryota; kingdom Viridiplantae; phylum Streptophyta; class Magnoliopsida; order Fabales; family Fabaceae; genus Psophocarpus; species Psophocarpus tetragonolobus. Next base: position 21,412,832 of record CM075695.1, on the reverse strand, counting down.
AGAGCGTTACATTGGACATGTGGTTATTTTCATACCCCTTAGCTTGTTTTCTCACTCGTCTTGCATTCACAAAGCATGACCAACATGTGGGGCCTCCCTGTCCCCTCTTATAGGCACCATTTTGGAGAAGAGAAGACAAGATTAAAATGCTAATCTTAGGTGGTTTGACTTAAGAGAAATTAAACTTAATTTGTTGGCTTTTTGAGCTAGTTAAGCCAAGTCTCACATTGCTCATATCTCACATCTACTCTCCCCCTTCTCCTTATAAATACCCACCTTACTCTCTTTGTAATCCTCACACTTGAATGATTCAATAGAAGACTCTTTTAAAGTGTCTTGGGTTTTCTCTCTTTTGAGAAGACTCTTCTAGTGATTTTTATTAAGGGTCTTTTTCGTTATGGAAAACCTACAATTTTTAAGGCTTATCTTTCTTCAAGGAAGTGGCAGCCCACCTTCATTTCTTGTCCATCCATCAAACCTACAATTTAAGACTTTGTTTGGTAGCATGAAAAGAAAAAGAAAACAAAAAGGAAAGAGAGTGTAGAAAATGAAATAAAGTAAGAAAATAAATATGAAATAAAATATTGTTTCGAATAAGCTGGGTGTTTCAAAACTTACCTTAAATTTAGAAAAACCTAAAATAAGTTATTTTCAAAAACTTGAAAATTTGAACCTTCTAATTATTTTTTAATAGCTTATTTTCAAAACTTGTTACCCATTTCTTTATTTACCAATTAATATTTTAAAAGTCATATAAATGAAAATACTAATTGGTAAAGTTATATATCAACTAATAATTAATTGGTTCAAATTTTCAAACAATAAGTAATTGATATTAAACAATAAGTAAAACTAATAAGTTATTTTCAAAAAGTTGAAAATATTAATTAGAAGGTTCAAAATATTACACTGACATTAAATCACATATCTAACAAGTTTATCGAACACAAAAGAAATAGGTAGATAAAGAATTAAATCAGATTTCAAACCCACAACTCTTATATCAATTACCCAAACCCAATATCACAATAAAAGTATTATCAACTGTAATCCATTGCAAGAAAACTGTAGAAAAATGTCTCAGCTGCAAAAGTCTAATAAAAGGTTATTCAAGGTCTCAATAAAATTCAGAATTAAAGAGTATAGGGAAGAGAGAAATTGTACAATGATTTATACTGGTTCCGTCAACCTGACCTACATCTAGTTTACAGACTTAGTCTCCCGCTAATCTGTTTTCCACTAAAATCTCATACATGGACACCACACATACAAATTTTAATCCCGAAAAGATTTAAACCACACAAAACGAGGCTTCCTCTTTCACTCCACAAGAGTTTCCAAAACCGTGACATCCCAGCACTCACAACGTCTCACTTGCAACACCTCGCTGCAAGATTTCACAAGAATCTCAAGAACACCTCAAAAGATTGTCAAAGATTATGCAAAAACACAAAAGAGAGTATACAACAATATCACTTGTGGTGATGAATATCCAACAAGATAAATCAAATCTTAATGTAGTTTCTTTCTTAATCTAGAATTTCTTGTACTTTCAACTAAAAAAAAATGGGCATAGTTTTTGGAGAGAATTTGGGTAAAATAGTTAAGAGCAACAAGCATTCAATGGTCCTTTTGAAAGTTCTGCAAAAAACTTGTTAAAAAGTTGTTTTAAAAATGCTTTTATATGAATTTTGAATCAGGGTAATCGATTGCCTACTTGATTACCTCATATTTTGCTTCAAAACTAGTCCAAAATACAAGTTCTCTGAAATAATCGATTACCACTTTAGGTAATTGATTACCAAAGAGAGCAGTAATCTCAATACCTAAATTTCTTCAAAGTTAGTCGATTACCACAACAAGGTAATTAATTATCTTACCATAATTTTCACTTTTGAAGATTTTTCAGCACTTCCCAACCTATGCAATCTATTTCTAAACTCTCCAAACACATTCTCAAGTCTATCTAAACACACAATACAAGTACCACACCTAGGTACCATAAAATTGATTAGTGCAAAATCTAGAAATCAAAGGCATCACACATTTTCAAAACCAAAACCTTAAAGGACTTCAAAGGACTTGATGGCTTCTTCAAGCTTTCCAAGCCTTTAATTCCAACAACACTCTCATTTGTCAGTCTTCGTCCGCATCGACCTCTCTCTCATATGCCATTGCGACCACTCTCTGTCATTTGTCACTCTTCCTTCGCTTGTGACCACTCTCTCGTCTACTGCTCTCTTTGTCGTCATCGTCGTTGATTCTTAAGGTTAACGACGTCATCTCTATGAAACTTTCATAGGTTAATTTTTGCTCTAATTTGGAATGTTCTTTTTCTATTAATTTCACAATCACCTTTCACTTTTTTGACTTCATTACTATGTTCTTGTTGTTTTTTTATTGATGGTGATTGAGTGTGTAAATTGGGACTTATCACTTTGTTGCCTTTTTAGAGCTGGACGCTATGCACCCCTTATTATCATGATGTTAATCAGTAAATTGCCATGTGACCTCCAGATGTTAATCTCTTAATAAAGTTTTCATTGCCTAGTAATTTGAGAATAAAATAGAATAGATATTTAAGTTTGTGTATAATACAATGAATTATTTATTAGCATTGTATACTTGGTACCTATTGTTGTCATTACAGTAATTACCAACTAATAATCACTTAAGCAACAAGCTAGATTCTGATTTATTTTTTTTGCTATTTTGTCACGGGTATCTTTAATGCTAGTTGATAGTTTTTTGGTTTTATTTTCACAGAATAATAGATGAAGTTCTTAAAAAATTCTTAACCCCGGGGAGCTTCCTTATTGATTATGAAATGGAATGCCTGATAGATAATGTATTCTCTCTTCTCTTTCTTCTCTCCCCTGTATTATACCTGTCTACTTTATTAAGTTGCTTACTCTGTTTTATTTTACTCTTAATCTTTGCGATTTTTTCGATTCACTTGTGTTGAAGGTCCTATTACTTCTTTGGTCAAGAAAAATATAGAAGGATATTAATCCAACCTTGTAAATTTGTGTGCTTTACACTTGTGTATACATTTTTCTGTTCATATAGCATGTCAATATAAAAGGTTGTTCTATATAAACTTTGTTGTGGAATTAAAGTGCCTTCTTTTATGCATTTAACTTGTCTTGCTTACTTTTCTCCTTTATGTGTCTCAGGTTAGAAATGTTTTGAATGTTCAGCTTTGGATCCTTAAAATAGTCTTACTGCTGTAATATCCCATTTTTTGGAATTGTCAGCACAATGCATGAACGTTGCAGTTCATCATTGGAGGCATTCTTGTAATTTTACTCAATGTAACTAACATTCACAATGTTATTTACTTTCTTTTCTGCTTTGAGTTTTTGTACTGTCTTTGGGTTAACTAGTTGCATTTTTTTAGAACATTACTAGTTTTTTCTTGTTATCATGAGCATGTATTACATCATGAATACATTGTTTGTTACATTTATAAGTTTAGTTTTGATGTCCAACAAACTGTTTTGTTTCATAAGACTACCTAATAGTTAGCTCTTATTTATTTCTATATTATGCCAAAGAGTTTCTTTTTTTTATACTTAGAATTTAAAGTTTCAACATAGTAAAAGAGTAATCTAGGACAGACACATGCCTCCGCACATTTGCAAAGAAAGGGAGGGAAGATGAAATAGAACCTGTGACAGAGACATGCTTCATAAGACTTTGGTCAGCTATTGTTCTAAGTTTGGTTGGTTGATATGTGGTGAAACTTGAGAGAAACTTATTTATAAAATGTGCATGCACTACTTTTTCTATATTATTTGGATGTATGTATAGAACATACATATTTTGATCATTTAAATTTAAAATATTAATTAATCAGTTTTTGGTCACAAGACTATAGTATCTAATTCGACTCTTTTGCTTTTATTCTTGCAGTTCAGGTTAAATTTAAAATTGAAGATGGATCAATTTTCTCGTCGCATTTTCTGCTTTCTTATTTTTAAGAATATTAGTAAAGCCCTGGAAAAAAATGAACAAGTCACAATGAGCATTCTGTTCCAGGTATAAAATGAACAAGTCACAGATGTTTGCCATATTAAAAACCGATAATGTTAAACAAAATTTGAGTCTGCTGCACTCAAGTAAACTCGATGCTGAATTTGCTAGAATGAAGGAGCATCTTAGTGCAGAATGTTCATCAATCAGTTATCTGTGCACTCAAGTAAATATTACAAGCTGATAATATTAAACAATAAGTAAAAAGTTTAATTGTAAAAAACTTTTACACTGAGGTTTAATCATATCATCATTTATGTGACTTTTAAAGTACTGACAAACTTATCTTAAATGAAAAGTTGTGATTGAATGTCAATGTAAAACTCATAAGTAAAACTAATAATTAATTATTTTCTGGAAGAGAAATAATAAAAAAATTGAGACTTACAAAAATAATAAAAATATTAATATTAAATATTTTATTTTTGAGAGGTCTAAAATGAAAACTTTATTTTTTCTTAAATAAGAATACCACGAGGAAGGGCATTTATTTCCAAAAATTCAATCAAATATGTATGTGCAGAGCATATGACTGTTTTTATTTAAGGGAGAGTGCTCATTACAGCATGAGGGGTGTCTCTATATCTCTGTAATATTGACACTAATTTCAGAGGGTTTGTATAAGGTCAAAATTGGGAGGGTCGTCTAGTGTAGTTTACCCTAATTTTTTTCCAATAATTGGACACAAAATTTGTCTGCAAGTTTCTTTGAGTGTTGTTATGGTTGCTGAAGCAACACCGTTCAAATTCTCTCATTCACCGAAAAATTGCAGCCACCCATAGTTATCCACCAGAGAGAACTGAATTAGTGAATTAAAAACAAATAGTTATGGTTCTTATACTCTATAATTGGTGAATTTCATCTCTTAATTTCCTTATAATAACACTTCCTTTCAACAAAATAACTTGTAACCCTCACCTCTGGTCACCAATTATCTTTTCTTAAAAAAAGTATAGGAAAGTGGCCAAAAGTCATATCATCATTATTATTTTTTATTAACTTAAATCGTTCAAAGGAAGAAATAAAATAACAAAGCCAAAAATAAAAGAGAAAAAACCTAAAGAATGGAGTAGATCCAATATCATGATATTCTAGGTTGCTAAGGGGAGTAACGAGATTTATCTAATCATTCAACCAATTAGCAAGCATCAATGCCAAGAAAAGGTTTCTCACCATCTGCTGCACACCCAAAACTTTCTCATTTTTTATCCAGCTTGTAGCCTCTGGGAACCCACTAAACAAAGCATCATGTGGGGTAATCACTTTCCTATGGCACACTTCTTCTTCTAGATTCAACTGACTTCCCACAATTTCTTGTACTCCTGAAGGCTAACAAGGGAAGCCTTGATCTTGAGCCTATAAGCAGGTTTTGGCATGATAATAGCAATGTATCCTTCTTTGTGAGCCTGAAGGGTTGATGAAAAGAAATTCATGAAGGAAGGAAAAAAAATCAGATAGAAAAAGCATTAGAGAATAATAGTTCACAGCCTAAATGCAAGGCACTGGGATGATGATAAAAAATTACAGCAAACTCGAAGTAGCAGCAATCATTTTGATAGATCTGGCCAAAAATGAAGATGAACAAAAAGATTTTCATTATGGAGACAAGTCCTGATCAGTATCAAAGAAATAATAAATCAGTGACAAGAATGATACAAAGAATCCCTCAACCCTTTTCTCTCCTCTTTGTAGTCATTAACTAACTCTCAACTATATTTTCACTATCAGGTGTGGACCAAGTGACCTACTACTATTCCCAACTTCCCTTCATCTAGTACAAACCAGGGGTCTAACACATTTACACCAAGAAATGGACTTCTATGCTAACAATACACCATGGCAACCACAGCACAGATAACACCACTTCAGCTGTTAAACTTGAAATGCAGTAACCAACAATTTTTAATACCCAGGATATTTCATAAATGTGGATTCATACACCTATATATTATAATTCCTACCACATTTAATTCAACGATTTCCCATTTACTTCATGAGACAACATTAGCAGCATGAGACAGATAATTTCAATAGGTTAAATTAAGCTCTCCGAAGTCCAAACTATTTGAAAAGTTTGAATTAGTACTCCAAATTGAAAAGTTTGTAATCAAGTGGCTCCCTGAGACCTAAATAAAATTTTGCAAATAGTTCAGGGAGGGGACCTGCCAATAACCTTTTCAAAACGACAAAAAATATATTGTTTGATACAGAAGCATCTACCAAATTAAAGTTATAGATTAGCTCCTTTCATTCATAAGTGATTAGGTTCTTGAATAGATTAGAGATGGTAATGGTATTACCTTCATAGGTGCACATCCATGAGGTGCATATCTACCAAATACTGTTTCTACTTGCATGCATTTTTCTACCATCCTATGTACTACAACATAAATTTTTTAATGAATTTTTTAAGACAGGCTCTCAACATCTCTTTCTCCTGCTTTATGACCAGTATTCTCATTGTTGATTTTACTAGCCATTAGACAACAGCACCTCTAAAATACCCATTAAGACCCTGCACATATATCAAGTACTGTTGCCACACAAAGCCTACTTCAATAACAAATTAAATATTCCCTGTTTAAGCAACCACTACTAACCGATTTTGGATGGACTCACTTGGAAAAGATAAAAATAGACAGACATGATTGTGAAGAAGGTTAGCAAATCAAATACAGGTTGGTATCATTGTAAAATTTAATATGGAAGAGGCAAACATGCCTATAATTCTCCATTGTAATATGCAAAATACCTATTCCTACTATAAATGTGTGTTTTGGATGACCATACAATGTCTTTGTTTATATGAGTCAATATGATCAATAAGATCAGTATTGATTACATAGGATCTCTAATAATAATTAAAGCTCAATGTAATAATATATAATAAGAAGTAAATCTTCAATTAGTATTAAATAAGAAAATAATTTCTAATATTTAGCACCTTTTATTAGAAAGGTTTGTCTAGCATGAAAAAATCAAAGCCGGATAAGATCTTAAGAACATAGTTATTCTTACCGAAACATTAAGCAGTTCTGGCTGCTTGATTAATTGTTGATTCACTTCCAAAAGCGAGTCTTTGACACAACATCTATAAAAAAATTTCATGTTAAGCTATCAGAGAGTTTAAAGGGCACCCAAGAAGATGAGTTGGTTAAGAACACAAACATAGATATTCACACAAATAAACTTTAGATCATATGGATGAATTATAATAAAGAATTTACCTCACAATATAAGTATCATTTTTAGTAGAAATTTTACACAAAGTGTGAGCATTCTGCATGAAAACACATCCCATTATAATAATTAATAAAAGCAGGTGAAGAAGTTATTTTTCATAAAGTAAAACATTTGACAATAAAAAAAAATCATGAAACAGTGTCTTTATGACACATGCCTTTATAAGATCACCGGCAGATATTGCAATTTGCAAGAAACAGACAATGACAAGCTCTGCAGTTTCATGAAAAACACCTCATATCAGAAGATAAATGTTTGCAACTCAATCCAGTTTAAAAACATTGTACAATGATTATTAACCACCAGGTCCATTTCACAACAATAAAGCCTAAAGTTCTAGTCTTAAAAGCAATACAATGACTCCATCTTCATCCTTGAGGAGCAATATGGGAAGGGGCCAACCCAATCACTCACGATCTTTAAGGTAACAACAGGTACAGAGAATAATAATAATAATAAAAATTACCAATACAATTTAATTTGAAGTAAAACCTCAAAAGAATGAATAGTATACTCATTGGCACATCAAACTAATTAATTAATTATGATTCTCATCATAATTAACAGAATAAGAATTGAGGTTTAGGGTTTAGTAGAAAAAATGTCATGTGAGTGTTAAAAGGATTACCTAGGGCTAAGTAAATTTTGAAGTTGGTTTGGAGGAGTAAGAGGAAGACTCTGCACATCAGAAACTAGAAGCTTCTGGAAGTCTCCTCTTCCTCTTTTTTTGCTTTGACTACTTTGATTTCTAAACATTTGATTGTGGACATTTTTTATTTATTCAAATTTAATTGAGGGAAAATAAACTGCAATGATCACCTGCACAAGCAAACCTTCAACATATGGGTAACCATCCCTAAAGAGGGAGGGTGTAGATGGAGTGGAGATGTAGGGTAGGCAAGGAGTGAGGTAGGCAGCGGTGGGAAATGACAGAGTTGAGACAGTTTGGGAAAGTAGTATTTTGTGGATGCAAAATAGTGAAAAAGGTGTGAAAAAAGAAAATGTCCATGTGTGTAGGAATGACAACGGGTCGAGACGGATACGGGTAGTGGTTAACCGCCACCTGACCCGTTACAAAAACCCGTCACCTATTACCGGCTAAAAACCCGTCGGGTACTCACGATAGAAATACCCGCAGATTTTTTTAATACCTGCGGGTATCCATGGGTACCCATGAATATTTTTTAAAAAATAATTTTTTAAAATTAAATTTTTCTTATAAGAAGGTTTATGAAATAAATCATTTATTTTTTGGAAAATCTAGAAATAAAATTATACTAATTTTTACAAGATTAATTAGATCTAAAAGTATATTAAAATAATATATTATAAAAAATATTTAATACAAATAAAATCTTTATTTTATATTATCGGTATTTTTATAATAAATAAGTTTATCAACTGTAAAGTTTTCATAAAAAACTAAGATTTGATATCAATTAATTTTGATAATTAATATTTTAATTTGATTTATTTTCCAAAATATTATATTTTTTAACTTTTATATATATATATATATATATATATATATTATTTTAGTTTAGCGGGTAGCAGGTACCCGCGAGTACGGAAACTATGATAGCTATACTCATGCCTCTTAAGGAGTGAGTAGAAAAAAATTCATACCCACGAGTGAAGGGTACCTATTTATATTATCTGTGTAGATGAATCAAAATGACATAAAATTTGATGAATCAAACAGAAACAAAAAACGAATAGGATGATGGAATCCACGAAAGGGTCAAGTAAAAAATTACAATAGATTACAAAATAAATTAAAGGAAATTGTTGAACTACAAGCAAATTGAAGGAAAATAAATTGTGCATCTACCATGCAGCCCAGGAGACTGTACAATATATCATGGGCCTTATCAAGTCTGTCTCCCTGCTCACTATGCTGCTTCTTCAAGAGATGCTCGAATGGTTCCATGACTCAACGTTTTGTTTATGCTACAAAATCAATGGAATAAAATCAAAACAATGGAAAAATTGGTACATTGTTAAAATAGAAAATTAAAATAGAGAACACGCTTAAATCAAAAAGAGTAAAATATAGGGTGTATGGGTTAAAAAATGACATAAATAGGGTGGTTTTGTGAAAAATTCCCGAAATGGTATAGTTTAGGTCCAATCCGCCACATGAGTTGACGGTTTGTATAATATCTGATAGAGACCAGCAAATTACTTGTCAATTTGGGCCCAGGCATAGAAAGACGCAACGGAAACCAGCAACTCAATTGTCAGTTTGGGCTCACTGTCTCCAAATCACCAACTGACATAGTGGGTTGGGTTTTTCCATGCACATTCATGCAACGTAGCAACATAAGAAAGGAAATAAACATGTTTTTTAAAAAAAAGAAAAATTATGAAGAATAAAAACAAAAAGTTATTGATAAATTAATAATATTAATAATTTTAAAAAACTAGTAAAATCATATATTTAACAGATTTTAATTGATAAATTAAAAATTTTAAAAAATAATTATTAATATGTAGAATTTTTAAATTTAAATACAAATATTTAATTTAAGGAAAAGAATAGAGATAAATTTTATTTTATGACCTAAATAATGCATGAAATAATGTCTAAATACATATTATTTAAAATGTTAATTTAAATAATGCATGAAATAACGCACAAGGATTCAAACCCAGTACCATGCACTCCCAAAACTAGCAATCATACCACTAGACCAAACATCCACATTAGCATTAACATGCCTTTCAACATAATTTCTTTTGATTTCCTAATATATTTTTGTTGTAAATTAAAAAGTGTATAGACATGGTGGTATGTGCAATGATATGTTTCAATTTTTTAAATGGAGACATTTTTATAAATTCTGAAAAATAAAAAAATTAAAAACTAAAAATTAAAACTAAAAGTTAAAATTATAAATTATAAATTATAAATTTAATTTATATATTTATTAATATTTTTTAATTTAAATAAAGAATTAAATAAATTTAAAAATAAAAATAGAAATTAAAATTTAGAATTAAAATTTAAATTAAAATTTGAAACTTATAATATAAATTTAAATTATATATAAAATATAAATTTAAAATTAAAAATTAAAAATAAAAGTTAAAATTATAAATTATAAATTTAATTTATATATTCATGAATAATTTTTAATTTAAATAAAGAATTAAATAAAGATGGAGATTAAAATTAAGAATTAAAAGTTGAAAATAATAAATTAAATTTAAATTAATATTATAATTTTCAAATTTTAATTTTAATTTCTATCTTTATTTTTTACTTTATTTAAATTAAAAAATATTAATAAATATATAAATTAAATTTATAATTTATAATTTTAATTTTAGTTTTAATTTTAAATTTATATTATATATATTTTTATTTTTTAAATTTTAGATTTTAGTTTTAATTTTTAGTTTTTAATGTTTTTTTCAGAATTTATAAAATGTCTCCATTTAAAAAATTGAAACATGTCATTCCATACACCACTATGTCTCTTCACTTTTTAATTTACAACAAAAATATACTAGGGAATCAAAAGAAACTATGTTGAAAGGCAAGTTAATGCTAATGTTGGTGTTTGGTCTAGTGGTATGATTGTTAGTTTTGAGAGTGTATGGTATTGGGTTCGAAACCTTGTGCACGAAAGGGCAAAAGTTACACTTTTTATAAATTTTAGGGGCAATAAGTAAGAAAAAAAAATAGGGGGCAAAAAGTACGAAAGTGACAAAATAGAGAGACACCAAAAGTAATTTAGCCTAATATTTATAAAATCATTTAAAGTTTCATTAATTAAGAATCTTGTAGAGATAATTTGTAAAGTTTAACGTATTTACTTATATATATACATTTGTTATATTATTATTTTGGAAAATAAATGTATATTGAACTATGTGAATCATTTTAGCTAAATGTGAAGTATAGTATTTTAAATACTCAAAATAGGTAACTGGGCCTCTTAAAAGAAGGGATCACTAAAATATGATTAAAATATGAATATAAGGAATGGATGACTTTAATTTTATTTTTAAAACCTTGATTGTGGTTTTCAAAATGGTTTAGGTGGACAAAAAATTGTGTGATATCTACAAAAGAGTTAAATGTTCATAGCAACATAGATAAAGAGATGACCAATCAAATGGAGAAGGAAATTCAGCATCAATAGTAATTGGTGTGCTTAAATTTCATAGCCTTGACTTTTTACCATTAATTAAATTTGGAGAAGAAAATATAGGTTCCATTAATAATAAAGTTGTTTATTAACTCCCGAAATATTATGGATATCGTGTTAATCGGTTCGGTTATTAATGATAAAGTTGTTTATTAACTCTCGAAAGATTATGGATATCGTGTTAATCGGTTCGGATCAAACCGACGAAACAACAATCTGATCAGAAACAATTAAGTTGACTTAGTTTTTTTATTTTATCAAGTCTGAACTTGAACCAAATTGAGCAGAATTGACGATGTTTGGTTCAGTTCGTAGTTTTAACACTTCAAAACTCTAACTCATCGAAACCAAACCAAAAGTATACATATTATTATATATTTATTTTATATTTTGTTTGTATTGAGTTGTTTTAAATATATACTATTTATTGTTTGAATTGTATTTTGGTTGTTTTAATAGTTTAATTTGACTAATTTGGTATATGTAAAACACTTGATATTTTATTGTAAAATTATGAATTTAGTAAATTAATGGATTTGATAGTTTGAGGTATAAAATTATTTTTTATGATTTAATGAAAGAAATTTGATTTTTTATCGGTTTTCTCTGAATTCAAACTAAATCAACTTGATTATTATTAGTTTGGTTTGATTCACGTCAAGAAAAAAAATTTCAACAATCTAAACTAGCTCAAATCAATTAAAATTAATTGGTTTGATTTTTTTTCTCCCAAATTCAAACTCACTCAAAACATAAACACTCATACTTGTGAGGGTGACATTAAGAGAAAGATTCCAACCTCCCCTCCTATATATAGAGTATACATTTCCACTAATTTTCTCATCCTTAATTATTAAACATATCTTATTTGAGTTATAATTTTTTGTATGAAAGATCAATGGGTTCGATAAAATTGCTAATCACAGCTTTGTTCGCCATGATCCTTTTCATCTCCTCAGAGGTGGAAGCTAGAATTTTTAAAGAAGGTGAGCTATATTTCATTTTGCCTTGTTTGCTCATTAGTATTTTTAAGTAAGAGAATATTAATAAATATTTCTAAATCAGTTATCAAAAAGTTAACATATGATAAATTTGCCAAAACATATTATTAAAACATTTTCCTTATAAATGTTTTCTTATTTTTTATTGGCCTAAATATGTTTTATGTACACTTTTTTTTTTTATGTCTGTGTATTTGTTTTCCAAAATAAAGTTATCTCTTTATAATTATTTGTTTTCGTTCTTATAATATACATGTAGATAATTTCTTCTAGTTTCTATAAAAATAAAAATAAAAATAGATATACGGAGATTAAATCAAAGATTACTGATAGTGGAAATGAGTTTTACATTTGCATTCATTCCTAACTTTTCATTTATATGACTTTTAAAGTATTAATTGGTAAAGTTAACAAATTTATCATAAATGAATAATTGTGATCGAATGATAGTGTAAAACTTTTTACACTCAAAGTGTATACTAATTAAACTCTCAAAGAAAATAAAAAGGAATTAAAATGAAAAATAAGTTTACGAAAAATACAAGGATGAAAAGAAGAAGAAAAAATTTATATATATGTTTAAAAATAATTAAACAAAATAATGAGGCCCCAAATGAAAAAACATACATGTTCATTAAAAAAAAAAAAGACTACATAGACAATTAAGAACATAATTACGACAACTAACAAAATATTTTAGTATATCTATAATAACATATACAGAGAGAATTCATCATTTTGCTATCCACATTTCATTTAAAAATTTATCCTTATACCTATTTGTTAATTAAAAGAAAAACTAACTCATCACTATATCAATCTTATAATTTTTGGTAAATTACCACTGGTACCCCTCTATTTAGGGGGTAGCTCACTTTGTGAGTCTTGATTTTTTTTTGCGTACCTTTTGCCCTTCAACTTTTAAAAAAAGTTTAATTTTTGCCCTTCGGTCGTAATTAAGTGACGTGGCACGATTAGATTGTAATTAAGAATTAATTAAAGTTTAATTAATTATTTGAAAATGTTAGTTTTAAAAATATGAAAAACATATATATGGTAAGAATCAAACCCAGGTCTTGGAGAAAGAAAAACTAAAGTCAATCCACTAGACCAAATGTAAGAGTCTATTTTATTTTGCAATTTCAATGTATTTAAACTAATCAATAGCAATGTTAATTTTAAAAATATAGAAAATTTGAGAAAGGCTAGAATTAAATCCAGGTCTAAAAGTTTAAATGTTAAAGTCATACCACAAGACCAAAAGTCAATATTAATTTTCTTGTGAAATTCAAATTTAATTAAACTAATCGTGACAAGATTAATTTTAAAAATATATTAAAATTTAAAACTTTTTTAAATGGAGAAATTTTAATTTTAAATTTTAATTCTCAATTTTAATTTATGTATTTATTTTTAATTAGATTTTAAATTTTATATTGTTGTTAATATAACTAAATTTTTGTTTTAGTTGCTAACCCTTAAATTTTAATTTCATCTTTTAATTGTTAATTTTAGTTTCAAAATCACAAATAAAATATATAGCATAAAATGGCCTACAATAGATTTAAAATTAAATATAAAAATAAAATATAAAATCTAATTAAAAATAAAAGATAGAAAAAAAATTTAAATTAAAAGTTAAAAACTATAAATGAAAGTAACAACTAAAACTTAAATATAAAATTAAAAATTAAAAAAATAAACTTATTCAAATAGATTTAACATAAAATCAAGCTAAGTAGTTTTTAGAATTTGAAAAAGTTTCTTTATTTAAAAAATTTACAACATAAATGACCAAGAATAGTAAAACAAAACAAAGGAAAAGAGACAATAAAATCAAAATTGGCTTACTATCTAGTGGTATCGTCTTACAACTCTCACAGGTCCTAGGTTCAAATCTTACTTTGTCCAATTTTAATATAAAATTAATGTCACATGATTAGTTTAATTAAATTTGAATCTCACAAAAAAACTAATATTGGATTTTAGTCTAGTAGTATGACTTTAGCAATTAAACTTCTAGACTTGGGTTCAATTCTAACCTTGCTCAACTTTTCTATATTTTTAAAATTAACATTGCTATTGATTAATTTAAATACATTGGAATTGCAAAATAAAAAAGGCTCTAACCTTTGGTCTAGTGGAATGACTCTAGCTTTCTAAATAATAATTAAACTTTAATTAACTCTTAATTACAATATAACCATACCACGTCACTTAATTACGTAAGTCAACATTCATTTTTAACAGTCAATGCCCTAAATTTTATGGAAGGACAAAAATTAAACTTTTGAGACTCACAAAGTGAGGTACCCCCTAAATAGAGGGGCACCAGTGGTAATTTAGCCTATAATTTTAGAATAAAAATACTTTAAAATATTTATATCCAACATACATAATTGTCGTACTATCTATATAATATATATATATATATATATATATATAGATATATATATATATATATATTATAATATATAATCTATAACATATGTAAAGGGAATTCATTTGATCAAACTGATATAACCTTAGGAAAAAAACTACTTTAAAATATTTTAATCTGATATACATAATTGTCCTACTATCTATAATTTATAACATATATATCTATAAACATATATAAAGGGAATTCACCCTTTGGTTTTCATATTTTCATTTCAAATTTTACCCTTATACTTATTTAAAATTAAAAAACAAAAAGAAAAACTACTTTATTAATGGAGAAATTCAAACTCATGACCTTTCTCTTCCCCATCTCTTCATATGGAGACTTTTTCACTAGATGAACCTTATAACTTTAAGAAAAAAACTAATTTAAAACAATTATATCCAACATATGTAATTGTCCTACTATTTATAATCTATAATATTATATATATATATATATATATACATACGTATTATATATATATATATATATATATATTATCATATAATGAGAATAAGATTTTTTTGTGTCCACATTTGATAACTATTTTACCTTTCTAATAAGTTTATGACTTCTCTCTCATAAATATATTTTCTCTCACATTAATAAATGCATATCTTCACTAGTTCTACTTTATCACAAATCAATCTTCATTAAACACCATAAATATATGTATACCTTTAATCATAAATATTTTTAATAGAAATGAAAATACACTAGCGCAATAGCATTTTGAATTCTATTCAAACTCTGTTATCTCTCCATTTCTCAAATTGATTGCAAATCCGACATATTCGTTGATGATCTGGCATAATTCTATCATGTTATCATAAACAAAGAAATATAAAAAATAACAAAATATATTTCAAAACATATTAAACTAAAATTATTATATGAAAAATGATATAGTTAATTATTTATATTTCATGTTAATATAAAACATATTAAATTAAAAGCTTAAAATTATTATAACCAAGGTTATCAAAATTGAGAGTTTACGTAAATTCGTAAGAGCTCAGTAAACTCGACTAATAAAATTGTAAAAGTTTTCAATACATAATAAGTTCAAATCCACATAATAAGTCTAAATTAAAAAAAAAGTAGAAATTAGAGTCATAAGACTCAAAATTTCAAAATATTTTTAGACATAAGAATAAATCATATTCAAAACACTCAAAATTAGAGTTAACATAGAAAAACATCACCCAAGAAAATTGTTTATGAGACTACTCACGAGTTTACTCCAATTTTACTGAGTTTACTATTCTTTTTTATTTTACATATGATTTAACTTGTCAAGGACATCTAAACTCGTACGATTTTACGAGTTAACTAACAATTTTGATAACTATGATTATAACATATCATGTTTTCATTAGTAACAATAAAATGTGTGTCATTTTAATCTATTACCTTTTTATAACGTATTGCAACTATGTATGTATTGTGTTGTCAACGTGTTTACTATGATTATAACATATCATGTTTTCATTAGTAACAATAAAATGTGTGTCATTTTAATCTATTACCTTTTTATAACGTATTGCAACTATCTATCTAGTCAACGTGTACGCCCCGTGTACGTTGGACGGTAAGAGAAAGGTATGGGAGGATCTAATGATGACTAGAAGAGGGGTTCCACATGTAAGGTGGGTAGTTGGTGGTGATTTTAATGCAGTAAGAGACAGGAGTGAAGTTATCGGAACATTAACTTATCATACGAGGAGAGAGATGGAGGAATTTGATTTTTTTATACAGCAAATGGGGCTGGTAGACATTCCAGTGATTGGAAAAGGAATGACATGGATATCACCAGATGGAAAGTCAGCTAGCAGATTAGACAGGTTCCTCGTCTCACCGTCACTGATGGAGGAATGGGGAATTAGCGCACAGAGGGTGGGTACTAGGGAGTTCTCTGATCATTGCTGGATAAGTACAAGAGATAATGAGCAGAACTGGGGACCCAAACCTTTTAAGTTTTTTTATTACTGGTTGGAAGAGGCCTCTTTTGGAGACTTGATAAAAGAACAGTGGGATTCAGTACACAGCTCTGGGTGGCAGCTGCAAAACCTGGCAAAGAAGTTAAAGAATATCAAAGGGGAGATAAAAAAGTGGTCTGCAGAGGTGTGGAAAAAGGATGAAAATTTTCTGGCCGACAAGGTTAACGATATGGAAGTGGCTGATCAACAATTAGTGGAAGGGGCTCATCTGGCTAATACATCCAGGTCTAATCTTATGTCAGAATTCCAGGTACTTCCATAATTGTTTTAGGTCGAGATGTCATGCAAACTCAATTTTGGCGGTACAGGCGAACACGGGATGGGTGGAGAGTGTGTCTGAGATTAGAGCAAAAATATTAGACCATTTTTCGGCTGCGTACCAAGAAAGATGGAGGGATAGACCTATACTGGATGAAGTTCCTTTCTCTCAGTTATCAGAGCAACAAAATCAGTGTTTGGAGGAGCCTTTTTTAGAGGAGGAGATCAAGGCGGCAGTTTGGGCTTGTGCAGGGGGGAAAAGCCCAGGGCCTGATGGTTTTGGAATGAACTTTTATAAATCCTGCTGGGGGGTTATTGGGCCAGATGTGATGAAGGCAATACAAGATTTTCATGAGTCTGGTGTACTACCGAGAGGGGTAAGTTCTTCTTTCATCACTCTTATCCCAAAGGTGGCCACACCTTCAGGGTTAAGCCAATACAGGCCTATATCCCTAATCTCAAGTGTGCACAAGATTATTTCGAAGTTATTGGCTCTGAGGCTGAAAAAGGTGTTGAGTGGGTTGATATCGTCCTCCCAGACGGCTTTTCTGTCTGGCAGATCAATTCTGGATGGAGTTGTGGTGGCGAATTAGATACTGGATTGGGCAAAAAGAAGGCGAAAACCGTGCTTCATGTTTAAGGTGGATTTTGAAAAGGCTTATGACTCGGTGAACTGGAATTTTCTAGATTATATTATGGGGAGGATGGGCTTTGGTAGCAGATGGAGAAGGTGGATGACTGCTATAGTACGGAAGAGTTATGTGTCGATTCTAGTTAATGGGTGCCCGACACCAGAATTTAAGCCAGCAAGAGGGTTAAAACAGGGAGATCCTCTATCTCCTTTTCTGTTCCTGATGGTGGCCGAGGCACTGGCAGGTTTGTTCAGATCAACCATTAATAAAGGTTTCTATAAAGAGATCAAGGTACAACAGGATGCGGGTATTCACTGCTACAGTACGCCGATGATGTTATAATGATGGGTGAAGCGGCTATGCAAACTGTGTGGTACTTGAAGGTAATGTTGCGGGGTTTTGAAATGGCGTCAGGATTAAAGGTTAACTTCAGTAAGAGCAGTTTTTATAGCTTCAATGCGGCAGCATCTTTCACACTTGCTGCTAGTAGCATCCTGAATTGTAATATTGGAACGACACCATTCAAATTCTTGGGGGTACCAGTGGAAGTGAATCCTAAGAGGGAACAAGTCTGGAAGCCAGTGCTGGATCAGTTCAAGAAGCGGTTGTCCGGATGAAAGGCAAGTAATATGACGTTTGCTGGGAGGTTGGTATTACTGAACTCTGTGCTTGCATCTCTTCCACTATATTTCTTCTCCTTTTATAAGGCTCCCAAGACAGTGTTGAAGTCTCTGAAGCGGTTGCAGCGGACCTTCTTATGGGGAGGCAATGATAGTCAAACTAAAATTGCATGTGTAAGCTGGGAAAAGGTCTGTCGGCCAAAAGAAGAAGGAGGTCTAGGGGTGAAGTGCTTGGAGAAATTTAATATGAGTTTGTTGGCAAAGTGGAGGTGGAGAATACTATCAGATGATAAGGCTATATGGGGCCCACTTCTGAGGAATAGGTATGGGGAGGTGAATACATATATGGATAGGCCGACGTCCTATGCCTATTCATCTCAGTGGTGGAAAGACATTTGGGCCATTGATGGACCAAAAGCGGTAGAGCCAGAATGGTTTCAAAGTAGAGTAACTAGGATAGTTAGATCTGGAGTGGGAACTCTATTTTGGGAGCACAGGTGGATCGGAGAAATGTCTTTTCGTGTAATGTTTCCCAGATTGTACGCCTTAGCAGAGGATAAGTTAATCACTATCAAGGATAAAAGACAGGCATGGGATCTTTCGGCTCCGTGGAAGTGGGTGTGACAGAGAGACTTGTTTGTATGGGAGGGGCAACTACTAAATGTTTTAAAGGAAGTCTTAAGTGAAGTAGATTTGGTGGATCAGAATCCAGATGAATGGGGTTGGAATTCAGATGTCGGGGGGGGGAGGGTTTTCGGTGGCAGGAGGGTATAAGGTGCTGAATGCAGGAACTTGGGATGTAGGAATGTCTGGTTTGCAACCACGGGACTTGCGCCGATTGTGGAAGGAAAAACTCCTGTCGAAGGTACTGGTGTTCTCTTGGAGCTTGTTGTGAGACAAGTTACCCACTGTTGATAACTTGCTATCGAGAGTAATGCATACTTCGGTGCTCAATGCGGCCTGTGTGTTTTGCAATAATGGACCGGAGACTAGAAATCATCTTTTCTTACAATGTATACACACACAAAGGCTGTGGTATAAAGTTATTAGATGGGTGGGGGTACGAACCCCATGTCCAGGAGATTTAAATCAGTTGTTTCTCTTATCATCGGGATGGGTGACGGGAAAGCGAAAGAAGAGGTGCAGGTATGTGTTTTGGATTGCTGTATGTTGGACCATTTGGATGTCCAGGAATGCTATTATTTTTTGCGATTCCGACATCGAGTCTATTGATATGTTAATGTCGATAAAATTTGTGTCCTGGAAGTGGTTGTTGTATTCTTTTGGTTTTAATCCAGGTTGTGTTTTCTTTGACTGGTGTTCCCATCCTAGATTGTGTCTGATGAATGTGAAATAGGTACATAGGCTAGGGGGAACACAGTAAAGTTTCTTTTCTAGTACTGTTTGTAAGTTAAAACATTTTGTTTCGGCTCTATATGTTATGCTATAATATAATACAATTTGCCTTTTAAAAAAAAAAAAAACGTATTCCAACTAAAAGAGATAAGTGTCAAATATAAGGCTGAACAATTGAATAATATTAGTGACTTTGTTATCTGTTACGTGTTAACTGAAACATAAGATTAAAGTTAATCATAGTTTTATATCTTATAATTATCTTATCTTTCGTTCATATTTGTCTTATTTTGATTGCTAAATGAATCCTTAATATTTAAAGTTCAATAGATTTTGACTTTTGTATTGTGTGAGATAAACATAATGTTTTAGCTTAGTATTTTTTTTTGGTCATTTTGTTTTAAGGATTTTATGTGCTTTATCTAACCGAGAAAACCTTATACAACAAATCTCAAATTATTTGTATAGTTTTCCATAAATTAAAAATTATTTTTCTAGAAATAAAATTTTAAATTAATTAATAAATAATATAATAAATTAAATTAGATATTTTCTACCGTACAAGTATCATTTATGAAAAACATGACAAAACTATCAAATATAATTTTTTAATATTTAACATATTGAATTTAAAAGATATATATATATATATATATATATATATATATATATATATATATATATATATATATATATATATATATATATAAAGTTTGGGTTTGGGACAGTGAATGTCGTTTTTGACATTTTTTTTTACAAAGAACTTTTAACCTTTTCTCCTTAATTTTAAGAGATATATATAAGTATGATATTTAAAAATATGTAAATATTTATTATTGAATAATATAAAGAAAAGAATAAATTATATAAAATTATATAAAACATTTTCAATAAGATAATATTATCAAATTTAACAATTAAATTAGTCAAATTTTTATTTTATATAAATTTATTGAAAGTGGAAATTGACTAAATTTTACCTATGATATAAACCGTAGATCTTATTCCATATATAATAAATATTAACAAACAAAAAATATGGAACATTTAATAAATATAAAAAAATTATGTTTTAGTGAGAATATATATATATATATATATATATATATATATATATATATATATATATATATTTCTATTTTTTCTTTTAATGACTCAAATTTCATTCTCCCACTTTCGTATAAATATGACTTTATATATTCTTTCGCTCTTTATATATAATTCACTGAAACGTTAACTTTATTGTTTTCTGAAAACAAAAAGTAAAATCAAACAAATTTTTTAGGAAAGAACTAAATTAATAATAAATCTTTGGAAGACTAAAATAAAAAATACATTGTTTTCTGGAACAAAAAGTTAATTTAGTCACGTAAATATAATTTTTTAAATATAAATTCATTATTAATTTTTAAATATTATTTAATTGTTTTCTTTATAAATATTTCAAAAATATAAATACATCGTATAATATTTTATGCTAATATATGAATATATAAATCTTAATTTTTGTTCGAATGATCCTTTTAAATATTTTTTTTTCTGAATCCATACATTGCTCTACATATATGAATTACTTTTTTGTTGAATAGCTTCCCAAATAGGTTGTATGTGTAATATAAAGATCGAAAGTAGCTTTTATCTAGCAATATAATATGTGAGAAAAAAAAGCATAATAGTTTGGAAATAAAAAATATATTTGAAAAACGTATGCATCTTAATGAAAGATATTTTAGTTTCGTAGCATTTTTCTTATGATAACACATGCGTAAATAATTAAAAATTAGATAAATAAGAATAGAAAATCACATGATATGTATAACAAACCAAATTATTATGTTCATTTTACATCTTCTTCTAATTGGGTGAACATGAATTAGGTTAGGTTGGTTTTAAGCAAACCTAAGATTGATTTCAATCATAAAACATTAAGTTGTATTTCTATTTGTTTTCCATTAAATCCAACTCAACTAAACCTGCCTTTAAAGAGATTGAGTTGAGTTGTGGGTTGAGTTGTTTTAATTAGGTTATAGTTTTAAAAAATATTTTCTTAAAAAAAAATTTAGAATATTATTTTGTTAGCTTTTTAAGGATTTTTTTTTAAAAAAGTTAGACCATATAATTGTTATAACATAATAATAATAATAAATTATAGTTAAAAATTATATATCAAAACTAAAATAAATTAAAATTAACATACGACTAAATTTTTAAGCAATAATAACTACAAAAACATTTGTCTAAAACAAAAGTAAATATAATTTCTCCAAGCTAGCAAAGTCATACAAATAAATACAAACTACTCAATTTGTCCAAACTAACCAAAACATAATATAATAAAGAAATACATAATAATAAAACACACAATATATAATAATTTAATATTATGATCAGGTTGAATCTCAGTTTCAATTTATTGGATTGGATTTGATTGTGTTGGATCAGATTTTACCCATCACAAGAAAACCCAACCTAGTCTATTTGGTTTGGATTGGATCTTCGGGTTGTCCAACCAAATGCTCAACTCTATTTTCTAACCTTTACTTTTGTTGTTAATTACAATGGAGTTTTTCAATTGACACCTACCCAATTTTCATTTCACACCTACTTCATTTAATTACAATGGATTTGATTGTTGTTAATTACTTTGTTCTCTCACTCAGCCATCCCTTTACACCTACCTTCCCTCTCTCTTCTTCCATTGTTCATCCATTCCCTTCTCTCTTTTCTCACTCAACCATCATTATTCATTTTCCTTTGTTTCCAATTCTATCCATCTCATATTTTAAGAATTGTTGTTGCAGAAACAAAGGAAGTGGATGTGGGCAAACTAATTTCTAGTGGGCCTAACTCTAATGTGATCGACGTGGATCTCGACCGTGTTCTTAGTGTGTATCATCTTGAACCTTTTGGGAACTTACTTTATATCTTTATCTCTGTTATTTTCGTTTTTTTTTTAAAAGCTAAGCATATATTCAATAGAAGAAACAAATTGTTTCTTAAAATACAACTTGATTACTAGGTCCTCGGTATGCTAATGATACATATAATGGCATATTCATCTATCTCATATTTAATAGACACAATCTAGGGTTAGCATACTAATCATAGAATACACACCCCCTATTAAAACCAATGGCATATGAAAGCCATCTCCACGATAGTGTCTTTATGAGCATCAAAATGTCAACAGAATCCTTCGGTACGTTATAAAAAACAATTTGATTTCTAGTGATCCAAATTCCCCAACACCCAGTCAGCCAGAACACATACCTGCACTTCTTCTTCCGCTTCCCGACCACCCATGCTGATGACGAAAGGAACAGTTGATACAAATCCCCCGGAATAGGTCCTTAAATCCCCATCCATCTAATAATACTGTGCCATACTGATTGAGCTTTGGCGCATGTTAGGAATAAATTATTTTCCTATAAAATGGTTGGTTAGCGTTAATATACGTGTTTGTAGGTGCTGTTGTAGGAGAAAGTATCCGTGAGATGTCCAAGTTAGATCCTGATTTTCTTATTGGCATTGTTGGTGCTCTTAATGCGGTAGTTGGTACTACTATTGTCTTTACTGAGGGCATTATTCATATGCTACCTTCAAGTGGTCTTATAAATGCAGCTGGTCTCGTAGACGGGACTGTTTACCACCTTCGCCGCACTTGCCTTTTATGTGATCCTCCCAGTGGCTTTATTGGTGGTCCACCATAGTATCTATGGTTGTTCCCACAACCAGTTCCACAATATCATTAGGTTCATTATGTTCCAAGTATCATTCGTAGAAGACATCTGGGTGCATTAAAGAAAAAGAATGTTTATAAATAACTTTTGAGCTCCACTTTGTCTTAAAATAAAACTTTAAATGTATTGTATTGAAATAATTACTACTTATGTGGGAGGGTTAATTGTAGCTATAGCTGTCCAATCTGAGTACAATATTTCATCAATAAATCCCAACCTCTTTGTTCTACATATGAGAAGTGTACAACAAACTCTTTTCTTCTCACCACTCATTTATTTCACAAATACAAATAATGTTCCTATATGTTGTGTCAATCCTATGATTTAAGCCATGTAAATGACCATTTTATGGATATATTTTATAAAAAATAGTTTGTTTTAAAATACAAACTGCATAAAGCTTATCTTAATACTCTTTTTGTTTTCCACACTTTTATATATATACTCATAATGGTGGATCATCATAAGTAAAACTCTAATGATGTCATTCTCAAAATATGAAGTGATCTTTTTATTGTTGATATCAATTTATAATGAACAACATTTAGGAAAAATTATTTTTAAATATTAATAAAATTAATTATGTTATTAATGTTTTTAATTAGTACATTAATAATTAATTTTCTAATATTTGAGTTAAAAAAGAGTACCTTTTTACAATATTATTTTAAAAATTGATTTTCATATCCAGTTTTTAAAACAAAATGTTCAAAATAATTTTATTATACCAATATTTCTTAGTATCTTCTATTTTTCTTATGAAAAGACATGGTGCAACTTGAGAAAATAATTTTTATTAATGGTTGAAATAATTATATCTTTTTAAGATAATAATAAAAATTATTTTAATGTAGAAATAAAATATAATATAATTTAAAAATAATAATAAATTTAACATAAAATAATAACAAAATTTAACATAAAATAATAATAAAATTTAATTTAATTGGGAAATAAATATTTTTAAAATAATAGAAATATGTTTAATTTTTGTGGAAGTTTATATTCACAAAAAATATTCCTTAAAATGAATTTAAAGTTTTATAATATTTACGGCGATTTTACCTGTCAAAAACTGTTCAAGTAATTTTTGTTGAAAGAATTTATGGTGGTTTTTAACCGTCAAAAACTGAATCATAACGTAATAAAATATTCTTTATTTTTAGTGTCACATATCACTTTACTACGTTTATTGAGAGATTGTATTAAAATTATTAACGGAGAAAATATTTTATATAAAAATATAAAATTATGAAAAAAAAGTTTAATATACTAAATTAAAAAAATCTGTCAAACTTTTGTACAAAAATACATCTAACCTTATATATGAAAAGGTTGGAACCTTAATTTCTCTTCATTAATCGACGCTAATTAAGTCTTTTTTTAAGTTAAGAAGCATATTGTTCTTAATGTCTTGCTCGGTTTTGATCTCTATTTGCATCGGTAAAAAGCCGTAGATTTTGACATGAAAAAGTAACTACTGCTAATGTTATTGTATTAATTTTACTTACCATAAAGAATAAAATAATTCAATGGAGATGGAATTTCCTAAATATTTTTTAGTTTTAATTAAAATTAAAAAAATATTTCAGCATGAACTTAATTTTAATTTAAAAATATATAATTTGACATAGATTGATAAAATAGCATATAAAGTGTGTTTAAAGAATAAAATTAGGCTAAATATTAATTATGATACCTTGTGTTTTAGTGTTTTTTATTTTGGTATACACTGTCAGTAAAAAAAAATTACACTAACATTCAATCACAACTCTTTATTTATGATAAATTTGTTGACTTTATTAATTAACACTTTAAAAGTCACAGAAATAAAAAACTATTGATTGAACGTCAATGTAAAATTCTTCTACATTTTCAATCAGTTAGAGATATATAGCTCTGTTTAGTTGGTTAGCTTGATTTAAAATTATGTTTATATACTTTAATCAGTAATATATAAATTATATGTGTGCATATTTTTTGGCTTAAACTTAACTTATTTAACCATCAAATAGCCAGTTTACTTTGTTAGTTTAAAATTATACATTTATATAACTTAATTAATAATTTCATGGTTATTTTTCTTGTTGTTATTGTCACCTTTATCATGGTCACAATAGTTATTGTCATTGATATCACCATAACCACTGTTATTTTTTTTTTAAACCAACAAATATATTAAATATAAGAGAAAACATCTTCATGAAAATTTACAAAGCATGACAAGTCAAAAGTAACAAGATAAGTAAATAAACCAACACAAAAAACACAACAGACACACATGAAAGCTGATAACTTAAAAGAGTTAGGTATTTCTACATCTTCAATACAAATAGTCGGATTCATAAATCATTCTGAAAATGAATCATTAGTATTGAAAATGGATTGAGTTGAGCTAGTTTCAACTCTGCTTGAATGAATAAGAAATAACTCGACTTAAAGCTGAACTTGAATTGTATATGAGCTTTGTTATTTTTGGCTTCATCTCAACTTGATTCAAGCTTACGAGTTACAAATAACTCAGTTTAGTTTGTTAAGTTAACTTGATACTCGAGATACGATGAGTTAAGTCTTGAGACCATCTTAACTAACAGTGTGAACAAAAGACATGATGAAAGGGGAAAGAAGCACGTTTAAACTGGGGCGAATCTACATATAGTAGGGGCAATTGTCATGTAAGATTATTTTTATTTCTATGTGCAAAAATATTATTTTTTTTCCTCCTATAAAAGATAGATATATATCGCCCCATTGAATGACTCTTTATGTAAAAGAATGAATGTGAAGTATACGAGAAATAAAAAAAAGAATAACTCTCAGTTAGGTATGAAAATGTGCAAAGGATAATTGTAATTTGAGTACTTGTGATATTTGGTAATGACATTATTTATTTAGTAAAAACCTGTGATATTTAGTTTTTTAGAGATACTAGGAAAGAGATTCATGTTCATGAATTTAATATTTTAATAATTTTTTATTGAAATTAAATAATGAAATTAATGTTTTATATAAATAAAAAATATTGATAATTTATAGTAAAAGATCTACAAAAAAATAAATATTATTTTCTTTGGGTCAATACGTGTTAATTAATAAGACACTAATTTAAAGCATAGTTTAAATATCTATAACGACATGATTGGTTTGACTTGTTGGCTGGCTGTGAACCAATGGTTTGACCAAGAATTGGAATGATGATCACACTGATGTGTATGTCATCAATCGAGTGAGATCATGATAGACCTGACACAACTTGAGGCGATCGAACTAGTCAATAGGTCTAGTTGAAGAAGTTTGTGAATAGCAACGGGACAACAATAAGCAGAATTTAAGGACTATCTTAATTATATGTTATAAATTTGTGAAATAATAAGAAAAGGAAAACTAAATTTAATTGGAGTATGATTAATGAACTAATTTTGGAATTATTTGATTGTTCTAATTATATGTATATTTATGCTTTATTTTTATGAGTGCAATTGGATTTAAAATGAATTTAAATAATCAAATTTGAGAGAGTGATGGTTAGTAAGGTGACAGGTAAGTACAGTAAATATTTTTTTGGATTAAGATTATTGGGCTAGTTTTTGTAAGAACTTGTTTTAATTAATAGGTTATAAATTTGTAAAGTAAACAATACGAGAAATTAAATTTAAGTTTTACTTAAATTGTTGAGTGAAATTGAGGTGTGACAACTTTAATAGCTGTGTTAGTGTTATGCCTTTGTATTCTAGTGATGGATATAGGGGTAGAGATGTGAGAGAGATTGTTATGTTTTTGTTTTGAAAGGTTTGAAATGAATTTAGAGGAGTCTCGGAAGAGATACAAATAGCAAGTTGAACTTACTAAATACACCTTCGTACCCTGCGATTTTCTTCTTCTTCTTTCAATTCTATTTTCTTCCTCATTCTTCCATTTCTTCACCAAATTGCCTCTTCTCTCTCTCACCCCGCCACTCTCTCCTAGTTGCAAGGTTAACCAAAAGTTTTTTATCTTATTGTCCTCTTTAAAAGAGAGTTTCTCCAGAATTCTAACTTTTGGGGTTTCTATATGATTTGAAGTTTTGTTAGGTTTTTGAGTGCTTCCTTTGGTGGGATTTCTTCCTCTCTATTAAAGTTAGCTTTTAAAAGGAGAAATAGGTAAGAGAAGCTGAAAACTTATTTTTATTTTGATTAATTGTGTTTTGGTCAACGTGAAATCAATAAGAGGTGATTGATTGAGCTATTAAGCTGAATTTGATTATTATGAGAAGTTGGTAATTTTGTGATAAATGACAGTTATTGATGATTTTGGGTGATAATGCATGCTTATTAATGACTTTGGTGATATTGGATGTTTATTGGTGATTTTGGGTGTTGTTGATTTTAGTAATAATTGATGGTTATGATTAATGCTGGTGATAATTAAAATCATGATGAAATGCATATTATTATGATGTATAATGATTATAGTGTTGCAATTATAATTGAAAATGATTTTGGGTGTTTTTTTATTGACTTTGTTGATAATTATAATTGCACAAAAATGCATGTTGATGCATGATGATGAGGTGTTGCATTAAATACATGACGATGAGTTGCTGTATTAAATGCATGATGGTAAGGTGTTACATTAAATACATGATTATGAGATGTTGTATTAAATGCATGATGATGATATGTTGTGTTGAAATTGATGATTATGGGTAGTTATAGGATGTAACTTAGCCTTGGATGATATACATATATTTACATATATATGAGGTGTATTGAGTTAGGGATACAACTACGGTCAATGTAATACTAGTACCACATATGAAAATGGGGTACATAGGTGGTTTACATTGTGATTCCGATATGAGATACGCAAATGGAGGTACCTATAAGATATACTCAGACATAGTTGGTTTGTCATATGGATCATGTTGATGCTATACATAAACATATTAGTTATCAGATGAGTATGTCTATACCCGATTGGTTGTCAGAATGAGTCAGGTAGACGTTTGACATCAATTGGATGAAGTCATTAGGCCACCTTGGTATCAGAACTGAATATAGTCTTTTCAGAAAGCATATATTAGAGGTGTATGTGTACTTATGTTTGAGGGAACATAAGTGCGATTGTTTTCATATTAGTGGATTTGACTTGATGGAGGTGTTTGTTACTTTGCATAAATTTGTATGCTTAAATATGTTTAATGATTTTACATGCTTACCTTTGCTTGTGTGTGAATTTTGTATGACTATGATGATCGTACTTGGCACGAGAGCAAATGGCAGTGATAGGGGCAAAGGTCAGGTTCAGTAGGAGCATAGATGATTTTAGCAGAGAATGACTAGATGTGCTCTTTTTGTATAACATATAACTTATGTATGATGTTTATGAAATATGTGTGTGAATTATGAACATATGCACCTTTTGGAGGATTGTAATTATGTATGCAAACGAGTTAGATCGGTGTATAATTATCTGTGTATATATTGATAAGTAAGTATAACGGTGAACGATGCTATGATATGCATATTTGTTAACAGGTTTTAGATCAATTTTACAGCAAAGGTTCTGCTATATGCAAATCCTCATTGGGTGGCAGGTTTCGCCCAACGAGCTTTAGCCTTTGTTAGATCTGTTGTTTCAGCTTTGCACCCAACGAGAGGTCTCTGCTAGCGCAAATTACTCATTATTTAGAATTAAACAAGTTTTTTGCCCAATGACATCTTGCTGAGAGAGGTTCCTATTACTAGGCTAGTTTGAAATAGGGTTCTCACTAGGCGATAGTGTTCGCTGGACAAGGTACCCTGAGTCTCTCCAAACGACACTGGGTTCACTAGGTGAGCTGATGTTGAATATACTTGATGCATTCCTCCATAGCATGGGCTTGAGCTAGGACCAATAAGAAAGGAGCATGACTTGGATAAAGCTTCAAGGAGCTTAGTTTAGGACATCTCCCATTTAATTGTATTAATTTGACCTTTTTAGGCTTGTATAAGCACCGTAAGTCATTAGGATTTTAGAGGTGTAGTTAGTTTTATATTTGGTCCTGTATTTTGACCTATAGGTTCTATTTTCTTTAGGAGGTGTAATTAGTCTCTTTGTGGAGTGTGTTAATTAGTTGGGCTGGCCTAGGAGCTTTTGGATGTGTGGTATTTATTTTCACACCCCTAATTGCTTCTAAAACCCTTCTAACCAACACATGACGTATGTAAGAGACATGTGAGCCCCTTGCTCCCTTGTTTCCATGTTACATGTGCTTTCTCACTCCTACGTGGCTAATACTTGTTGCTTCTTATTTTAATTTGAATTTTGGAGGTGCCATGTCATTTCCCTCCAAAATTCAAATTCAAACTCAAACTATAGGAAACATAAATCCATATTTTTAGGGCCATGTTTGGATCATTAGTTGGATTAAATTAGTGTTAATTGAGCACATGCTAAATTAACACTAAATTAAGCCAACTAACCCTTGATTAAGCCAAGTGGACGTTCCTGATTAGTGTTTAGGCCCACGATCCATTCCTAGTTCTATATATAGAGCATTCCCTCCTTCATGTAGCCTTTAACACTCATTTTGAACGAAAATACTTCTCTAAATTTGAGAGTTCTTCTTCTTATTGGGGAGTACTCGTGTTCTCTCTATTCTTGTGAGAGACATTCATGCTATTATCAAGGGTTCCTTTCCTTATGGCTAACTTCACTCATGGTTTATCATTTACAAAGTAGAAGTGGCGCCTACCTCTCCTTCATCTTCTAGTCTTCCACCTCTATTTCAAGACTCGTTAAGGACCTCTGAGAGTAGATCCTAGGTGACATCTCCTTCTCCAAGAATGGTGCAACCATAGCTTGGGGATGGATGAATCAATACTAAGTTAATCTTGTTTTATATTTTAGATTATTAAGATGCATGATACTATGTTGGACATATTGCAATGGTAATTTTATATCTTTGTATTTTAGAATATAGATTGTAAGAAAAGTGAATTATCAAGAACTAATAATGGTGTAAATAGTATAATTATTTTAGGATGTTACAGTTTTACGATAATTATTCGAAAATTTGTTTAGGAAGGGTACATATAGCAAACTAGAGTTACTAACTACACCTCGAATCCTATTCACTTTCTCCTTCTTCTTTCTCTTTTTCCTTCATCTTATTCTTTCTCTCATTTTCTCTCAATTTTGTCCTTCTATCTTAATCATAGCCTTCTCTCTTTTGCATGCCCCTCTAATTACAAGTGGATTCTAAGGAACTTGCTGTCACTTCTCTTGGTTTTGGTTGCTGATCCTAGTAGGCAAGTTTGATTTTATTTCCATGGACTAGCTTTCTTCTCTCTAAGGTGTATGCATGTTCTTTAAAGTGATTTGACCTTGAAATTTCAAATTCTTATATCCTCTTTAATTTTGGGGGTTTTTAGTAGGTTTTGAGAAATCTCTGAATTAAACTACTGTGAGAACTATATTTGGGTTCTTTTTCTTCAACCATTCACCTGAAAAAAGGAGAAATAGGTAAGAGAAACTCAATCCTTGTTTTGATTTAGGAAAAACTATTGGAACATTTTTATATTTGGTCATTATATTTTATTATTTATTTATTTTTATTTTATCAAAATGTAATTTTGACTAGTCACTTTTGTTTTACAATTAAAACAACAACAACAATATCAACAACAATAACAATAGCATGTATATTGTGTCAATCCTAGGATTTAACCATGTATTTATCTTAATACTACTTTTTCCACCTTTTTTATATATATATATATATATATATATATATATATATATATATATATATATATATATATAGAGAGAGAGAGGTTGGTAATCATAAGTAAAACTAATTTTACTTCTAATGATATCATTCTCAAAATATTGGAAATCAATCTATTTTAGTAATCTTTTTATCGTTGATATCAATTTATAATGAACAAGATTTAGTAAAAATATTTTTTAAATACTAGTAAAATTAATTATGTTAATTAATATTTTTAATTAGCACATTAATTATTTTTTTTTCAATATTTGAGTTAAAAACGAGTACCTTTTTATAATATTATTTTAAAAATTGATTTTCATATCCAGTTTTTAAAACAAGATGTTCAAAACAATTTTAGTATGCCAATATTTCTTAATATCTTCCATTTTTCTTTATGAAATGACATGTACAACTGGAGAAAATAATTTTTACTAATGGTTGAAAATAATGATGTAAAAAAATTTTAGAGTTTGAAACCTTTATGTTTTACCCCAACCTATTTTCTTCGTTGAACAATAAATAATTGTTTTTTGTTGAAGAAGCGAGGAGCAAGGCAACGTGTCTCAGTGGGGAGTGAATTATAAGGTTGTGTAAAAACTATTTGAAATTAAGAAAAGAATAAAAAATTATGAATTCTATTTTTGGGGGTAACAAACACTAACAATAATATTATTTATCTATGAAATGTATCGACCATATTTTCTTTTTATTACCTTGATGAGTGATAATCTTCTCTAGCATGACGAACCAACCCTTACTATATTATGAGTTTTAAACAAAAACCTAAAATCAATGTAAATAAGCTCTACAAGGATCATACTCCTTAGACATGGTAGTAAAAAATTCAATTCCTTTATCTATGTTGATCAAAAATCAATAGAGATGATAGAAAAATTTGGATTAACAATCTTGTAAAGATATACAATTTAATTATTATTTATTTTTAAATAAAATTATAATATTTAGTAATACATAATTTTTTATTTTATAAGAAAATGATAATTATTAGTATGTTTGTTTCATACCAAAATGTTCAAACTTGCAATCTCTCTCCTTCACTTGAACTTTCTCGTTAAATTAACCTTATAACTCCTTTAGTAAGGTACACTCAAAGTGGTTGTTGGATTGTATACAAATTAATAAGCGAGTAACTTATAATAATTATTGTTATTAATATTAGTACCTAGTTTATTAAGTAGTAATGCTCACACATCGGATTAGATTAAATTCGATCCAATAAATTATAATCGGATTAAGTTGGATCAATTTTGTAAAAACAAAAATAGGGATCAATTTTGTAAAAACAAAAACAAAAATATGGATTGGATCAAGTCTACGAATTACAAATATTTTTGTTTAGGTATATTTTGTCTTTTATATAATATAAATAAAATAGTAAACATAAAAGTTTGTAAATAAAACATTAAACATACATTGTTTCTTCAAAATAACATATAAAAATAGTCTATAAAAGATAAAATGTAAATTCTAAAAGGTTAAAAGCAGTCAAATTTAGTAACTAGTAATCTTTAATTATAACTATAATATTTAATGCATTTCTATTTAGACTTTGATTTTTTTTAATGTCAGTGACACTATGACAAAGTGAAGAGTGGGTTTAGGATTGTGTATTGCTAATTTAATAATTGCACTCTATTCATATATAAGTAAAATAAAAATATACATATTAAATTAAATGGATCAATTTAGAAATCAGTAGATTTCCATGTTCAAATTTGTGAATTGATTCGACTAAGTTGAATTTTATTTGATTATGTTTGGATTGATTCATAGATATAATTGGATTGATTCAGATAAACGGATTCATGGATCGATCCGGATCTGTGAACACCCCTCTTAGTATGTCACATGACAACTATATACGCCTCACATTTTTCTGAATGAGTTCAAACTAGATTTCTCAAAAATTGGTATTTGCAAATTATGAGGTTGTATTTTGTCTTGTTCTTGTATTGAATTCTTATAAAAAACATATTTTTGAGAAAAATTCTTCTCAATGTATCAAATACTTGAGGATCGTGGCTTCATTATTTTCATTTCTTGTCTCAATCCATTTTTCTTTTCTTCTATCTTTTTTTAGCTTTGGTCTAACTAGGATGTTGAACTGTCAATCCTTAAGATTATAAGGTGATATGCATCCCTTTCACAGATCAAATTCTTAGTAGGTAAGAATAAGGAAAAAGAAGGAGAAATGAAAGAGAAAAGCAAGAGTAGGTGAAAACACTAGATATTCACACCATAATTATCAAACTTTAGTTGTTTTTTCTTTGTAACCATGGAACTTTAGTTGTCCCCCTTCCTTTACGTTATTGTAGTAAAGGGGTTGAGTCAGATGCTTCAAGAAACAATGGCGAAAGGTCTATGGAATGACTTTAATATAAGGGGAGGTGGACCTATTATGTCTCATCTACAGTTTGCATATTATACTCTACTATTGACTAAAAGGGATTAGGGTCTATGAAGATAATGATGACGATGTTGCAAGTGGTGTTGATTTGGCACAGTAGAATACATGGTCACTAGTGGTGTCAGTGGTGAGAAAAGTATTAGTGTCCTAGGAAAGTAGATAATTATCTTCAGTTGGTCATTTGGTCTTACTCAAATCTGTATTGTCTATGTTGTCGATTTACTTTCTTTCCTTCTTCAAGGCTCTCAAAGGTATTATTTCTCATCTTCACTCTCTCTTTTCAATTTTTTTATGGAATGGTTCTGAGGGTAGAAAGAAAGTCTCTTGGGTGTATTGGGAGAGGGTAACTTAGCATTATTAAGGAAATGGAAATGGAAATGGTGAGTGAGAGTCGAATTGAATAGTTTATAGGTTAGCCTTGTCAAGGCCAAGTATGCATAACTTGATAGGAGTTGGGTTGAGAGATGATGAAGACTCATCTTCTCCCTAAGATTTACTTCCATGAAGAGGTTAGATTAATGTGAAATGAAATTTGGGAAGGTGAGGAATGAAGGGTGATATATCAAGCCACTCTAAGGGAATAAAGATAAGTGAAGGAGTGATGTTTGCCACAAGGAGGGATCCTTGATAAAAGATAGAAGAACCTCTCTTCTAGGAAGAGAAGATCACACCCAGATGGAGAAGAGTACCCATCCTCAAATCACTCAAGGCTACATTCAAGCTAAAATGCTAAAATTATATTTAATGATCCAAATATGATTACATGTAGGTGAAAAGTCTATTTATAGGCTAGAAGGGGTGGCTTAGTCTAACTAGACCATGGGTTAATCTAACCAAGATTAAACTAACTCTAGTTGAGTTATATCTAACTATGATTAGATAACTATGGTCATGTATAACCAACTAATGAATGTGCCTATAATTCAGTCTATATACAAAAGGTGAGGATAGTAGAAAAGGGTGACAAAGAGTAGTCATACTTAAGGCATGACTAGGGGTGTGAAACCTGGTAGAAAATAGGTAGGGATAGTAGTCATGCTTTGTACATGACTAGGGGGTTGTACTTTTAAGAGAAAGAGTGGATATATCACATGCCCAATGATGCAATCCTCCGCACCAAGGGTCACATCACAAGGGTCATGGCTAGGAATATTGAGGAGGATGAGGCTAGGAAAGACGGTCGAAGACCTCAACTTTGTTGATCCCAGTTGGAATCTAGAAGAGGGAGTTGAATAGATTCATCAAATTATTTTTCAAAAACTTTTCTATTTAACAGTATTAGAGTATTTAAAAAAGAACCCTTTTCAGAAATTTCCAAAATCTACCTTCTTTTACAAAAATGGGTTTTCAAGAATTCAACCCTTAAGGCAAAACACCAATAAATTCAATTCCTCTAATAATGATTTTAAATAAAATAGAAGAGAAACCTAGAAAGAATTATATTTCAAGTAATTCAGAGTCAAAAGGAAAGAGTAGAAAGAACAAAAATCAAACCACAAAATAAGGGTAAAAACCCAAATTTAAACTCAAGCAAATGACAACTATTTTAAAATTAGACACCTTAAGTTGCACCTCAGATGAAATTCTAGGTGCATTAGCTACACCAGTAGTGCTTATTATTTTTCTCGCTTGATATAGATCTTCTGAAACAATTCTTTGCCTGATTTTACTTGAGATATTTCCAAATTAGGTTCATTAGCCACATTGACATTGTCATGAACTTTCTTCTTATGATTTAAGCTTGCTTTCTTTTTCATTGTCTAAAAAAAAGAAATATAATATTCAATAAGTAATGTGGATTAACAATATGGAATACATCATAACATCTAGTAGTAAATGATAATAGTGCCAATATGCAATAAATGATTATAGAAGGCATGAAAAAGCATACCAATCTGTTGTGCATGAAGATAATATGACTAATTAGGGAAATCTAAAAGAAATAAGTTACTATCCATATTTTTATTATCCATCAGAATACATATGATTTCACCCCACCAAAAAATCAAAAGAACAATAATATATTGACATCAAAACCTCCTAAAGAGATTAAAACACTCAAACCACCATTTGAAAAACACTTCAATTAGCTACTCTTCCTATCTTACACTCAATTACTATTTAAAATTTATTAAAAACTACTAATGTAAATGGATTCACTAAATAATGAGACTTTTAGAATTTTGCATTTCACACTTAGCTATCAACAAAATCTACTAATGAACCATATAATTCTATGTAACACAAAAGATTCTCTTGTATCCAAACAAAACAAAGTCAAGCAGCAAGGTGCAGAATTAGCACAAGTACAAAATCATGATAATCAAGAGAAAATAAGAATCATGGTAATTTTTTATTCATGAATGAGTAACAAATGACAAATCTAAAACTATAAGCATTACAAGCAAAGTATCATCAAAGCTAAAACTTGCTCATTCACAAAAACAAGTTATATCTCTTTAGTCCATGAAATCAAACAAAGTATCATCAAAATCCTATGAAAGAATTAACTAAAATAAAACTTTCAAAAACCAAAAAAATCATAAAGAAATTTAATGTACCAAAATAAAAAACACTAAGCATAAGGGATCATAGTTAATATTTAACCTAATTTTATCTTTAAACACAATTTATATGCTATATTATCATTATTTAATCTATGTCCAATTATATATTTTTAAATTAAAATAATTTATTTTACTATCCGTCAAAGAATGAAATTATGTTCACGCTGAAATAATTTATTAATTTTAGTTAAAAAATATTTAGGAAATTCCATCTTCATTGAATTATTTTATTCTTTATAGTAAGTAAAATTAATACAATAACATTAAATTAGCAGTAGTTGTCTACTTCTTTACCTTTTGATGACATAATCTACAACTTTTTACCAATGAAAATGGAGAACGAAATTGAGCAAGACATTAAGAACAATATGCTTCTTAAATAAATAAATAAATAAATACTTCATTAGCATGTTATACAGCGCCCATTAAGAGAAATTAAGGTAGCAACTTTTCCCTTGTTGGAATTGAAGGCTTGGAAAGTTTGAAGAAGTCATCATATCCTTTGAAGTTCTCAAGGTTTTGGTTTTGAAGATGTATGATGCTTTTGATTTCTAGTTTTTACTCAAATCAATTTTATGGTACCAAAAACGTTTGACAGGTGTGATACTTGTATTGTGTGTTTAGATAGACATGAGAATATGTTTAGGGTGTTTAGAAATAGATTGCATAGGCTGAGGAGGGCTGAAAAATCTTCAAAAGTGAAAGTTTCAGTAAGGTAATCAATTACCTTATCATGTTAATCAATTACCCTTCGAGAAATTTTAGGTACTAAGATTATTGTTCTCTATGGTAATCGACTACCTGTAGTGGTAATCGATTATTCCAAAGAACTTGAATTCTGGATCAATTTTGGAGCAGAATATCAGGTAATCAAGTATAATTGATGAGCCTAATTTAAAACTCATATAAAAACATTTTTAAAATAGATTTTGAACAAGTTTTTGAGTACTTTCGAAAGGTCCATTGAATGCTTGTTGTTCTTAAGTGTTTTACCCAAATTCTCTCCAAGAACTATACCCACTTTTGATGATTTAAAGGTACAAGAAATTCAAGATTCAAGGAAGAGACTACATTAAGATTTGATCTATCTTGCTGGGTATTCATCACTATAGGTGATATTGTTCTATACCCTTTCTTGTGTTTTTGCACAATCTTTGACAATCTCTTAAAGTATTCTTGAGATTGTTGTGAAATCTTGCAGCAGGATATTGCAAGTGAGGCGTTGTGAGTGGTTAGGTGTCACGGTGTAACAAACTCTTGTGGGGTGCAAGAGGAAGCCTCCCTTTGTGTGGTTTGAATCTTTCCATGTGTAAAATTTGTATGTGTGGTGTGCATGTATGAAATTTTAGTGGAAAACAGATTAGCGAGAGACTAAGTTTGAAAATTGGATGTAGTTCAGGTTGGCTGAACCAGTATAAATCACTATGCAATTTCTTTCTTCCCTATATTCTTTAATTCTAAATTTTATTGAGATCTTGGATAACCATTGGATTGGGTTTTTGTAGCTGAAATATCTTGATGCATTTTTCTAGCAACGAATCACAGTTGATAGTACTTTTACTTTGATATTGGATTTGGGTTTTGACCCATATCTTGAAGGTTTGATTTTCATTCTTTCTACTCTTTATTTTTTATTTCGAATATCTTGAAGTAAGATTCCAATTAAGTTTTTCTTCTATTTCATTTGAAATCATTCTTGGAGGAATTGAATTGATTGGTGCTTTGCCTTAAGAGTTGAATTCTTGAAAGCCTATTTTTGTGAAAAAATGTAGATTTTGAAAATTTCTGAAGGGAGTTATTTTTTAATACTATGATAGTGTTGAGTAGAAAAGTTTTTTAAAAATAATTTGGTGAATCTATTCAATCCCTCCTTCAAGATTCCCTATGGGACCAACATCCCTATACAAGGTTTGATGTATTTTTGTACAAAAGTTTGACAGATTTTTTTTTAATTTAATACCTATACACTCATAGTGTAAAGAAGTTTTATACTGATGTTTAATCATAAATCTTCGTTTATATGAATTTTAAAATATTAATTAATAAAAGTAACTAAATTACTATAGTTGTGATTAAATGTGAGTGTAAAACTTTTTATATTGACAATATATAAGTATTTTTCTCTTTCTTTATTTAGTACATTAAAATTTTTCATGGTTTTATATTTTTGTCTAAAATATTTTTTTATTAATGATTTTAGTATAATCTCTCAGTAAACACAATTAAATGATAATGTAACACTAAAAAATAAATAATATTTTAGTACGTTATAATTCATTCCACCACAAATTACTTTAATAAAAACTACTTTAGCAGCTTTTGACGGGTACCTTCACTACAAATATTATAAAACTTTAAATTCATTTTAAACGATATATTTGGTTGTGAATATAAACTTCAACAAAAATTAAACATACTTCTATTATTCTAAAAAATATTTATTTCCAAATTAAATTAAATTTTATTATTATTTTAAATTAAATTTTAACTATTATTTCTGTATTTTATATATACATTAAAATATTTTTATTTTTATCATAAAAATATCAAATAATATAATTTTATTATTACTTTAAAATTATATTTTAGAATCAATTTTTTTAACTTAAAAATAAAATTTATTACTATTTTAGACATACAAATTAAATTATATTTTTTTGTTAAATAAATTAATTTATATTATTATTTTAAAATTAAAATTTATTATTCGTTGAAAATTAAATTGGTTATTATTTTATAAATATAAATTGAATTATATTTTATTTATAAATTAAATTAATTTTTATTATTCTTTTCCAAAATTAAAATTAAAACATAACAATTTGTTATTTTTTAAAATTGAATTTTATTGCTATTTTAAAATATAAATTAAATTTTATTTCATCTCTAAAGTAAATTAAATTTTGTTATTATTTTCTAAATTTATATTATTATTTTGAAAATTAAATTAAAATATTATATATCACATAAATTTATTTATGTATATGTATTTATTTTTATATTATTTAAAAACTAAATATTATTTTGAATTTAAATTTATTATTTTTTGGAAATATAAAATTAAATGATAATGTGCTTCCAAATTCAATTAAATTTTATTTTAAAATATAACCTATATTTGATCATTATTTTTTTTAAAAAAATAGAATTAAAAATAAGAACATGTCAAATAAATTTATATATGTATATATGTTTATATAAAAAATTATATTTTATTTATAAATTAATTTAGATTTTATTATTATTTTAAAATTATTTTTACATTAAAAATTTATTATTATTTTAAAATGAAAAATTATTATATTATAATTAATTTATTAAAATAATATAAATATAAATATATATGCATAAATAAACTTATGTGATATATTATTAATTATAAATTTTTTTAAAATGATAATTTAATTTAATTATATTTTTAAATAAAATATAATTTTATTTATATTTATAAAATAATAAGGAAATTAGTTTTTGAATAATAATAAATTATATTATTTTAATTTTCATATTGAAAAATAATAATAAAATATTATTTCATTAGAAATAAAATATATTAAATTTATATATAAAAAATAATAGAAATATTAATTTTAAATAATAATAATTTTTAATTTTGAAATAATAATAAAATGTAATTTATTTAAAAATTACAATATAATGTATTTATATTTCTAAACAATAATAAATTTTACTTTTAAAATAAAAATAAATTTTATTTGAAAATATAGTTTTAAAATAATAATAAAATATATTTTAAAATAATATAAATATAGTTTTTTTTTTGGTAGTCTATTGTCACGCAAAATATTCTTAAAAAAATGAATTGTCACTAAAATAATAAAATATTATTTTTTAAGTATTATATAATCACACTTAACTGTGTTAATTGACGAATTATTTTAAAATCATTACGAGAAACATATTTTATATGAATAACAGTATAAAATTTCTCATTTTACTAAACAAAATTATATCAAACTATTTATATAAAAATAACATTTAACCAATATATGTTTCTACTAATTTTCTCATTGTTCATTAGCAAACATAGCTCGTTAATTTGAGTAAATAAATTCATTTCTGTAAATTTTGATAAAACAAATCGGCAGGAATATTTTTTTTTTTTTACATATTTATCTGTTGATTTAAATCTTCAGCTAAAATCTTCATTTATAAATAATTACTTATTGAGATAATAGAAATAGTAGCTATAATTTATTACAGCCTTTCTTGCAAAAAAATTATTCTTAGGAAACATTACCTGCGATTCCATTAAATTAAAAATATTCAGATAATTTTTTTTATGAATTAAAATTTGTAAGAATTTTTCCATGCATTCTGGAAATTC
Source organism: Psophocarpus tetragonolobus (assembly GCA_037954015.1). Classification (NCBI taxonomy): domain Eukaryota; kingdom Viridiplantae; phylum Streptophyta; class Magnoliopsida; order Fabales; family Fabaceae; genus Psophocarpus; species Psophocarpus tetragonolobus. The sequence goes on along the minus strand of CM075695.1, from coordinate 21,372,287 downwards.
AGGAAAATTAGCAGGAAATACAAGTGGTTGTGCAAATTAGCAAGAAATATTTCCTGTGAATTTAACAAAGGACAGGAAATTTTCCAGGGCATTGAAACCCGTAAAATCAGTTTATTACCAGTTTAATATAAATAACAACCAACAACAGTGTATTTACAAAATTTATCGTGCTTCATATGTTGTATATTGTATATATTTAAACTATTTTTTTATACGAATTAGCATTCAACACTTTAAAAAATGCTTAACACTTTGGTAGAGAGAGTCAACCTAACTACAAAGTTTTATGGACCAACTTGTACAGATTATTTAAGTTTAATCAATTTTCCTATTAATTGCTATCATTAATGGATGATGTGGTAATCTCTGATATCATCGTATGTTACTTATCTAATGATTTATTGAGACTCTTTTTCAATGGTTAAAAACTGCTACAAAATATTTTATTATTTGTTTTAAAGGCTTTATCATCTAATGTTTTATTATTTTTTTTTCAAGGTTTTACATAATTTATGATAGTTGTTAAAATTATATTCATCTTACTTTACCCCAATTAAATATAGGCCAATTCAACAATGAGAAAAACCAGATCAAAATTATTTGAGATGCTTCAAAACTCTTATAAAATTTATGTGTTCTAATTGATGGAAGTGGTTTCAACAATGAATTCTAGTGAAATTGGTATTAACAATATGAATATAATGGATGGGTGACATTGCTTTCTAATAAAATTTTTGAAAAGACTATGGTAAAAAAAATAATAATTTAATTTTTTAGATTATTAATTATGAAAACCCTTCTAACTTACGTACTGCATTTGGTATTCTTGAACTATAAATGAATCACATGGATTTTGACTATAATTCTTAAAATCAAACTTACAGAAGCAATAGAAATCAATCAAATTATGTTAAAAACCCGTTGAACTGGTTTCTAATTATTTTTTATTTTAATTTTTTAATGTTAATATAAAAGTTAAAGATAAATATAAATTCATATTTATAATATTAAAATAAGTATATATTATTTTTCAACCGTTTTCTAACATATATAAGTTACTTACTGTATTATTTTATAAATTTGAATATCTTAATTTCCTATAACTTTATACTATAATAATTTCTCATTTTTATTTTAAATGTAAATTTTTTTATTAATGAATATTGTCATATTTTATTATTATTAAAATTTAAACTTAACTATAATGTTGTATTTTATTTAGACTTTTACATGTACTTTATCTATAAAAATAATGTTTTATTTAATATCATTTTATCTATTTTTTTATTATTATTAATAATAATACCAATTCCACCGAGTTAAACTAGCCAACCTTAAACAAGTGTGTTTACTAATTGGATGACATTTTTTTTTTTTAAAACCTTGATTGCAGTTTTCAAAATGGTTTGGGTGGGCAAAATTTTGTGTGGCATCTACAAAAAGTTCAATGTTCATAGCTGCATGGATAGGAGATGGCCAATAAAATGCAGAAGGAAATTCAGCATCAACAATAATTGTTGTGTTTAAATTTCAGAGCCTTGACTTTTTACCATTAATTAAATCTGGAGAAGAAAATATAGGTGCAAATTCTTAATAAAGTTGTTTATTAATTCTTGAAAAACCTCAATTAAGGATAGAAATTCACCTTTCTAAATTCCTGTTTTAGTCTTTGTTTCAATCATCAACAAATTATATTATTTAATAATTTTTTTTATAACTGTTTTTTATATCTCATGTAGCTTATTAAATGATATTTTGTTATCGATGGGTTAGAAAAGGTAACGAGACACGAATTTAACGCAGGAGGTGTATTTTCTGATTGGTGCTCACACCCTAGATTATGTATGATGAATATGACATAGATATATAAGGTATGTGGAGTACAGTAGGTAAATACCGTCAGTATTTTTGTTTCAGCTGCTTTTGTTATCTAAATAATAATATAACTTTTGCTTGTAAAAAAAAAAAAAAAACGAGACACGAATTTAAGATAAGAGACTCTCATCCTTGAGTAGGGATGGCAAAAAAATCCGCGCCTGCGGATACCTGTTGATAAAACCTACAAAAATATTCGCACGAATAGTATAAATGAGTACCCGACATCCGCGGGTACGAGTTTTTTCTACCCGCTCTTTAACGGGCACTGGTATAGGTATCATAGTACCGGTACCCGCGGGTACTTACTACCTATTAAACTAAAATAGTATATATATATATATATATATATGTTAAAAAAATAATATTTTTGAAAAATAAATCAAATTAAAATATTAATTATCAAAATTCATTGATATAAATCTTATTTTTTATGAAAACTTCATAGTTAATAAAATTATTTATTATAAAAATGCTGATAATATAAAATAAAGGTTTTATTTGTATTAAATATTTTCTTATAATATATTATATTATCTACTTTTAGATCTAATTAATCTTGTAGAAACTAGTATAATTTTATTTTTAGATTTTTCAAAAAATAAATGATTTATTTGATAAAAATTTTTATAAAAATATTTTTTTAAATACTCATGGATATCTGTGGATACTCACGGGTAATAAAAAACCCTGCGGATATTTTTATAGCGGGTACCAATAGATTTTTAGCAGGTAACGGGTAATGAGCCTTTATAGCGGGTCAGATAGCAGATAATCACTACTCGTGTCTGTTCCGACCCGTTGTCATTTCTATCCTTGAGTTAGAAATGATTAACGAGAGTGACAATTAACTATTAAGAGAAAGATTCCAACTTCTCCTATACATAGAATATACATTTCTATTGATTCCAACATATCTTATTTGAGTTATAATCTGTTGTACGAAAGAACAATGGGTTTGAAAAAATTGATAATCACAGCTCTGATCGTCATGATCCTTTTCATCTCCTTAGAGGTGGAAGCTAGAATTTTGAAAGAAGGTTAGCCATATTTCATTTTCTCTTGTTAATTTGGTCCTTAGTATTTTTACATAAGAGAATATTAATAAATGTTTCTAAATCAGTTACCAAGAAGTTAATATATGATAAATTTGCGAAAACATATTAATACATTTTCCTTATACATGTTTCGTTATTTTTTATTGGCCTAAATATGTTTTTCTGTACACTTTTTTTTTTTAATCTCGGTGTATTTGTATTCCAAAATGAAATTTGCTCCTTATAATTTATTTTTAGTTTCTATAAAAATAAAAATATATATATGGATATTAAAAAAAATAAAAAGGAATTAAAATAAAAAATAAGTTTACGAGGACTATTTAAAAAAAATACAGGCATGAAAAGAACAATAAAAAACATTAATATATATGTTAAAAAATAAATTAAACAAAATAATGAGGACCCGAAAAAACATACATGTTTATTAAAAAAAAAAAAAAGACTACACAGACAAATATTGTTTGCAAAAAATTATCATAATTACTTGATATCATATAGAAAAACTCATTACGAGTGTGAGTTTCTTTAATGATAAGACTATAAATATCATTCCCATGTGATAAAATAGTCACAGCAGGTGAAGCATTGTGAGTGATAAAAAAAATTTTTTTGGGCATGTATTCGATATAACCGTGTTTTAAAAAATTCAATTTATTCAAAAAGTGTAATAAAATTAGGTAATTTATTGTAAGAGTTTAATTAGTATGCATATAAAACAGTGTTATACTTACGTTCCATCACAACTCACAACTCATAATGTTTAATAATTATTTTTATGTTTGTGCAATCTAAATATACATATTATAACTTTTCAAATAAAATAAATATCCTAAATTATAATGACTAAGATAAATTATGTAAAAATATATATTAATTGATAGAATAAATATTATTAACTGAGTTAATATATATGTACTTTATTGCCTTTTCAAATTTAAAATATAGATTTTACTTTTTGAGATTAAAATAAATTTTTTCGTTAATATTGGTTTCAATTTTTCTATCTAATTAAATTAAATTTATATTATAAAAAATTCCAAAAAAAGTATAAACTATAATATTATAAATAATAGTTTTATATACAACATAAAATAATCAAATGACTATATTATTTCATATTTTAAAATTAAAAATATAAATTTAACAAAATTTAATTTATTTTTAATTTTGTATACGTAATAAAGTTTTCAGGCAATTTCATAAGTATTTTAAATGAAATTAGAAATATATGCAAGATACTAAATTTATTTTTTGCTTCAATATTGTTACTTTTTCTATTATTTTATATAAATTGATTAAATACAAATATATTATTATTAAATTAATTGACAAATATGATATATCGTTTATATAATTGATTTTTTAATCATTTTCTATTTTATTAGAAATTGTTAAATTGCGCCTAGCTCAACCTATAAAACTGATTTTCACAAGATTTAGTATGTAACAGAGTCTATAGTAAATCCATTATTCACGCACTAAACCCAAATAGCCTTGGGCGTGAGGGAGTGTATTCGGAAAAAACCCAAGTCCCACATCAAGTAGAGATATGGTCAAATAATAATATATAAGCGAGGTGCAAACCTCATTCTACAAACTAATTTTGTGGGTTAAGTTAGGCTCAATTTTATCATTTCTAATATATTTGTTATATATTATTTATGAATTCTAAATTATGGAAAGTAACCTTAGCCATAATCTATTTTGAGTAAGTAGACACCTTTTAAAAAATATTAGCATTTCTTGTCTTTTAAATCTCCCATAATATATTAGAGACAATGGTTACTTGATGAAATTGTAACTTAAGAATCCATTCTAACCATGTATGGTGTACTTGGTTCCAATAATTTCATGTAGAATGAATATTTGACCAATTCAACTATTAAGTCTCATATTTATTAATTAGATTAAGTATACAAAATTTCATATAATTTCAAAATTATTTGATAGTTCACAACACTCCTTAATTTTAACATATATGTAGTATAATATTTAAAAATATGTAAATATTTATGATTTAATAACATATAGAAAAGAATAAATATAAATATGTAAATATTTATATTTAATAATATATAGAAAAGAATAAATATGTAAAATTAGATAAAACATTGTCAACAAGATAATACTATCAAATTCAACTGTTAAACTAGTTAAATTTTATTGAAGGTATAAATTGACTAAATTTAATCTATGATATAAACAGCAGGTCCTACTCCATATATAATAAATATTAACAAACCAAAAATATGGAACATTTAATAAATGTAAAAAATTACGTTTCAGTATATATATAATAACAATGAAGAATTGGAAGAAACTAAGTTAAATATGATCCACCATGAACTAAGAATTCCTCAAATTGAACATGAATTAAATAAATGGAATATACCTAAATTAGATATTAAAACTATTTATAAAACTTCGTTTAAAGATATGTTTAAATCAGAATATATAATTAAAACAGTAGAAAAAGAAATAGATTTAAAATCTACCCAACAAGAAATTCCATTAATATCTACTCAATTAATTATGGAACATATAAAAGAATATCGATATTTGCATATAGGGTCAATTCAAATAGCGATAAAACCCCTGTTCAGACTAGGTATGGATATGCCCTTACTAGCCATCCTCAGGGATAACAGACCTAAAGACTTTGAAAACCAAACCCTAGCCTTAATGGAAACAAACCTACATCAAGGCCCGGTATATACTAATAATTATCCTAATTACTCAATCGCTCTGAAAAGTCTTCACGAAACAAATAATAATATAATTTTAACCATTAAAATTATAGAAGAAAAATGGAATCACAATTCTTTCCCCTTAACTATAGCATATCGATTGTATTATAAAGCAATGAAAACTCAATTAGCTCCAGGCGCCTTAATAATGTCCCCTAAAGATGTAACTACCATGTTATTAGTAAATCCAGAAAAGGTTAGCGCCACTGTTCCAAGAACTTTAAAACATGAAGAAATAACTTCAGGCTTAAAATGGAAATTAGAAGAGATTCTTCCCGCGGAAAGATTAGAAAATCCTGTTTTAAATAATATTATTGAATTTAGAGATGGGGCCGTAGAAGTAGCTTTTGCCCCCTTAAGAAGATCCCTTTCATATCGATCTCCGCAGACCTCTTTTGCTACAGCAAGAAGGTCAATAGATAGGTCCGGGTTTTCTATACCTAGGTCTTTGCAATATGTGGGAACAAGGTCGGATCCTACTGTTCCCCAACCAGAATATGAAGAAACTGAAAATCAACTTAATTCGCCACAGTACGAATCAGCACCTGGTCCTTCAGAATTTAATCAATTAAATGTTATTAAAAAAATTGAAATAAATAAAGATTTATTAAAACAAGAATTTTTAAATCCTGATAATAAAGAAAAAAGAGAATGGTTCTTCGAAAATTTTTCTCAAATAGAATTAAGAGAATACAGAGAAAATTATTATAATTATTTAGAAGAAAAAGAAGAAAATATTCCCTTTTTTAATTGGTTCTCGGAAAACTGTTTTAATAAACTCCAAATAAATGTTTTAAAAACCGCTGAAAAAATATGGAAAATATCTAAAGGAGAAATTATAAGTATAATTCCCCCATTAGAAGAAGTAAAATTTCCTAATATTCAAAATCATGAAGTAATAGCCTCCCCTTTTAAAATGATAACTGAAAAAAGGGATATAAATATTAAAGATATTCAAAACTTGCATACTCAGTTAAATTATACAAATCAATTGGTTCATATAATTGCCACAGAAGTAATAGATAAAGAATTACCCCCTAAAAAGTTAGAAAGATCTTTAATTAAACCCTTTAAGTTTTCAGAAGAGGAATTAAAACATATAAAATTAGGAAAAGATTCTATGTTAGACGAAATAAATAAAAAATTGGATGCTTTAAAAATTAATAAAGTCAATACTATAATAATACCTGATGAAGAATTAGGAGATATAAATAGAGAACAGTTTGACGATAATTTATTTAAAGTTAATAAATTAAGAAGAAATGCTAGGAGTAGCTCTTCCTTAGGTCCTACCCCTAGACCCACTACTAGAAATTATTATAATAGGCCCACTCTCCCTGATATTCAGTTTGAAGAATGGGAGCTGGAGTCACCATCCTCTTTTGATGGCTCTAGTATCTATGAATGGAACATAGACGGGCTAACTGAAATGCAAATCTTAAGGAAAACAAATGAAATGACCATGGCAGCCTCAGCATATAGAACTAAACAAGATGCGGCTACTACGGTTAAGCTGCTAGTAACAGGGTTCACTGGCCAATTAAAAGGTTGGTGGGATCATTACCTCTCAGAAGAAGAAAGGTTTAATATAATGAATAGTGTAAAACAGGAAGCTGATCAAGTAATGCCTCTTATGGTAGAAACCTTAATTTTAGCAATTATTCATAACTTCGTAGGAGACCCTCAATTATTTGATCAAAGAATATCATTAATTCTTCATACAATTAGGTGTAAAACCTTAGGAGATTTTAGGTGGTACCACGATAATTTTATCACCTTAGTCTTAACTAGGTCTGATTGCAGAGAAGCATTTTGGAAAGAAAGATTTTTGGCTGGACTTCCTTCTACTTTTGCCGATAAGGTAAGAGAAAGTCTACCCCGATTATACAATGATATCCCCTTAAGAGATTTAACATATGGAAGATTAAGTACGGCTACAAAATTAATAGGTTTAGAAATTTGTGACACTCTTAAATTACAAACTCAAATTAAAAGAGATCAGGAAATGGGTATAAAAGAATTAGGTAATTTTTGTAGTCAATATGGTTATGAAAAACCTATTCCTCCCTCTGAAAAAAGAAAACGACAGTTAAGAAAACAAAAGAATTTTAAAAATCCTCAACATACCCAGAGAAGTAATTTTAAAAAATTCTCTAAAAAAGTCAATAAGCCTAATAAATCCAATATAGTGTGCTATAAATGTGGAAGAATTGGCCATATGAAAAAAGATTGTAGGGTTAAAGAAAAAATAAAAGCTTTAAAAATGAGTGAAGAATTAAAAGAACAAATAGCTAATTTATTAATATTAGAAGAAGAATCTTCTGAGGAAGAAGAAGAAACGTTAGTTGAAAATAATGAATTAACTGAACATTCTGATAGCGAAAATGAAGAAAATATTCACACATGTGAAAATTTAGATACTTGTAATTGCTCTTTTAAAATCAATATGATTAAAGCAGAAACTAAATTAGCTCTAGAAATGGTGGATAAAATGGCTAATGAAGAAGATAAATTAGAATATTTATTGAAATTAAAAAATATGATGATAGAACAAGAAATAAGTAAAGAATCTAAAGAAAAAGAAAAATTCACGGGATACAATTTTTCGGAAATATTAAAAATGGATTCCTTAAATAAACCAGTTACAATAAAAGATTTGCAAAAAGAAATAAAAGATTTAAAACAAGAAGTACAGGAATTAAAATTAAAATTAGAAAATTTAACAGAACAATTTAATAATAATATTGGTTCAACTTCTAATTCCAATAACGAAGAAACAGAATTAATTAATCAAATAAAAATTCTTCAACAAAAATGGTAAATTAAAATAGCATTATCCATAGGAAACTCATTTCATAAAAATTTTATAGCATTAGTTGATTCAGGAGCAGATTTAAATTGTATAAGAGAAGGATTAATTCCTACCCAATATTATGAAAAATCCTTACAAAAATTATACACTGCCAATAATTCTAAATTAAAAGTACAGTATAAACTATCTAATGCTAATATTTGTAATAAAGGAAAATGTTTTAAAAATAGTTTTATTTTAACTAAAGATATTACAGAAGAAATAATTTTGGGTACTCCTTTCTTAACTCAAATATACCCTTTTGAAGTATCTACTCAAGGAATAAAACATAAAAATCATCTTTTTGAATTTATAAACCCAATTAAATCAAAAGAAGTCTTAACCCTAAAAGACTTAACTGAAGAAAATTTTATAAATAAAATTGAGAGTAAAAATGAGCAAATTTATAAATTAAAATTAGAAATAAAATATCAAAGAATTGAAAAACAACTAAATGATAATCTAATAAGAAAGAATTTTGAAAACCTTCAAAAAGATTTTGAAAAAGAAATTTGTGCTGAAATTCCCTCTGCTTTTTGGGATCGAAAGTATTTCACTATTAAATTACCGTATATAGAAGGATTTCATGAAAGCAAAATACCAACTAAAGCAAAACCAGTACAAATAAATAAAGAAACTCTTAATTATTGTAGAAAAGAAATACAGCAATTTTTGGATAAAAAATTAATTAGACCAAGTAAATCTCCATGGAGTTGTTCTGCGTTTTATGTCATGAATGCTTCTGAAATAGAACGAGGAGAACCAAGAATGGTTATTAATTACAAACCCCTTAATAATGTCTTAAAATGGATTAGATATCCGCTTCCTAATAAACAAGAATTAATAGGAAGATTATATCAAGCAGTAATTTTTTCGAAATTCGATTTAAAATCAGGATATTATCAAATTAAAGTTTCAGAAGAAGATAAATATAAAACTGCTTTTACAGTTCCTTTTGGACATTATGAATGGAATGTAATGCCTATGGGACTGAAAAATGCTCCCTCTGAATTTCAAAATATTATGAATAACATATTTAATTCTTACTCCGAATTTGCCGTAGTATATTTAGATGACATGTTAATATTCTCTAATACTATAGAACAACACTTAAAACATCTGAGAATATTCAAAGAAATAATAAAGAAAAATGGTTTAGTCATTTCAAAAAGAAAAATAAAAATAGCACAAACTAAAATAAGATTTTTAGGACATGAAATATTTCAAGGGAAAATAACTCCTATAAGTCGAAGCATTGAATTTGCAAATAAATTTCCTGATGAAATAAAAACTAAAAATCAATTACAAAGATTCTTAGGATGCATTAATTACGTAGCAGACTTCATTCCAAACCTAAGAATTAAGTGTCAGCCCCTCTTTACTAGGCTTAGAAAAAATCCAAAGCCTTGGACTGAACAACATACGGAAATAATTAAAGAGATAAAAGGTATTGTCAAAACTTTACCCTGTTTAGGAATCATTCATCCTAACTCTAAAATCATTGTAGAAACAGATGCGTCTGAAATAGGTTTTGGAGGAATTTTAAAACAAACCTTTTCAGGAGAAAAAGAACAAATAGTAAGATTCCATTCAGGAGCTTGGGCGGGAGCTCAAATTAATTATAGTGTCATTAAAAAAGAAATTTTAAGCATAGTATTATGTATTAACAAATTTCAAAATGATTTAATGAACAAAGAATTTCTTTTAAGAATTGATTGTAAATCAGCTAAAGAGGTTTTAGAAAAAGACGTTAAAAATATTGTTTCCAAACAAATTTTTGCCAGATGGCAAAGCATCTTATCCTGTTTTGATTTTAAAATTGAATTTATAAAAGGAATTAATAATTCTATTCCAGATTTTCTAACTAGAGAATTTCTTCAGGGCACTCCCCTTCCACAATGAGACCCTCCGTAAAAACAGCCTTAACAGAAACCACCTCTAAATCAAAACCCTTAAGTATTGCCGATTTAGCCCCTTCTTATGCAATGAAGTCCTTTTTAAATAACCCAGTTAATACCCGAGTATTACCATCCTCTTTAACTAAAAAGACCTCAGAAGAATTATCATCAAAAAGTAATTTCCCTCCCCTAAAGACACCTAGCTCCTCTAAAAATCCAGATCCCATAAATGCTCAGAAAGATTACCATATAAAAACTCCCTGTACTCCTGTTCTACCTATCGAGCCAGAATGGGAAGAAGACGAGGCCTCCAACATA